>CM062227.1:38990121-39612952 GCA_031216235.1 Syzygium jambos | reverse complement strand
GCTTGGGGGTAAATCAATGTGTCATCGTCGGTGCATTTGTTTCGTGAAACATTCATGCTACTTCGATTATTTGTCGTGCCCACATTTGTCAACCTTTTCCCTTTTTGTTGTCATAGAATCCTCATGATTTCCTAAATTGACGAATGAATGAGTCTAAAGAGGTATTTCGTAGGGAAGTTGACGCATTCTGTTTGTTGAGAAGATCGCCTAAAATTGGATGGATTGCGTCGCTTGGGGGTAAATCAATGTGTCATCGTCGGTGCATTTGTTTCGTGAAACATTAATAATTTGAAAAATATTTTCCTAAAATATGATCGCTTGTATCGCTTACAAAAATAAATTGATGACATATATTTTCATAGTCCATGCAAATATTTAAACATTCATTGTTATCGATGATGAAAATATATTTATCGACTAATTATTTCAGCCAATATAAGCAATCATCTTTAAGAAAATATTTTTCAAATTATTCATTTTTCACGAAACAAACGGAATTTGTATACGTGCTCGATTGGTGCTATTGGTGTTTCTTTCCAAATTAATCGCCCTCGTGGTCATGGCAATAGCAATCTGACTAGACTTCTTCAAAGTCAACGATTTAGTTGCGCTTACGCTAGGATTTATTTTTCCTTCAAAGATTTTGAAACCATATAGTTATATCTCTCTCTTCCATACAAGCTCTTGGGACCTCTATAGTAATGCCTAGATGGGAAGTTGCTTTGGTCGCCTCTCCCGACCCTTTTTATTCTAAAAGAAATATTGACAAAATTGAAAACGCCAGGGCAAATGTCTGAACTTTTGTCCATCTTACTATCAAGTATCTAAACTTTTTCTTTGTTTCATCAAGTACCTCATTTATTCAAATTTGGCTTGATATAAATTATAAGGTCTCCATTAAATAAATCGCCATGTCATGTGATTAAGCCCACATGACTCTTAGTTGATGAGGAAAGAGAGAAAGAGAATGTTACTTGAACGATCTTATCCATCCAACATATCTCTGTTGGCACGATATCATTTCAAAATGTCATATCATGTATACGGTTAAGGCCTATTTACCGGCGATATATCTAATCGGCCTTTTCTTTTTTTGCAATTTTAACCAATGTCTCGCATTGACCCAAATTTGAGAAGTTGGGGTACTTGGTTGGATTAATAAATATTTTGGTACTCGATTGTAAAGCAAGCAAAAAGGTCAGTTACTTTGGTGCCATAGTATTTAATTACATAAAAGTCCTTAATACTGGCTTCTTTGATTTTGCATGGACAAATATATCTTTCATAAGTAATAACAGATTGTAACACTGAGATTACATATACATAAGTACTTTCACAGTCCATTAATTAGAAGATACTATTCAAAAGTAACATTAGTAAACTTCTTCCAAAATTTTTGGTAAACTTGTCACCGCCGTGGTACATTGAAACATGTACTCCTTTGGTGGCAGCATATAGGTTGTGTTTGTCACCGGCCTAACAGGTCACCTAACATGATTGATCAAGACCTGACGGCGAAGAGCACTTGTGGATGGGAGAGGGTCCGGTGATCACGGGCCGGTAAGATGATCCCGCCCCCTACGAAGCCAGCCCGAACATCGAAAGTCAAGTCAACGGATTTAGCGCCACGTGTCATCGATATTCCAAGAACTCCAAACTAAGCAACGAATCAAAAGTCCTTCACAAAAAAAAGGGACCAACGAGCGTCCGAAGCGTGTAGCGAAAAGTATGAACATGTCCGAACCGATGAGGAGGACGATGAGCTTTGGGAGATCAATTATTTGGACGGTCGCGTGATAAAGATAGAGATTTCGAAGCACAAGCCGTCCGAAAAATAGACATGATTTAAAGAAAATGCGATATCCATTCATTTTAGTCTTGTACGATACACTTCCGAGATTTCATTATCAATTGAATTGAAAGTTCCTAGTCCTTATTGGCGAAGTCGGAACCGACGCCCCAGGCCAAGTCACGAGACTCTAGAAGCGAGGTCGGGCACACGTGTGGATGTGGTCCCGAGTTCGACACGCTCGTGTCGAGCAGATATGTCATGATGGATCATAGATTCATTTCGGAAAAATTACCAAAAAAGTCATAAATCTATTGCAATTGTGTTAATTTAGTTCTAAACTTTTTTTTTGCCAATTCAATCCTAAATCTTTTGCAATTGTGCCAATTCAGTCAATCCGGCCACTTTTGGCCAACCGGCGCTGAAGTGGATGCCGGCCGGCGCTGGCCAACTGACATCGCATTATTTTAATATTTTTTATTTTTTCAATTTTTTTATTTGTTTCCTTTCTCTTTTTTTTTTCTTTCCTTCTTCCCTCTGGTCGGACTAGCCAAGGGGAGGATCACCGGCGAGGTGATCTCATCGGCCACTAGGGAGGCTCGCCCTCCCCGGCACTAGCGAGGGCAAGCCTCGCCCAGCTCCAACGAGGGCCGGCAAGGGCAGAGCTCACCATGGCTGGGCGAGCTCTGCCCTCACCGCCGCTGGGCGAGCCTTCCCAGTCCCAATGGCCGGCGAGCCTCCCCCTGGCCAGATCAGCCAAGGGGAAGAAGGAAAGAAAAAAAAAAGAGAAAGGAAAAAAATTTTAAAAAATTCAAAAAAATCAAAAAAATAAAAATATATATTAAAATAATGCCATGTCAACCAGCCGACATCCACGTCAGCGCTGGCTGGCCAAAAGTGGCCGGATGGACTGAATTGGCACAATTGTGAAAGGTTTAGGACTAAATTGGCCAAAAAAAATGTTTAGGACTGAATTGGCACAATTGTAATAGGTTTAGGACTTTTTTGGTAATTTTCCCAATCCATTTCTTAACCCATATTTGATGGGATAAGTTGTTATATGGATTAAATATATATTTGATAAATTGATTATAATTGAATTTAAGATGGTAAAACCCAAAATAATATGAATGTTAAATTGGTTCACAACTTAATTAGACCCAATCCATATCTATAATTTTTTCTTGCCCTCACTCAACCTCGTGCTCGTTCACTCCGCACTTTCACCTCAATTTGAGTATGAGTTTCCTAAATTAGGTTAAATATAGAAGTATTTTAGCATTATGAGTCAAGTCAAGTATATGTCGCTAATATTAAATGGGATTGGGTCGGACCATTTTCCAACCCAACCCACCCATTGGACGGATTTAGTGTCAAGCATGCGAAATGAACCTCTACAGATTCCGAAATAAAAAGTTGGTTAGCTCAAACGTCCACCAAAAGCTTAGGTCATACACCCAATCCATGCTATCGCTAACTTTTATTTATCAGGAAGCGTATCGAATATATTCATATTCAAATTGGATAAAAAAAATTGATTCTTCCTGCACTGACAAAAGAAAGATGCTTTCGTTGCAATACCTACTCGTGGTGTCACCAAGGAAGCAGTCGATTCATGGTTCCGCATAAATTATTGCAACCATCAGTTTTCATACTACCTATTTTAAAATGATTAAAAACATGATTAATTTAATTAATGTATAGTTATGTAGCTATTGACATATTTCGTGCTGGTGTTTTCTATTTCGAATACCGGCTAAATCGCGCCTTCGTTGGTCAAAGTTGCTACATAAAATATGTTTATACATGTAATGTGGGGCAAATTCGATTGGCTAGAATGTTTGTTGGCCAAAATATAATTTGACCGTAATGTCTAATTTATATATGTGAGGTGATGATAGTGGCCTTGGCTGAATAATAGAACGAGGGTGATGAAGATTGAGGATGACGCTTTGAGGTTTCTAAGTTTTCTTGCGAACAATTGGATGATAGTCTAGCGAATTGTGATGTCAGCAACAATATGAAATTTATTTTTATTGGTTTTCATACTATGCTGAGTTAATCGATTTGATGGGTATGCAAATTAAATTATTAGATGGGTAGAAAGTCACATGGTCCAAAACCACCACGCATATGGACATGTGATAAGATCGATTCGTGGAGGAATTCGACATGACTTGTCAACTTACGTATGTTTGATCATAAACTAAACAGAACTCATCATGTTTTTTCATTGTAACCTCAGGAAAAAGATTACCTACCCTCTGAATCTTATAATGGATTGAGCTGGAAATTGGGATGGTTTATTTTTCTTTATAGCTTTGATTGCTTGTGTTTGTGGATAAGAAAGACAAGACCAAGGGTATAACTCTCCCATTGAAACTTTGATTTGTTGCACAGTCTATTATGATGGTAAAGCAAGAGATCATTCTTTACCTTACAATTATATTTTCTCGCCCTTCAATCCCGGGTCAAATCCCGATCTAACCGTTAGATGAAGGCGTCATGTAATATCTAAATGCTACAAAAACAAACAAAAAAAGAAGAATCATACCGGATCCAATTCGTACATGAGATTGGCTCTACATGTACTAGAAATTGTATATATGTATAAGTAGACCTGATGATAGAGCCTATCGTTTTCCTTAGAAACAAGCATTTTTCTCAGTTTGTAAAGGTCGAGCCTTCATCGCTTAGTCGGAGAATGGTAGGTTACGAGTTATGGAAATTCACCTATCAGAGGCGTGGTTGGATGGAGTCCCTTTCGATCGGGGATTTGGAAATGTGGAGTCCTTTCATGATGATGGAAGAAAGGGTTCGATGATAACCTCGCTGCTATAAATCAAGAGGGGGGAAAAACCGTAGAAAGTTGCTCTAAAGCCCGTGGGCCTTACAGGCCCAAGGACGAAAGCTGCTGGGCTCGGCTTGAATAGAATGGCCCAAATTCTTATCTCTAGCAGGGAGAAGAAAACTAGGGCCCGTATCAATTTTACTTTTTCCCGTCGAAAGTATTTTGAATTTATCCGATATGTGAATTCACGAGTTAACATTAAATTTATTAATGTATTGTGAAATTCCGGGTGTTTTGGATTAAGAAAAAGGCAAAATGTATTCGCCACAAGATTTATATTAACTAAAAACATATCGTAGTGGTCTGTCTATACATGTTTCCTCTATTATTTTTTTTGACAAATCAATTGGAAAGTTCATCTTTTGTCTAAGATGGGGGCATCGGTACTTGTTTATGGCATGGATAATTACTCGAAGCTCACGAATACGTGCTCCTTGAAAATGACTCCAAAAGACCTAAGTAAGTATACCGATTTAAATTCAGGAAGTTAATTGGAAAAAATAAAAGGCATTACATTGGAGTAACTCTTTTATGCCAATGTGGTTTGATTCTTAAAAATGGTGTATTTATTCTGTGAAAAATGAATGAATTAAAATGATTGCATGCATCACTTATAATAATGAGCGAACGAAAAAAAAAAATTTATCGTTCCCGAAAATATTTAAACAATAATTATTGTCGATGATGTGAACATTTTTTTTATTAATTAGCCATTATTTTTATAAAAATACTTTTCAAATTATTATTTTTTCGCGATATATAGAAAATCTCACGAGCTCTCCCGAAAAACCAACTTACAAAATCCTCTGCTACACTGCTCACGAGCTTCCAACGCTCTCTTATCATCTCTCTCTCTCTCTCTCTCTCTCTCTCTCCGTACTGCGAGAGAAAAACGATTCTCTCTCTTCAGCCAACGGCCATGAACTCCCTCCGATCACCGGCGATGCGGACCTCCCATCCCTCGCGCCCTCTCTGCTTCCGCCTCTTCGCCCTCTCCCTCCCTCTCTTCCCGAGCTCCCGGTCCGTTCCCTCCGAGCGCCTCCCGAGATCGACGGCCGTCGGTCCTCCGCCGCCGCCTCGGCTCCGCGTCCGGAGCTGCGGCCCGGTGATCGCGAGGCCGTCATCGGAGGTCAGGAAGCAGCGCGGCGGCGGCGGCGGCGGCGGCGGCGGGGGGCCGGAGCCCGACTTGAAGCTCCGGGCTCTCCGCGAGCTCTTCTCGAGGCCTGGGATCGGCATCGATGCGTACGTCGTTCCTTCTCAGGACGCTCACCAGGTTCGGTCGTCTGCTTCTTCCTTTTCTTTTCGGTCGATGTTCTGATAGTTTGATCGCGTAAACCTGCTGTTTCCATTCTGGAAGTGCTGAGGTACTTCGTTAATCGCACAAACCTGTTGTTCCGCTCTGGAAGTGCTGATGTGCCGTGTTAGGTGAATGACATCGACGTTATACCGTGTTATGGTTAACTATGATTTTTTGTACGGACTACCTTTGGACTGTACATTGCTTGAAATGGATGGGAAGCGGTTACTACGTCGGAAAGAGTGAAAGACAACGAGCTTCTGGTTTAAGCTCATTGTCAGCATAGGATTTGATTCGCTTAGGAGTTAGTCTACTGTTTCAGTTCGGAAAAAAAGGTTTTCCTATCTAGCATTGTTCCATCGAAGAATTGATATAGGAGCTTCTTCTTTCCTGTTCATCTGGAACAAACTCGAAGGAATAAGATTATGTCCCCTTTCAAGTTTCGCTAATTCTTAGGACTTGGAGATCGTTCTATTATTATAAAGCGAAGGGTTAGGAACGGTTCGCCTAAGGAATTGCCAATGCCTTCTGTCTTGTTGCTCCAGTATTAATTACTTGTCACTGCTCCGGTGGTAATTTTTTTTTTATTCATATATGTTGGATTGCAGAGTGAGTTCATTGCAGAATGTTATACGAGGAGGGCCTATATATCAGGTTTTACAGGCAGTGCTGGCACTGCTGTCGTCACAAAGGATAAAGCAGCTCTATGGACAGATGGACGTTATTTTCTTCAGGTCTGATAGCGAAAACTTACAATTTCAATTTGCTAAGGGTCTTAACCAAGTAGCTCTTTAGTGTTTGTAAGTACTTCTGCTCTTTCCTATGCCTGAAACTCTTTGGCTATCTACATTGGTTGTTGTACTGATCGCATCTATCGTTCTTATTGGTAGGCTGAGAATCAGCTAAACTCCAGTTGGATTCTCATGCGGGCTGGTAATCTAGGAGTTCCAACAACTAGTGAATGGCTCAATGACGTTCTGGCTCCTGGATGCAGAATTGGCATTGATCCTGTAAATCTTTTTATGGCTTTCATAGTTTCAAGGACCATATTTTGTCCATATACATTTTTCTTCAAATAGATCTGGAAATTTGTCAAATTCATGTGTCCCTCCCCTCCCTTTAACTGGGAGGTCTACAGCCATTATGCGGCCTAGGGGTTACATCATGTACAAAGCCCCTTTTGACATCTCTTCTTTTGCAAAGAGTTATTAATTTGATAAATGGTAGTTGATCGTATATTCCATTATAGTTCTATGATTCATAGTATTGGCTATAAATTCTGCAAGAATATTAGGGTGTCCATAAGGGTTTGTAATTCTTGCAATAGCAATGTTGAGTTTTCGGGTTTATGTATTCACTGTTATTCTATTGTGCTTTGGCATGAAAGTTTTATCTTATATCGACCTTATTCAGACTCTTGATTGTTTTTCATGTCTTTCACCCTTTTTAGTCCCTATATTTTGTCCTATATTTGCTGGTTTATACACAAACAAAGACACATTTGCTTTAGACTTTTTAATCTCACTCTCTGATGCCGCCTGTCTTTCATGGTGTGAAGTGAACAGTTTCTCTTCTCTTCTGATGCTGCGGAAGAATTAAAGGAGGCTATTGCTAAGAAAAATCATGAGCTGGTTCTCCTGTACAATATAAACTTGGTGGATGAAGTATGGAAAGAAAGGCCAAAATCTCCAACTAAGCCAGTTAGAATTCATGATCTAAAATTCGCTGGCTTAGACGTGGCATCAAAACTCTCTTTCCTAAGGGCCGAATTTGTTGATGCTGGTGCGTCTGCCATCATTATATCGATGCTTGATGAAGTGGCGTGGCTATTAAACCTGGTAATGATTTGCAACTGAGCAGTCATATCCATCTGATACTTGAAGAGCTTTTCTCATAGTAGTTGAATTTTATCATCTTGTGCCTATATTTGGAGTCTTATTCTTGTCTGGTAGGAATTTTTTTATTCAATTTTCATCATGTTTTTTTCTTGTAAGCCTGCATAATTTGCTGTACCCTGATATATGAGATTCCGTATTGCAGAGAGGAAGTGATGTTCCACATTCTCCAGTCGTGTATGCCTATTTACTTGTGAAGACTGATACAGCTGAGTTATTCGTTGATAGTTCCAAAATCACACCGGAAGTGATGGATCATTTGAAATATGCAGGCATTGAGTTGAGACCATATGATAAAATTCTATCTGAAATAGAAAAGTGAGTCCATGAGGTTCTTTTTCCGTCCTTTTTTTTTTGTGGCCATTTTTTACTGTGAGAAAGATGCTTGCCTTTTCCATTTGAGTTTGCTGGAGATGGCTGACCTGATTTGAGTGAGACAGAGAAAATATATGTGGTTTGCTGGCTTATTATTTGGCCATCAGATGAGTGCTTTCGCATCTATTGGCACTCGGCTAGCCTTGGTTCATTGTTGAGAATGGTACATGTATTCAAGTCATGTAACAGCTTGTTTGAATTGTGGAACTGAGGCTGGATAAATTTACCCTTGCCATACACAGTGGCCTCATTCACTAGGATGCTCTTTTACTCGGTGCTTTTAGATTCTTACTGTACTTTGGCATCATTGACAGCATATTTTTGTCTGTTGCACCCTTATTCAGCAACTTTATCTATGCAGTTTGGCGAAACAAGGGGGAAATCTTTGGTTGGACACATCATCAGTGAACGCTGCCATTGTCAACACCTACAAGTCTGCCTGTGATAAGTATCTGAATAAAAAGAGTAAGGCTAGGGTTCAAGATTACAATGGTCGATCAGCCATGCCAGCTGGAGTTTATAGGGCTTCCCCTATCTCTTTGGCCAAGGCAGTGAAAAATGATGCTGAGTTACAGGGAATGCGAAACTCTCATTTAAGGTACTCCCAAGTCCGAACATTAGTTTCAGAATCGCTCTCCTTACACAATTCTGATTAACATTTGAGTTTACATGGGCATCAGCATTTGATCAACATGTACAAGCATCTTCAAAAATGCATTCTTGCATCTCGCTGAATAGCCTTTTGTCTTCCCTTCTTTTTATTTTGGGAAATTAGATTATCTGTATACAAATATGTGTGGAAGCTTGGCAGGTTGAGTTAAGTCAATTCAAGATAATTTAGGCTAATTCCATCACTTTTGTCAAGCCCACCTTGCTGCAGTTCATTCAGTATTATGTCACAATCTTAATAACTAGAAGTTGATTGATTCAAAGACACAGAAATGAAATTTCTACATGTGTTCGTGGGAATGCACCTGTTGGTGCATTTTTTATAAACAGATGTGCAAATTTTTTGGGGAGAGAAGTAATTACTTGTCTTTTGACCTTAGAGTGCATTTTCAAATTAAGAATGCTGATTGTATGTTATTGAATGACCTGAGCATTGTGGTCTATGAAGAATGCTTAGTAAATATTTTTACTGGTACTCTGTCCTCCTGATGAAAACTAAATAGACTTAAGTGCGTGAATAAGTAGATTCTGCTGCAGGACACTTTATTGGTCAAAATCAGTATCTCTCTTAAAGTTGCGGTGTGGAAGGAAAAACATGATAATAGGTTGAATCTGTCGACATGTGCGAGAGTGATCTCACAGCGATAGAGAAAACACTTAGATCTGTAAATGTGAAGCTCATTGACATATTACGCACTGCTGTTTTAGGAAGCTTGTTTGTTTGAAAAAATGTCTCTGTCTATGTCGGTATGTTTACTAAGGATCCAGTGATCTTAGTGAAATATATTTCGTCTGCAGGGATGCAGCAGCTCTAGCTCATTTCTGGGTCTGGTTGGAAGAAGAAATTAATAAGGGTGCTAAACTTACAGAAGTGGAAGTTGCAGATAAGCTCCTCGAGTTTCGTTCTATGCAGTACGGTTTCATTGATACAAGCTTCGACACAATAAGTGGTACATTTTATGTTTCAACGTCTTGGATAACTTTTTGCAGTGAAAATGAAGAATCTCTCTCTCTCTCTCTCTCTCTCTCTCTCTCTCTCTCTCTCTCTCTCTCTCTCTCTCTCTCCTGATGTTGTCCCTGAAAAATGAAGATTCTTATCAATTCTTTTAAAATTGATTTTGGTGGATTCTCTTTCTCACTTATTCTTTTTGCAAGTAGAATTGGATAGGATATGATGTTGGATAGTGTGCAAACAAGTGGAGGTAGACTTTTAGTGATGATTTTGTTGTAAAAGGGCTAGAAAATTTTTTTGCATCGCTTGGGAGAAGTCACTTTTCTGGAAATCTCATCTCTCACCTGTCCACTATTTCTCACTCATTATCCATATGGATTTGAAGGTTCTGGGGCCAATGGTGCTATCATACATTACAAACCAGAACCAGGCAGTTGCAGTGTTTTGGATGTCGAGAAGCTGTTCCTGCTAGATAGTGGTGCTCAATATGTTGATGGAACAACTGATATAACAAGAACAGTGCATTTTGGGGAACCCACACCACGACAAAAGGAATGCTTCACCCGAGTTTTGCAGGTGCTCGGTTCTTTTAATTTGTCAAATGCTTCACCCAGTCGCGCTTCTTCATTTATACATTTATTTTCTACGACATTGAATATGAGCTTTCTCACTAATATCTGGTGGCGTTCTTTATATATTGGATTTCCGTAAATTGTGCCCTAGGACACTTGATGAGAAGTATTAATTTTGCTTTGTCACTTGTAGCTTTATTCATGACATGCCAACAAGGAAATATATGTTCAATCTTCGATGTTCATTAATGTCCATTGGAAAAAAAAATTTCTATCTTTAGGTTATTATCAAGCGCTCTTGGGGTGCTTGTTAACAAGACCCTTATATATTTCTGCATGAGTTTACAAACACAAATTTCCAGTTATAAGGATATTGTGCAACTAGGCATGATCTCTTTCCCTCCTTTTTTAGGTGGGGCCAAAACTATGAATGTTCTTTGTTTGCATATATTGTGCATTGTTTCTTGTTGCGCCTTTTTTTCTTTTTTCACAATGTCCACCCTAATCTAATGTTTTAGGCTGAACTCTTGTGATTTCTAATAATTGTTTGCCTCCCGATTCTTGATGAAACCTTTAATTTCAGGGCCACATAGCTCTCGATCAAGCTGTTTTTCCTGAAAATACCCCTGGCTTTGTCCTGGATGCGTTCGCTCGCTCGTCTCTATGGAAGATTGGCCTCGACTATCGGCATGGTACATTTCATTCCTTAGCTGCTTGTTTATTCGAAATACTATTGAGAATACTTTCAAGCACGGCCTCTCGGTCTTTCCTTGCAATAGGGACTGGACATGGCGTGGGAGCTGCACTGAATGTTCATGAAGGACCCCAAAGTATTAGTTTCCGCTATGGGAATCTGACCTCCCTACAGAAAGGCATGGTTGTGAGCAACGAACCTGGTTACTACGAAGACCATGCCTTTGGCATTCGTATTGAGGTAAGACATCAGTTATCATAAATAGTTTTGTTTCCTAAATAAGATTTATGAGAGATATTGGCACCCAAATCCTATTTGCGGGATGGTAAAAAGAGATTTCGTGCCTATTCTGTAAGTTGAGGTGTGATAGAGCACAATAGGCTACCTGGATCTATATAGCGGATAGGAAAAAGGAGGTGGTGGGATACGCTGTATCCTCAGCTGGGCGCAAAGAATTTCCTGAAAACTCCACATCCTGCGTAGGCATATGTATTTTTTGGGCACTTTTTTTTTTTGATAAAATATTTTATGGGCACTTATTCTATGCATTCTAGTAGCTCTTTGGATAAAGAGTTTCAGAGGTGCATTACTGCTGAACGGATGGATAATGTTCTCGAAATGAGTTCCTCACCTTGTCATAATTCTAGCTGGTTGCTTCTTTAGATATATTCAACGTTTTCGGTTCATGCAGTTGCTTTTCACCCTTGCTGTATTTACTTGCCTCATACAGAGATTCTGATTCAATCGGAGTTCTGTCGTCTTTTTGCCTGTTGTCATCGGCAAATCCCTGAAATTTGCTCTGCTGAGTCTTGAGATCAACCGGTCTTTTATTCTGCAGAACCTTCTTTCTGTGGTGGAGATGAACACGCCAAATCGCTTTGGAGGGGTTGGTTATCTTGGATTTGAGAAACTCACGTTTGTTCCGATTCAGGTGCGCACGGTGCTTTCTATTTTTCTCAACAGGGATGTGTTTCTTGGTGCTTCTTTTGGCTGTCGGTGCTCATCCTTATTTCGTGAGTTTCTGTGCAGACAAAAATGGTGGACTCGGCCTTGCTCTCTTCCGCCGAGATCAACTGGCTCAACGACTACCATGCACAAGTTTGGGAAAAGGTCAGGCCCTACTTCGAGAACAGATGACTAAAAAGAGAGTTTATTCCCCCCCTAAAACCCACCGATTAATTTAACTCTTCTGTCGTCCCCATTCCACAGGTTTCGCCGCTGCTAGACGGTTCCGCTCGTCAATGGCTTTGGGACAATACGCGACCCCTCCCAATTCAGTGATTACCGTTAAGTTTCTTTCGTTATTACAAAATTTGTTTGGGACTCTGTCCCACTGTTGTGTGGAATTGCCGTTACAATAAACTGTAGGATGATATGCCAAATCAGCTTAAAAGTGAACAGCGATGGTGACAGTATTCACCTAAGACTGAATGCTCAAACTGCACCGTTAAGAGTATACAATCAAACAGGAGCAAATTACAGAGACCTAATTTCGTAGCGTGTACAACAATCAGCTTCTGCCTCGTACCCTTGAGTAATTTCTCCGTATACAAATGATTTTTTTAAAATTTTCAGATGTTATTCGCGACTTACGCATCAGGAGATGGATCGGATGTAGAGAGCTCAGTGTACATGTCCGATATCGCCTTAGCAAAGTGGGCTTTGGCTTGAGGCCTCTTGATCTATAAATAAAAGAGATTATGTTAACTTCTGAGTACACTTTGCTATGTTTGTCCGAAATGCAACGACTCTCGCTCATGCGATTAGTTTTTAAGGTGAAAAAGCAAAGGCAACATGGAATCACCTTAAATGTTGGAGTGAGAAGTCCGTTCTCCACCGTGAATGGTTCGAGCACCAGTGTCACCGCCTTCACATATTCGAAGCCTCGCAACTGAAAAAAGGGAAGCAACATGATAAGAGGAAGGTAAATGGAAAAATGTTACCTAAGTAGAGGCTGTAGATTATCTCTTTAGAGGACAGTATACCTCCGCTTCTCTGCCGATGGCATCCATTTCAGCAAGAACGGCTTCCCGTGCCCGCCGGTCATTGCATAGCTGTTCTAAAGCCTCATACTGCATGGCAAGAACCAAACTTATCAATGGACAACCCCCTAGATAAAAAAAAAAAAAATTAGCCAGCGTATGGCACGAACTATCTGAGGTAACTACAGTTTTTTATTTGGTGCAATGCAGATTCGCAAATGCACTGAGACCATCGATAATGCAGGCTCACAAAATAATCTAATAATTGCAACAAGCTCTGCAGCACCTCCAGTCTCGCTGGATCTTGAAACAAATGCATGTGAACTAATATCAACATAAAACGCTAATCATGGTCATGGTCATTGCCGTTTCAGTGCGCAGAGTTCCCCTTCAGTAGCTATAAAGGATAATAAGAAAGAGCAGTGGGACTCGCAGTCGTACAAATAGTTAGAAAAGGGTAGATGGCCACAGACAAAGCTCAATTAGATAAAGATGATGCATGTTACGACTTCTCGCTGAAGTGAAATGAGGAAGATTTCCTTGATAAATAAATCAGCCTACTCAGATAGATGCGTACTTTCCCCAAATGACAACGTTCTGATTGCGAAGAAATAATATAACAACCAATGACTGAACTTCAAGGCTCAAGCTAGAATTTTGGTGGAGAGAAATAAGTTTAAAGAAAACCTTGATGTCTTGCGATGCAGCCCATTCTTTCAGTGCTTCTGGGTCCACAGTGACAACCGCCACTAAGTAAGAGTTCAAGCTATCACCTGAGACAAACAAGCAGTCAGCAGACTTGTAGGAAATTTCATATAAAGGCCGGCGCACCAGCCTTTGTAACAACAAGCTGGAATGGATCAAACCCGTCCTTTGGGTTGACCGAGAGAGCGAAATCTGATGCAGTCACTGGGCTGTGGATGGGAAAAATGAAGAAAGAAAGTATCATGTGCTGGTAAATTCTTCTTCCATACCATATACAAAGCACTGTGAGATGAATTTGGCCTTGGAATACACGTTCTCGATCTTCTCTGGTGCTATATATTCACCTTGTGCCAACTTGAAAATATTCTTTTTCCTGTCATAGCATGATGAAGGATTTAAACTGGGAATTAGAAATTATCAGAGAGATCTCATGCGAAGACATGAATGAAGAAAAAACTTCAATGCTTAAGTGACACTTAGAAGTTTCACAACCAGTACTTACTGTCCTAATACAGGTAAATTTCAACCCATGCTCCTTTCCTCAGGTCATAAGGGACCCCTTACCACTATGGTTAGGTGAGGAAAATACCATAACATTCAACTCACCTATCAATAATTTTAAGGCGCCCACCCGGTAACCACAACCCAATGTCTCCCGTATGCAACCAAGAGTCATCATCAATCACCTCTCTCCTGCTCATTCAACAGGAAATTTAGATTGCGGTAAAACTTAATAGATTTAAAAATATAAGTTGAAGAGGTTAAGCACGTTTGAACTTCATCATTGTAGTATCCTTGGAAGACAATGGGGCCTCTGACACAGATTTCTCCACGAGGATAGGGTTGATCTTCTGACGTGTAGTTCATTTCAGGAACATCCACGAGCTTTATTTCTGGAAAAGTTTCAGATAAGCACAGAGACAAGCAAAAGTCTCAACAGATTAAATTAAATAAGACACACATTTTGAGTATGTAAAACTACTGTGTTGAACTCACCACAGGCAGGATTTGGAGATCCAACATGACCAGATAAAGTGTCGCCCTCGTCCATACAGCTTATTACACAAGATGTCTCGGTCATACCATATCCTTCAAGCACTTGACAGCCAAAGCACCTGTGGTATGGTGAAATTAGGAGCAACAGAAAAGCAGTAAATAGACTTCTGTTCATGAGACATCAAAGAATGGAGCTCAGTTGTTCAAATAAGTGCAGCATTTCAAGCACGCTTACACCCTTAAGAAGTCCATGATATCAGGAGATAACGGTGAAGCACCAGATCCCATGAAACGGACTTGCCCTCCAAGCTTTTCCTTTATTCTATTGAATACTAGTCTGTCCCACATAGGTGATGGATTCCGGCCTAACACATTTTTCAACCATTTGGGTCAACAGAGGCAAAAAATTAAAAGTTAAACAGCCAATCAAGAACTGAATGGCCCATATTATCCTGCAAGAAACTTCCTAGCATTAATACCTGTCAATATTGCATGCTTCTTCGAATTGAAGGCAACTCTAAATAGTCTCTCCTTTAGCGTCCCTGAAGACTTCACAGCATTTATTATTCTGCCATTATTGAAACAAAATAGAAATCAGCAGTTCCCCATGTCAAGAAAAGGATTTCACAAACAGTTGGCTGTCTCTTCACCCTGCATATATACGGTTATACAGCCGAGGAACACTGCAAAAAATTGTCGGTCTCAAAGCAGCCAAATCGTCCATCAGTTTCATGTTGTCCTGAAAAGTAGGAGGACCTATTGCTTAGGAAGAGATGTAGAATAAAAGCCTCAGGGTAAGTACATGAAATCAAGTGTATATTGTAATATGTTTTCTTACATTAATGCAGGTACATTACCCTTAAATCCACATATGCAAGAATGACATTTAGGCTTGTATCTTAGACAAGATTCATGGCTTTTAATTTATGGGGATGAATATATGATCAACAGAAAAGGATGCTGATAGATTTGAGTTGAGGTTTAGTATTTTAAAGGATTATGCTACGGAAAATGTGACTAATTCTCCTCATTTTCTTAGGGCTCCGTACTGACAAACCAAAGGAATCAAACGTGGACATAGCTGGACTTGCATATAGTTTTCCAGATAAGCAACATACCCCTTGGTAAAAACCGACAGCGACCCCGTAATATACTGAAAGGATCTGATTGGTTCTTTCGTATATATGTGCCAGAGGGAGATAGGATATATAGCTGTCGAGAGAAAAATATATCAAGGGACAGCGAAAAATGAAATGACAGTACAATAAGTTACCAATTATGTAATTGAAAAACCTTGAGAGGCTGGCTGTACTTATGTAATGGAACAACAAATGATAAAGGACTCACATATCTGATGGGTTAAATTTGATCGCTTGACTAAACCCAGCTACACTTGCAATCAAGTTTCCATGAGTCAATGCAACCCCCTTTGATGTTAAACAAGGAGCAAATGAATTTCATATGCACAGTAATATGTCATAAAACCAACATGTGCAGCATAAAAGAAACCATACTAAAAAATCTAAACTTCTACCTTTGGTGTTCCGGTTGTTCCACTTGTGTAGCATATGGTCGCAATATTTTCTGGTTTTGGAGGACAACAAGGCTGGAGATTGCTACGACCCTAAAGGAAGACATCTTTAGCTAATTACAGACATCCACGTCATTATGTCCATCACAAACTTATGAAATAAGATAACACTATAGATAATGCAGAAGGCACTTGATGCCAATAAGTTCACGATCTCAATAATATTAAGTGAGAAGTACTCAGCTGACACAATCTCTACCTAACAAGCACCTATGGTCCAAAAGCCCAAAACATTTTTGGCCAAAAATAAAGAGTCCACAGCATTCAATTCTTCTGGAGTGACAATTGTTTTAACAGTTTAAAGCCAACAAATTAGCTTCTACAGCTCTTTATGCACAAAAAGGACCCAGTCACTTCATTTCATTTTGAAGCCAAGTGTCTTTAAAAGAAAATTTCATGTTATTACAATATGAGAAGGGGAATGATCTGAGTATAATAAGAAATTGGTGCCTGGACTTTTCATGTGATAATCCAAAATGACTAAACTAGTCAGCAGGACAAGCTTATAAAAATTGCAATAATGTTTTAAAAAACGGGATGGCAAAATTCTATGTCTCTTAAAAAAAATTTCTCAAACAATGAAGGATTGAGTGTTTAATCAAAGGCTGGTACAATAAGTTCACTAAGGAAGTGCATCATACCTGACTCAGAAGTTTCAAGTATGAAATCAGCTCAACTCTCGACGTTGGTGGGAGGGAGGGCAAGTGTATATCTATTCCTCCAACTACCTATTTTTCCAGAGCAGCAAGTCTAGTGTGAGCAAAAGGAAAACATCAAACAATTAGTTGCCCATTTTGCGACTTCGATCTTAATACTCACCACAATTAGACGAACAGTTGGAATCTCAGACAAGAAGCTCAATAACTGTGAAAAACAGAGACAAAGTTGAGATATAATAGGTGCGTCAGAAATATAAACTGAATGGATGACATACGAAATAGGACACACGTGTTTTGTCATATAGCTTATCAAATAGACAGACCTAAATGTTGTTGGCTCGAAAGACAGACTAACGACCACTGTAATTTATATGTGAAGAGCCGGTGATGAAATTTGTTCTAGTTCAGCTCCATCAGCAAGAGCTATTGTGCTTCATGGTCCATTTACAGGTCAGAAACAATGAGACTGAAACTTTCCAACAGATGAATTCCTCACTAATCATAAACAATAGACGTAGAAATTACTGTACCTTTACTGCAGAATAAGTGAATGAAAACAATGAAAATATAAAATTGTTAATGTAAAATGATGTGCAGTCTACTTTTGTCGGAAGATCATGTATTCCTCCATTACAAGAATTAATGTACAGGTATTTCTTTTGCGATAGAGAGATAACTCACTGTGTTCAGAGTTTGGGGAGCACAAAAGATAGCCTGTACAGCTGCATGATTAACAACATACTTCACAGCATCGGGGCCTGTGAAACACAAAAGTTAAAACTAAGAAGAGGCTTGACAGGGCAGAAACAAAATAGTAATTGCTATTACACACCAAGCGTGTCATATAGAGGGACTGAGATATAAGAATATGCTGAACAAGCATGATCTACAATCAGCCACTCTGGCCTATTAACAAAGTAGAGTCCAACACAAACTCCCTGCAACAAAGAGACCAATAATACCATCCTTAGTTCGAATACTATATGTTTAACAACTTCAGAATGACTTAAGGAGCAATACTCAGAAAAAATCCTGCTTCTCACTTCAAGTAACCCATGATAGCGAAGTCCAGAACCTATAGCTTCTTGAGCACTTCCAGCTTCGCCATATGTCATCCATTTGTACCTTAGAATTTCAAAAGGAATGCGGGAAATTTTATCAGGTAAACTGTTTTTTTTTTTTGGTAAGGATTATCAGGTAAACTGTTAGAATATGAAAAATGCAAAACTTGCACACTCTATAACCAACTTACTCTCCTGTTGTCCCATCGACATGAACTCGAGTACCTAAGTACTTGTAATCCCGAAATGTTTCAATGGCATGTCTGCACCCAAAAGACATCATAAATACTCACAGATGCAGATCCTATGATGCATATGGATGCAATAACATTTCAAAAGAAGGAAATGAAAGGAGAGCTATTCTAATTACTAAAAGCTTTCTCAGTGAATGCCACGAATCACTTAATTGGGAAAAAAAAAACTATGATCAAGTAAAGAGAGAGCCTGACTCGAAATTGTCATGCAACGTTCTGATATTGGGGTGATCTGCAAATCTACTGACAAGATTCAAAGGAGAGCGTGCGGATCTGCCAAGGGAAGAGAGATGATAGACATGTCGCTTCAAGATTCCACCAACACTAGCTAACTTCACCATGATAAGATTAAGTACCTATAAACAATCCATTTCCCGGTACGCAGGTCTTCAGGAAGAATCACGCTGTAATCCCTTCCTAAGCAGAAAATAGAGCGAACAACTCAATGCAGGCTGAGTGTGTATAACTGCATATCTGTAGCGACACTTCTACTTAAAATGACTCGGCCTACCTTCCTCAGACAACTGTGCGCAAATGGAATAAACTATCGTGCATTGTAATTTCAGCTCCACCTTATAGACGTTTTCATGACACAAATTAGGCCTCTGCCAAAACTCCTACGACAGATCACCCACCGGCGATTTCAAGAAATTGTTTCTGATCGACGCAACATAGGTATTGTCTCTACTTACGGTTAGAGAAACATTTTCGCGATCGACCTCGAAAGGACAAAGTCGGAGGTAATAGGTAGCTCACTCAGGCGCATGAAGACCTACATTTGCACTAAGCGATGAGGTGACGCGATCTTGAGGATGATCACCACTGGTCCTTCATGACTATTGGAATTATTCACTCAGCTGCTCTCCAGCGATGATGACTTCACGATTCAAAAGATTCAGAAAGTCGATCGGAAGTTGAAAATACTGAAGCGACTCGGTTATTCCACAAAAGTAACTGACCAGAGGCCCCCTTACTTCAAAACGGCGCTCTCGATCGCTAGTTTCTCTCATCGTCGCCGGAAAATCCGTCACCGATGAACAAGTCACGACGGCGATTCCCTATGCAGTTTCGAATCGAACTTAACAACAGAAGCGTGCAAAAACATAACACGCGCGAAAGAAAACTACTATCCGCGACTTGCGAGAACGAGCGAGCGAGCGAGCGAGCTGAACACGTAGAAACACAAGAGAGGAAGGAAGCGGAGGAGTGCGACGAGAATAAGCACGTCCGATCAGACAGCTCTCTCCGACCGAAATGAATACCGTTAAGCTCGCCGGAAGCGGCGCTGGCCTGTATGCGGGAGCCGAGATCGAGGCAATCGGCGACGCCGACGCCGCCGCCGTAGGGGAGGAGGTGGCGCCGAACCGCCCGGAGGCGGCGCCGAGCAGCGGATTCCGTGAAGTTTTCCCGGGAAAGCAACGCCATGGAAAGAACTCTCTGGAGAGAGAGGGACTGATCGGAAGGCGATGAGCGAGCTTTTGCTTGCTCTGTTTTTTTAGCTTTGGGTCTTCTTAAAGAAAGCCGGCAAACGGGGAGGTGTCCAGTTCAAAATGCTGACGTCATAATTGTTAATTTTGATATTATTATGTCGGTTTTTGCTTTAAATTTAATTTAATTACTGATTAAAGTGGAGATTAATTAGCGGGAAAGAGGAAGATGTGGCGGCACGCTTTTTAATGAGACGAGGGGTGCAATGTTTATCCACTTGCGTACGTAAATGGTTTGATGACGTGGGTGTGGCGAATCCTACATATGCGATTAACTTCCTTCATTTTAATTAAATAAATGAGACATTTTTTAAATAAATGAGACATTTTTGAAATAAATGTTGAATGTGCTTGTTTGAGCAAAAGAATTTTTCACGAATTAATTTCTTGAATTTCACTCATTCTAGTTTTATTAAAAATGATCGATCAACGAAAAACTATTCGCGATCAAAGAAAAGTTGCATGCTTAAAGTTAGAAAAATAAACTTTCTAGAACATTTTCCTTGGTAAAGAATTTCTCAAAAATCATTTTTCATTGTTGTCAAGTTTTCCCCGAAATAAAACACACATGTTAATATGATTTAAACTCCTATTGGATTATAAAAATAGTAAATACCATCGAAAATCCTAAATCATGCCCATTGTAGCACAATATCCCAAACTATAAAAATTATAAACTATTTTGTTATGCGTTCAATTGTGACACATAAGTTTTTCCTCCAAAAAGTCATTTATCTCGGAGATTGAGTTCAAAGAAAAAGACGTTCATATGCATTATCTTGCATTCCTTTTGTCAATCATTTATTTCGCTTTCGCACGTAAAATTTAAGGTATCCTACCCACACTGAACATCAAAGGGAAAGTTGCACATTTCTGTCAACAAAGCCCGTAGTCTCCCTCGAATCTTTGCCCCCGAGCTTCCAAAGAGCGGCCAATCTCTCTCTCTCTCTCTCTCTCTCTCTCTCTCTCTCTCTCTCTCTCTCTCTCTCTCTCTCTCTCTCTCTCTCATCTCTCTCTCTCTCTCTCTCTCTCTCTCTCTCTCTCTATGCGCCTTTGCCCGAGATGGCAAGCAAACATGCCATGTATGGACCATTTTCCTGGATATGGTTGCAATTGTGGAAAAAGCTAGAGATGGCAAGCAAACATGCCTGCCTTATTGGGGGAGGATCGCTTCCATGGAATTTTCATTTGGTGAGTTTGTTTTGGCAATTGAGAGAAATGGCCAATCAGTATCATTAATAATACAAACGATCATTTTTAAGAAAATATTTCCTAAATCATTCATTTTTCGCGAAACAAACGGAGCAACTATAACATAAATGTCCTAAACTTCTTTTACATCACTATAACCCCTAAGCTATGCCCCTAGCGTCTGTGACGTCAATACCCAAAAATTTGTTATAATTACATAAGTTTTGGATGTCGACAAAGACATGGTGGTATTTTCATCACATTGCTTTACTTTTTGGGATTTTGGTAACACAAAAAAAAAAAGTTCGAGGTATTGGTGCCGCAGTGGGCATATTTTAAGGTTTTAAGTGGTATTATTCTTTTTTGAAATTTTAATTCTGAGCTAAAAGAAGATGAACAGAGCTGCTACATCAACAAGGTCGTTGTAGTATAGTGGTGAGTATTCCCGCCTGTCACGCGGGTGACCCGGGTTCGATCCCCGGCAACGGCGATTTTCCCTCTTTTTTCCTTCAATTTTTTTTTTCCCTGCCGAGCTGCCCCAAAAACGACGATGCGGCGAGGTCGTAGTTATCGCAACCTGTCGCATCCGTAAACCGCAATCCACACGCTAATGCCGCAGACCGACACCTTGTCCGACGGTGATCACGGTCGGGATCCAGTGCTTCCAGCTCCAGGTGCTCTCGCCGAGAAACCGCTGATCCGCACCGCCCATCTATCATCCGGGACGTACCGTGCGATCAAGACTTCGCGTGGTCGCGGCAACAGGAAGAAAGTCCCCCGCGAGCCACGGATAGCGACGACGATTCGAGACGGACAGAGACTACAAAACGAAAACAGGAACTTCCGCTGCTGAAGCGGATGAAGACTTGCGAGCTGGTCTTCGCATCGCTCGTTCGCTCGCCGTCGCTCCGCGCGCGAGCTCCCGCTTGACGGAGGAGAATGATGGCCGCGGCGGCGGCGGTGGCGGCGCCGGTGATCGCGGGGATCGGGAAGACGAAGCTCGATTCCGGATGGCTCGCGGCGAGATCGACGGAGGTGGAGCTCACCGGGGCTCAGCTCACCACGACGCACCCTCCGACCGGAGCCGATCCCCCGTGGATGGAGGCCGTCGTTCCCGGGACGTAAGTCGTGATCTTCGCGTGCGTTTCCTCTCCTGCGGCGACCGCATGCGTCCGAATTGAGTTAGGAACTTCTTTTGGGCGGTTCGAGTGTGGACAGTGATCGTGGAGAGAGAGAGAAAGAGCTGATTGTGCAGTGCTTTGAACCTATTTCTGGTGTAATTTTGTGAAAAGCTAAGTCTGGTCTCGATGTTAAATGACTTATGCAGATGAGCCTGCAGCCAGACATGAGCAAGGTTGCTCGGAGGCTAATGTTGATATTTGTGATTGGCTTATTAAGTCTAGTCATGATTTCAGTTGATTAACGAAATTGGGGTTCTCGATAATGTAAACAGTGTGGTGAGGAAGGTTACAAGTGTTGGAATTTGAAATTAAGCGCATCTCAATTAAAAGGCAGAAGCAATGAGATTCCCCGGTTATGAATCATCGAATGGATCCGGGGATGAATGTAAGTGGTCTGTTGAATTATATAGTCTAGTTAGAATTTCAAGGCAAAAAACGTCAATGCAGTTGTCCAGAGAGAATGTAGAACTTTCTTAGTTTTGCAAGATGTTCTGTTATCTGTGTTCTGTCCTAAATTAATGTTGACCAGCTCATTTTAGTCTATATTCTTATTCAAGTATCTGAAATGTGGTTTACACCTCACTAACTGAAGAATTCTAGCATGTCATGTTAAGAGTGTGAGTTCCTTTTTACTCTCTTAGTTATTTGCCTTGATTGCTAACGGTGATATAACTTGCAGTGTTTTAGCAACCCTGGTAAAGAACAAGGCAGTTCCAGATCCTTTTTATGGGTTAAATAATGAGGCCATTATAGATATTGCTGATTCTGGAAGGGAGCACTACACATTTTGGTTTTTTACGACTTTCCAATGCAAGCTGGTATGTTGCACTCTTGCTAAAAGAATCAAGATGTGTTCTTTGAAATTCTCGAGTTTTAAATGATAGCATATTTGACATAATTAATTTCAAAATTCATGTTTTGCTGGTTTCTAAAGGCCTTAATAAATATTATCCAGTGCTAAGTTGTGTCCTTTACCATTTCATGTCTTTAAGATCAGCTCTTCCTCTTAAAAATCGTTGAAAAATGACAGTTGGTACTGTATTTTCTTACTCATCACAAAATGGAATTAATGCGGTTACCATTGTTGACATGTTGTCTCATTTTCACGTTTTCAATGTGATATTCTGCCTGCTTTTGAGTGTTCATCATTTCTTTCTTTTCGTTATTTTTTCTTGAGCTACTGCTTCATATTATTTCAAATTTTCACAGCCTGGAGCACAACACCTCGATCTGAATTTTCGAGCAATTAACTACTCTGCGGAAGTATACTTAAATGGGAACAAAAAGGTTCTTCCAAAAGGAATGTTCAGAAGACATCAGCTTGATGTTACTGACATGCTCCATCCTAACGGACAAAACATGCTAGCAGTTCTTGTTCATCCCCCAGATCACCCTGGAACGATACCTCCAGAGGGAGGACAAGGTGGGGACCATGAGGTATGTACCTGCTTCTGCACAACATGTCTTCCTCTGCATTTAATAGCAGTTTGGAATGACATATTAAATATTGTCCGAGTCTAATTGGATTAGTAGTGTGATTCCTATCAAAACTGCGGAACATTCATATGGTATCTTTGTTTCATTAGATTGGAAAGGATGTCACAACACAATATGTTCAGGGTTGGGACTGGATTGCTCCTATAAGGTAATCAACTCCTCATTGGAGAAATAATACATGATAACTTCTGCTTTTTCTGACTGAGCGATGTTGCTGTCTTTTGGTTATTTAGGGTCTATTTTAAAGCTTCTGATGTTGAAAGCAGAGTGTGAACTGCTACATTCTCCATAAATTGCGTAGTTGTTGGAATTAGTACATGTGCCTCTTTAGTTTCCACTCAAGTTGGTCCTTTAGAGACTAACTGTTCGTGATTCATGAGATTTGGAGGGACAAGCTATTTGCTTCTTTGGATGGGAAAGAGGGAAAGGATGCAAAGGATTAGTCATACTACTTTTGAAGTTTATATTGTGTGTGCTCCTATTTTTTCTCATTATTTGTTATTTTTCAAACTAAAGCACTTGTGATTAGATAATCTCAATTCAGTAATCATAATACCAGCAGTTCGGATTATGTTGGGTGAGAAGCTGAAAAAGCAAATGCATCTATTGATCCTAGGAGAAAGGTGGAGATAGGATGGGGACAGGACAGCTCCCAGCTAGATGTGTTGTCTTTTTGCGCCATAACTTTACAATAGTTATGTCATCTATCGATTGCTTTGGCTTTTTATGTTAAGTGAGCAAAATCCTGACTGCCATTTGCTGATTTGGTTTTCTTATTTCAAGGAATGCGGTTGAATTTCTGTAATTTTTCACTTATCTATTCATTTTTTTTAAATCCATTTGGAAGACATCAGATTACATGTTTACTTTATGATTGATCAGCATCTATGTTCATATAGGGATCGTAATACTGGCATATGGGATGAAGTATCAGTTTCCATCACTGGGGTGAGTGCACAGTAACTGTTTTTTCTTTGTATAAGTCCTGCAATTCAACAGTTTCAAACCGTGGGGTTGATGCGCTGGTTGATTTATATAGCTTGCTTGAACATTCTAATAAAATAGGACAATCCTTGTTTAACAACCTGCGGCTCTAATGGTGATCGTGATAAGACACTGCTGCCATATTATGGCTTGAGCTATTGTATCTGCATTTGGAAAACTTTAATTGTCTGGAACTATTAGTTAGCAAGCAAGTCATAGTTGCTTTTGAATAGAGCTGTGGGGGTAAAACCGGGTTTTCTATTCGTAATACTGTTCTGCAATTTGTCATTTATCAGTTAATTCAAGATAACTGTAGTTTGTTTTTTTTAATTCCAATCTGATAAATCATTATTGGTTCAGCCTGTAAAGTTAATTGATCCCCACTTGGTGTCGTCATTTTTCGACAACTATAAGAGAGTATACTTGCATTGTACGACTGAGTTGGAAAATAGAAGTACATGGGTTGCTGAATGCTCTTTGAGTATCGAAGTGACTGCAGAACTTGAGGGCAATGTCACTTCAATAGAGCATCTTCAGACCGAACATCTTTCAATTTCACCTGGAGCTCGAACTCAACATACATTTACAGAGGTCAGTAAATATTGATGTATCTCAAGTGTCACAGAGGAAATGTTTTTAGAACAACCGTTCTTTCTTTGAAGAAGAAAAATCACCCAGTAAAAGACTGCCTGATTTTACTTCTTCTACATCCTAGCACTGATGAGCTTGGCCAATATTATTTACATCTAAAGAAATGTTGAAGTGGAAATTGGATATAGGAAAAATTGAAACGATCCTAATTAATTGATTCTTGGTATCAACCTGCAGCTATTTTTCTATAAGCCGAATCTATGGTGGCCAAATGGCATGGGAAAGCAGTCCCTTTACCATGTTGCTGTCAGCGTTGAAGTGAAAGGATTTGGAGAGTCTGATTCGTGGAGACATCTATTTGGATTCCGCAAAATTGAGAGCCATATTGATAGTGCAACTGGTGGAAGGTGAGGTAGTTCATAATTTACGGAAAGAATTAGAAATTGAATTGTATTTTTCATTGTAAATGTACTTGTGCTCTTTAGGTTGTTCAAGGTTAACGGGCAGCCCATCTTTATTCGTGGGGGTAATTGGATTTTATCAGACGGATTGCTGCGACTTTCAGAGAAACGCTACAGGACCGATATCAAATTCCATGCCGATATGAATTTCAACATGATCCGCTGTTGGGCTGGCGGATTAGCGGAAAGGCCAGAATTTTACCATTATTGTGACATGTATGGTCTTCTGGTAATATTCTCTCTCTCTCTCTCTCTCTCTCTCTCTCTCTCTCTCTCTCTCTCTCTCTCTCTCTCTCTCAATAATATGTGTGCCGGATGTACTTGCTGCAGAATAAATCCTCACAGTCAACTGCTTCATGATGACATGCTAAGAGTTTGTAAATGACCTCTACATTACTTGTATGGTTCATTGTTCATTGTCAAATCTTCAATGCAGCTCAGCCAACCTTCTTTTCAGATGCTTAGTATCATTTCAGATGATCATCAATTTATCCCACTATCGAATGGCTTATAAAGCTTTTGTAGGTCTGGCAAGAATTTTGGATTACTGGTGACGTTGATGGACGTGGAGTCCCAGTATCCAATCCGGATGGCCCCCTGGATCATGACCTATTTCTTCTGTGTGCGAGAGACACTGTCAAGCTTTTAAGGAATCATGCGAGTCTGGCTCTTTGGGTAGGTGGAAACGAACAAGTTCCACCAGATGACCTCAACACAGCTCTAAAGAATTACCTCAAACTTCATCCCTATTTTGAAAAGGTGGATGAGCATGACAAAACTTTAGACGATTTGAATAAAGAGGAGAAAGATCCCAGCCTCTACCTTGACGGAACACGCGTCTATGTTCAAGGGTCCATGTGGGATGGGTTTGCTGATGGCAAGGGTGGCTGGACTGATGGCCCTTACGAGATCCAGTATCCTGAAAGCTTCTTTAAGGATGACTTTTACAATTATGGATTCAATCCAGAAGTGGGTTCTGTGGGTATGCCTGTTGCAGCTACCATCAGAGCAACAATGCCTCCAGAAGGATGGCATATTCCAATCTTCAAGAAACTTTCAAATGGTTACACTGAAGAAGTTCCAAATCCTATATGGGAATACCATAAGTACATACCATACTCAAAACCAGACAAGGTTCATGATCAAATCGAACTCTATGGTACCCCTGAGGATCTTGATGACTTCTGTTTGAAGGTAAGACTCAGGGAAGGGTGTTGCCATTAGTTTGTTTCTTCTAATCAATCAGTGAGTACATAATATTTTTTTGACTCATCAGGCTCAGCTTGTAAACTACGTACAATATAGAGCTTTATTGGAAGGCTGGACTTCTCATATGTGGAGAAAATTCACGGGGGTTCTCATATGGAAGACGCAGAATCCTTGGACTGGTCTTAGAGGTCAATTTTATGATCACCTGCTTGATCAAACGGCAGGGTTCTACGGCTGCCGTTCAGCTGCAGAGCCAATCCATGTTCAACTTAATCTAGCCACCTATTCTATTGAGGTACGTCTTGCTATAGAAAGCCAGCAAGAGCTCATACTGTTATTATTCTTTCAATAAATTCGACGCACATCTTTGTTGGGGAACAACAGTATTAAGTTATGCAATTCTTCAGTATATCCTGAACATGAACTCGTAGTTTTTCCTGTGAAATAGAACTTGATAATAGCCTTTTTTTGTCTGCTTCTACAGGTTGTTAATACCACATCAGATGAGCTCTCTGGCGTAGCAATAGAAGCATCGGTATGGGATTTGGAGGGAGCATGTCCATACTACAAGGTTTTTGACAAACTTTCAGTGCCACCCAAGAAGACTGTTTCCATTGTTGAGATGAAATATCCCAAGTCGCAAAGTCCGAAGCCTGTCTACTTTCTTCTCCTTAAACTCTACCAAATGTCCGATTTTGGTATCATGTCTAGGAACTTTTACTGGTTACATGTGTCCGGTGGTAACTACAAGCTGTTGGAAGCATACAGGAAGAAGAAAGTACCTCTCAGGATCACATCTATGGCTTATGTCAGAGGTTCCACATACGAAATTGACATGCATGTGCAAAACACATCTAAAAAGTCGGACTCTCAAAATTTAACATACCGGAATGTTTTCAGTACAAGGCATAGTGGGGGAGACATTGACTTGGCCTCTTTGGATTCTGACCAAGCTGCTAAGGCGGTAGAATGTCGATCCAGTTTACTTCAGAGAGTGGGCAAATGCTTTTCAAAGGAAGCTAATAGTCCAAGCGTCGCCATTATAAATGGGACCGACGTTGGAGTTGCTTTCTTCCTTCATTTCTCTGTTCATGCTATGAAGGCAGACCGCAAGGAAGGAGAAGACACGAGAATCCTTCCTGTTCATTACTCGGATAATTATTTCTCTTTAGCGCCGGGCGAAATTATGACCATCAAAATCTCTTTTGAAGTTCCACGGGGTGTTACTCCTCGAGTCACGCTCAATGGCTGGAATTACCATGGTGGGCACACCGTTCTCTGAGGTGAGAAATGGTCGAAGTCTCGTCTGTTCTTACAATTCTACAGACAATTCTGCGAAAGGAACGTGCTTTTCGGATCGATGTCCTCGCCCTTAAATCCTTGTCCTGGCTGCATTTAATTCACAGCATCAGCTTCTTTGGTTAAATCTTCATTAGCAGTTTCTTCCCGTCCGACTGGCAATAAAGCAGCATCACCAGGGAGGGAATCCAGCATTTTCGCCTCTTCGCACTGTCGGAGTATCTTGTGGGATGCCGCCAGATGCTCTAACCATATCAAACAATCTGTCTTGAATCGTTCAGAGCGTCAATTGTCGAAGCAAATGTATTTATGAACATGTTTGTTTTCTCCGTGCTGCTACTACACATTCCAGGAATCTTTATTATCTGTACAGTGTGATACCTGAGAGAATAAACGGGAGGGAAACATCCTTTCCTCTTTTATTGTTCCCCGGATGTTGTCCCCCCCTTCCTTTTTGTTCATTGGAAATGACGTGGATATTCTTCCCTTCTCAAAAGGCCTGAAGATACAGGTTTGTTCCCCTGTTAAATATGCAAATATAGCTTTTATAGGGTTAGTTTTTGATTTCTTGCCCCCTGCTTCCGAGAATCGCATACACGCATACAAAAGTCTGCTCAATACAATCCTGTATCCCTTGTGCAAATTTGCCAATTCACAGGCTGACTGCATTTTGCGCATTTGGTTTTCTGTAGTTCAAAACCCATTTGGTGAGTGTTGAGAAAGAAACAAAAAAATGAGAATGTTCATTTGTTGAGTAAGACTAAACGGTCAGTCTTTTGGTCGAATGGGAAGGGATACAAAGGCATGGACAAACAAAATTAAATTGAGTCAAAATTAGGCTTCCTCGGCTCCATGGTCGAAAAGACAACACGCGATCGATATCCCGATTTTAAATTGAACCAAGTGGTTTGTCAAATTCGAAAGTTATACGAGTAGATTTTTCAATTTGTCGAGACAAAAAAGATGAGCTTTAATGAGGGATGAACATTGGTTTTAAGCAAGACTTTAAAAAGTTTAATTTGAACTCTACAACGTTAAGCTCGGGATATTTCCTGGAGTGAGGAAAGATAAATAGATCTCACAATTTGGGGGTTGTTAGGATACACGTGTGAGCTGTGCTAAAGAAATCTCACATCGGATATATCTTAGTTGGTTTATAACTCATTGACCGAAACTTTTGAGTAAAGGTGGATATATTAACATGCTCGGACTTTCGGTGATCTTCCCAGGCAAGAGATATCGGGCTTCGGCCGTTACATTCCTGACAGGGGTATAGCATATGGACACTGGCACGTTAAAATAAGAAATGCATTCATGAAGTTCACCGTCACTGCAGTGCAAATGGACAAAGCCGCAGAGGCTCGTATCAATAGCTTGGGATACCTCTGCTTTGGTGAGGTTTCCTATTAACCAAACATCAAAGATTCAAAACAGCCCGTGATCAAGAGGGAAATTCGAAAGGCATACAACACGACTGTTCAATTTGTCGAGACAAAAAAGATGAGCTTTCAATGGGGGATGACCATAGTCACGACTCATGAATTGCACTCGCTATTAGCCATCACAAACCCGCCCAGCTCCACCTCTCCCTCTCCGCAGAAATTTGCGCCGAGGAGGTCAAAGTTCTGTAGTCTATAGTAGCCGTTTGAGAAGCTGTCATAGGATCACTGTGTTTTTCTGCGGCTCTGATTTCATGGGATGAATTCGAAATGGGTCTTTCGGAGACTGACCTCCCGCCTCTCTCCTCCGCTCAAAGCTCCGACCTTTCAAGACGCTCCGTCACAAGCCGCCACTTTGGTCCTCGACCACGCACGCGTGAGCCACCTTCTGTCCGCTTGCGGCAGAGAAGGGCGCTTCCGTCTGGGCTCTTCCCTCCACGCGTCCATCGTCAAGAACCCCGAGCTCCACGACCCGGGAAACGGGGACCTCTTCGGAAACGGTCCTGTCGTTTGGAACTCTCTCCTCTCGATGTACGCGAGGTGCGGGGACGTGCTGGACGTCGTCAAGCTGTTGGATGAAATGCCTGTGAAGGACACCATTTCCTGGAACACTGCGTTATCTGGGTTCCTGAGGAATGGGGAGTTCGAGATGGGTTTTGGGATGTTCAAAAGAATGTGGGAAGGGGGTGCTCGAGGCGTGGATAAAGCCACGGTGACGACGATTCTGTCTGGTTGCGATGGCCGTGAGCTTTCGCGTGTGGTTGAGTCGATGCATGGCGTAGTCTTCAGGGGTGGATTTGAAAGGGAAATTACGATAGGGAATGCTCTGATCACGTCGTATTTCAAATGCGGTGGCACTGATTGGGGAATGCGGGTTTTTAACGAAATGCTCGAGAGGAATGTGATTAGTTGGACGGCTGTTATCTCTGGCCTTCAGCAGAATGAGTTTTATGAGGATAGTTTAAAGTTATTTCTGAGCATGCGTAGCGGATCAATCTATCCGAATACTCTCACATACTTGAGCTCCATCACCGCGTGTGCAGGTCTGCAAGCAATAAACGTGGGGCGCCAGTTGCATGGCATTGCATGGAAATTGGGTATCCAGTCAGATTTATTGGTGGAGAGTGCACTGATGGATATGTATGCAAAATGTGGAAGTCTAGAAGATGCATTGGATTTATTCGAGTCTGCAGAGACTATAGATGAGGTTTCTATGACCGTAATTCTTGTAGGTTTTGCACAAAATGGCTTTGAAGAAGAAGCTATACAAGTATTTCTGAAAATGGTAAAGGCAGGGTTGGAGATTGATTCTAATGCGGTTTCTGCTGTTCTTGGGGTTTTCGGTGCTGATACTTCTCTAGGGTTAGGTAAACAAATTCACTCTTTGATTATCAAAAGAAACTTTTTTCATATTCCCTTTGTCAGCAATGGGTTAATAAACATGTATGCAAAGTGTGGAGATATCGTGGAGTCAATCAAAGTGTTTAGTCGGATGCCTTCAAGAAATTTGATTTCATGGAATTCCATGGTTAATGCTTTTGCGTGTCACGGAGATGGCTATGGAGCTCTACGGTTGCATGAAGAAATGAAAATGGAAGGTGTAAAGCCGACAGACATTACATTTCTCTCTTTGCTTCATGCTTGTAGCCATGTTGGCTTAGTTGAGAAGGGAATGGAGCTTTTAGATCTAATGGAAAGGGATTATGGAATTAGTCCAAGGACAGAGCACTATGCTTGTGTTGTCGACATGTTGGGACGGGCTGGCCGCCTTGCTGAAGCAAAGAGTTTCATAGAGGGAATGCCCACGGAACCTGGTGTTCTAGTTTGGCAAGCCTTGCTTGGCGCTTGTAGCATGCACTGTGATTCTGAGTTAGGAAGGTATGCTGCCGAGCAGCTGATTTCTTCTGCACCCGACACCCCTGCGCCGTACATTTCGCTGGCCAATATATGCTCTTCTGAAGGTAATTGGGAAGAGAGGGCAAGGACTATGAAAAGAATGAAAGAGGCTGGGGTGGCTAAAGAAACGGGCATTAGTTCGATTGAGATTGAGAAGAAAGTCCATAGCTTTGTTGTCCGGGACAGGATGCATCCGCAAAGTGAAATCATTTTTGAAGTTTTAAAGGAGCTGTTTCTTTTGATGACAGATGAAGGATATATGCCTGATAAGAGATTCATTCTGTGCTACTTGAACGCAGAGTAAAGCAGAAGCAAGTGTAGTTACTGACCATTTGGATTCAGTCTTGCGATGAAGAGAAAATAGGATTAGAATATTAAGTTGGGTGAGTTAGAAAGATATGCTGACCGGAAGAAAGCATGTCAGAAGTTATCATAATTCCTGGTGGACACATGACTTCGAGGTGATTCACTTGATGAACACTGTAACCCGAGTTTACTCGACCATATTTCAGGTCTTGTTATAATTTCTGCTGGGGTAGCATATATGTAGATATATTTGACCGTTTGAAAGTCCACCTTATACATGTAAATGGATATGATCAGCAACCGAGAAATTGTGAGCTTTCAATTCTGCAGAATAATCATTTCCACCATGTTTGATCTGATGTGACACTCACTTGTATCAGGAAGTGGATAGAGATCCACCAAGGGCACTCTCTCTCGAGCATGAAGTGGGGCTGGATTCATCCGATGCAGTTTCAAGGGTTGTTTTGAAGGATTTGTCAATTCTGTAGGTGAATTTACTGAGATGCTGCTAATCCCAGAATCAGCTGCGGTGGTGACAGTGATGGGGCTTTGATTCAGAAGAACCAATGCACGGCTGTGCCAGGCAGGAAAAACCAGCTCTATGGCATCAGTGGTTCGGCTACCAGGAAGTAGAAACACATTAGATTTGGTACTCTGGAGGTTTAAATGATCATTGGAATCTGGATCGCTTCCTGCTTGAGAGATCACTCTTGTCAAGGGGTTCCCCAGTATCAAACTAAGTCGAGGCAATGTGTAGATTCCTTCTTCTGATGATTTCACAGTCTGGAGACTACTGTTTTGAAGGAGATTCTGTAAATAGGAGACGGCCGAGAATGACACACTCTGACAGAGAGATATTTTGTCCGTGGCCAGTCGGGTTCGTGAGTTAAAACGGAGGGGATCGTTACATAACTTAGGCCTTTCGAGGCTTGGGAGTGTTCCTGCTTCGAGTTTGAGGGTCTATGCAACATGTTCAAGAAGCCAAATCACTAAGGCGATCAAGCTATAATAAGTCACGTCTTCAAATACGTGCCATATATGTTTTAAGATACACACTCAACATGTATTCATTAACCCGCCCATCCCCACTGAACTCAAAGTGAGGAAAGAGCCTTTTAGAAACAAAAAGGGGGAAAAATGAAGAAAGCATGACATTTCTTTTCCAAACATCATGTCTAAAATGCTATGTGTGTCCAAGACTCCAATCACATCCTGTCTCTGAAAGAAACATTCAGCGACAGATTTCCGATCGTCTCTCTAAAGTACATAATTCGCGAGCTTCTACAGCTGCCGGCCCTCCACTTTAAAGTATTACCCGAGTGGTGGCCACAACATGAAATCTTGGTGCTCTCTGAAACTGCTGCTATTGCATGATATCGATAAGAACCGCATATCGGAACTCAATCCTCTACTAGCTAGGGCAAGAGCAGAAAATCAAAACCATTGACCACGCAAAACCTGTGTAGAGGCTACTTATTTGCCAGGTGATGCAAACCTTGTTCGATCCCTTTGTCGAGTAATACTCCGTTCTCTCGGGGAAGGTGTACTAGCTCCCACACCTGCTTGGCGCATCATCTCTGCAAACAAACCACCTAATTTAGCCAATTTTTCCAGTGAGACAAGTTCCGTCACTGATAAATGTCGATTTCTGCTGCCCATATTTCCACTATGTATTTAACAAAAAACCGAGTCCCTGAATGAAAGCTCAAACCTTCTTCGACGCGATTAGGACAATATTCAATCTGTCAGCTTCGGTATAATCATTCAAAGTCAAAAACATTTAATTCTCCAAAAAATGGCTAATCTTTTTACTTTGCACATAAGGAATATTAACATCAATTTGTGACGCAGTGCAACAATCTAACTCGTGATACTGGTCACATGTTTCTCATACATAATGCAGGGAAAGAAACCACTTCGTTATACTAGTTATATTTGATGGAACATATATTGCACAGCACGAGTATTTGCCAGGAAAAACAACGAAAGAATTAATAAAAGAAAAGAGAGAATTGACGAGTAAAACTGGGAAAAGAAAATCTACCTCGTTTTGTCTTAAGCTCTTGGTCAAGTTCTTCTTTCCATATCTTTCGTCTCTCAGAGAAGCTAACATAGCGATAAAAGTTAGGGAGGTTAAGACTACAACTGAGTAGCTTACAAACAAATATATGTAAATGAATTTGTTCAAAGATAATATAGACTCTAGTGAAACCAACCTTGGGCTACTTGAGTCCTGTAGACCACCATTTGCAAGACCTTTCAAATCACTGGACTGAGGCAATCCTACATCCGGTGAAGATTGATTGCTGGCATTGCCAACATTAGATATACGTCTGCTATTATTACTCCCAGGACTTCCAGAATTAACTCCATCTGTGGCTGTTGTTGAAGTTCCAGCCGCAGCCCGGCTAGGTGACCTGCTTTTAGGAGGTAATCTCAAGTAACTTGGTGCAGTTTCATCACATTTGCTCTCGCCAAGAGCAGGAGAGCAAGGTGTATTTAAACTGTTGAAGAACTCTTCATAAAGTGGAGTTTGCAGCTTCTTCAGTTCCATGGCCTGGAGTAAAATACCCCAAGAATGTAACAACCGACGGTCAAAACATCAACTTAACACTGCAACTGTTCAATTGCAAATTTTACATCTAATCACCAATTGTACCTTTTCGTGTAGAAAAGCTGTGATTTTGGACTCTGTGAGTTCATCGTCCTCCTCAAGTATAGATGGTCCAGATGGAAATGAAAAGTCATTTACCCCCTCACTCAAAGATGCAGATGGACCAGTAGGACTTAAAACTGTTCGATCGGGGTCGATGCCCATTCTGGGCTGCTGAGGTATTGGAGTAACATCAAATTTGCCCGTCCAATCGATAGAAGGCTCACTTACGGGGTTAAAGCTCTGCTAAAACAATGTCATTGATCATGTGAAACATGTAAGCCAACTTGCTTTTTGTTAGAAGGTAACTAACAGAAATTTTCAAGCAGTTTACCTTGTTAATATTATCAGGAGATCTGCCAATGGAGTCAATCTCATCATCAATCAGACACATATCATCATCGCTTCCATTTGCCTCCCAGCAACCATCTTTTTGTTGACGGAATGTTGAGCAGCTCATAGAATCCATATTAGTGATATCTGCTCCCAAGTTCATTGACATTTGACTAGCAAAAAGTGAAAGCTACATCATCAGAAAACATTACCACTACTGAACCAGCAAAAGAAAAAAACTGAAGAACGTGACCATAAATGAGCTTACAAGGTTTTTCCGTTTGCCATGGAAGATGCTAAAGGAATGTCAAACTTCTCCTGATTAATAGAAAAACAATTTCAGTTTATTTAAGCTGGAAAAAGCTTCCAAAGTGTATGAAATGGCCATGCCTCTTTGGTTTATAGAGTATACAAACCATGGCAAGAGTAGAAAAACCAGAACGAGAATCCTCATCTTCTCCAGTGACAAAGCAATGCTGCATATTATACAGAGACATGAGAACTGTAACATGTAGTTTTGCAGACAAAAGGATTATAATTAAAGGACAAGAGATTTCAGACATATTGAAGAAATTATTGTATGCCACTCAAATGCTACCATTAAGTAAAATCACCTGCAGCAGCTGAGATGCTGTTCGCCTTGCATTGGGTTCCCTAAAATCAAATCACACATATTGCACAATTAAGCAAAGGACTGGAAAGACTCTTCGAGCATATTGTAACAGATTTACTCCCAAAAATTACCTTTCAATACAAAGCCAGAGAACTTTGCATGTAAAAGTTTCTCTAGGATTTAAATTTCGAAAGAAGAAAGAAAAGTACAACGAGAAGTAGGGAAAGGAATATGATCATACTTCTGCAAACATTGTAGCAGAAAATCTTTTGCCTCCCCTGAGAGATGATCAGGAATTGGAGGATGAGATTTTGTTGTCCCTATGTAGAAGAGAGCGGCAACCTGAAGGACAAGCTTCGTGAATAATATGACAGAATTTGACATTGACTATTGCGCAAACCTCATATTTCAGTGAGAATACCTCTTGGTATTGTTCGCTCCATGGAGGCTTTCCAGTTGCCATCTCAATAACAGTGCATCCAACACTCCAGACATCAGCAGAGCTGTGAGGCATTTCAAATATCTCAACAAAATGCAACTGATACAGAGACTAAGAAAACAAAGTATTTTCAACATAAAAAAACATGACAAATGCAACAGGCAAGAATTGAAAGAAATGGTCACCACTCTTGCTAAAGTGTCGAATGAATGGCTCATCAAACTCTAGTGTGATGCACCACACTTTACTTTCGATATGCCATCACACTACCTACGATTCCTTAAGTTAACTTACTTATCTTGTGAAAAACAAAAAATAAGAAGTAGATAAAGAGCTTTATCCACCTTGAAAACTCTAAATAGTTTGATCAGCTCCTAGACTTAATAATTCCTGGAAGTTCATGCTTTGGAACTTTAATTGGAATAAGTTCTCAAGTTGCGGCAAGCTTCACAGTAGATGTGCTAATAAGTTTGATAACTTGTCACCAACTAAGATTTTGGCTGCAGTTTTTCACCTAGTCTCTTACTTGAAACAGCAAATTGCCCAGGTGGGCATTTTAATGTCTAGTGCAGTGCTAGTAGCAATGACAATCTTTATATTTTCAACCCAGAAAGGAAAGAGACAGAAAACCATTTTATTGGTGTGCACCAAAATAAAAGTACAAGCGAAACAATCCTTTAAAAAATATCCATTCCTGGATTGCATATTTGAGTTGTGGTTTTATTTCTGAACTAAATTTTGTTCAGACATCTCCCATAATATTTGAACTGTCTGTGTTGTGACATAATGGGAAGAAATGCAACTGATAGAAGTATTTGAGATCTATTCATCTTACTCTTTTTAGAAAAGAAAAGAACTCGTTCACATATATAATAGCAAATTTCTATAATACTTACAAGCTATGGCCTGTCTGGAGAATGACTTCTGGAGCCATCCAATATGGAGTGCCCTTCATTGATTTGGCACCTGAAATGGTAGCCTGTGTAAAACCACAGATAGTTTTAAGTTAATTGACCAAGCGGAAAGCAAGAATTATGAAAAATTGAAGTGCGGAGAATATCGATACTGGGTATACCAGCTCAACTACTTGTTTTGAGGCACCAAAATCTGCAAGTTTGATGCACCCTTTATTATCGACTAAAATATTTGCTCCCTGTAAATGGAGTCATAAATTGCATTAGAGAGAGAGAGAGAGAGATATTAAAAATGCCAGTAGCAATATAAAAAAAATCAATGCACCTTGATGTCCCTGTGCATAATTCCATTCTTGTGTAGATACTCAAGGCCCAATAAAAGTTGTTTGGTGTATGTTCTTATAACCTGTTCAACATATTGGCACATAAGACCGAACTCGAAACACCCAAGAAAAAGCTTGTTTAGGCAGGCAGTGTCTCACCGTTTCAGGGAATGGTCCGAATTTCCCCAACAATGACGATATAGATCCACCAGGTACAAATTCCAACAAAATATTTAAGGAATCTTCCTCCCTTACAGTTCCTAAATATCTCTGACAAAGAGAGGTAGCAATCAGACGACCAAAAATTAGCCAATGTTACTATTTACTTCTATTTTAAGCCCAAATCTTGCATATTCCAAAACAAAATTGAAAGTCGCTTACAACTATATTTGGATGCGAGAGATTCTTCAGCAACTTCACTTCCTCCTCAAGCCCCCTTATGTGAGCCTAGTTACGAGACTAAGTAAGTCATGAACTCAACCAAAATACAAAAGGATCCACAGATCATGGAATAATACTAGACTAGTTTTTGTACAACTCGAACCTGTGCTTTCTCCTTTGATGCGCTATTTGCTGCAATCAAAACCTGGAGGAAAGCAAACCATTACAAGACGTGACATCCATTATAAATCCCCAGATGCGTGGAAGAAAAAACTAAACAAGCACCCAATTTATAGAAAATGGATACGCCATCAATAAAAACTCAAAAGATCAGCCCAGGAAAAACCTACTAACAGCAAGAATCAAATACAGGGTATGAACGACTCACGAAATCAGCAGACGAAGGCAAGCAGTTAAGGGTAAGTGCAAAGAACAACATTTAACTCTTGAGCAAAATCAACTAGAAACAGGTGCGGATTCAGTCCATGGAGTAAATCTAATTAGACAACAATTGAAACTAGGACTGGAACTCAGGAACAACAGTTCAACGTCGGAAATTACCTTATCAAGATTCAACTCGGGGAAATGATAGACAAAAGATGAGTACAGAAAGGAACAGAAACAAAAATTAAAGCTAATTTTAAAGAACGAGCAAATGGCACGTGATGAAGAGCAAAATTAGCTAGAAGTGGACCGAGGATCCTTCAATTAAACAGATCGGGGCACAACTTCAGAGCCCAAAGTTCCACTAAATTTACCACCGACGTCACAAAAGTTGCTCTTCCCGAACTGAAACTGACCAGAATCGGTTAACATTCAGAGTCAAGTCATCGAATCAAGCTCAAACAAGCGGAAGCAGAACCCGCCACTCCAGCCGAACCCTCGACGCCGAGAAGAGTACCTGCTTGACGGCCAGAAGCTCGCCGGAATCGAGGTTCATGCCCATGTAAACCCTACCGAAGGCTCCGCAGCCGATCAACTCGCCCTTCCGCCACCGGATCGCGGGCCCGCCGTCCCGGGGGGCGGCGGCGGCGGCGGCGGAGGAGGGGGACACCTTGGAGAAGGCGATGGACTTGCGGATGCAGGAGTTGATCTTCTCCACGATCGCCCTCGTCGTCGTCGGCACCGGCGTCGTCGGCGTCGAGGTGGACGCCACCGGCGCCGGGGCCTCGTCGGCGTCGGGGCCCCACGACGGGCGGAACACGATCGATCGGCGGAGGGAGTCGAACATGGCCTCGCGCTTCGCAGTGTCGCCGAACCGACCGATCGATCGATCGATCGAACCAGAGAGAGCGAGAGAGTAAGAGATGGAGAGAAAGAGAGAGAGAGAGAGAGAGAGAGGGGAAGGGGGGGGTGTTTCAGTTCAGTGACGTTGGGGTTTCATTATCATTTCCGTTTCATTTCGGTCGGCGAAGATGGGGAGAAGAGAGAGAAGATACAGAGAGAGAGAGAGAGAGAGAGGGAGGGAGAGAGGGGGAAAAGGTGCGGGGAGATTCTAATTCAAATTCAAACAATCTTTTTAGGGGAAAAAAACAAAAATTAAGGAACGTGACGACCCATCGTTGCAAATAGTGAAAAATATTGCCCCCCCCCCCCCCCCACCACCCGCCCCTCGTCATTCTACCATTTTTTTTCTTTCACTTTTCACTTTGCACCGTTTCCTTTCGCCCGAAATTACAAATATAGGGCAAATTTACTATTATTACACATATCCTGGGGAAAAAGAAGTACGAAGTCCTTTTTTTCACCTTCCAAACAGATAATTAACCACTTCGTCTTGACTCTAGAATAATAAACTCGGGAGTATTCCTAGAAGAGAGAGAAGAAAAAAAAACTTTCTCTTCGATTGAGGCATTAAATGTGCAGGTATCAACACATAAAAATAATAAATGCAGTCTTGTTAGCTCGCCGGGTGTGCACACCTGCACAAGCTGGGCGACCCTAACAAGAAACCTAGGTTTTTTTTGCTTTGATGACGTATCTTTGGTAGCCATCGCCAAAAATCCAAGACAAGCCCCCGGTACTAAAGTACCTATGTTTGTTTGGGCATGTTTGTTTTCACCTTCCAAACAGATAAATTTTTTGGTCACGTTTGTTTCACCCATGCTAAGTTAAAAGGCTTTTTTTTTTTTACTTTTTGCATCTCCGCTAAAATTTGAAATATTATTCAAATTCGAGAAATTTATGAAAAAGAAAATGCGTGAGCATTTCGAAAGTTTCGACAGTTTAGAATTTGAAAAAAAAAAAGTCAAATCATGTGTGGTCCATAAAATTTAGACTAAGTAAAAAGCAAAAAAATAGAAGAACGCGAACAGGACTTTTATATTTGAGCATTTGGGATTTTAATATTAAATACCATCTGTTTTTCTTACCTATATACATAGTAGTATTTATCTCGACCTTAGTTGTCCTGGAACTATGGTTTTCGCCATAAATTTGCAAAAGCCACCATTACTCGTCAGCTACTTTAACAAGATAGATTAAGGTTTAAATGTGGGGGTATAATAGTAGTTTAGGGGCAGACACTAAAATATGAAAGTTAGCTTTCTACATAATATAGATAAATCGGCTTGGTATGATTGTGTCTTGACTTTAGTTTTGTCGTGCCATAGCGCGTTGTGAAGTGTCGCAAGTTGCTTGTTTGATAATAGAGATAAGTGCGCTTTTGTGACAAGTTTTAACACTTTCGATATAATTGAGTTGTGAGACTTTCAAAAAATACAATTAAGTCATAAAATTTAGGGTTAATACCACGAAAAACCCTAAACTGGTACACTTGTGACACATTTACCCCAAACTATTTTTTTGACCATAAAAAACCCCAAACTGGTACACCCGTGACAATTTTACCCTGAACATACCATAAAAAACCCCAAACTGGTACACCCGTGACAATTTTACCCTGAACATATCACAAAAAACCCCAAACTGGTACACATGTGACAATTTTACCCCGAACTAATTTTTAATATTGTTTTTTTTATTTTTTTGAATTTTTTCTTTTTTCTTTTCTTTTCTTTTCTTTTCTTTTCTTTTCTTTTTTTTTCATTTTCAAACTTTGGCCGGTCGCCGATCCGGCGACCGGCCAGAGGCGGAAGCCGGCAAGGGCCGTCCTCGCCTACCCAGGGCAAGGGCGACCCTCGCCCGACTCAGGCGAGGGCGGCCCTCGCCTGCGTCGGGCGAGGGCCGCCCTCACCCGACGCGAGCGAGGGTCGCCCTCGCCCAACGCGGGCGAGGGTCGCCCTCGCCGGCTCACCCTCACTCGAGCCGGTGAGGGTCGCCCTTGCCGACGCCGGCGAGGGCGGCCCTCGCCGGCTTCCGCCTCTAGCCGGTCGCCGGACCGGCGATCGGCCAAAATTTGAAAATGAAAAAAAGAAAAGAAAAGAAAAGAAAAGAATAAAAATAAATAAAAATTCGAAAAAAATAAAAATAAAAATAAAAATAAAAATATTAAAATTTTAATTCAGGGTAAAATTGTCACATGTGTACCAGTTTGGGGTTTTTTGTGGTAAGTTCAGGGTAAAATTGTCACAGGTGTACCAGTTTGGGGTTTTTGGTGGTCAAAAAAATAGTTCGGGGTAAAATTGTCACGGGTGTACCAGTTTGTGGTTTTTTATGGTCAAAAAAATAGTTTGGGGTAAATGTGTCACAAGTGTACCAGTTTAGGGTTTTTCGTGGTATTAACCCTAAAATTTATCAAATTGGTGTACTCAAGTCCTTTTGTTAACTCTATCAATTTTGGTTAATGAAACATGCTGACATGACTTTTTTATTATTTTCTCTATCTTACCTGACTAAAATATGAATCATAAGAATAAACAATGTTGTTTTGGTCCAAATTTGATTTTTTACATATAAATTTTATTAAAAATAAGCAAACTTTAACAAAACACACAAAAAAGGAAAACTCAAGTGGCAAGGGCCCTCGGCCCCTCGCTAGGGCTCGGCGACCCCCGCCAGCTCTTCCCAGAGATGGTGGGGCAGCTGCGACAGAACGGTTCTCACTCGTGCTTTCCTTTTTTTTCTTCTAATGTATTTTTTTCTTTTTTAAACTTTTGTATTAAAAATTATATCTGGACCAAAATAACAAAAAAAAGTTACGTCAGCATTTTCCGTTAGCCAAATTGGACAGAGTTAACGGAAGAATTCGATCGCATCAAATTGACAGGTTTCAGAACGTAATTTCGCTTTTCGAAAGCCTTACGATTCAACTGTACTTTAATGTCAAGTTTTAGAAATTCCAGTACACTTATCGGATATTCCAAGACAACAGTCGGTGCCAATCCACTAGCCAAAAAGCAGGGTTCCGCTCCAACACAATTGAACAAGCACGGTCGCTTCTCTTGAAGACATCTCCTTCGGAAAAAATAAAATAAAATGCGAGGATGTTTCGTATTTTCGGCGAAATAAACGGAAGTTCGCGAAGAAATAAAATTCACTTGGCCCGCTTCATTTGTTCTCTCCAATTCAAGGGGAAAATGCAAGAAGCATGGTTAAAAGAATTCGAGTTTTTCAATTATGCCGGTGTTTTCAATTTTCATCGCATATGGTAAGAGGGCGACGATAAAAAATAAATAAATTTAAAAGCAATTTTCTACCCACCCGAGCTGTTTTCCGTGTGAGTTAAAAAAAAAATAATGAAAGACGTTTTTCAATTGACTCCAATTACTACATTTCCAACATAAAAGGTGTTTTCGAAAAAAAAAAAAAAGACATACACAAGGTGGGGAAGTAAATTTCAACCCCTCGTGTTTGCGCATTTTATTTTCTATAGCCCCCATTTTCTTTGGTTGAAAGTAAACCGTTTCCCATATCGACCCTAGAACAAGCCGATTTGAATCTTGATTTTAAAAATCGGAAACCGACTCCGACAAGGTAGATTTTAGATTTTCGATCTAGAACTCGCCTACTCCGTAACCGAACACCCCTATGTGATACGTTTCACCTCACGCATGAAACACGAGAAGGCAACACGTGACTCCATCCCGAGCATGGCAATATCCACATGTCCTACGGTCATATATTTCCTTTATAACGGGAGGATTTTACTAATATCGTCATTACGATTGAGCTCAAGTGATTTTATTTGCAATCATCGAGTAAGTCTCTACCCGTGATATCGTCACGAGACACATTGCCTTTAAATTTGATTCTTAATCACTCAGCCAATCTCTGTTTGTATAGAGAAGCCTTCGTGCATCAATTCCTAGCAACATGCAAATTGATTTTGGTTGCGCTGCAATATGGTCGGGTGTATTCCAGTTTTCTCTTTGCATTTTTGTTGCACGTACAGCATCGTGTCCAATATTGACAATCATATGGGAGCAAAATTAGTTGCAAAGTGGGAAAATTATCAAAAAAATCCTACAGAAATTCACCTAGTTATATCACTGTAGGACCAATCATCTTCTTACTATTGCATTGTTCCTTATTCATTTATAAATCTTTTAATTTTATCGATTGAGTCTAAATATTTTCGCATTTTACCACGAGTGAAAACGTCCGGCCCTCGCCCAAATCCCCCTTGCTTGTGGCTAGTGAGAGCGTCGCGGTCCTCGTTTGGATCTGGCTAGGGCGTCAGCCGCGACACCTCGCTTGCCACTAGCAAGGGGCTCACGGCCCTTGCTTGGATCTAGGTGAGGCCCGATGCCCTCGCCTAACGACACACTTGCCTAGACCTCGCCAAAGGTGTAAAAAAAGAGGAAAAATAAAAATAAAAATTTTAAAAAAATTATTAAAAAAAATTTCACGACAGCACTGGCTGTGCCACCTAAGACGATTGATGTCCACTCGGCAATTTTTACTAAAAATTGATCCGATAGACTCAATTGGTAAATTGTGAAAAAGTATAAGACTCAATTAGAAAAATTAAAAGGTTCTATGGTTAAATTGACAAAAAAGTAATAAATTTATTAATTTTTTGACAATTTCCCGTTGCAAGGCCGATGTAACGGAATCGGGCAATTACATTAAAATCATAACTAGCATTTACATTTGACTTTGGACCCTTATAAGAGGCGCAATCGAGTCAGCGCAATTCAACACTCTAGCTCAACTGTCAACTTGACTCGGGTACTTAAGGCTTGACTTGTGCTCGATCAAGCAAGATTTGATTTGACTCGATCGATGAATAGATTTGAATCATAATCCGAATTAATACGGAACTTGTGCTCGATGGAGCTCCCACGTAGAGAAGATGAAGAGTGTCTACGAGGGCAAATTCGAAAAAATTGGCGATGGTAATTATGGAAGAAATTTTTTTTACTAACCTTAGAGCGAGCTTTTCGAAAATACCGAAAGCTAGGCCCCCATCTTCGTGCTTTCAGCTTTTACAAGCTGGCCAAAGGAAGGGGTGAACATAAAGCACGCTTGAATGGGGAGCCGCCCAGACTGAATCGAATCGGTCAGTTCTAGACAGTTCCAGACAGTTCCAGCAAGCGTCGGTTTGATTTCTGTTTCCATGAAAATGGAACCGGTAAATTTCTATCGGGTTTCGGGATAGAAAGCAAAATCGAAACGATTATATAACTATTTATAATTTTTTTGAATTTCTTAAAGAACTTTCTGTCCTTTCCCTCTAACCTCTGAAGTCATGTCCTCTCACACCTCGCTTATTCCTGATGATGAAGCAAATCTTTGTTTCTTCCGTATCGCTACACCGGTTCATCCAACTTGCTCCCTTTGGTGTCTTGCTTCTTTCCTCATTTGACTTTCTTTCTTTTCCTCCAAAGATTCACCAATTTTACTTTCCTCATGAACTCTCACATTCCTTAAAATTTGAGTTTGTCATTATGGAAGAGCATCCATGGAATCCTCCACCTTTTTTTCGAGCGTGCCCCTGCCATCACGGCCCGTCATCTCTCAGTCTTCTTCGCAAATCTCGAACGAAATTCCAGTTTCGAATTGCGATATAGACTAGCAATTCCATTGAAATCCACCGGTTCCATTGAACCAATCGAAACCGAACTGATGTGATCCAGTTCTCGATTCCTAGATGGGATTTGACTAAATCAGGAATCGATCACCTTAGCCAAAAGGTCCAAAACACACCCGATTCTTCTTATTGCCCTCTCGAGAAAAAGCGAGTTCCTAAACGGAGCCTTGAGGCTCGACCTGCGTTCGGCAGAGCACGAGCAATTCGACCAAGACTATTCCCTCCCCCCGTACGGCCCCCGCCGGACCCACGTGCACCTAACCCCGTCACGTGGCAACTCTTAACTGCGGCAGCGGCGTCGCCCACGAGTTCGGTTCGATCGATCCGTCAGCGTCGCCGTCAATTCGGACGGAAACCGTCCACCTCCCCCGCAACCCCACCACCCCGCCCCACCGCACCGTTCCCACTTCCCAAGGACAAAACCGCCATCCCGTGGGGCGGGCGATCGTCTCCGTTTTCGGCGTCTGCCTGTCTCGTCCTCCGTTGTTTTGCACGTCCCAGCTACTAACAAAATTGCATTCCCACTTCTCCTCCTCCTTCTCCTCCTCCTCCGTATATACGGGTAGGTGATCTCGTCGTCGTCGTCGTCGTCTCCTTCCTTCCTTCCTTCGAGAAAGAGCGCAGCATGGGCGTCGATCTGGAATCCCTGTCGGAGGCCACGTCCGGGGCGGTGGGATCGCTGCTCAGCACCACCATCCTGTACCCTCTCGACACCTGCAAGACCAAGTACCAGGCCGAGGTCCGGGCCCACGGTCAGCAGAGATACAGGTCGGTCCTCGAGATCCTCTCGCCTCTCCGTCGCTCTCGCTTCCGTAGCGACTTCGCCGTCGTTCGGGATCGCGATCCCGTCGGTCCCGCGGCGAATTCGTTCCTCTCCGATCAGTGGGATGATCGTGGGGTGGTCTGTCGTGTGGGATGGTCGTGCTCTTCGTTTCTGCGTGATTTGGTTTGTAGCGTTCGTTACTAGCGGATTGGAGAGAGCGATCTCTCGGTTTCGTGCGGCGAACCATTTTCGTCGCTGGCGCCGTCGTGGGGGTTGATGATGATTCCGAGATTAGCTCTCGTGTTTTTTTTCGCTGTTTAAAGGGTCGTGTCTCCATTTTTCCGGCGGCTTTGTCTCTGTAGGACTGACTCGATCTTGGCTTTGGGTGGCTGTTACTAGCACTGTCACTGCTGCTTAGCTTTGATAAACGGGTTCTATAACTCAATCATGGAGTCTTCTCTTCTGTGCCTGGCAAGTATGTGAATCCTGAGGGGAGAAGTTATGGGTCATTCCCCATAAACATGGTCCTGAAAAGTGAAAGATTAGCTGTGGCACTCTTCTGCAATGGCTTCCTTTTGTGCGAGGCATGTTTCATTCGTCGCATCCGTCGCTGCCAATACGGCAAATCCCGGTTATGTTCTGCCCATATTTCGGTTCCCTCGGATACCGGCTTATAACTTCTCCGTGCCATCTCTTCTTACGTGTTTCTCTTTCTCCGTCGTTCGTCTTGTAGCTTTCACGATTGATGTACTGTCTAACAGAGTAATAGTTTTTTGGTCAATACATGTTGCAGTTGAATGAAGTGAACATAAACTGCTTGTAGCTTGTATTCTTTATGAGAGGGTGATATTTTGGATATTTTGGGGATAGTTTGCTTGTACTGCTGGTTCAGAAATCTGAATATTTCTCCACGTCATCTCTTTCGTGCCGAGGAAAGATCTGAAAGTTTATTTGTGCTCACAGCTTATATGAATCCTTTTTTTATTTATTTGGAGTCTTTTGGCTTCAATGCCGTTTTAATATTATGATTCTGAGTCAAACTCTTTCCGAAGTGCTAACACGGCATGAAATGTACATTTCAAGAGGTGTAAAACAATATTCAGACATCGTTCCCTCAGAGCTTCCTAGATATGTTGAGACCATCTCTATTTGCAATCTTTGTTTCCGGTGGCAATTTGCATTCTTTTTTCTTTGGGGTGCAAATCTCTGATTGAATTCATTGGATCAGAGTGCCTATGTCATCTCTTTTGCAAGCTGCTCCGAGGATATTTGTGGTAATTAATCCATTTTGTTTTTCTCTGTCTGCACAGGCATCTGTCAGATGTTCTGTGGGAGGCAATATCTAACGGCCAGGTGCTCTCACTATACCAGGGCCTAGGGACCAAAAACCTGCAATCTTTCATTGCTCAGTTTGTTTACTTCTATGGATACAGCAACTTTAAAAGATTATACCTAGAAAGGAGTGGTTATAAGTCAGTTGGAACAAAAGCTAATTTGGTTCTGGCTGCTGCAGCGGGTGCTTGCACTGCTATTATTACTCAGGTGAATCCTCTCTCAAAAGGTTTTGCCTTGTTCGTTTTATCCTTTCACATATATAAAACGTACAGACGATACATTCAAGCATGCATGGGCAGAAGTACATGGTACATGCGCTGTGTGACTCTCTCCACTGGAAATTTAGATTGAAAAACATAATTAAACTGATCTTAGGTTAAGAACTCAATACCTTAGAGCATTATAAGTGCCATTGAATGTGCTATGCCTGTTTGAGATCTAGAAAATATAGAATCGTTAGCGAATAATATGCAAAATAGCAAGTAATATATATTTTTTCTTTCAATCATTTATTTATTTTTCGCCTTTATTTTTTTCATGAGCAAGTGATATTTGTTTGTGATCTTGAGAGAATTTTGTATATTGTTGTGTAGCCCCTGGATACAGCCTCTGCTAGGATGCAAACGAGTGCCTTTGGGAAATCCAAGGGCCTTTGGCAGACTCTTACCGAGGGTGATTGGAGCCATGCGTTTGATGGTCTTGGGATCTCCCTTTTACTAACTTCTAACCCTGCGATTCAGGTATTTGCTTTTCGAGTGGTGCAAGCATTGGGATGAATTGCTAAGTCCCTGTCATAGGACTGTTTAAGTGAGAATTTTCACGAGACTGACCATTTATTTTCTTCAGTACACAGTCTTTGATCAGCTCAAACAAAGGCTCTTGAAAGGAAAACAGAATAAAACAGACAAGGATTCGTCACCCGAATCGCTTTCTGCATTCTCAGCTTTTGCGTTGGGTGCACTATCGAAAAGCATTGCCACTATTTTGACTTATCCTGCGATAAGGTGTATCTTTCTTACCAATAAATTTACCTATTCTGCAAGCTTTGTTTTCAGAACTAAGAACTAATTAACATTTTGTTGCATGAAGGTGTAAGGTCATGATTCAAGCTGTCGATTCTAGTGAAAACGTAGCAGAAAAAGCTCAGGAGAAACCTCGTAAGACAATTCTTGGAGTTCTGTTTGCCATATGGAATAGAGAAGGCTTCCTGGGCTTTTTCAAGGGATTGCGAGCTCAAATTTTGAAGACCGTGTTGAGCTCTGCTTTGCTTTTAATGATTAAGGAAAAGATTAGTGCAACCACATGGGTTCTCATGCTTGCATTGAGTAGATCTCTGCTGCTAACCAGGGGCAGACTAAAAAGTGCTTGAGAGGGAGTAATTTGGAATGCCCTTGGACCTATGTAAAATAATGTTATAGGCAGGGTGAACCTATAGAGCCAGATTCAGAATTGCAGTTGTCGACGACTGTCATAGGCGATGATGGAATCATCTTCTTGGGGAGTAGCCTGATTCAGGACTGGGGTAGAATACAAGCGGACTGTAATTTCATCCGAAGAACTCCGAAATCACAAGGAATAAGAATCTGCTGATCCTGTTCTTGCTGCAAATAAAGCATATGCGTTGCCGCGTGCTGGCATGATGATGGTGTAACTGGTGACTTGTGAGGGTGTCATAATGATTATTAATGTGGTTTTGGTCCCTTGAAGGGACAAATTAAGTGCCCTTGTAGAAGTGGTCTAGATACTTGTGTTCATGATAAGTTTCTGTTAGTGTGATCGGTCATCTACCGGGTTGGATGTTGAATTTTCTCAGCAAAGGCAATTGAATGGATGTTCATCTCGACTTGATGGTGTAGAAAGCAGGTTCGGCTATTTACTTGACAGGAAGTTTCTGAGCGGTCCCCGCAGATGATACGTGATGCATGATAGGCTTCTGGTGAATCTGGCAACTTGCCCATGATTGTTGGATGCACTGCACCTAACATTTAACAGCATGCTAATTCTTCGAATGGTTATATTTGATCGGCATTTTTGATTTCGAGTCGGGAGAGTCGGAATGGAGTAATCAAGAGAGCACGCTGCATGCGTCTAACGCAGGATGTTTTGTATGTTCAATGGCGGGATGCAAAGAAAATTTAGGTCGGTTACGACTCAATTGCAGCGAGGCAACCTCGACTTCCTTACTTCGCTCGCGCTCGCTGCTCTCTCTTGAAACAGTCGTACTACTATGGCCTCTAAGAGCCCAAAGCGTATGAAAATAAAACCGAGTGGTCATTTCTCGTCTGTTTTGAAATCGCTTCAAGCTCCGAATCATGGTGATATTAAATTGTTATCACGTCAAGTCATCGGCTAATGTGGCGCACAACGTTCAAGATATAACACGTCACGTATGCTAATCACTCGCTCTCACATCTCTAGACATTTGCTTTGAACTTGGCTCCATGGTATCGATAGAGCCAATGTACTGCCGTCGGATATCGCTCGTCATGTTGGCCGATGACGTGGTTTAGGGGGGCCCGCCGGCAATATATTTCTCGAAAAGCAAGAATGGGCTCGGCCCATTTCTAAACCGTTTTCGGGTTATGGTAATCGGCCCAGCCCAACGTTGACCTCCCTTTTGTCGCCTGCAGGAAACGAACAAAAAGTGGGAGTACAACAGGCAAACAAAAAAAAAAACGACAACATCGACGGACGGAGAAAAGGAAAGCCAAAGAAAAAACAAAAAAGAAACAAAAATCCACGCTGTGCAAGGACGCGGCATTTCTGCAAGGCGAGAGAGAGATCTGCGAAGAAGACGAAGAAGGAGGAGGAGGAGGAGGAGGAGGAGCAGCAGCAGAAGGAGGGAGAGGAGGAGGCAAGATGATGTCCGGCAATTACACGAGCATCGACAACCAGAAGGTGTCGGGATCTGTCCCCGTGAGTCGCTCCCTCGAGCTCAAAAAACTCTTCGTCGCTTCTCTCGATTCTCGATCTCTTTTTTTTTTTGGTGCCGCGTGCGCGGGCGATTTGTGTATCGGTGCGTGCGTTCGGATCTTAAGCTTCGGTTTGCTCGATTTTTTTTGCAGGCCGTCCCAGATCCGGGACACGTAGCTGTCAAATTCGCAGGTAACCGGTGTGGAACTGTGGAGTCTTTGTGCCGTGATTCGAGGAGTCTCTTCGAGTTTTTGCCTTCTGTTCTGCGTTTTTGATTGCCGAAAACGAGGTTCGAGTGTGGATTTGTCTGAGCTGAAGGCTGTCCGTGCTTCTGAGTTTGGTGTGTGAGGTCCGCTTTTTGACATGCGCGAGTTGCTGTATCGTGAATCGGGCATGGTTAGGAAGATGAATTGTGGATAGATTGGGTCTGTTGTCGGTAGAGTTTTACCTTCTTCCACGCTAATCCTGAGGTGTTCGGCGTACTTAGGGTTCTTGCTGTTTATGAGATTTAAATTGTCTTTTATGGGTGGAGAAAACGTGGGTGACTCCTGCGGGAGAATATTTCTGTTGTTCAAGTCGACGATTTTGCTGCATAGGTTTGATTAAAGGATCAGTTCAGCTTGTCAAGTTCTGAATTCAAAACCCACTCGGCCTTCCTCGAGATTTATCTCTTTGATGTCTCTAATGTTCGTCATCGACGTCATTTTGTTTTCTTTGGAGCTCAATTGAAATGATCTTTCTCTCAGATTCCAATCTCCAGACTTTCCCTCCATCCGATGCGAAAGGGAAGATATCCGGTGGCTCTGGTCCTCCTCGAGATGCTGATGGTACGCAAGACATCATCATACTTTATGTTGTGTGTTTTTGGGACTTTGGATAATTCTGTCGTTTCTCTACTGCCTTTTTGACTTCCATCGTTGCGGAAGGCATAATGAGGCAAGTTTAATGTTAGATTCCATTCGACTGGCTTTTGTTCATATCTGAACGAACTCTGTTTAATGAGACACAATCTTGTTGATCTGTGGAGTGTTTGAAGAGAAAAGGCAGTATGTGCTCGGAAATTTATATCTCATCTTGTGTTCCTGCAATTACATTTTTTCTCGCTTTTGCCGTTTCATATTTAATTGGACCAAAAATTACTGAAGATGCTAGTGTCAGGTTTAAATCTTAAAGCAGATTGAAGTTCTGTTGCAAATTACATATTATACTAATTTATGTGCATTATCTTGATTGTGATGCAGATACATTTTCAAAATCTACACTCGGATCGGATGACTCTCAGCCAAGTGGTTGGTTTAGTATATTCTCAGTTGCCTCCTATAAACCATATTTTGATGTCGACACTTCAGATGTGCTAGAGAGGATTAAAGATTCACTATTCCCATTTAGAGGAAACTTTAATGAGAAAACCTCCAGCAGCCCAGATCTGTAAGTTGTCCTCAACATTGGCACCTGCGATATCTGAGTGGTACTAATTTCATGGAGTTGTTAATTAGTGCTGTGAATTTATTCCTGAAATGTGCGACTGTGGAATGATTATACTCTTTGTAACAACTAAGGCAATCACATTGGTAAATTCTTGCTTTTGTATCAAATGATGCTTTTAAAAGGTGCTAGATTTCATGAAAATTCACTGTGAATTTTAGCATCGGCAATGCTTTAAGTATTTAGCTTTGATCCGTATAATTTTGCTGTGGAGGTTTATCGCTATAGTGCAATGCTTTTGAAATATCCCTAAAATACAATCCAGTCAGCTTATTTGAAACTGAAATGCGCATGATGAGCTTTATACTTCATTACCATTGCATGTGAATGATGTAGTAGCAGGTGAATGCCTGCATCTTGATGGAAAATCAAAGCAGCTTCAGACTAGTTGATTGAAACATCAGCACTTCTTTTTTTTTTTTTGGTAAAGAACATCAGCACTTCTTATATTCTATTAATTCCTTAAAAGCTTCTTAAGGTGCATTATTCTTTACTTTTAGCACACTGACCTATATCTCAGGTTTTATTTCATCTGCACTTCCAGGCTAGGCTCTAAGCTGAAAGTTTTGTTTATTGTCGTCCATTTGTTTTCAATCTTTCTTTAGGTGATTATATTTGAATGCGCAGGTATGGACCATTCTGGATATGCACCACCCTCATTTTTGTTGCAGCTTCCATTGGTACTTTTGTTACATATGTAGCTCACAAGCTGAAGAAAGAACAATGGAATTATGACATAAATCTTGTAACATGGTCTGCCGGATTATTTTATGGCTATGTTACTGTTGTACCTCTCGGATTATACGTCATCTTGAAATACTTCTCGGCACCGTCTGGCCTTGTTCAGCTGCTTTGCCTTTATGGATACTCCCTTTTTGTCTTCATTCCAGCATTGGTAAGATTTTTGGTCTTATTTGAGATAGAGCACGGGTGGTGTTATATACTTGAAATAAACAGCAAAAACTTGTCGGGGTTATACACGGAAAATACAAGGACATTACGGGTGATTCATTCTTCTCATGTTCACACAATTCCAATTAAGACATTTCACACCGGTTTTACTTTGAGGATGGTGTACCACCTGCTTTTGCATTAATATTCTTTTGAGATTACTATGGCAGCTACCGTGAACTCTTGTTCTTTGTTAGGTATCAATCCCACCCAATCATTTCTTTGACCTTTTTAATTGATTTAAAGAAAAGGATTTCAGTGTGTAGGAGAAGGGAGAAGTCACTTGTAGAGTCAGTTTTGATATCAATTCGTCCTTCGATTTCATTGTCACGTCTTCATAGCTTTCAAAATGCATTTTCAGCGATAGTAAAGTCAACTGCCATGTTTTGCAATTCGTACGTAGAAGTGAATATAATGATGCCGAGAATTCAAAGTTTGGATGATGATCAGGGGCCCTTTATCTATGGTGTACTATAGCTTCTTTCCAAATTTTTTTAGAATCTGAATTATCTCTTCTGGATTCAGTGTCTCTCTGTGGTGCCTCTGGATATAGTCAGATGGGTGGTGGCTGGTGTGGCCGGTTTCATGTCTGCGACTTTTGTGGCTCTTAACCTCCGAGCGCACATTAAGTCTGCAGGGGAGAGGTGGTTTTTGATAGTGGCCGCAATCTTCCTGTTGCAGCTGGCTCTTGCCGTTGTCCTGAGGGTTTATCTGTTCACTGTCAAGGTATAGCATGAATCTCCAAGGAAGCTTGAAGAAACTGTAGATCATAGGGATGCATCTCTGTCCGTGGGACATTTTACATCTGTCGGCTAGCGGGTTTATATATCATGAATGAAAGCTACTGTATTTGTTCATTTGTGACAGTGCCATATTCATTGTTTATGCATCATAAGGTTGTGAGCCTCTTTCTGTAACCATTGTCCAGTTGAGAGGTGATCTAGATGACGTGTGGGGGACCTGGGGCTAATGGGGTTTCGGATCGATGAGGTTTTTGCAACATTTGTATTGACTCGATTTTGGTAATATAAGATGAGATTCAATAGTTTTTGACCTCTAGAGAGTCGTGATGTTTAATTGTTGGACTTTCACTTTTGGGAATTTTTTAGTTATCACTCTTTTCGTTTTCGGCTCTCCCTGGAGTTTCTGAAGATTGAGTAGGTTCATTCCCCGTATTCGATTGAGCAGTCTATGTTCCATATAGGCACAGCATCTGGAAGAAGCCCAACTCTGGTTTTACGTGCTAATGGTGGTGGGTGAAAGTACCAAATTTCCACTCGTCCCATCGATGGCTTGGTATATGTTTCAAGCAAACAATATGAGAAACTGTTGGCGAGATTGATCTTGCAATATTCTGCGTGCTCCAAACGGTGAGATCTTGAGACGAATTCTGCTTCAAGTAGTGCCATCCTCTTGTTATGAGAATTAGAATTCGAAAGGTCAAATGTTTATGTGGCTTTTTCTATTGCTCTAATGATTGCGTTTATTGAAATGCCGTCCACTGGATAATCATAGCATACTGTTTGAAAGTTACTTCACCATTTGCACACTCTTCAAACTGACAATAGACTTTTGATCTTCGGTCCGTTATTTCTTTTATCCCCCTTTTTTAAAATTTTCTCATTCTAGGAAGCTGGTTTGGTTTAGTAATGCGACTTTTTCGCGCGAGCATTCGCACCATTTTTTTCAATCCATCAGGTTAGTGCAAACTTAAAAGCTACCGGACTTTTATGATGGTTCTGAGTTCTTGAAGCAACTGAAGTCCTTGAAGGTATCGGGGGCTTGTTTCAGTAACTCACTAAGCATGATAACAGGGAACTTTTCGGCAGCACCAAAGAGCCACTCATGTCGACGAACCTAAAACCAACGAAGACATTACATGTGATATGGAAGAAGCCTCTGATGAAGCGTTTTACTTCCTTCTTGCGATGAAAATGCTGTGGTCTGTGAGCCATGGGAGGGCGGTACTAAACAACCACCAAACACTTTCTCCTTTTCCTCTTCACAGTCGAGAGTTGATGATAAACTGATGGAGAGAAAAGGACATGTAGCCCTTAGAGTCTGCACTTACCGGACTTACAGCATGTTAGACTTTTTAGCCAGAGGAGGGATTGGAGAGAATGGGGAGAGAGTCAAAACCAGGGCCTGAAATTGAGGTCCCTTCTATGACCAATTTGTTTAGGTAGTGTTTGGTTTAACTTTTTAGATTATCTTGCACATAGATTGACTACTTTCTGGCTGGACTTGTTTGGTATTCATTGACTCTCTCTAAGTCCTAGACAGCATAGGCATATTTGTCTGTTCATGGAACATTATCAGACATAATGAGTAAATTGAGGGGAAAAAACCAAGCAATTGTGAATTGAATTGTCAACCAATGGGTGTGATTATTGTATTAAGAAATTTCATTCCACCAGACAATGCTAGAGGAGTAGCTGACTATTCTTGCTCATCCTCCCTTGAAAAACTTCTTGCTTTCACAAACTATATAGGACCCTAGGCCTTGTAATCAAAGGTTGTCATTAGCCTGACACTCTTCCCAATTGGCTTTTGAGGCATAAACACAGAGCATATTCAGAATCACCATGCCTGACGATTCCAAGTTCCAAGTGTGCTGCCTATTGTTGATTTTCTTAACCACATCGGCCTTGAGCACCGAATTGGTTTCTGGGGCTCGGCATGTCAAGGCGGGCGCGAGAGGCAAAGACACTGTTCATACAAGGAAGATGACTACGACAACAACCACAACCACAACTACTGCAACGACACAAGTAGGAGATACGACACAAGTAGGAGATGAATTTCTTGCTGCCGAAAAGCGAAAAGTACCCTCGTCACCTGATCCACTGCACAATTAGTAGATAGGCGTCAACGATGCCTTTTAGAGATCTCGGATGAAGCTATACCTTATATTTATAGAGGTGGATACAAGGTACCTGATGCAACATCCGGAATAGCTTCTTGTTCTTTTTTCGGCCTTGCTTGAATGGTTGGCCATATGGTTTTCATAAGCAATTTGATTGCTACTTTAGGTTCGAAATTTCACACAAGAAAACTTCTCTTGTGAATTTCAGATTTGTTGCATAGTATAAAGCAAGATGCGAAGATATTACCACGCCCATACGTTTCATCTCTCTTTTTTTTGACACCATCTGTTAATTAACTATAGCAGGTTCAACAAATAAGTATTAAGAGGTGGAAAATCAAACATAATTTGCTAATAAGCGCTATCAAATTGCCCATGTAGGTAGTCCAGCTGAGCCGTTCTACAATTAAATATAGAAGCACCTTCTTTCGCTTCAAAACATGAAACAATTCTCCTTTGGCCGCTTTTGCTGTTTACTCTTGGATGGATCCAAGACAGTAGTAAAACCAGAAAATGGCAAATTAATCAAACTGGCTTGAGTTTGTACGAAGAACTTTTAGATTACCACGGTATCTTCTGGTTTTATCTAGTCATTATTATTTTGTTGGCAATGCCCTCGAGCCTCTTTGGCACACTGCAAGAGGTTCCTTTTCAAATTTAAGCCAAGACGGACCCAAAAAAAAGGGGAGATGTGCACTCAGAGTCCCACACAGGGTAGCTGGCCTTGGCCATTATTGTGTTTCATGTTTTAGCCACGTTATCGCTACATGGAGGAGAGAACGTTAAAAAAAAACTAAGTCAGCACGGAAAGACTTGATTATACCAATTTGACAAGTTGTAAGACTCAATTATATTTTCTGTAAATTTGACGACTCAATTACACTTTCATGATAAGTTTTAAAACTTTAAGTACACATATCCCAAAGAAAATTTAAGCCGTGATGATTTTATGCTGCCACGAACCAAACGCTCAGCAGCTTAGTCCCATCATCACTATGCAAGGCATCATAATTTAACACTTCTCCAAACGCTACAGAAGTCGCCAAAGCAAGCCCAAGAACGTTCATGCATTTATAGTTGAGTTTGCTTAAGTCCAAACTCTCGATTCTCGAACAAAGCAGATTACTCCGGTTCCTATCCAGAGCGAACCCTTTCTGTAACATTGAAAACCAACTCAATCAAGTAGCCAAGAAGACACTTATTCTTCGAATCTCGAGTTCTTCAAAGTGGTCGGATCACACTCTCTAAACAGGCTCGGCATCAGTATTCAGTATAGTTATTGCTGGCTTGGAACAAGAGCTGATATGGGCTGTGCAGGAACTTGAAGGCACGCACGAGCCTAATAAGGCACCACAACCGAATATGTCATAAGAAGTGCCACAAAATGATTGTGCATGCCGTACTAAAGCCAAGATAAGGCACTATAGCCTAACCAACATGAAGCATTTCGGCTCAGACATTAACCATATGACCAATCACATGAGCGAACATTCACATCCATCAAAGACAAACCAGAATCTACATCCGGCATATAATGAAGATCAAATTTAGTGATACTACTACCCAGAACTGAAGCTATCTAGTTTATGGACAGTCAACAAGAAAATTGGAAGATTTAAGCACGTTTTAATTTCGAAGTTCAGATTCCTTGGTGATCCCCAGGAACTTGGGCCACATAATCTTTCAGTCATGAATTCCAATTATATCTGGCTCGTAAAATTCTTGTCAACATTTTCCAAAATACGAAAGCTATGCTTTAGTCTTCTTCCCTTTAGATTCTGTTGCGGGTTTGGCCTTGAAAGGCAAGAATGTCTTCCCCCCCATGTATCCCCTTAAAACTTCTGGAACCTCAACTCCATCTTCTTTCTGGTAGTTCTCAAGTATGCTGCAAATTGTCCTCTCAGTGGCAGTCAGGGTAGAATTTAGTAAGTGAACATATTGCTTCACTTGCTCATTGCTCTGACAGATTGCAAAAGGAAAAAGGAAGAAAAAATCAGAGAGGCAGAAATTGCATGCAATGAGGTGGCTTTTTATGTTTAACAGGATGTTATCAAAATAAAGTACAGACTATTGACATTACTAATTTACTAGCAGAACAACAATCACTTGCTTCCCATCAGCTGAAACCATTAACCAGAAATCGCTAGTAGATCCATCAGACTAGAATTTGTGCACAATATAACATGAATAGACTTGGACATAGAAATTGAAAGGACATACATGATACTCCTCAAATATCCTCCTCCTTTAAAATCATCATATTCAGGCAGAAAAGCATAGGTTCATCAACTATTGGCCTAACCAGGTGAAACCTTCCTAGCTAGTTGTCACAAATAATAATTTTTATGAATCATAAAATTTTTGAGTACTAGCATACAAGAGTTACCTTCTTCTGACCATATCGTATTTCCAGTCTCCTTGACTGATAATCAGTACAATTTGAACAGGACACAAGCTCTCTGTAAGTCTGGGATGCAGGAAACCAGCCCTCGAGATCATACTTCTTCGCAGCTGCATCATTCAGAGCACCAGAAACAATTGCCACGACTTGATATGGGATCTTAAGCTGCAATAACAAAGAGACACCAGAAAGTGAATCTGACATACAAGAACAAACTTATTCATGAGGTCAGCACTCTTTCAATGTTAAGCATAGTGCAGTAACATCAAATAAATTTGCGGGTTCATAAGGTGAAAAGTAATACCGCCTGGTAAAACTCCTCAGAATTTTTTATCATTTCTTCGTGCATTTCCCAGGACTCATTGCCAATTGGACTGGTGATGCAAAATTGCTCTACTTTCTCAAATTGATGAACTCTGAAAATTCCTAAAGTATCACGACCGTGGGAACCAGCCTCTTTGCGGAAGCAAGATGAATATCCAGCATACCTGGTCAAAATTCCAATACAACCAAATCGGATCAGAACGATGTCCACACATGACAACAACTAATAATCAACATCACGACCGGACCTTATTGGTAGCTGGGACGGATGGATCCAATCTTCAAGATGATAAGCACAGAGTGGCTGCTCGGCAGTAGCAATGAGATATTTGTCATCTCCCTCTCCGGTTACCTAATTGGACATCACTAATCAGTCCTGACAGATATGTTTATCGAATCGGTACAAGTTATAGTTTCATTGAAGCTTTAGAAACGATAACTCCTCAAATCTTGCATGGCAGCTGAAAGAGGGAAGAAATTGTCACAGTATCGTTTATCTGTTACCTTGTAGAGTTCCTCATCAAACTGTGCCAATTGAGCACATTTTGCCATGATATCTTGTTTCATGAAGAAAGGTGTTTGTAGGGGCGTGTAGCCCCTTTTCTCCAAGAAATCCAGTCCAAAACAAATCAGAGCTTGATCAAGACGTACACCGTCCCCCTTTAAGTAGAACCCTCTACCCCCAGCCACGTCAGCACCTATATAATCCAAGCATACTGAAATTAACGACACGGAATATTCGCGAGAATAACTTTTGGAGTAGCATTAACAAGTGATAAATAATTAGAAAGCTAATAGAACCTTAGAGCATGTGACTTTCAAGGACAAGTATAATTTCCAATTGCAGTACCCAACCCTAAGGGTGCTTCTGATACCTTTTTTCAAGTCTGCAATTTCGAGAAGATCCACAAGCTCAACATGGTTCTTTAGCTTGGGCTCCAGCCTTTTTGTTCCCCATGTCCTAACAACTGCATTATTTGCCTATAAATGTTGGAAGCATTAATCACTCCAAATTTGCACAAAGCATCACAGCATCATTTTCAACTAAGCAGGCCAATTACCTCATCGTTGCTAACAGGTACGGAGTCATGCACAAGGTTCCCAACTATTTCGAGCCTCGATTTTAAGGCCACCCAAGCTTGACGAACTTCAACTTCTTTCTCGGCAGTCAACTTCTTGTTCTCATTGGTATTCGCTATCATCTCCGACGCATCCTCACCAGACTAAAAATGGCAGCACGGCGCCATTACTAACCGAGTTTAATAGAGAAAACTTTCCACAATCTATACACAGGCGACGAAGATTTCACCATAACCAAACTAAGCCCAGTATCAAAATAGTCAATAATTTTCGCCCTTAAAAGACCGTCGCAAATGGGTAATTGAGTAAACTGCGAGCACGATTGCTTCCACAAAAAAGAATGGAACTTTACAGATCTATCGTAATACCCACGAGTATGGGAGCAGTCAAAATGGACAAAGACTCATTTTTTTTTTTTTGCCAAGAATCATTCCTTATATGGGTTCCGCGGCACTGACAAGGTCCAATGTCCAAACCTCAAGGGCATAAGAAACTCACGATTTTGAGCTGAGCCACACGCTTGTTGATCTTGTTGAAGTCCTTGCGCAGACTCTCGAGCTCAAACTGACCTGAAATCACAAATCGCACGGAAGTGAGAAGACAGAAGGCCGGAAAAAAAAGAACCGGGCGAATCACGGCGCGCGAGCCATAAAAATCGAGAGGCGAAGGTGGTGGGGTGGGGGCAGGAGAACGGGGAGTTACGCTGGCGCCACTCCTTGTCGAGGTGGACGATCTCGTCGACGAGATCGACGCTGGCGAAGCGGCGGCGCTGGGACTCGCGGATGATCTCGGGGTTGTTCCCCTTCTCTTCCCTGAACAGATTGATGTCCAGCATTTTCCCCCCACCCCCTCCCTTTCTCTCGCTCGCTCTAGGGACGAAGAAGGCGAAGGCGAAGGCGAGGGTGAAGAGATGAAGAAGCAGAGAGCGCTTATGTGCTGTAGCGGAGGGTTACGCTTACGGCTTCAGCGCAGCCGTGATGACGCGAGCGAACGAGCGAGAGAGGAAGGGAATGCGGGAATAGGATTTTTGTGCTTGGAAAAGCGTTTGGCGACGGGTCCATCCGAAGCCGGAACGGGATTATACTACTCTTACGACGAGCATAGTTGATGATTTCTGGCTAGAGAGATTTAAGGCGCGTTTGGTAACGTTTCTACTTCTCTATTTTTCTGTTCTTCTGTTCTATGGAACAAAAAAGGAATAAAAATCTGTTTGGTAATGTATTTTATTTTTCTATTTCCTGGAATAGAAAAATGGCCAAGAAATAGATTTGGAACAGAAATAAGAAGTAGATTTTTTCTACTTCTTTGTTCCCAGAAACAAAAAAAGAAATAGAAAGGTCCGATCCTCAAGCCGCGGCCTCAGCTCCTCCTCCATCCTCCGTCTTCTGTAGATCGTTTCAAAGCACCAGTCCGGTCCATTCCCGGCGGGAATAATAAAAAAAATTCATAAAAAAATTTAAGAAAAATTAAAAAATTCCCATAATTCCCAAAATTCATAAAAATCAGAAAAATTCTCAGAAAATCCATAAAAATCAGGAAAATTCAGAAAACCCATAAAAATTTACAAAATTCTGAAACTGAAAAAATTAAAAAAATTCATAAAAAATTTTATGGAAAATAAAAAGAGACAGATTTTGGGAAAGTAAAAAATTTTAATAAACTTTTCCCCAAAAAAAATCAAAAATAAAAATTCACAAAATTGCTTAGAATAAATTAAAAAATTTCGAAAATTCATAAAAATTAGAAAAAATTGGGAATAGAAATTTTTTTGGTTGTACCAAACGCATTTATGTTCTTTTTCTATTCCAGGAATAGAAATTTTGTACATTTACCAAACGCATTCTTTTGCTAAAAAACTCATCCAGGAAATAGAAATAGAAAAAACTATTTCTGAAAAGAAATTGTTCCCAGAAATAGAAACGTTATCAAACACGCCCTAACCATCTATCTAATCTGCCGTTTCCACAAGCCATTTCACATTGTTTAGAATCCACTTTTTTTTAACTCTCTTTCCTGTAATTTTTCAATAAAGAGCATGCAAAAGTGATTCTAAGCCCCAATGTCCTCGCTCACGCTCACCATTTGGTTCATTTTATTTAGTTGGTACTTGGCAAGTCAATTGCCTCTCTCTCTCTCTCTCTCTCTCTCTCTCTCTCTCATCCGTCTCATTACAATTGTTTGTTAAGCCAAAATCAACAGAATCGATTCTAATTGATTGTAGGGTTAATTAAAAAAAAACACCAACTTTAGGCCGAGGGACAATTCTGGTCCGAACTTTTTTTTTGTCCCGTAAAAAAATACCAACTTTAGGTCGAGGGACAATTTTGGCCCGAACTTTTTTTGTTCCGTAAAAAAGAGCCAACTTTAGGTTAAGTGACAATTCTGGCCCCAACTTTTTTTTGTTTCATAAAAAAACACTAACTTTCGCTTAAATCCCAAATCTAGCCTCTATTGACTTAGAACCATTAATTATCTAATTTGACTATTCTACATTAGCAATAAATCCACGTGACTTATTGATTGGATTTAAAGCAATATTCATTGTCTTATTCTCTAAGCTACAATTTAAAGAATAACGGTGAAACTGTTTGCCTCCTTCACTTCACCGGCAGGTAAAAAATATCTCCAGATTAAATCTCTCTGACCAGACGTAATTTGAAGCTGACCACCGCCTATTGACAGACGCCATGGACGAGATTCGCCAAACTCACCACCATAACATTTTTTCTCAAACAATGGTAATTTTAGACAGAAAGTCAACGGGGGCCAGATTTGGAATCAGGGTGAAAGTTAGTTATTTTTTATGAGACAAAAAAATTGGGGCAAGAATTGTCACTCAATCTAAAGTTGGTGCCTTTTTACAGGATAAAAAAAAGTTCAGGCCAGAATTGTCCCTCGATCTAAAGTTGGTGCTTTTTTATAGGACAAAAAGAAGTTCGGGCCAAAATTGTACCTCGACCTAAAATTGATGCTTTTTTATAAGAAAAAAAAAGTTCAGGTCAGAATTATCCCTCGACTTAAAGTTGATGTTTTTTTTTTGGAATTAGGCCATTGATTGTACTTTCCTCATATATGCTCCAATGAGTAAGTGCAGGTGGTGGAGTGGGGGGGTGTAGAACGGGGAATTACGCTGGCGCCACTCCTTGTCGAGGTGGACGATCTCGTTGATGAGATCGATGCTGGCGAAGCGGCGGCACTGGGACTCGCGGATGATCTCGGGGTTGTTCCCCTTCTCTACCCTGAACATATTGATGTCCAGCATTTTCCCCCACCCCCTCTCTTTCTCTCGCTCGCTCTAGGGATGAAGAAGGCGAAGGTGAAAGAGATGAAGAAGCAGAGAGCGCTTATGGGCTGTAGCGGAAACCAGAGTTGTTGTTGTCTAAAACCCTACGTACGTGGAGGTTACACTTACGGCTTTAGTGCAGCCATGATGACGCTAGCGAACGAGAGAGACAGAGGAAGGGAATGCAGGAATAGGATTTTTGTGCTTGGAAATGCGTTTGGCGACGGGTCCATCCGAAGCCGGAACAGGATTATACTATTTTTAGGATGAATGATTTTTGGCTAGAGAGATTTATAACCATCGATCTCATCTGCCGTTTCCACAAGCTATTTCACATTGTATATAATTCCCCCTTTTTTAACTCTCTTTCCTGTAATTTTTCAATAAATGGCATGCAAAAGTGATTCTAAGCCCCAATTTCCTCGCTCACGCTCACCATTTGGTTCATTTTATTTAGTTGGCACTTGGCAAGTCAATTGCCTTTCTCTCTCTCTCTCTCTCATCCATCTCATTACAATTGTTTGTTAAGCCAAAATCAATGGAATCGATTCTAATTGATTGTGCTTTTCTCATATATGCTCCAATGAGTAAGTGCAGATACGGTAAATGAAGACTCCGCGAATGGTAATTAACTTCCCTTAATCTGATCGGTACTTCAATTATTTTGTCTAACCACCTTATTCTCTAAGAAAAGGGGATGCCGTCCTTTACTGAGGTTCTTCACTTTCTGGATTAGGTTCTTTGGAATCCCTTTCTCTGCTTATAAATCCCTTTCTTAGGACGTCGTGACACCGAAAGGTGAAGAGTAATATCCTGTTTGTTTTTTTTTTTTGGTAAGGATATTCTGTTTGTTTCGCGAAAAATAAACAAATTAAAAAATATTTTCCTAAAAATGACTGATCATATCGCTTGTGATTATTAACCAATAGAAAATATTTTCATTATCGATAATAATTTATGCCTAAATATTTTCGTGGACGATGAAAATATTTTATGCCCAAACGTGAGTTTTTTGCAAAACAAATAGACCCAAATTATAAAGAACTAGACAGATGTTTGGAGATCATGATCATCAAATGTCTCCACATCATATGGGAAATACACAATGCACTGAGAAGTGGTGCAATCCCCATCTCATTTTCACTCAAAATAACTTTTATTGTTATACAGAGAATGTGGCAACGCTTATCTTTATGTTCAAGCCGACTATGCTACTACACTTTCTGACCAAAAAGAATTACGTTGGAGAAGACTCTCCTCCACCCTAATCACGGGCCTAAGAGAGAAAGAATGGAAATGAATTTCGGTCACACTAAGACGGTGTATTGTGCGTACTTTCTTGGAGCATCTATGGTTTTTGCCATGGATGCCTTATTTGGGGGGAACCAGGCAGACTGACTGCCAGTTGTCGCGTCATGATCCATGAATCTTGATGCACGGCAATTCCGGGGGATGATGGCTGATCAAATTTGCCCATAGATTAGCGAGTTTGAGAAAATACTGCTCCTCGTCCCAGACAATCATTTTCATACCTGGCTCAACAACAGCAAGTTGCATTTTCGAATCAAAATGAAGGTTCCAAGCAGAAGATTCCTCGTATTTAGCCAGCCAAAGGAAAAGAAAATGAAAAAGAGACAACCTAAGACTAAGGAAAATGCTTGGGATTCCCATTCGAGAACTTTTACTTTTAAAACAGCATTAAGATGCAATAGACAATCTTAACAGATTGAGTACTTGTAGGACTAAAGTGGCAGAACGCGGTGATAACAGTGATCTTGTACCGGACCAAACCCCCTGAGGGATAAAGAATAGATTCATGTGTAATATATACATACCTGGCACCGTTCCTGGATTCAACAGAGACAAATGGCAAACAGGTACTTCACAAGAAAAAACAGCCTTCTGGAGTACACCTGCATTGAGACTGTAAACATGCTTGATGGACTCCATTAAAGCCTCGATGGTCTCCTCATATTGGAACTCCAGAGGATTGGATATGCTTTGAAGAGCTTCTTCAAGGCCTGAATTGGACCATGAAGAAGCACATTCATCGAAAAGAGCAGATATGCCAGAGAAATCTCCATAATTAAGAAGAATCCATGGTTTGTACAACATGACTGAGGCCCCAAGAACTCCGACCGCTCTGTATACTTCTCCAAGTGCAAGTAGATACTGCTTGCCTAAATGAAGTGAAAACAACAGCACATCAAATTTGAGGTCCAAAGAAACTCTAATCATCACTATCTTTATCGTTCTTGGTAGCTATACATATACCTTCTTTTTCAGATAATATTTGACTGGAAACATTCTTCTCCAGAGCTTGCTTCCATATTGAGGCTCCATGCTTTAGCTCTCGAGCACAAGCGGAGATCATTTTAGACCATGTGGAAACATATTTCAATTGCTCCTCAGCTGATCCTAATTTTAAGATTTTAAGTACCAAGGCTACGTGTCTCAAGAGTTCAACCAGTGACTTTGAATCTCTCTCTACCTGTAGAAACAGAGGTACTGCTGCTGTTAAGTTCAAGAGCCAAACAATGACCCAGTCGGATGTTGACTTTTCAGCTCAGAACCAACTTAATATAGACTGATTTTTAACTTTAAAATTAAGTGAACTGCTCAGACAGACAAATAAGCAAAGAGAAAAGGGAGAAGTTTATCCTTATTAACCACTACATTCACAGAACAATTGCATTAGCAGCCTGGTATGCAAATCTCATACCAGGGAGTCTATCTCGCATTACTTGCAAGGCAACAAAATGCTCAGGCAGGACTGACCCAAAGAAAAGATAGATTATTAGAGTGTGCAATAATCACTATCCTACAAGTATCTCAGTTGCAAAAATATTCTGCTTTGACTTGATTACAATTTGCCAACGCATGTGATCTTCCATCAAGCATAGACGAGAAATTCTTACCGATGACAATCTACTCGACAAGCTATACTCTGCCTCAATCACGTGGAACTTTTCTCCAGATAAGACTTCAAGAAATGTACTGATGCTGATATCTCTCTCAGATAGATTATTTGAGGGCGGTTGTAAGAACGAGTCGTTTGAATGCAGCTCATCGTGAAGCTCCTACAACAAGAAGGTGGACTAAACTTACTCCACATGTATTGAAGCAATCACAACAAAAGAACTGAAAAATCTTATGAGTTGAAATGAGAAAAGAATTGAAATAATAGTAAAGGAAGTAACTAAATGATCAATTTAGTAGACACAAAACCTGAATTTCCTCATCATGAGCTTTTGCCTTTGCATTTTCACCAGCAAGATGAACAGGGTCATGCACCTTCTGACAAATAGCATATTTTCAACATTCAGGGTTTAAACAACTTCATAACAAAACAAGCAAGTCATTGCATGAAAGGATCTTCACCTGATTAAGATGCTGGCGAGCAACAAGGCACAACTCATCCTTCAAATTGCAATAAAATTGAACAAGATCATCAAGTTCTAATTCAATGCGAAAACTTTGAAGCGAATCCACAGGACTGGTTAGAGAGATTTCTGTAGATTTGGTCCCATGATAGACATCGTTATGCTCCCAAGAAATATCCTCTAAGACGTTTAGGTTATTTCCTAATCTGGACACTGGCACAGTGTGGCTTGAATTTGACCCATCAATACTTAGCCATGGAGTACTTGTGCCAAAGCTCAGAGGTTCATCTCCTCTTGGTGTATAGGCAGCATCCTGAAAATCCCAATCACCAAAGTCATCCTCTTTGATTGCTGAATCTGTTTCCGAATTTGTCCAGGTGGTATTCAGTGCACCCTCACTCAGCATTTTAATGTCAGCCGCAGGAGTATTCGGCATGGATTCACTGTACAGACTTGATATAAGATCATTGATGGATGTTCCTGAAGTTAGTTTAGTCCTATCTCTTGTATCAGGTGCAGGTTCTTTGATAAAACTGTCGTCTTGCACTATTGTATCTTCTTTTCCCAAATCTTCATCACCAAAAAGAGACAGTGGCAGGGCTTCCTTTTTCCCATTCCCATGGTGTTTCTCATTTCTCTAGAAAGCAAATGATGAAAAGTCAACCAACAGAAGTATCATGTGAAAGAATCTAAAATTTAAATCTGCAAAACGATATTTCGCAGTGACAACTGGCACCAAAATTAAGGATTTAATCTCCACTAAAGTGCATTCTTTCATCCAAAGCAAAAACTAGCGAGAAATTGCTGGCCATTTCGTTTATCCGAGCACATTTCCATTTTTAGCTTTGTGCTGTATAATATATTGTAGCTTCTAATTTCAGACAGAAAACAAGAGGAACAGCTAAAGCATGATATCTACTGCAGAACCTAGACTATTGAGCATTTAGTAGGGCGAAACAACAAGATCAACATAGATTATAAGGGCCACAAAAGAAAAATGTACGATAGGGAAAAGCAGTTAGCAAATCCATAGACCTCTATTCTCCTCATAGGCTTTTAGTAAATATAACCGAATATCTCAAGATGCGAGTCTTTGAGTCACCGATAACTCACAATTGACAGGGCACACTCAGAAATGCAAAAAAGGAGTAAAAATATAATATAGATTTGGTGACAGCTCATGCTTCAATAATTTAATTTAGTTCCTCAAAACGCACAATTAAGTGCTAAATAATGAAAATTACACTAGGCAATTTCATCTACAGCACGGTTTTATCAATTGATTTTATGGGAAAAATTGTGCATTCCCTGCTATCCTACTAACTTTATGCAGGTGGCATACCTAGTAAAGATTGATCAAATCAGAACAAGACTTATACCTCATGCTTTGACGCAGCTTCTGATAAGGCGTCTTTAAATTCCCAAAAATTTTGGCCAGAGTCAGCACTCCTCTCCATTGTACTTGTCTTTGCACCGTCATCAGCATGCTTCAGATCATCCTGGCATAAAAATTTCAGAAAAAAAAGATCTTAGTGTCTTAAGGAGCAATATGCGAACTTACTTGCTAATGCGATTTCATTCAGAACACATCCTTAGATTTCCAGACATTCTTGACAAAGTTAAAACACTTGGTTTGATTAAGTTGATTCTACTCCCTAGAGTTGATAATTGTCATTCTGCTAGATTTCTGAAAATAATTCTGCCATGGGATCGTTTTTCTTTCATAGACAATCATGATATAATACATTGAATAAAATCGTAATCGAATCCGACTCAGATTCAACGGAATCTAACAAAAATTCACCTATTCATAAATAAATTTGAGTTTTAAACACACATTTTGCAGTGGTGAGTGGAATAAATGGAGAAAGCCACCAAAGAATTTAACGAATTCCACATTTGTACGGCTTATATAAGTGATTCAGTACCTGAGCACTTGAACCAGTTTCTGAAGACGCACACCTAAAGGCCCAATCATTTTCCTCAGTTTCAGCAACTCCATCAACTTGATTGAAATTAACTTCATGATTAGTGCCTTTCAGGTCGGTCTTGGGTTTTGGGTTCAAGTTGTACACAGAATTTGACATGACAAATTCATCAGCAATCCACTTTGATGAGACAAACAAATCGGATTGTCCGAGTGCACCGTTGCTAAAATCAAAAGTGGCTTCACTTGTTGGTGAACTTCCGAATGTTGCCCCATTACCCTTCGGAAAAAGAAAATGCGAGATTTCAGTAGATATTATCATTTTTCTATGGAAAAATTGCAAATGCGGAATCTTACAACTCTGGTAGAGATTTTAGTTTACAATGCAGGGAGGAATGAAATAAAACTATCGAGCCATGAATTCCATATTGAGTTCCACTTGATTGACGTTCATTGATCACTCAAACTCCATGATCTGCTTATTTGGATAGGAACCAAATCAAATTACATTCACAAAAAGAACACGTACTGCTAATGCCAAATTTTAAGAGAGTCGGTGAAAAAAGATGACCTTTCTGACTTTTCTGCAAATATCTCAATTATAATGTATCAAGATACAAATCAGCCATGTGAAGAGGAATTCTGGCTGGATTACTTGCTTCTTTACACATACAAAGTTGAATGATGCGCAGACAACAACAAAATAAATAGCACATACACTAATACACGAGATAACAGGAACTTATAGAGTTACCTTACAGTTCTCATGATTGAACTGAGATTTAATTTCTGCACCTTTGAATTCCCAACTAAAATCGTCACCTATATCCTCCTCTTTTCTAACAGAATCAATAACAAGCCCATTAATGCCTGATTTCAGCATGTCGAAGTTTGGAGTGGAAACATGCACATCAAAATTCCAACCATTGCCGCTCGAAATGGACACGTTCCCATTCTCAGCTGCATCAGTCTCAACTTTATTCTGCTTTTCCTGGTTAAACAGATGGCAGAGATGTGGGTGTGTTTGCATCCGGACGACAGAAGGAGGAAAATGAGGAAAATGCAATCTACTTCGATCATATGATTATGCATTGCCAAAGACTAGAATTATCAAGGAAAGAACAACAGGAAAAAGGGCACATAGAGGACGTGTATAATAAAGATGTATGGAGGTTGTACAGTGATTGCAATAAGCAGGCACGGATAATAAAATGCAACATCTTCTAGATATTAATAGTCCTTGGCAATCGAAGCTTCAATTACCCACACCCATCAGTGTAATGATGGCCCCAAAAGGTGCACACGTTCTTCATGTCCAAATCTGTGAAGCACAACAATGCACCCTCAGCCAGCAATGATTCCTCAATCTAAGTAGACAGAATATAGGATTTCAAACATCATGAGGCCGGTTGTGGACAGTGTCGGTTCCCCCCGAACCGTTTAATACAAATATCCTATGTACAATCTCAACCAAAAGGAGACAACTTGCATTTCTCTGTGAGCAGTCCAACAACTTCGCGATCATTTCCTTTTTCTTAACTGTAAATGGATCTTCCGAATTCTACCGCTTCTAATGACTCGTGAACTCCTTCAAGACTACAAACTTAAAAAGACAATACCAAAACAAACGAATATGTCAAGCCTTTACCTTAATATTCTGGTCGCTAGACACTCTCTCCGCATCCACAAACGTAAATTCCCACTCTTCATCATCAACCAACTCACCATTTCCGTTAAGCACAGAGGAGTCTATCCCCGTCGAACTCAACTTCAGATTCGACCCACTATGAGCTTCACCGTTCAGATCCTGACCGTATGCCACCGAGTTCGCGTTATGATCCGCATCCGTTCCGTTTGGATTACCGACTTTCGGACTCCGATCATACAAATTAGAAATCAAGTCTTTCAATCCGACACCGACGTTCAAATCGGAACTCGTCTTCACCAAATGACCATTCGCCAGCTTAAACGCGGGACTAGCATCGGCCACCGAAGGATCGACTGCGGCAGGTTGCTCCTCCTCCTCCTCCTCCTCCTCTTCCCCGAATATCGACAACGGTATAGCTCCCTTGGGCTTCAGCCACTGGGCTTCCAGTGAGTTCGAGCCGCTCGGCGCCGGAGCGGCGGCCTGCGGTTCTACCGAGCGATCCGCGAAGAAATCAGGTATTGCCGACGAGCTCGAGTCGCTAGAAGGATGGGCGACGGATTTGGCAGACGAGATCGGGCCGAAGCCGACGAAATCGGACCAGTCGTCGTCGTTCCGAGAGGCGGAGGCTCCGCCGTTGCTGGAAACGGAGGCGGAGGCGGCGGCGGCGAAGGCGAAGTCCCCGAAGCCCTCGTCGTCGTCCTCCTCCTCGACATGGACGCCGGCCGCCATGGAGGGAGCCGAAGGACGAAGGAGAGGAGGATGGTGGGCTTCGAAGCTCTCGAGCAATTACGGGCGTGTTCTCTACGGTTTTGGAGGGCGCGCGTGGTTTATGGTGGCTCGCGAGTGCGCCGTGCTTGTTGTGCCCGTGCTGACCTGGACTTGGGGCCGACCATTTGTGAAGCGCTTGTTTTTTGTTTTTTTTTTTATCCGTTTCTTTTTCTTTTTAAGTGCATTTAGGAATCCCGGAATCCTGGAATTTGCTACTAAAGTGCCGTTGAATGCTAAAACTGTCGGAAACGCAACGAAGTCCTAAAATTGATCGTTAAAGCAATGACTGGGAAGAAAATAGAAAAAAATCTAGAAGGATGTGTGTATTTAAGTGGAAAAGAAGGTTTTGGATTTTCACTTGTTTGATTTGTTAAAAATGATCGGTCAACGGAAAAATATTAATGAATAAATAAAAATGCCTGCTTAAAGTTAGAAAAAAAATTGAGACCAAAAAGGAAGTTAGAAAAAAAATCCCTAACCTAAAAAGGATGAAAGATTCTTGGGGAAAAAAGGATTTTCCGGAAAATATTTTTGTTTACCATAAAAGTTTTTCTGAAACAAATATATCTTGAAAGGGAAATAGTCCTACATTCGTTAGTTCATACGAGGCTAAAGCCTTAGAGTTTGGCCCTGTTTGGCAATCGGTCAAACAGTTTCTAATTCTATTCTTTTGTTCTTCGGAATAAAAAAAGAACAAAAATCCGTTTGGTAAATTTTTTATTCTCGGATATAAATTTGTTCCTAGAATTAGTTTTAGAACAAAATCAAGAATAAAAAAAAAAGAGTTGATTCTTGATTCTTGATTCTGGGAACAAGAATCAGAAATGAAAAAGATTTTTTTTTTATCTTCTTCTTCTTCTTTTCGAGCATGTGGTCGGTGACCGGCGAGGGCTGGACCCTCATGACCTGGGTGAGGGCCGCCCTTGTTGGATCTGACAAGGGCTGGACCCTCGCAGCCTAGGTGAGGGTCGCCCTCGCCAGACCCTCGCCAAATCCGGTGAGGGTGGCTCGCAGCCTAGGGAGGGCAACCCTTGCCCAAGCCGCGAGGGCAGCCCTTGCCCAAGCCACGAGTCGACCTCATCGAATTTGGCGAGGGCGGTGGCGAGGGTTCATCCCTTGCCTATGGCCGGTCGGCGACACCGGCGACCTAATCATGGGCCAAGGAAGAAGAAGAAGAAAAAAAGAAATAAATATTAAAAATTCAAAATATTATTAATAAATAAATTTTTGTGTAGTTACTAAACGCATTTATTATTTTTTTATTTCAGGAATAGAAATTTTGTGCAGTTACTAAACGCTTTCAAATGTTTATAAATTATTTTCGAGAATAGAATAAAAAAATCATTTTTGAGTAGAAATTATTTTTGGGAATAAAATGGTTACCAAACGTACTTTTTGTTCCTTGGGAAGACCTATTAGAGAATGGATCTTGTTCTATCATTGACGAGAGATTTCTCTATGAAAAATACGAATCGGAATTTGAAAAAGGGGAAGGAGAAGGATTCCTCTACCTGCAACAGATAGAGGAGGACTTATTCAATCACATAATTTGGGCTCCTAGAATATGGCGCCCTTGAGGATTTTTATTTGATTGTATCGAAAGGCCCAATTCATTGGGATTTCCCTATTGGGCTAGGTCATTTCGGGGCAAGCTGATCATTTATGATGAAAAGGAGGAGCTTCAAGAGAATGATTCGAAGTTCTTGCAGAGTAAAACCATGTAGTACTAGACATGAGATAGATCTTCCAAAGAACAAGGCTTTTTTCGATTAAGCCAATTCATTTGGGACCCTACTTATCCACTCTTTTTTCTATTCAAAGATCAGCCCTTTGTCTCTGTGTTTTCACATCGAGAGTTCTTTGCAGATGAAAAGATGTCAAAGGGGCTTCTTACTTCCCAAACAAATCCCCCTATATCTATATATAAATGCTAGTTTATCAAGAATATGCAAGAAAAGCACTTCCAATTATTGATTCATCGCCAGAGATGGCTTAGAATCAATAGTTCATTATCTAATGGATTTTTCCATTCCAATAGTCTTTTAGGCTTCGTTCGTTTCCGGAAAATATTTTTCACGTTTTCTGGTATTCGGGGGCAGAAAATGTTTTCTGTGGGAAAACATTTTCCTTCCCCACCCTCAAATCCTTCATTGTTTTAAGGAAAATGATTTTCTCTTTTCAGAAAGAGGAAATCATTTTCCTTCAAAGTCAAGTCAAAATTGTCCATGGAAGGGAAAATGTTTTCCGTGGGAGAGGAAGTTGATTGCCGGTCACCGCCATTGCCCGCCGGTCACCGGTCGCCGGCCGTCGCCGCCACCGACCGTCGCCGATCGTCGGACACCGTCGGATCGGCGATCGCCGAATACTAGAAAATATTTTTCGAAACTTTTTCAAATTTTAGCCGAACGCCAGAAAATTGTGTTCTAGGAAAACATTTTTTAAGAAAATGACTTCCGAAAAAATATTTTTTAAAAAGAGAATATTTTCCGGCAAACGAACGGAGCCTTAGTCTTATCTAATCTCTCCCAGCAATGGCGGGATGTACCACCACCTATTGATGAATCGGAATTTGAACCTGCCACTCACGCATGGATAATTGAAAAGGGAGGGATTGGAAGATATTTACCATACAATAAAGTAGTGGAGATTTTTATTTTCTTTGACGCTTTTTAAAAATTTTTATCCGGTTAATAAGTCAAAAAAAATAAGATCGATCAGTAGCGGGAGATACCAAAGATTGTCAAATGAGTGGTTCGGTTTGGGTTGAATCATCAATCCATTTTGATCCATTTGTATGCAATACAAATTTAGTGATTCATATTTGGTCCAATCCGTACCTAACTCATACCCAACCTAACTTAGATCACTAAAACAATAACTTTTATACCATGTGTGTAGTGTGTAAACAATAAATTTCTTTTTCGTCGTTTAAGAAGGTTTCAAATAAGATTTTCCCCTCGTTTGCAACTTTTTCTTTATTGCAAATTTCTCGAGTTTCACAGTGAAGTATTCGTCATCTCTTAAAATCAAGAAATCAATAAATATTGACACATAAAATCATATACTAATTGTCATGATTTTCTAAAGCTTGAAAGTTCATAAATCTTTAAACATTTTTCAATTTTGAAAAAAAGGAAGATCATAAGTAGAAAATAAAACTAAAAAATAAGTTGCTCTACCCGGAAACCTCCAATTTGAACCCGAAGACAAGTGAAGAGGGAGAGGATGTGGCTTGAGATTTAGGCTCCGTTTGGTTTAGCATTTGGAATGGGTTTGAGGCTCTAAAATTTTTTTGGTAAATGTAAATGGCGTTTGGTTAACTTTTTGAAATATTTTAGGGAAATGCAATTACATTTTTAAAGGCCTTTAATCCAACGCAAATTTGGAGGTACTTTGGAAAGTAACATTATCGAAATGCAAGTCTTGGCATTGTTTATTGACACTGGTCATCTTCCCCATGGTTTGCAAAGAGGAGTTGGATGGAGGCTGGCGATCGCCGCCTTGGCTTGCACGACCCAAGCGATGTCACCTAAGGTAGGGCAACCTTAGGAGTCACTTGGGTTACGCAACCTAAGCGAACTTAAGGGTGCGCGACCTCAAGTGAAGCTACTCGGCAGCTAGATCTGGCCGCCTTAGGCTCGCCAGCGATTGAGTTGGGCCGTTTGAGAGTTTTTTTATAAAAAAAAAAAAAGCAAAAGCACTTTACAAAATGTATCTTTTATCAAACGGCATTTAGGTCAAAGTTGCATCCCAATGTATTTTTAAAATACACTTTTCCAATACATAACTTGTATTTCGAAAAACCCCTTTAGCCCAAAGATTTTCGTAATTTTTCAAAGACATTCCTCCAAAACCAAACCAAACGCACCCTTAGACCCATTAAAATCCTGTATTGATTGGACTTTGAATCCATATCAACCTATAAAGCAAAATTTAACTAATTCATATATGACCCAACCCATCATAAATGGGTTAATAAATGGGTTTTCAATCAATTTTGACACCTCTACTTAATACTCTACTTAATAGTAACAAGTCCTCATTCATGCACTGCGCAAGTTGGATATTTATGGCCACTGATCTATACAGTGATATCCATTTAAGAATACAGAATGAGATTTGATACATGGAAGAGCATATGTTAAAAACTTATATGATGATGATAGCATCTTAAATCATATCAGCACTCGCAAAAAAACGAAACAATCGACTCGCGCTACTCATAAAAATCCCGTTTCTTAGAAAAGTTTATTACTAATCTCTAGTTGAGAAAATCGAGATAAATCAGGATTTCCTTCGAATTTTTGGTGTTCGGTTAAAAGATAATCTCACTAAGTAAAGGGAGAAGAGGGCCTCTATCCCTATCCTGTGAGGCAGATTCTATGTATGCCTTCTTTATTTTAACATGTCGGTACTTATATGCTTTGCACCCTCAATTCTCTCTTATATTTTTCTTTCTTAGAGAAAAAGGATACTTACCGAAAGTTTTTACATATTAGTGATACCGAGATCCGGACCAAAAACCCGACTAATCTCTCGTTGAGAAAATCGACATAAATGTGATGACATTTATGTTTTGTGCTCTAATTTTTCTAACTTCATAACTTTTTTTTCTATCTCCGACGCCCGATTCTACATACGTGTCCACCAAATGCGAGCAATCCTCCACGTGGTCCCACTCCCGCTGCCGCTCAGCGTGACGTGGCAGCGATCCGAACCGGAGTGTAGCAAAGGCCTCGCCGATTCAATCTCGTCCATCTCCCCCTTTAAACTCGCAACGAATGCTCTCTCGCTTGCACTCCTACTCCTCTTTTCTCATGCAGACCGTCGGCCGCGGCTAAGCTCTGCTGCCGTCGCCACCGTCACCGCCAGAGCACTAAGCTCCCCGACAGCGCTGTTTCCGGCGAGCTGCCAGGTTCCGTGGAGATCGATGGCTTCGGATGGAGACCGGTTTCCGCCGCAGATGCAGGAGAGGCAGCCCGGGAAGGAGCACGCCATGGATCCCATTCCTCAGTTCAGCAGCCCTGACTACAAGCCTTCCAACAAGCTCCAGGTACCCACAGACATATGGTAACTGTTGCCTAATGTATCTCTGTCGCGAGATAGCCGGATATATATTATCGTCGAGACTCGGCTCTATCTTTAGATCAAAGATCATTGTAGAGATCCGTCGTTCGAGAAATTCGCGCACTCAGTATCACCATATTGTTGATTGTTTACGGTGCCATTTCCCCCCCCCCCCCCCCCCTTCCTTCAGGGGAGGGTGGCGCTCGTGACCGGAGGCGACTCCGGGATCGGGAGAGCCGTGTGCCACTGCTTCGCGCAGGAAGGCGCTACGGTCGCCTTCACGTACGTGAAGGGGCGGGAGGACAAGGACGCGCAGGACACGATCCGGATGCTGAAGCAGGCGAAGACCCCCGATGCCAAGGACCCGATGGCCGTGGCGGCCGACCTCGGGTATGACGAGAACTGCAGAAGGGTGGTCGATGAAGTTGTGAACGCCTACGGCCGGATCGACATCCTGGTGAACAATGCGGCTGAGCAGTACGAATGCAGTTCGGTCGAGGAGATTGACGAGGCGAGGCTTGAGAGGGTCTTCAGGACTAACATCTTCTCTCACTTTTTCATGGTTAGGTAAGGATTCCATTACTTTATCATCATCAGTAAAGGCAATGAGAGCATAATTATCTCGGGAACACAACTCAAGAATTTAGTGAGTCGTTTAACTGTTATTAGGTGTCGACATCAATCTAGTAATTATCAGTTTGTAGATCACTCTTGGCATATATGGCATTGTCTGCGCAGGCATGCGCTGAAGCACATGACGGAAGGCAGCTCGATCATCAACACGACGTCGGTGAACGCCTACAAGGGCAATGCCAAGCTCCTCGACTACACATCCACCAAAGGCGCGATCGTGGCTTTCACGAGGGGCCTTGCACTCCAACTCGTGAGCAAAGGCATAAGGGTCAATGGGGTCGCGCCAGGCCCAATTTGGACTCCGCTGATCCCGGCATCCTTCACCGAGGAGGAGACCAAGAACTTCGGGAAGCAAGTGCCCATGAAGAGGGCTGGTCAGCCCATAGAAGTAGCGCCCTCGTTCGTGTTCCTCGCGTGCAACCAATGCTCATCCTACATCACTGGCCAAGTCCTCCACCCTAATGGTGAGTGCTTAGCCTCAGTTCTGTATATGCTATATCGCTGTCTTTCCCCTTTTCAAGTGAGAACAGAAGATTCAAGGATGACTGTGTACTGTGTTGCGTTTTTGGCCTCTTGCAGGTGGAACAGTCGTGAATGCATGAGGATTGGCAATGGCAGGGCTATATATATTTTGCACTTCTTTTGCTTCGTGGGTCTGTCTGTTCTGTGTACAAATAATACTCTGGTTTCATGGAGGGGTATATGATGGGGATGGTGTAGTCTCTAGGGATGTCACATGGAACTCGGAGTCCGTTCTGTGGAAATGCGAACCTTTTTGCAATGGTGACAAACAAGATGTTATCTAGTACTTTGTTGCGCCAATTCTCTGAGGTTTCACTTAGTCTTGCGGCATGGTCTTTTACCAGAGCGAAAGGCAAAAAGCGAGGTGGAAGACTGATATAAAATGTCATTAATCTTTCATGAGGATGTTAAGATATGAACAATATGACAGATTCTCCCGTTTTCTGTTCAAAAGAATGGATGACGTGGTCGCCAACCTCAAGTAGCAGTTTCAGTGGCTCGAAATCATTTACTCTATCTATGCTTGAGCCAAAAATAACAGATGAGATCATTATCCAAAAAATTATTGTACGGCGATTAATTTATTCTAAATTGGCACATTTAGGATTTAATTAATACAATTGAAAGAATTAAGAAGAATTAAGAATGAATTGATCAAATTTTTTGGACAATTTTTATAATAACAAGAGTAGGAAGAACATTTGTGCATACTCTGAGGACCGATCCAGAAATTACACTTACGTTTGCTCCTTAATATCATCTCAATAGAAGATATAGACAAAAGAAAAGGTGGAATCAAGCACTCTTAGCCTTAGGATCCTGACATACCCATAGCTATCATGGGAACAGCCAACCTAAAATGCAGCAGTGCAGATGAGTAACTTGGCCCAGGCAAAGCGAAGATTCACTCAGTTCCATCCGAGTGCTCGTCAAAAATGAACAATGACTGCAGAATGGCTGCGTTATTGTTAGTTGGCTCCTCGAGAGATTCTGTTCCGGGTTTCTTCCAACCAAGGCGTCGCATACAAACGTCATCATAGGCTTCCAGGTTCAAGCCCGATGCGAGAAATAGTTCCGCTTCATACGCGAATCTGGCTGTTCGTCCTGTTAGGAAGGGCCTCGAGGCATCACATAAGAGCATTTTGAACTCCCTTTGAATCTCTTCGGGTGCCTTCAGCTTCCTTCGGTCATCCCTGCAAGGACAGGTCCGAGAATGGGTAACATGCGTGACCAACAGAAGTTTACCAAATCAATCTACAGGTATCCTAAGATTCATGGTAGACTACCTTCTCAACGATGACTCAATTGTACCTAGCACATGGTGCACCACTACATCGACATCTTCTTCCTGGACATAACAAAAGATGAAGGCTTTAGTCCCACGTATGAATCGTACAAAGAGGGCATGATGTGAATCATTCAAATTGCTATCGCTCAACCAGTGCCATACCGAGAGTGACATTGGAGTCACTACCCATATGCATGAGTTTTGGTGGTTCTTGGCATCTAACGTTCTAGGTGTGTTACGACTATATCATGCCAGTTGTAAATCAAAGCAAGTTAAAGGCAGAGAGTACAGATCAACTACAGCAAGAATGAAGCACAGACTATTCAATGGAGGCAAGAAAGAAGAATCCAATATCGAGGAAAATGCATCCTTGCCTTAACTACTTCGCCAGAAATAGGCTGAATAGTCACTAATAGTCATGAAATACTCTTAAATTAAAGTCTCTGTCCAGCAAAACAGAAGAGAGCTTTGAGCGGGTTGAATGTATCCCTCATTTCCTCCTGTTTGTTTGGCAATGTTATCTAGCATATGGTAGGAGCTCTTCGTTTAAGCATCAATTTTCTAATCATCATGATAATGAAACAGGGGACAGTTTTGGATATAGCTTATGAGTTATGTGCTTCTCAAACACAAAAACAGCATAATGATAAAAGAGGTAATCTAAGAACATAATATGGATCCATATCCGTCACGCGGAACAAATGCATTAACTTATATGAGTTTCAAACCACAGAGAAACTTCTCAAAGAGGGAACCTTTTTTTTTTCCATTTCACATTATGTACATTTCACCATGAAAGTAAATCAGCCAAGTCGAATAACTTGTATGGAATACCAACCTGCATTACAGCTTGAATTTCCCTCTTCAACCAACTATAAAGCCACGGATTTGACTGAAGATATTTCCGAGACTTCCAAAACCGCTTTATATCGAATGCATCGCTTAAGATACCTGATTGAACACACTATTTACTGAAAAAGCTAAAAGGTTTTGTCAGGAAACAAATGTAGCAACTAGATAGCATCATAAGTTAGGTTAAAGAACCTGATTACAAGCACATGAAATACCTGGTTCGATATAATAGCAGCGTAGCCTATACCTATGCGCTTCTGTGAAGAAAACACTGCAAATAACAGTAAGATTAGTGAGGGCAATAGTCAACTTTTTGAAGAGCGTAGACAAGAACTATTTGACATAATCTTTACCTATCAGAAAATATTTGACTAACATAATGCCGTTCAAAAGAACTTCCATCATATCCATGGATAATCGAAAAGTTTTCAGTCTGCACGAACAAATTTATTCCGTTCGATCAGTAAATATGACTAAGCATCGCAAGATGTTAAAATTCTCAACGTTTCAGAATAAGGAGCTAGTGTCAACAGCTTAAGTTTCAACACTATAAAATCAAGCGAACAGAAAAGGCCTCAAAAGTAATACTAAGCCTGCAAGCCAAACCCAATCCTTATACCCCTAATGTGGGCTCTAATGACGATCAAATGAATAGAAAACAAAAGATCATCTCTGCGGATGACAGCAAGAAATGGTTAACAACCTTACAAAAGGGACACATTAAAGAACTTGGAGCTTCAGAGTGCTTGCTAGAAACCACTTTAGTCCACTGCACAATGCATTTGTAGCAGAATTTATCTGCAGCACAACATCATTTTTCATTAGAAGTACTTTATTGAGCACAGGAATTCGTAACATTTCACACTCTAACATCGCTTATGCAACTCTTATTTTCTATTCGACTACCAAGAAACAACTTTTCAACAGGCTGTGCTGGCTATCTCCCTTCTTTCAAAGCAATTTAAAAGACACACCCTGTTCAAGCTATCATCACCGAGGCAAAAAACCGTCTTTCTCATGTGCACATAATCTGGCAGCACATTGGTCGCACGCTCAAATGACACACAGAGACAGTGCATGAGCTCCAGTACCATTTGAAACAACGTGACCCACGTACACGTCGACACATGGGGACTGCAATGACGCCGACTTCTCTATCACTGTTTTCATTCACAGTATAATGCAGGACTTGGGTCATACATATATGAAGCGGGATAGTTCGGCGATAAAACATCAGCAACAAGGACAGCATCGCGCTCGATGCCAGAAGCTTCGCACCATTCATTGTCAATCACTCTCTCTTCACCGTTGCGAATTGCAAACTTTCTTTTAAACATTGGACCTTCACATCCCCAAGCCCCTCTGATAACTAAAAAAACGTTTTCAAGCAAGAAGAGGGCCATCAATCTACCATGAAACCACACGGAATCATCCAACAGATCACCAAACAAAAAGAAATCATTAATCTCAGATAACAACGGTCGCGGAAGAACATAACCCGGAGAACCCAATCATCTCCCGAAAAACTTTCAAACACCGATTCAGCCAAGCCATGATTGCAAGAGTCGTGCAATAAGCAGTTAAAGGGCAAACTGTTTTTCAGCAAAGTTCGCAGCTTTTTGGTCGGGTTGAGGGACTGGAGGCATACCCATTTGCAATCGACGATAGAAAAGGGAAACCATAGATCAGAGAGAGGGAGAGACGTACGGAAACAGCGATCTAAGTAGGATTCTTGGAGCTGTGGAGTGGGGGACAGACAGATTGGACATGGGTGAGAGCTAGAAGATGAAGACGACGAAGGGCTCTCGCTTTCGGCCTGGTCGCGGCTCTTGCTCATGCCGCTTCGTTGCTCTTCCATTTCGCAAAGCTCAAGCTCAAGCTCGAGCTCATTCAAAAGCTTATCTATGGTTTTCACTTAAAACATTGGAAAATTCCATAAATTTTTTTTTTCAAATTATGGCCACGGTGACATATTTATAATGAACTTTTTTTTTTTGATAAGGAAATAATGAACTTTTTTTATAACATAAAAAATCTAAACTATACCCACTACGATATATTTACCATAAAATTTTTATTATTACATAAAAAACCCAAAAATTGTACTTATTTGATATATTTACCCTCTGTTAAGGTTTCGTTATAATAATTTTTTTAGCTAAAATAATTTCTTTTTATTTCACTTAAGCCATGTGAATGTCACGTCAATATCATTTACTTTTTGGTGTTATGTTGGCAAATTTTTAATGGTGCTTATTAACGGAATTGTGACAGGAGAATAAATGTGTCGCACAAGTACAAATTTAGAATTTTTGGGTAACAAAAAAAATTTAAAGTAAATGTGTCACGGTAAATATAATTTAGAGTTTTTGGTAACTTTTGCTCTTGGTAAATTATTAAATAGTCGACAATTGGAAATCCTTTGATAATTGGGCCAAAACTAAAAGCGTTTGTAATACAATTTCATCTCGTCTATTTTAAAAGTACATCATTTATTTAATGTTGGAACGCTAAGCAGTCAGCATTGTTTTTGAAGTTTGGAAACTAGGGTAATGTCATGGGTGATTCTTAAACTTTTCTTTAATATTTAATATGTTTTTATTTGTTCAGTCTAATCATTGAATTTTCACCCTCACTTAGTCCTTTCATTAAGTGGATCTCTATGTTGGTGAATTTTCTTACGTTGACTGTCACGTTGATGTTTATTGGTCCAAAATAGTGGCGCGGACTTCCATGTTGTTTTTCCAAGTTTGAAAATGTTTTTTCCATTCTTTAAGACAAAAATAATGAGAGAAATATGATGTGGAAGGCGCATGTAAGTCATGTGGATCCTAACACGATAAATCTAATGTCAATTTAACAGAAATTATGGATATGTCGGTCACAGATGTTATAGTTTTTAATGGAAGGACTATATATAGGTGGATTTTCGCAAATATGAAGACTAGATTGAAAAAAATAAAGCAGAATCATCACATTGAATATCGAAGAAAATTCGAAAACCATTTATTATCCGGTCGAAATCAAATGTTTGAAGTTGAAAGGAGTGAGAATTTTCCAGCTCAACTCAATTCTCAAAGTTAATGACCATACACCACTTCCTTAAGATTCAAGCAAAGCCATCTAACCCTACGCCGTGTAACGTGTTGACATGATGTCACAGGCCTATCGGATTTTCTTTCTCTATTTGGCTCCTCTCATTTGTGTCTGAAGCTTCAATTTACACAGCTGCAACTGCCTTATTTGCGCCTGCATCGCATCCACCTCCTTCTTCATCATCCTCAACTCCTTTTGTAAGCTCAACCAGCCGTGGCTCGAGCCGGTACTAGTTCTGAGGATCGCTTGTGTGGCCGTTCTTTGATAATCTGATCCGGAGTTAGTTGCTGACCTCATCATGTTCACTTGCTCCATGAGGATGAATCTTGTCATCATGTCCAGGGGCAACCGGTCATTCTTCAGCACGTGCTCGCGCGCTTCTCTCGACAGTTTGTCATAGTCCATTGCCTTGCAAATTCCCATTCTCTCTGCCTCTGTTATGTTAGGATGTGCCTTGATGACAATTCGATACAAATATGTTAGATTTGACATAAAAACACATTCTTTCTAACCAGTATGAGCTCTGTGCAAGTTAGCTCTTGAGCTAGTAGATTGCCAAAAATACTCTTAACTCGTGGAAGAACTTCAGTGACATGATTAAGAATCTAGTGCAACTGCATGATCGAAGTGTAGCATCTAAAGCATCTAAAAAGCGGCAGAAACGTGACGTACCTTGATGTACATGTCTATAGCCCTATAGAGGTTATCGTTGCAAAACCGAGCATCTTCTGGCAATGCCTCTGCAAGGGACTGGAAGTCCTTGACCGTGAGTCTCTCCTCCCTTGCCACGAATGCGAGGTACCCGTCGACCAGTCTTCCTACAGCAAATAGTTTTGGGGGATGATTTCTCCAGACAACGGAAACATAGCATTGCACCACTCTTATAACGACTCCGACATTGTACGTAGTATCGCCATTCATTTGATTCTCGACCAAGAGATCGAGCACGTGGCATTTCTCCAACATGAAGGCTATTCTTCTTTCCAGCCTCTTTACCAGATCAGAGTCGATCTCCATGAGTAGACCTACCTTGAGAAGGTTAAGTAGAAAATTGCAAGAGACAGAATTTTCCTCTAATGGAAGTACCGTTATCAAGCTCTCGATCACAACTCGTTGCAACTGGTAAGTTAGCTTCTGGGCTGTCAGATTGTCGAGCAACGTCACTCTTGAAAGCCATTTTTGAGTCCATTCGGCTATAGATACACCGATGAGGTCAGGTCTCATCCCTTTTCTTTTGCACGCATCTACCACTTCCAAGAAATGATCTATCCGTAGCAGCGAGACATCCTCAAACCACCATTGATCAAAAAAATTTTCGACTTTCAAGTACGTTGACTTATTCCCTTGAATATCGATGAGGGTTGTGTCGCAAGTACTGAAGTTGAATGCTTTATGATCAGTGCAGCAGGCTTTCCAAGCTATGGCCTCTGAGCACCGGCTCAAAATTTTCAACTCCTTGGCCCAAGGAGATAAGTTCTCACAACTTTTAAGCACATGGAATATGTCTTTCCAAGATGAGAACATCACAAAGCTTAAAAATGCCTCGGTTTGGGGAATGAGGTTCGATTCGTGATAATCAACACTCATTTCCAAGAAATGTGCAGCACAGTACAGAGGGGCGATGTTCGATGCCATAAAATCAAGCTTCAGACCGTAACAGAACCTCACTACCAACTCAAAAGTTTTCGCTCCGCCAGGAACATTGTCTAAGTTTATGGGCATGGAATTCTCGCTTTCTGCTCTGCTTTTCCTTTCAAAGACCAATCTGTTTATATAGCCACTTCTTGAGACCATGGGAAGCTGGACATCAGAAAGCAATGATAGTTCAAACAAATGGCAATATGTAGATAGAATCGAATGTCTTCAATTCATAATTGGCATTCGCATCTTCCGCTTTTAAGGAAATTCTAATGAAAGGACAGCTTATACTCTCGGCAATATGGCATTCTACATTTAGCAGGTCAATAAGACTCTAGAAACATGAAAGCTAATCTAATTACACGATGCAAAATAAAGAACTACATATCTACGGAATATGTTACCATGACTCTGTCTCGGGAAAATGCGCGTTCAACTAGTCTTTACTCAGATCGTCGTCGACATCGGAGTGGAGGTGTTCCTAAACTTTAAGCAATGTAAAACGTAAGACAATTCTGACAACTGGGCGTACCTTGTGCAAGTGAAAGCTGAGATTTCCCAGTTGTATGACAAGATCGCTAGCAACTCCTGTCTGCATAATCCTGCATCAATTAGTTATCAGTCATTGCTGTCGCTGCATCAAACAAAATAGGGGAACCGCAAAAGGAATTCGAGCATTTATATGAACATCAACACTCGTAGCAAGAGAGAAAAAGGGCAGAAAGTGAAGGAGCGCTACCACTTCTTGCCTCGCCGTTCCAGAGTCCCTGATGCAAGATCAGCAGAACGATCGCTCGTTATACAGACCACCGATCCATAAGCGGGAAATTTCCTGTCGAGTTTAGCACTCCCCATGATTGTCCTATCCATCCTGGATCCGACGAGAACTCGTTTTTCACACTGTCTGCCGAAATAGAGCATATACCAATGAACTTATCAGCTCAAGGACATAGTTTTACAGCGGTTTTGCGCTTTATATTATGAGCAAAGTTCTAGGACCCCTCCTCACTCTAGCACAGATGTAGGAGTCAAAACTTGTAGAGCAGTTAGGCCATAAAGAGAGGTTGTTCCCTTTTGCTCTCCCTCTGTCGCTGTTGGACGGCTGGGGACAGATTGGAGCTGTGACATTCTCTGGTCCACTCGTGTAAGAGAAAATATTAGGTGGTCCGGCCTCTCCACTCATATAGAGGGACGCTACGCTTTTCTGTAAATAGATGTTAACCTCAATCCACGTTGGACATGGCCATCCTTCAGCAACATGAGAACACCATTCCCACGGGGCCACAATAGAGAGAGCTTTTTAGTGGGCGGAGAGAATCGTTTGAAAAGGAACACTAGTATATTAAATCGCGTCTTCATCAATTGTGCTTTTTTAAAGGTATAGCGGGTTGTGATTTTGTAACTTCCTCGTGGTAGCAAAGCACGTCCACGTCTTAATGCTTGAGAAGCCACTCGGTTTGGATAATGACATGATGTGCTAAAACTTATGCCGACACAAATTCTATACAGCTCCTTTTCTTTTCCCGGAAAAATGGCATTAAAATTTATTGGGATTACGGGATCGATGAATCGATTTGCTTTTAAATTTTGGTCGGACCGGTTGAATAATTCTAAGGTATCAAGATTTCCACAAGTAACAATTTCTACTCTATGGCAAAAGCCAAAAATAAATAAAATAGAAGTTCAAGTTTAGTGCTCGAATTAGGGATGTTGTAACCTTTTGGGATAGTTACAGGATAAGTCTTGAAATCTGTTGATTTTGTGCATTTGAGTCTTAAAACTGTATTTTGTTCCTTTGAGTCTTAAATTGCAATCTCGAGGCACTTTGAGTTCTTCCTTCTATTGATAACCGAAAACTCAATTAGAACAAAATGCACAAGTCATTTTAAGACTCAAATACCCAAAATGAAAGTTTTAAGACTTAAATACACGAAACATTTTAAATCCAAGACTTGTCCTGTAATTAACCTAACACTTTCAAAATTTTGAAAGATAATTTTTTTTTTCAGATTCACGTAAATTCACGGCTTAATAGTGTTTGGCGCTTTCGAATATGTGCCAACTTGTGCCGATTATTATGTACAATATTTGACGACCCAAAATTTGAATAGGCTTACTCCATATTTCATAAAGTGAAGCTTTTATAATTTAAAACAATACAAAAGCAAGCAAAGTCGTCTTTGGAAAAAATGTTTTGAATGGAAATCGAGCAGTTTCGCACTTCTTCCAAACGGTCATCTCATCTTCCTCTCCCCTCCTCTCTCTCCTCCTCCTCCATCTCTCTTTCCGTCTTCCTCGAAGCAGAAAGCACGCAGAGCGCAACTTGCGAATGGCCCTTCCCTTCCAGCCGCAGTGCCTCCGCTCCCATCGCACATTCCTCTCGCACCACATCGTCAGGACGAAAGCTTCCCTCCCCAGCAGCAACAACAGCCACCTTCTTCCCGTCGTCGCATCGGACGGTTCGGTTCTCGCGCACAAGCGCTTCTCGAGCAGATCCGTCTTCTCGAGGAAGGAGAAGAAGAAGAATCGATCTGGGTCGCGGAGATTCGCGAGGCTCGTGCTCAATTTGATACCCATCATCGCCTCGAACCTCAAGGCGCCGCCCCGTCAGTTGCATTTGATAGCCGAAGAACTGGGCGGCGGAGATGGGAGCGGAGGAGGACCAGGGTGGTTCTGGGGAGGCGGCTCTGGGTGGGGATGGTTCGACGGCTGGAGTGGAGGAGGAGGGAGGCGGAAGTTCGGGTTTTGGGCGATCTTGGTGGCGTGCGGATTGTGCTTGTTGCTTGCGGGCGAAACGGAGAGCCTTGCGGTTTGCAGGATTCTGGGTTTGGGCTTGTTTGGGCTCGGCTTGATTGGAGGGTGGAGCAAGAAGAAGGGCACGACAGTGGTTAAAAATGGGGTCTTGGGGATTTGCTTTCTTGGGGCTGTGTCGTTTCTGGGGCTGAGGAAGGAGGGGGTACTCCAACGGAAGAGTTGGTTTCGAGAACTAGCACTGGGGAGACGAATAGGACGAAGAAGAAGAAGACCTGGAAAATTTTGGTAGCTTAGAGATGCTTGTGACAGTTTTCTGCAGATCTTTTGGACTATGACAGATATGATATGCAGAAATTTCGGCAATTTCCATGTGTGTTTCTTCGGGAAAATATCTGTCGACAAGGGATATGCTACAATGTAAGTAGATCGAATCTACAACATCTGCAATAAATCGAGCTCGTGGTCGTATTTTCCAAGTACTTGTCTCAGCATAGTATGTGCTAGGGCATTCCTATTGTGTCTCAGGTGGGCAACATTACGATGTGATTTCGTAATTAACCACAAAAACGTCATAACAGGTCGCGAATTCAATTTATTTCCACACGGCAAATTATCATAACCAAGTATGAAACAGTCGGTCAAAAAGTAAAACTAAGGCGCGCTAAAGTATCTTGCAAATTCCCGGTTATGCTATAGTGGCACTTGTACCTCTCGTCTCTTTTAACGAGGTGACCAGGTACACGAACTCAAGAAGGCCAGAACCTTTGATTAATCTGAGCGGCCATCAAGTCTCAAAATGTACAGTAGAAATACTCGTAAACTGTCATCCCATCATGTGTGTTGCTACCGCAAAGCACACATACGTGGGAATCATATTGCCAATGGACTATCCAGACTGATGAGTATCATCACTTGCAACCAGGAAAAAGACTTTAATGCAACGCTCATATTGTCATGTTGATAATGATGTCGCATGTTGATCATATGTTTGTTTGCTGCAATTGTGAACATGCACTGAAAATGAGGTCACTTAAGTGCGGCACCACAGTCCGCTATGTAACATTATCTCTACATGAAAGGCTCTTGCAATTGGCATTCTTCCTAACATTCATCAAGTTAAGGCAGGAGTGCAGATCATCTCAGCTCTCTAAACCATGCTCAGATATTAACAGCAGAACTGACTTCTGCAGTAAAAAGAGAGGTGGTGAAAAACTAACACTCTTGAGGGACAGGAGGCAGAGAAGTCCTTAATGGAAACTCCCAACTCCTAAAAGACACTCTAAAAGTTCTCAAACTGGTACATGTCGCAATCCTTGTCCTCATGCCCTCGAGGAGACTCTTCAAGTCAAAGCACTCTTCTTTTCTACCCCTCTTTCCAAATCATTAAAACCTACATCCGCATCATGGTCGACAGCTAAAACAGTGTGATGCTCTTGCCTGTGCTCCTACAGAAAGCTCTAGTAGTTCCTCTTCTTCACAATACCTTCTAAAATACCATTAGTACCAAAAAAACCAGTTAGCTGTTGATGATTAACAGGACCTGGTAGCCGAAAAGAGATCGAGAAGTGTCCCGGTGGGCATAAGTTTTGCGTCATCTTGAAGATTTGGGAATTCTTTACGACAGTCTTCTCACCAGTAGTTGTTACTCCTTTTATGAATATTTTCCCATCAGGCTCCACATCACATCTAAAATCCTCTGCATCACCAAAAATGGTCAGCTTCAAAACAGCAAACTTCATGACACGAGCAAATGAAATCAGAAAATCCACTTTACAACAAGTCTCAGAACATCACAGCATCCAGATTATACAAGTAACGCCTCAGTACACAATTCACAAGTATAAATCTAACTTCAATTTAAAGAGATCTCACTACTGATCCTCATAACTTTCAGTGTCATCAGCAAAAATTTGATCATGCTTCAACGTACTTTTATTGGCTCCAACATAGTAAATCAAGTTTAAGCATTTCAACTTACGAATCTCTCCTAATAATATAAAACAAAGTATAAACAGTGAAGCGAAGTGTTTAATAAGTTACAAGGTACCAATACATACTTTCATCCCTTGAGACTCCAGGAAGGGAGACCCTGAACAGGTAAGAGTCCTCGCATTCTCCAATGTCTACAGCTCCAACCACTGGTCCCATCCTTCCCATAGCCGCACTGCCAACCAGTCCAATCCCAGATTTAGCAGCAGCAAGCAGTTTGTCCCACTCTTCTGTAGAATGAGAAGGGAAATACATGATGGAGGGCCCAACACTTTCCACAGCTTCTGTCTCCATCTCCGGCTGTGAGGGGGCAACATTGCTATGTGATATAGGTGGACCAAAATATGGCACACTATTAAGAGGTGCCACATCAAGGATTGGCAGCTGTGGGTCTATGTGCTGCTCGGTTCCATTATTTGTCTTTCCTCTCGATGACCTATAAAATAACCAAGAAGTGTCCAGACACGAGAAATTCCTTGAATATGATGATAATAGTACCAACCAACTTCTTGAATTTTCATACAATACTTCCTTTTCATACAAAGACAATTCATACATATCACCAGCAAACTTTTCAGATATATATTAGCTCTGAAAGGGATTCATAGAACATAGTAGGATAGACTTGATAAGAAGTTCAAGAATACAGCAGAATCTCGTGATAAATCAGTGCCTAAACAGGAAGTATTCTCCCTCCCTCATTTTAACAAAAAAAATATCCATGACACAAAGGGCCTGTTTGGTAAAACTGAAAATTAAGTGCTAACAATAAAAGTAATGAATTTTAAGGGTTGATAATCTTAGGTGCTGAAAATAGAATTAAAAAGTTGTTTACTGATAATTAAATTTGATAGCTCAATATCATTAGTCTCTTGCCTAACATAGAAAAAAGACCATTATAGGTGTCAATATATTTAGCAAAATTTTATTAACCATCAATTATTTTTCTATTGAAAATATTAAATACCTCCTCCCTCACTTACCAGATTAAGTGGATTTTTTACTTAATTGAATTATTCAAGTCAATTCTATTTAAGGTTATCAACCAAGCTTATCAAACAAGCCCTAAGTCATCGGAGAAAAAATTGAGGCTTCAATATCCATTTGTGGCTTTGATACCATGCGAAACTAGAAGATTAGAGGGGGGTTTGAAACATAACTATTGGGGACTAATTATGCATGCCTTATCTAGTTATACTATACACAATGTGAATATATACAAATATACCGCTGAAATGACTCATAATGATAAATAAAGTTATCCCTTAACAAAAACCATTGGTTATATTCTCTTAAGCGTCTCCTATCATCTGCAAAGATAAAACTGCAGCGCAGACCCCTGCGCTTTGGAAAAAATACAAATATCTCTCTCTTGTCCATACTCCGGTTTACGGATTTCAGACACTAACATAAGAAAGGTAGGCTTTCCTCCAGAAAAACAGTTGAAAAGGATTATTACAGAGTGAAAATCTACAGCTCGCGTCGGCTCCTTTCTGCGAAATGCTAACTTCTAGCTGCCATTGGAAACTGATTATACCCTCCAACTATATGTTTAACTCGACTTAAATAAACGACGGATGGCTCAAGAATCACGAGAAAGAATCCCCTCATAATGCACACGCACTAATACTCTCAATGGTACATACAGGGCGGGTCGGAAAGCTCAATGCGCGAATATACAATAGAGAGTCAGTCGGGTGATCCTACGCGAAGGCTTCGAATCTCAAAGACATGATCCCTCGCCTCGCCCCTCAGCAATGAAGGGTCAAACTCTAGGTCGTGTACCCAACTTATGTAGAGAGAAAAACCAGCCACCAAGTGATAAGCCCCCCCTGTTTGAAGCCTCACTTGCTCAACAGTCGCACGGAGCTCACGAATTGGGCAACTCATACCAAGGCTGAGGATCAAATGTCCATACCACTTCTCACATTTGATAAGACCACAACAACAATTTCAATCTCTGACCTCGCTTCCCTAGCACGAAATCACGCGTAGAAAGAGTTCCAATCCATACTCACATCTCGAGATATCTCTCCGAACGACCACCGGGGGCCACCCAAGAATCGCTCGTCAGCCCGAGATTTTGCGATCTGGAACGCACGTTCTTGAGCGGCGAATCGTCGGACGCGCGAGCGGCGTTCTTCCGGCGATCTCGTCGTCGGAAGAAGGAGGAGGAGAAGAAGAAGGGGGGCGAAGGGAAGAGAGATTGGGACGAAGCTGATCGAATCGAAGCCCTAGAGCAGGAGGGAAGACGAAGAGCTTTCCTCGCGCGTTCTGCCTCTGTGTTTGGGCTTTCGAGATTTTCAAAGCTTCGTGGGGCTGGGCAAAGACCATTTTTTCTAATGACCGTGCGGCTGAAGGCCTCGGGTAAAAAAAAAAATATGGACCGTTGGATTAACTTGCATTGAATCTGAGCCGTCCATTCCACGTTTTCAATGTTTCGCGGTCCAGTGCACCGGCGCGTGGAAATCCGGCTTATCCGAGAGCGAGCGCTCATGGAAACACCCTGTAAGGCCCGTGAACGGGTTCAATTTGGAGGTTTGGCTCGTGCGGAATCCATAAATCGAAAGATTCAAAATAGGAATACTTGCGGATGTTTTATCGTCTTGACCGGGTTGTCTCGATGCCTTGTTTTGAGGAATTAGGAAAAAGGGGATTTGACCACGTACGAGATGAGGGCCAGGAAAAAAGGCCCAGGGTAAATGGCATAAATTGTTCGTGAACTTTGACCCAATATGTAATATGGCTCCTAAACTTTAAATTTGTTGCGCCAAAATCAGTAAAGAAATTTCTGGTTTGGTTGGGGCGCGGCGGCTAAAAGGAGATGGAGAAGTCTCTGGGCGGACATAAGTTTTCAGCTGTCATCTCGAACCTGGGGAGCCTCTGCTGATCGTTCGTTGTGGTCACTCCTTTAGTTGGGGCCTTGCAGTCGGCTTGAACATCACAAGTCGATGCTGCAGCACTGAAAAGAGCGACTCGAAGTTCATGTCTTCCCACAGATCGAACGCGAGAAGGAGGGCAGCGATGTTATGGCTGGCAACAAAACCGAAGTCACAAGGAGCAGCGCTGCAGCCACGAGATGGGCGAACTTTGGGCCGGTAGGCATTATGGAGTTAGACCCCTCTTATCCTGGCTCTCGTGCACTAGTCACTATATCGAAGCAAAAACCAGCATATCGTTCAAAAGTTAAATCAAGTGGTTATCCATTCTATTGATGAGCTATATTTGCCCCTTTAAAGGATTGGATACTCTTGTTTCTCTATAGAACATATATGCTGCTCTGCACAAAAAATCAGATTATGCAAGTAAGTTTATCCGGTTCCGATTTCTGGCTTGTCCTTTCGTTACCTATGCTCAGGCAAGGCGAGCCAGATGAAGAGCGTAAGACGTTCCGACTGTCGGGCTTAGTTTCAAATGGCTTTCGTCTACAGTATTGGCACTTCCCAAGTCTTAGATAAGTCCAAGGGTGTTATCTGGCTATTTTGGTTTCTTGTCCTGGTCTTACCTAGACGTGGCTCAAATCACAGTAATAAGACAGAAGGGATCAAGTCAACCTTCATATAGTCAGTATGTGCTCAGGGCACCTAGGATTGGCCCATACTATCCACAAATATGTCCTATTCCTGTATTCTGGAATTCGGGGCCCATCAAACAATCTCCGAAGTCCGAACAAATCTATCCATGAATTTGACCGTGTCACGCCAAAGCACACCAACCAATTGCACTTTAAGGTCTAGAACTTAGTGAAGGATGAATTCATGATCCTTTTAAACAAATCTGATACCAAAATGACCACTATTTTGGTATCTTTAGGTAACTAAAACAAGGAAAACTGAGAATGTAACACAGGCTAAATCAAGATCAGCTACTCTTGTCAATCATGTTATGCATAATCTTCACTCTTTTCGAGTCAGAATCATGTTATCAACTCAGAAGGCCTCTCATTCCATTCTTCCGATACTGATTGGCCTAAAAGTGGAGAGACAATCTGTCAAAGAAGATACTTACCAAATCAGTTTGATCTAGAATAATATCAAACAACAGAGAAACCCTAACTTCTGATATCAGAAAGCAAAAAATATCCACACATACCAATGTCCATACTAATCACTTCATCAATGATCCTTACGATTCAACTTTCGGATGCATGTGCAAGCATACGGTCACATACATATGAGACCATAAGTGGGTCATTCCCAAAGAAGTCACAGCTAGAATTCAATTCAAGCCCACACAATGTTATATGCCATAACTTTGCTTTATAATTAAGTTGAGCAGAATTCGCAAATAAACTTACATTTTCTCCTCTACTCCATATCTTAACTACTGATGATCTGATGGAGATTGCTGTTGCTCTGATGTCTCGGGGCACATTTGCTGAGCCATGTACGGGTACATGGTGGGATCAACCACACCCTTACCAACAAACATCCCTGGAGGCCCGGCCTGACACACCTGCTGTGGCGGAACATAGCAATACGGTAGCCCATCCATGGGCCCGTTGGCAGGCAGCACTCGTCCTGGAACTGCCCCAAGCACTTCCTCCTTCAGCTCCTCCCTAGGAACAATATCCACCAAAAAGTCAAAGACATCAGTCCGGGTGATGGCCGCTGCAATATCGTTCTTCTGGAGTGTCCGCCTCTTGTTCTCCTCGGTGTGGTTCCAGGAGCGCAGTGTCAGTTCCAGGATGAACATCTCGCAGGCCCTAGCAAACACGATCGGCGCCTCAGCCGAGATCATCCTCACATCCTCGTCGGCCTTCATAATCTTCTTGATCCTGGCCAACGGGAGGCTGTGGTTCTTGAAGTCAGTGACCCTGTCGATTTCTTGATACTGGTTTGCCCAGAAAGACTGGAGCTGTTGCTGCAGTTGCTGCTGCTGCTGCTGGTGAATTTGCTGATAGGCCAGTTGGTTATGTGCAAGCTGGGATCCAGGTGGCTGAGGCTGACTAGTCGGCTGAATGGGCGCAAAACTCGAAGGGCCCATCATCTGGCCTGGCTGATAAGGCATCGTGCCATAGGGCAATTGAGCTGTGGCAGGAACGACCCCCATCGGTGGAGGTTGACTGTGTCCTTGCTGATCCATCTTGATTCAAGCACAACTAAGACAAAAAAAGAGAACAAGGATCAGCTGCTAACACAAATAAGAATGAACACTGTTTCGATCATGGTGAATGCGAGATCCACATATGTAGGAGCGCAGCATTGTGAGTTCGATAAATGAAGCAAAAAGGAAACTAAACAAATTCCACTTCAGTGCCTTTATGGACTGTGAAACTGGAAGCAGAATAGAGAATAACGGCATTCGGTTTCCGTCCAGATTACACATAGTAAAGCTCTCAGATCAGACATACTAACAAGGACAGAAAGATCACGTAATTGTGCTATCAATTATCCGAGCCCTCCACAAGGCTAATGCTGAGCATATTGCCCCATTAACATTCAAGATTCAGGGAACTTTTGCGGAAAACGAATGAACCAGATTTGTGAATTCTCTAATTCTTTAACCCCACTGTCCACGCGAAGCAAAATACTATATCCCAATTTCCAAAGCACTACAATATAGAGTTGATGCCTTCTGCTAACTACCCGGAATGAAGGCAAATTCCACTGAAGGATTCAGCTCGTTCAAACTAAAAAGAGAGAAGAACGATTATGTCTCATACCCAGAAAATTCCGGCTATTCGTGTAGCTAATAACGCTATCAAATCATAAAGCTGAACAAGAAAACCAACCATCGAGAAATAAAATCCCATCAACTGCTCCACCAGAATTAGCCTGAACAAGAAACTTAAACGTTGAAAAAGAAACCCAAAGTACCATTATAGCACAAACTAATGAGACCAGTCTCTTATCACTGATCTATCAGATCCGAAATGTTTGGATCAAGAAAAGCACCGTGGCAACGTGGAGCACAGAAATCACCAACCAAGCATCGTCCAAGCGCACAATCCATGACTCAAATTCAAGATTTCATGCATTTCACTGATGATTCTTTTCTTTTCTTTCCGTGTTTGCATGGACGTTTGAAAAATCAGGAAGAGAGACGAAGAGGGCGTTACCTTCTTTTACGTGCAAACTCGGGGCTGTTGAAAAGGAGCAAGCGAAAAAAAGAAAGAAAAGGTGGATATGTCAGAGAAGCTTTTGGATCTGATATGATGTTCTTCTTCTGGGTCTCAATAAAAAGTGGGCACAGAGATTTAAACGAAGGCTTCTCGAGGGTGATCTCTTACCGTACACGGGTAAGATCTGATCTTGGATTTTGCTGTTTTTTGTGTTTGGTAATGATTGATGTCTGATTTTGTTGCGACACACACCTAAGAACACAACTGAAAAACACACGAAAATATGCCAAGTAAAATTATAAAAAAAAGAAAGGATTCTTTTGTCTGTCTATTTTGTCACTTTCACATTTTATCTTATTTTTCATTATGGCGTGTTTGCCCTCGGATGAATCCATATTTTACCCTCAATGTCCCGCGGACATTATTGTTCACGAGGGTTGCTGGTGACCGTTTGGTGCTCAACCTTTCGCCTATAAACAATACCGATGATGTTACAGCAGTGAATTTTGCGCCACTGACAGAGGAAGCGTGCTTATGAAATAACTAATTGGAAGGTTTCGTGCATTTTCTAAGTAATTTATGCTACGAAAATCGGGTGGAAGAAAACCGGAGTGCAAGCGAGAGGAAAAGGAATCACATATCCATTCAAATTTAGTAGATAAGAACTAAGTAAGTAAATGACATAACTTTATTAATGGTTAGCTCAATTGAAGAAAAGATACGATAAATGTTGCGTAAACTTTTGAAAAAGAATGCATTATCAAACTTGCCATCACCAAAATCCAGAGTTGGTACTAATTATGAATGGCCCAATCTTTTATTTTTGGAGCTCTTTAGGATTGGGTTTTTATCCTCCACTGTGGAGAAAAGCCAATCCGAAATGACCACATATGTGGTTCGTTGAAGGCAAAATCATTCCATTTTCTCAGGCTTCCTTTACATGATAGCACCCAATTCTGATATAGCTAAAAGGATCATCAATTCATTCGATGAGATTTCATGTGGACAGAGTTCTTTCTGCGACATGACAATTGGGTATGTGGCCTACCTGCAACTGAAAATAGGGCTGGATAGTGTACCGATGGGCAGCGACACTAGGATTTTTCTGACATCTAAACATCACCCACAGCCGAAAAGGAAAGCAGCCAACGTTCACCCGTGCCGTCTTGGACTCCTTTTGCAACCAGATGATGATGGATCAAGTTCATTTCCTTAACTTGAATAGGAAGATCATGCTGTTCCAGCAGAAAATTGGAACATTACTAGGCCTATAACACATTGATAGATTACCGATGCTTTTAAGTTACTCTCGCACGAAACAATCAGCTAGTATTAGGGCCAATTACTAACGTTTAATGGATTGTTTCGAAAATACCAACTGTACTGATAGTTTACCAACAGTAATTGCACAGCTTACCAACCGGAGGAAGTTACTAATTCCATGGTAAACTAAATGTCGGTAACTCACAGCTACAAAACTTTGCACGGCCTAGATAGAGGCAGCTTCCAACAAAGCGATTGCAGGATGCTTCAGCTACCAACTATTTTCCAAACACCAGTTGAACCTAAAGTTACCCCTCGCGTAGTTGTATAAGCATTGACTTGAGTGAGCATTACATGCTTCCACTGATCTAAAAACCTACAATCGCCCATACAATTCCAGTAATCAAGTTCTCGGCAGTTCCAAAGATACAAATATTTCCCAATCATGTAACCACAAGCCATGCGCACGCTACTGAGGGCAAAGGCAAAATGGCAAAGAAGACTGCCTATTCTTTTAGATGTGTATTCTAATTCGGGGTATCAGCTCTCTTAGTTTCTAATTCTAACTTTGTCCAAGACGTTGTATCCATATGAATGCCCTGAGGTACAGCAACAACACAAGACAAGTCTCTCTCGTCTCATCTATATTCCTCTGGCAAGCGGTATCCCGACATGACTATTTTGTCTGCAAACATCTTTCCTGTCTTCGGCATCACATGCCAGTGCAATGTCAAGTTGAATTCTTTGCCACGAAGATTATCTCCCTACAAGAAGATAAATGACAGTTAGGCCTGTGGATGGCTTAAAAGAACGTGTAAAGAACCACGATTCAACACTCAATTCAGATAAATTTGTTAGAAACTACTATCAGAAAGACTGGAGTACCTGATCAATTAGACGGTACTTATTTGATGTCTGGATCCGGAACTTTGCATGCTCTTTGGCAGGGATAATGCCATCCCACACAGATACCTGTTCAGAGATGTTTCCACAGAAAATTAAGAGCATATTCACAGTCATCGATGGTTAAGCTCATGCGATCCAGTGCCACAAGCATCGTAACTTACATAACTTATGTGCCAAGAAATGGCAATTTATGCCAATTTTAGCTCCATCAACATCAGTGAATGTGAGAGGTTTCACATATTCATGAAGGAAAATGCCGTTGATCAGAAAATATAAACAAAAATCTTGCTTCTAAACGTCCTCTTAAGTTTACCTGGTTCAATGAATTCTTTGAGGTTTCATATTCTGCTGCTACAAAGACGAAAACCTGCAGACAGTTCAAGGAGCTACTTAATAAAAATTTTCTTCTTTTTGGAATCAAATAATGATGCAGAATATAGCTCAATGGCTCCAAGCAGATAAAGAAATAGGTTGTGGTAGCACAATTCTTTATTTCAAATTCTCTATCTTTACGGACTAAGTGAAATCTCTTTTCTTGACTGTTCTGAAAATAGCACAGATAGTTCCATTACTGAAGAAACGAAAAATGATGTAATTCCCTACTTGCATAGGTGCTTTAAATTCACACGACCACTAAAGGCCACAACTTTCAAGAACAACATGGTATGTGCTATTTCTAACCTGCTTGGTGTTCCATGTAAACAAGGACTGCAAGTCTGCCGTTATATTTAAGGTCAAGCTGACCTGCATACAACCAAAAAAGAAAGTCCGTTCAACCAATAAAATAATTCAAATTCATTCAGAGAAAAAGAAGATTTGTGTGGACCACGACATCAATCTCGCGAGTCCATGAAACATAGTGAATACAAGAGGCAATAGATGTGAATGGCCAGCAATGGATGAGGTATGACAACAATGTGGGTAACATCGACCAAATGAGTAGGCAAGACAGATATAACAGGCAGATGAATTAGCAGATGAATTAATCTACATATAAGGCATGTCTGCTGAGAATATATCGTTCCAGTGTAAAGTTTGCAGTATTCTCGATTCCAATACGATCAGAAATAAAAAAAAAAAAAGGCACGATTACCAACCGATTCAAGAAATCCCCAACTGCTAGACTATTCGAATGGTCATGCCAATAAATCTACTGACTGTGGCACACCCCAGGTAGCTTTAGCAGGACGAATATTTGTTGCAGATAGCAGAAAACAAGAAAAAAGCATCATACCTCATCATTTCCATCAGGATGTCTCTGAAACCAATTAATATTCAAGATCTGCATGCATTGCAAAATCCATCGATCAAATAAAATGGACAAAAGCATCAATTAACCCAATATGCCAATTTCGTCATCTTACATATCGACAGTACAATCACGAAAAAGTAAAAGAAGAAAACTGCATCTCAAAATTGCCCATGGGAAGTATGAAAAAGTTTTATTTGCGTTACAAAAAAGGGCACAAATGACCCAAAAAAAAAAATCTAAGCTGTTGAAAAGTTTGACATAAAATACAACAAAGAAACAATTTATGAGCAATCCGATAAGTGAAATGACATCAGGGCAATGAACTCATGGAATTACAAAGGAAGCTCCTCATTCTCAGACTGTCATTTTGAACCGAACAGCTAAGATCAACCTTCACGAGCTTGTCTTTCAGGAAAAAAGAAAGAGTCTTGAAAAGGTACCCAGAAATTCAACAAGCACAGCAAAATCAAAGCTCACGGGTATCTGGCCGATCCTTTAGATTTCTCTATCAAATTGTAACGCTACGTTCGCGTCAAGGCGCTCCACGTAAAGGTCGCGCATTTTGCAGGTTTTTCGCCGAATCAATTGAGGACAATAACATCACAGAGAACATCGGCCCCCGATAAGCGCCGCTACTACACACGACGTCCCGCTAAGCACGCGCACACCACCTAAGGACTCTCAAACTCGAACATCCACGGGCACGGACATCGAAAGACCGGCCGAGCTTCAGATCCGAGGAAACGCGAATCGACGGAAACAAAAGAACGCGGGCGCGGACGAGACGAGCGGAGAACGAACGAGCGAGCGAGCGAGCGACCGACCTGGATTTCGGCGGAGGCGGAAGGAGAGCTGAGGTTGTCGGAGAGGGAGACCATGGCGCACATCAGCGCGAGGATGGTCAGGGCGAACGTGAGCAGAGCGTTCGCCCTGTAGCCGAAGGAGTGCATCTCTCCCTTCTCTCTCTCTTCTCGCCGCTTCGCCTACGCCGGATCCTCTCGCTTCTCTCTCTTCTCTACTGTGTTTTGATGGCGCAGAGGGAGAGAGAGAGAGAGAGAGAGGGTTGTCGGAGGTGGCGGTTTCTGGTGGGACCGGCGGTGGTCGTGTCGCGACTGGTGACGCTGCAGGCCTGCGCTGATTGGACGGAGCGAGTGATCTGTCGGGTCCCACCGGGCGGCTCGAATGCTGACGTGGCCTTTCTCTTGGGCTCGGGCCCTATGCAGGCCCAAAATCGCAAGCCCCGATTTCTGAAAAAGAAAATGGCAAAACAGGTTTTTTTTAGGGAAATGACACAAACAGTCCCTAAACTTTAATCAAATGTGTAATTTAGCCCGTAATATTTTAATTTATTTAATGTATTATATGAAATTTAACATAATGTTCAATTTGATCCCTGAACTTTTAATTTACTCAATGTGGTCAATGAATTTTTTATACACGTTCAATTTAGTCCCTGAATTATATGAAAATGTACCAAAATTTTAGGGACCATGCACATTGGGTTAAAGTTCAGGGACTATACTGAATAAATTAAAATTTCATGGATCACATTACATATTGAGTCAAAGTTCAGGAACTATTTGTGTTATTTCATCTTATGTTTTTTCCTCTCCTTCTCCTTTTTCCTTTTTATTATCTTTCTTTTTGGCGCTGGTGTATTCATCCGTCCATAAATACAAAATATAATTCTCATTCATCGTGATTAGCGATGAATTTTGCCAAATTTTTCGTCGCAAAATTCGTCGTTAAAACCTTGTTTTTTTGTAGTGAGTCCTACCTAATTTTGGCATTTAGCATTTTTCAGAATGCTGCTAGTTAATGAATTTTCTTCTAACTTTACTTTCGTGAATATTTTCATATTCTTGTTTTGTCCTCAAAATCACTGTTCATCTTCTCCCTCCCTGAACCAAAAGTTCCAAATCTAGTCGCCGATTCGATGCCTCGTCGATGCCTACATTTGGCTTGTTGACGAGCGAAGGTGGCCGAGGGTCACTAAGGGTTTGGGTTCAAGCATCTAGGTCAACAATCGTGGGTCTAGATCGCCAAGGATCTCGCTTTGCAAGGGTCTAGGTCGCCGAGGTCATGTGACCCTTGGCATTGCTTCTCCTGTGCTGCCCCAAGTACCACAATTGAGGGTTCACCGAGGTTGGGCAACCCTTGGCATCGCCTCGCATGGGTGGCCCAAGGTCGCATGACCTCATCATCGCCTCATCATAGGGCCTTAAGTCACATGACCCTCGGCATCGCCTTCGCCTCGACTCTTCGATGTTTCAATTGTTTGAAAGAACAAAGCGGAGGCGATGAGGTTCCAGGAGATCGTGAAACGAGACCAATTAGATTCACATCAGTGTCGGCGCAAACATCAGCGATTTCTTGCCCTTCTTCAGGCGAATCAGGGTGAACTCATCAGAGAACAGGATGATGGCGTTGCAAGAGAAGAGGGATGAGTTCATGCAGAGTATTGTGGAAGAGCATAAGAGGATCGATGCGGAGCGACGATCAGGAAGGAGTAGCAAAGGAGAGGACTTTGATTAAGGTGCTCTTTATCACTAAGGGAGAGACTAACCCTGAGAACTACATAGATAAATTTTTATCAATAGACTATAAAGATGTCTAGGAAATGACTTTGCACTGCCCTAAACTCTCCCCAACGCACCTAACATAGCTCTCTTTTATACTCGCTATTAATAAGTAATTACGATGTAGATAAATTTTTATTTATTTCTTTTAATAGGAATTGTACTTGCATGCCTCCAGATTGGCCATATGGTATGGATTGGAGAGCTTTATAGGTGTGACAAACACTGCTAAACAACAATTGTAGCCTTTTAAATAAGTACCGAAAACATCTCTTGATTGTGTACTTATGATCGTTTTAACTAATGAGGGAGGAGAGAAAAGGCTAGTAAATTGACAAATTATCAAAAAATTTCGAACTAAATTGATACAATTAAAAGGTTTAGATTGAAGTGGCTGCCGTTCAAGAGGACTATGCGATATGCATACGAGACTAAAAATTGCATCTTGTATTGCTTGCCTTCGCTTGATGCCCTTGGCACGTTCCCACCTACACATTACTCAATTCAGGGGACGATGTAATAATCCGCAGATGGTCAGGGGTGTTAGTCCAGGCGACAAGACTAATTCCCAATGTTATGCAGTTTAGGTCATGGCCATTAACATCCCTAAAGAGTGCCTACTAATAGAACCCACAATTTTTTGGATGAGGTCGGATTGCACGGGCAATTTTATATTCGATTCAGGAAGTCCTCACACTGCTCCTGTTCAAACTGCTTATAATATCGTGAAAGAGGAAATAATCGGCATCTGCGCCTCCCACAATCAAGAAATAGGAGCTCTTGCTATCTGAGTTCTCGTGGGATTTCACGTATCCAAGCGTGCCAATCCATTTTGAACAAGCAGATCTTTTTCCTCCCCGAGAGAAATGTTTCTAAATTCTTCAATGAGAGTTTTTGCTTGAATGTTTATGCCCATAAACGGTCGAGGTCGAAGCGTGCACGGAGCATTTTAACCAGCAAATCATCGATTCTTGCTCGAATCCCAAGCGTTTCTTGTTTCTTTTGCACCAGAAGTGTCTCCCGACTTAATCAACAATGGAACAATCCAATGGGAGGAAAAATAAACGTAGCAACTTAAGGTTCAGAAACTCTTGGGTAGCGCATGATAACCCTTCTGGTTCTGTCCAGAACTGATTTTCTATTCTCAAAAATAGCTTTGAACCAAAAACCCATTTGGTAACGCAATTTCATTTTTCTATTTCTGAAACAACTTTTTTTTCCAGAACCGATTTTGAACAAGAAATCAGAACAAAAAAAAAGTAGGTTTTCTATTTCTAGACAAAAAATAATAATCATTTCTGAGAGAACTCTTTCTTCAAAATACATGTTCATCTGGAAGTCACGATCTTTGAGGTGGGAAAAAAAAGCAAAAAAGTAAAATTTTCAAAACTTTACACAAAGGTTTAGAATCCGTGGCTACTCATTTTGAGCGAAATTTAAATTTGTTTAGGTGACGAAAAAAATAAAAAAGTCAAAAAATCAAAAATTTCAAAATTTCACAAAGTGGCTTAGAATACCTATGTCCACTCATTTTGAGCGAAATTTAATTTTTTTAGATGCCAAAAAAATAAAAAATAATCAAAAAATCTAAAATTTAAAAACTTCACAGAATGTCTTAGAATACCTGTAGCTAGAGATGGCCACGGTTCGGAACTGACCGGTTCCGGTTCGTGGCCAAGAATGAACCGGAACCGTCCGGTTCCCGTTCCGGTTCTGAACCGGAACATTTTTTTTTTCTTCGGTTCTCTTCTCACTTCTCAGGGCCGGCCGGCGGAGCCACGGGCGGAGGTCGCCGGCCTCAGGCGAGCCTCGCCGGCGTCGGGCGAGGCTCGCCCTCGCCTGGGCGAGCGAGGGCGACCCTCGCCCGACGCCGGCGAGGCTCGCCCTCGCCTGGGCGAGCGAGGGCGAGCCTCGCGCCTCGCCGGCGAGGCTCGCCCTCGCCAGATCCAGGCGAGGCTCGCCCTCGCCCGATCTGGCGAGGCTCGACCTCGCCGGCCTCGCCAGTTGCAGGCGAGGTCGAGCCTCGTCGGCGTCGGGCGAGGCCGGCCTCGCCAGTTGCAGGCGAGGCCAGCCTCGCCAGTTGCAGGCGAGGCTCGACCTCGCCGGCGTCGGGCGAGGCCGGCCTCGCCTGCAACTGGCGAGGCCGGCCTCGCCCGACGCCGGCGAGGTCGAGCCCTCGCCGGCCGGATGCGCAGGCTGTTTTTTTTTTTTTTGGAACCGGGCCCGGAACCGGCGGTTCAGGGCCGGTTCATAAATTTCGGGAACCGGAACCGGGCCCGTAGGGCACGGGCCGGTTCCGGTTCTGAACAGCGGGCCCGGTCAACGGGCCGGGTCCGGGTTTGACTGGGCTGGTTCCGGGCCAAAATCGGCCCGTGGCCATGTCTACCTGTAGCCACCTAATTTGAGTAAAATTTAATTTTTTTTGGATGTCGAAAAAAATTAAAAAAAGCAAAAAATAAAAATTTCAAAACTTCACAGAATGGCTAAAAATACCTGTAGCTATCCACTTTGAGAGAAATTTAAATTTTTTTTGGCGTCAAAAAAGATAAAAAAAAATAAAAAATTTCAAAACTTCACAGAATGGCTTAGAATATCTGTGGCCATCCACTTTGAGCGAAATTTAATTTTTTCAGATGCCAAAAAAATAAAAATAAGCAAAAAAGTAAAAATTTTAAAACTTCACCGAATGGCTTAAAATTCTTGTGGCCACCCACTTTGAGCGAAATTTTATTTTTTTATGTGCCTAAAAAAATAAAAAAAAAAGCAAAAATAAAAAATTTTAACACTTCATAGAATGGCTTAGAATACCTATGACCATCCACTTTGAGCGAAATTTAAATTTTTTTAGGTGCCGAAAAAAATAAAAAAATAAAAAAAACTTCAAAACTTCACAGAATTGCTTGGAATACCTCTGGCCACCCACTTTGAGAAAAATTTAATTTTTTTAGGTGCCGAAAAAAATAAAAATAAGCAAAAAAGCAAAAATTTTAAAACTTCACAAATGGCTTAGAATACCCGTGGCCATCAACTTTGAATGAAATTTTATTTTTTTTAGATGCCGAAAAAGGAAAGAAAAGCAAAAAATAAAAAATTTCAAAATTTCACAGAATGACTTAGAATACATGTGGCCATCCACTTTGAGTGAAATTTAATTTTCTTTAGGTGCCGAAAAAAATTAAAAAATCAAAAATACCATTTGGGCACCTAAAAAAAATTAAATTTCACTCAAAGTGGGTGGCTAGAGGCATTTTAAGTCATTCTGTGAAGTTTTAAAATTTTTTATTTCTTTCGGCACCTAAAAAAATTTAAATTTCACTCAAAGTGGGTGGCCACAGATATTCTAAGTCATTCTGTGAAGTTTTGAAGTTTTTGATTTTTTGCTTTTTTTTCACCTCAAAAATTTAAAATTTCACTCAAAGTGGGTAGCCATAGGTATTATAAGCTATTCTGTGAAGTTTTGAAATTTTTCAGTTTTTGAATTTTTTTGGGCACCTTAAAAAATTTAAATTTCACTCAAAGTGGGTGGCCACATGTATTCTAAACTATTCTGTGAAGTTTTGAAATTTTTGATTTATTTATTTTTTTAGGCACCTAAAAAAATTTAAATTTCACTAAAAATAGGTGGCCACAGGTATTTTAAGCCATTCTATGAAGTTTTGAAATTTTTGATTTTTTGATTTTTTTTGAAAAAATTCAACAAATTTTCCATTTTCCCGAAATCTGAATTTTTTATTTTTTGGAAATTGTGATGAATTTTTCTAGAATTTTTGAATTTTTTTTGGATTTTTTTTAGATTTTTAGGAATTTTTTGGATTTTCTAATTATTTTTATTCCATTTATTAAAAAAATGGATTTTTGTTCCTGGAAATAGAATTTTGTGTTGTTTATCAAACGGGTTTTTGTTTCAGGAAATAGAAATTTTGTAAAATAGAAATTTTTTGTCGTTATCAAACGGCTTTCTTTTCTCATAAACTCATCTTCGAACCAGAAATAGAAAAATCTATTTCTGTTTCAAGAACTCATTCTGAAATAGAATGGTTATCATTCGCTACCTAAACGAATTTGTGACGGAAAAAAATCCGTCGTTAATTCTGCGTCGCAAAATTTAGCGACGGAAAATATCAATTTTTGTTGCAAATTCATCGCAAAAAATTCTTTGCAAATTCATCGCAAATTAGCCACGAACTTTATTCGTCGCAAAAAATTCGTCGCAAAATTCGTCACTAATTGTCCTTTGCAAAATTCATCGTAAATTAGCCATGAAATGTATTCATTGCAAAATTCATCGCTAATTATTCGTGGCAAAATTTGTTGAAAATTAGCCATGAACTGTATTCGTCACTAATATGCCACGGAATTTTTTTTTGGTCTCTAAATTGCGACGAAATGTATTGATGGCAAAATTCGTCGCTAATTTTTGATGAATTTTTTTTTAGTCATTAATTTGCGACCAACTAATTTGTGGTGAAATTCGTCACTAATTTGCCATTCCAAATTTTGACTTTTGCCACAAACGTTGGTCCGGAACGGATTTAGTGATGATTTTTTATTAATTCTTTAGCGACGAAGTGTGCGACGAATATTGTTTACAGACGATTTGGATTTTAAATCTAATTAAAAGCAAAATTAATTTCTAGAATTTATATTTAACATTGATTAAATAATGTAGTAATTGCAGCTCTAACGGGTTCGGTGCGGCAGTCGGGCTCGACTTGGCGGTTGGCACAACAGTCGGTCAATGAGCAAGGCCTTGGCATAGTTGTCGGCATGGCCCTCGGGCACAGGCTAGGTGCTCGGCCACGGCGGGGCAAGTGGCCGAGCGAGCGGGGCACGGCGACGGACGACGACTTGGGCGGCTAGGCGACGAGCGACGACCTGGGCGGCTAGGCGACGAGTGGGCAAGCGGCACAGTCGAGAAGCAGCCAGGCGAGCAGTGAGTGGTCGAGGCAGTGGCTGGGACGACGGTAGGCTCGGCCAGGTGAGCGGTTGGGCTGGCCGGGCGAGCGCGATGACGGTGACGGCGAGCTAGGCGAGTGATGGTGGCGACGAGTGGCTGCTGGGCGGTGACGGCGACAGCGTCAAGCGATGAGAAGGTGAGCGAAGACGACAACGATTGGCGGGCTGGCGATGACAGGGATGACGGATTTGTGGTCTGGCGATGATGGGCTGGCTGGGATGGAGGGCACAACCAGAATATGGGGGTTAGCATTGATGGCAACGGCGTGCGGTGACTGGACGGCGGTTGGGGGCGGCAAGGCGGCGTTGCAGGCGGTCAGACAATGCCGGGCGAGCGGCTGGACGTGACGCTAGCTAAGGGCTATGCGCGCGCGAAGGGGAGAGGAAGACAGTTAGCCAGGGAAGAAAAGCACGGCGGCGGACGGCGACAGCGACGGCGACGGACGGCCAGATGAGCGTCGGCGCAAGGCAGACAGCGTGCGGCGATGGGGCGACGAGCGGCGGCTGCTAGTCTGGGCGAAAGGTTGCACTTACGGTTGACTTGGGGCGAGGTGCGGTCGAGGGGCGACGGCGGTGGCGCAGCGGCCGAGTGGAGCCTAACGGCCAGACGATAATGCAGCGACATGATGAGTGGAGGTGGTGGGGTCCCGTCGGTGAGTTGTAGGCGGAGCAACGGATGTGCGCGCGAGGAGGAAGAAAAGAAGAAGAAGAAGAAGAAGAAGAGGAGGAGGAGGAAGAAGACAAGAAAAAGACGGTCTGCATGGGTGGGATTTTTTTTTTGGTCAAATGAGCGGAAATTAAAAAAGGGGCTTTTTGAGACGGGAATTAGCGACGAAATTTGCGATGGATTTATTTTCCGTTGCTAATTTGCGACGAAAGTGATCTTCGCGACACATGGTGCCCATTTTTTCGAATCCGTCGCTAATTTGCGACGGAAAATTTCCGTCGCAAATTAGCGACGGAATTTGCGATGGATTTATTTTCTGTCGCTAATTTGCAACAAAATTTGTGACGGAAGTGATCTTCGCGGCACATGGCGCCCATTTTTTCGAATCCGTCGCTAATTCTGTTGTAAATTAGCGACGGAAAATAAATCCATCGCTAATTCGGTGTCGCAAAATTTAGCGACGGATTTATTTTCCGTCGCTAATTTGTGATGGATTTATTTTCCGTTGCTAATTTTTGACGGAATTTGCAACAGAAGTGATCTTTGCGGCACATGGCGCCCATTTTTTCGAATCGGTCGCTAATTCTGTCGTAAATTAGCGACAGAAAATAGATCCGTCGCTAATTCGGTGTCGCAAAATTTAGCTACGGATTTATTTTCCGTCACTAATTTGCGACGGAAGTGATCTTCGCGGCACATGGCGCCCATTTTTTCGAATCCGTCACTAATTCCGTCGCAAATTTGCGACGGAAAATAAATCCGTCCCAAATTCTTTCTATCGCAAATTAGCGACGAAACATTTTCTATCGCTAAATTTCGTGGCAAAATCCTTATTTTTTTGTAGTGATTTACATTAGATTAAGAAACTTCAGAAATGCTAACTTTAGCTCAAAGTTCTTTGAGAATGTTGTACCAAACACCTCAACTTTTTCCCTAAAGCCTTTGAAGGCCAACAATCATTGGACAAAATTGTGTTGAACGCATCGTCTCTTTTAAATTTTGCCTAGTATTTGCTTAATTAGATCTCTAGATTATCCATTATTACGCATGAATTACAACCACGAATGTCCAATTCATGTCTATGTTTATCATTAGTACGCTAGGCTCAGTCTTCATGTCGATGCCAGCTTTCAATAGGAACGCGAATTGCTCAAAAGAAAAGCAAACTTGGGCATGGTACGTACCCTAAAAATAATAATAAAAAATAATAAAAAATTTCAAAACTTCATAGAGTTGCTTAGAATACCTATGGCCACCCATTTTGAGCAAAATTTAATTTTTTTAGGTGCCGAAAAAAAATAAAAATAAGAAAAAAAGAAAAAATTTCAAAACTTCACAGAATGACTTAGAATACCCGTGGCCACCAACTTTGAATGAAATTTTATTTTTTTTAGGTGCCGAAAAAAGAAAAAAAAAAGCAAAAATCAAAAATTTCAAAACTTCACAGAATGGCTTAGAATACATGTGGCCATCCACTTTGAGTGAAATTTAATTTTCTTTAGGTGCCAAAAAAATTTAAAAAATAAAAAAAATCAAAGTTACCTTTGGGCACCTAAAAAAAAATTAAATTTCACTCAAAATGGGTGGCTAGAGGCATTCTAAGTCATTCTGTGAAATTTTAAAATTTTTTTCTGCACCTAAAAAAATTTAAATTTCACTCAAAGTGGGTGGCCACAGATATTCTAAATCATTTTGTGAAGTTTTGAAATTTTTGATTTTTTGCTTTTTTTCATCTCAAAAAATTAAAATTTCACTCAAAGTGGGTGGCCATAGGTATTCTAAGCTATTCTGTGAATTTTTGAAAATTTTGAGTTTTTGAATTTTTTTGGGCACCTTAAAAAATTTAAATTTCACTTAAAATGGGTGGCCACATGTATTCTAAACTATTCTGTGAAGTTTTGAAATTTTTGATTTTTTTAGGCACCTAAAATATTTAAATTTCACTAAAAGTGGGTGGCCATAGGTATTTTAAGCCATTCTATGAAGTTTTAAAATTTTTAATTTTTTGATATTTTTGAAAAAATTCAACAAATTTCCTATTTTCCCTAAATCTGATTTTTTTTATTTTTTTGAAATTGTGATGAATTTTTCTAGAATTTTTCAATTTTTTTTGGATTTTTTGAGTTTTTTTTTAGATTTTTAGGAATTTTTGGATTTTCTAATTATTTTTATTCTATTTCTTAAAAAATGGATTTTTGTTCCTGGAAATAGAATTTTGTGTTGTTTATCAAACGGGTTTTTGTTTCAGGAAATAGAAATTTTGTGCTGTTATCAAACGGGTTTTTGTTCCAGAAATAGAAATTTTTTGTCGTTATCAAACGGGTTTCTTTTCTCATAAACTTATCTTGGAACCAGAAATAGAAAAATCTATTTCTGTTTCAAGAACTCATTCTGGAACAGAATGGTTATCATTCGCTACCTAAATGAATTTGTGACGGAAAAAAATCCGTCGCTAATTAGGCGTCGCAAAATTTAGTGACGGAAAATATCAATTTTCGTCGCTAATTTGCAACGAAAAAATTCATCGCAAATTAGCCACGAACATTATTTGTTACAAAATTCGTCGCTAATTGTCCGTCACAAAATTCATCGCAAATTAGCCACGAACTGTATTCGTCGCTAATATGCCACGGAATTTTTTTTTGGTCTCTAAATTGCGACGAAATGTATTCACGGCAAAATTCGTCGCTAATTTTCGATGATTTTTTTTTTGTCATTAATTTGCGACCAACTGATTTGTAGTGAAATTCGTCACTAATTTGCCATTCCAAATTTTGACTTTTGCCACAGACGTTGGTTCAGAACGGATTTAGTGATGATTTTTTATTAATTAATTAGAGACAAAGTGTGCGACGAATATTGTTTACGGACGATTTGGATTTTAAATCTAATTAAAAGAAAAATTAATTTCTAGAATTTATATTTAACATTGATTAAATAATGGAGTAACTGCAGCTCCAATGGGTTTGGCGTGGCAGTCGGGCTCGGTGTGGCGGTTGGCATAACGGTCAACCAATGAGCGAGGCCTCGACATAGTCGTCGGCATAGCCCTCGGCCACGGGCTAGGTGCTCGGCTACGGCGGGACAAGTGGCCGAGTGAGCAGGGCACGGCGACGGGCGACAGCCTAGGCGACTAGGCGACAAGTGGCCAAGCGGCACGATCGGGAATCGGCCAGGCGAGCAGCGAGTGGTCGAGGCAGTGGCTGGGACGACGGTAGGCTCGGCCAGGTAAGCGGCCAGGTGAGCGGTTGGGCTGGCCGGGCGAGCGCGATGACGGTGACGGCTAGCTGGGCGAGTGACAACGGCTGCAGGGCGATGACGGCGATGGCGTCAAGCGGTGAGAAGGCGAGCAATGACGACAACAACTAGCGGGCTGGCAATGACGGATTGGCGGTTTGGCGACGACGGGCTGGTCGAGATGGAGGGCACGGCCAGAACAGGGGGGTCAGCGTTGATGGCAACGGCGTGCGGTGACTGGACTGTGGTCGGGGGCGGCACGGCGGCGTTGTAGGCGGTCGGACAACGCCGAGCGAGCGGCTGGACGTGACGCTAGCGAAGGGCCGTGCGCGCTCGAAGGGGAGAGGAAGACAATCGGCCAGGGAGGAAAAGCATGGTGGCGGACGGCGACGGGCAGCCGGACGAGCGCCTGCGCAAGGTGGACGACGCGCGGCGATGGGGCGACGAGCGGCGGCTGCTAGTCTGGGCGAAAGGTCGCACTTGCGGTTGGCTCGAGGCTAGGCGCGGTTGAGGGGTGACGGCGGTGGCGTGGGGGCCGAGTGGAGCTTGACGGGCTGACGGCAATGTGGTGACCAAACGAGTGGCAGTGGTGGGGGTCCTGTCGGTGAGTTGTAGGCATTGCAGTGGACGTGCACGCGATGAGGAAGAAGAGAAGAAGAAGAAGAAGAGAAGGAAGAAGACGAGAAAAAGAAAAAAGAAGAGAGATAAGGGGGGGAAAGGACGGTCTGCATGGGTGGAATTTTTTTTTTGGTCAAATGAGCGGGAATTAAAAAGGGGGTTTTTTGAGACGGGAATTAGCGACGGATTAATTAGCGACGGAAGTGATCTTCGCGGCACATGGCGCCCATTTTTTCGAATCTGTCGCTAATTTACGACAGAATTTGTGACGGAAGTGATCTTCGCGGCACATGGCGCCCATTTTTTCGAATTCGTCGCTAATTCCGTCGTAAATTAGCGACAGAAAATAAATTCGTTGCAAATTAGCGACGGAAAATAAATCCATCGCTAATTCAGCGACGAAAAATAAATCCATCGCTAATTCGGTGTCGCAGAATTTAGCAATGGATTTATTTTCCGTCGCTAATTTGTGATAGAATTTGCAACGGAAGTGATCTTTGCGGCACATGGCGCCCATTTTTTCGAATCCGTCGCTAATTCTATCGCAAATTAGCGATGGAAAATAGATCCGTCGCTAATTCGGTGTCGCAAAATTTAGCGACGGATTTATTTTCCATTGCTAATTTGCGACGGATTTATTTTCCATCACTAATTTGCGACGGAAGTGATCTTCGCGGCACATGGCGCCCATTTTTTTGAATCCATCGCTAATTCCGTTGCAAATTTGCGACGGAAAATAAATCTGTCGCAAATTAGCAATGGAATTTGCAACGGATTTATTTTCCATCGCTAATTTGCGACGGATTTATTTTCCGTCGCTAATTTGCAACGGAAGTGATTTTCGCGGCACATGGGATCCATTTTTTCGAATCCGTCGCAAATTAGTGACGGAAAATAAATCCGTCGCAAATTAGCGACGGAATTGGTGACGGATTTATTTTCTGTCGCAAATTAGCGACGAAACATTTTCCGTCGCTAAATTTCGTGGTAAAATCCTTATTTTTTTGTAGTGACTTACATTGGATTAAGAGACTTAAGAAATGCTAATTTTAGCTCAAAGGCCTTTGAGAATGTTGTACCAAACACCTCAACTTTTTCCCTAAAGCCTTTGAAGGCCCACAATCATTGGACAAAAATTGTGCTGAACGCATCGTCTCTTTTAAAGTTGGCCTAGTATTTGCTTAATTAGATCTCTAGATTATCCATTATTACGCATGAATTACAACCACGAATGTCCAATTCATGTCGATGTTTATCATTAGTACGCTAGGCTCAGTCTTCATGTCGATGCCAGCTTTCAATAGGAACGCGAATTGCTCAAAAGAAAAGCAAACTTGGGCATGGTGCGTACCCTACTGAACCTTCCATATATTGAATTTAAAAGAAGGCCGCCAATCTAATTACAATACAAATAGCTCAGGACACATGAACTCTCTCTTCATGTTTTTGCAAAATGTGGTTGGGTGGGCAAAACCTAAAGAGCTGCTTCTTTGGCTTTACATGATGCTGCAACTCTCAGTGTTCTCATCACTGAACATGTGCGTGTAAGGATCAGAATATCCTCGTGCTGTTGTTACCATGGGCATGGTTTGCTGGTGGTAGTTCATCATGGGATGTGGCCTCCCATACATCATGGGCATGGGCCTCAGCATCTCATTCCCATGGGCTCTTTGCTGGTTCATCATCATCATCATGGCCATGGGATGTTGTTGGCTGTATGCATTTCCTGGGCCTGCCATTGGCCCATATCCACCACCATTCATTGCCATTGGTGCGGGTAGTCCTTCAACTGCTGGAAAGTTCCCCATCTGGCCCTGGTGGCCCATTGGGTAATTACCAATCTGCGGCACCGGAGGCCCGTACCCGCTGCCGCCGCCTCGCCCACGGCCAGCTCCACGCCGACCTTTGCCGGGATCAGTGAAATCAATATCAAAACCAGAATTCATCTTCTTGACTCCACCACCACCATTGCCATAGTTTCTGTTGATAGCACCATTCTTTGGCCCACTTTGCTTTGGATATCCTCCGTTGAAGCTGTTTTTGTTATTTTTGCCTCCACATTTGTCATTCTTCCCTCCTTTGCGATATTTGCCCTCATTTTTCTTGCCTTGGCCTTTTCCCAACATGGGTATGCGAAAGATACCACCTTTCTTGGCTTTCTTCATTCCCTTAGTACCTGTTTGCCCATAAGCACCACCACCCCCCTTGGTGGACGGCTTGCGTGGTGTACGTGAACCGAGATCAAGCTCAAGATCGTCATCAGAATCGTAGAAACTGTCATCACTCACATAGTCTTCGTCGTCCTCATCGAGATCGAACGTGACCGATTTCTTAGCTTTGGGAACCATCTGCATCATATCCTCGGACCCTTTTGGCTGGATATGCCCCATTCCATTCCCACCGCCCTTTTGGAAATATTTGTCTCTCTCACCACCATTGCTGTTGGAGAACTGAATTTGCATGTTCTTGAACTGGTGGTTGAGTTGGTTCTGGTTATGGAAGCTCTTTTCTTGAGCTCTCCATATCTCTGCATGCTTCCCTGACTTCATGAGCTTCTTGATGACTGTCCTGGGGTCGATATAGCCCACCACAGTCACCTTCCCCAGCTCCGCGTCTATGGAAATATTCTGCACCCCTATTTGAAGACATTGCATTAGAAATAGAGAACTAGTGACAATGATTTTACCCCAATCTGATTAAACAGAGAACCAGTGCAAAGGGAAGGTGAAGTACCATTTATTTTCTGCACCAGCTTCTTCACTTTCTTCCTACAGCCATCACAGTGTATGTTCACTCTCAGGACACAAGTCTGCAAAATCCAAGCCCAGTCATGCTGAGATTAAATCCATAACACACTCACGAAGCAACTTATTTGTGTAAGTGAGTTTTCACCGTATGAAAGAAGAGTGGATCAAGAGTAAGGAAACACTACCTGAAGCCTTGGCGGGCCCTGTTGTTTCATCATTCTATTATTTCACGAGGGGAAAACTGATCAGGAACTGAGAACAGAGAGGCTCTTTCAAGCTTCAGAGGCACTTGACAAGCAGTAACCAAATACTGTGACTTGTTGGCTCTCTCTCTCTCTCTCTCTCTGTGCTGTGCTGCTTGGGCAGAGACAAATATCATGAGACAGGAACAATGAATCATCAATTACGTGTTTTTATAACTCAAGAGAGGAATGTGAAATGCGATTGGTACCTCTGCTTTTTTCCTTTTTCTTTTGGCTCTATGGGACGCTGGTTTTCCGTCTGCTCTTGCTACCATGTTACCGTTGATCCATCTAAAAAGACTCAAATCAAGGAGAAAATTGCAAGAGATATTACGAGGTGCTTTTGTCGGCGAAAGATGTGTAAACGGGAGGGTAACAGAGAGAGAGAGAGAGAGAGAGACCCACCACCACCACAAAGAGGGCATAAGCTTAATCCCAAACAAAGCAATTGTGTTCCTAGTCCAACGTATATGTTTCGGTCAGAAAACTGCTTTTTCTCTTCTTCTTCTTTTTTTTTTGGCAGTTCAGCCTTTGACTGAGCTTTTTTGTGTCCTTAGGACCCCGTTAGAATACACAAATATCTTGCATGCGTTTGTTAGCCCCAATGAGAGAAAAAGAACATGTTTTTAACACCATTCGTGCTTGTTAATACAATATGAATTTACGGTGGATTTATGGAGAGAAAAGTTGGAAGTGATTTTCTTGCAACTTGGGACGTTTCCCTTTTCCTGCGTTTTCATTAGAATCTCTAACTTAACCTAGAAAGGGGCCATTGCATTCGTAAATGCAAAGGCAATCATAAAAAATTGAAAAGAAATCGATCAGGCGAAGAATATACGCAGCCAACTCAAGTACTCAAGAAAATTTCTCGGAGTAGAGTGAATGCTGCAAGTATGGAGATAATTAGGTCATCCCCGGGGTACTCCTCTTTCAATTGCAGGACATCATGTCAAATTCACCTACTTGTTCATCCAAAGAACAGGGTAGCACAAGCTTCATGCATTTCATTCCCGTTCATCCAAAATTCGTCATTGCCTGACATTCCATGGTTCTGCGACTAGTCGCGGGAGGGCCTAGAAGCTTCTCGACGTGAAAAATGAATTAGATGCAACGGTAGGATATAACTAACTCCGCATAAATCTCACATGAACGCCAATTTTTATTGTTTCCGCCTTGCATGGACGCGAAGATTGCCTTGAAATCATCAACTGGCCAGAAGAAAAAACGAAACGCCATATTTCGTTCAATCAATTTCGATATCTGGGATGCGCTGCGCTGGGTGTACAGGCGTCAGCCCCAAGACACCCCTTGAATTTTGCTGCAGATCCCGATAAAGAGAGCTACAGTGAGTCTCTAAGGAAAGTGAAGCGAATGTACATGGGACAGTGCTTTCAATCTGTAAAGCAAGATCAGGGAGGATACAATTTGTATTCCAAAGCTCAAAAATCCTCACTTTTGTCTCCTCTTCCAGGACACTCAATCTTTGACCCAACCTTTTGAACATTTGAAGCTTCCTCTTTTCTCCTTTATGTAAAGCTTGTGTTGCAGATTATTCCCTCTCCAGACATACGATCTGCTCATATTGAAGGGACCACACACACACATCAGGACAAAGTAAAACACGACTACACACCCATATACACAACTAGAGAGAGAGAGAAGACCGAATAGGGTAAAAGAGCAGATATAAGTCATTCCCTTCTCTTTGATACGTGAGGGATTAAATGTACAAGTTCTCACCCCTATTTATAAAATGGAGAGAACTTTAGGCTGAAAGGAATGTGATTCCCCAAAAGATGAAAGAATCGTATGTATGAACAACCGCTTTCACAAGCAACGGAAGCTGCTTGCTAGCTTGGAATATGATACAAGAAAGCTATATGAACACCACCGGTGACAAGTCATGTGGCTTCTTCGGAAAGAAAAGAACCTTGCTCACGCTGGTGCTGCGAGACAAAAGGTAGATAGTTTCTTGTTATGCAATGTCAGTAAATTTCACGCCAGTTAATCACAATAATCCATAAGGTCATTCAATCCGTACCTCTAGCTACTTTTATTTCAAGGAGTTCCTGAATCGGCTGGCGACATATTGGACATTTGTTGGATTGGAGCCTCAACTCTTTTGCACAGTCACTGCACATACACTGCAAAATGAAAGGAAAGCTTGGTAAATGCCACTATCAAACCCTTGGAAATAGAAATTAAGTAGACTCCCGGATTCAATAGCCAAATCAAACAAAGGCCGATTGACTGAATTCCTGCAAGAGAAAATTTGAGTTTGTGTTGACTCCTGGATTCACTACAAGTGTCTATCAAGAGACATCGCTTAACTGTGGCCATTTGTACACTTCAAGCTAGACTAAGATTCTGAATAAATTGATTCATCTGACAAGGATGCCGAACTCCCCACAGAAAGAGAACAGTAATTGTCTCTATTTAGGTCAACTGATTTCCACTTGCAGAGCTGTTTCTTTGATTTTGAAATATTAATAATATAAGAATGACTCTTACCAAAAAAAAAAAATAATATAAGAATGACAATTCTGTCAAGATAAAAAGTTCACTTGTGTTCCTCAGCATTCCCGTGAAACAAAATGCAACTAAAGCTTCTGGAAAGGACTCTTTCCTAGGCAAAAAGCAAGCACAAGTCTAGGCAGAACGTTTAAGAACCAAATGGCATGGCCAACTAAATACCGCTGCCAGAAGTCATATAGATTAACAAGAACAATCTCAAAGAACCAGAGATGAGGACATCAGGTACATACAATAGCGATCAGGAAGTTTTACAGAAAAAAAGTAGCAATCAAGGAAGCAAACTGTTTTTCAGCCATGGGACATACTGGACCTAGGAGAGAGGTTCAAAGTGAAGAAAACTTCTTGCTGGATCGAGCAAGTCCTGTTGCAAAGTTGGGATCACTATTGGAAAATTTGTTTTGGTGGTCGAAAATAGCAGAAACCAAAAGCCCCCAATTTTGGAACCTACAGACTGACAATTCACCCACCCAATAGTTCAAATACCATTTTTCTCACGCCATAAGATGGAAACCTTTTATATGACATCTTGACCTAAGTTCATTGCTAGTCCCACTATTTTTATTTAAAAAAATTCTGTAATTATTAGCACCACTGCTTATGGGAACATGGAAGAGGGGGAAGGGGTTCATTGGACATATGCTCAAGTTTAAAACTCTCACCATATGTCTGCAAGGCAAAACAGCTGTATCCTTTGGCTCAGTCATGCAAATGACACATTCTTTCCCTGGATCAGTGTCCTCAAAGGCAGTGTCTTCTGAATTGCTAATTCCATATAACTCACGAAGCTCATAACGAACTCCCTCCACCCACAAGATTTGCTTGACGACTCTCACTCGAAAATTGCCCTCATCATTTTTCTCTAGGACTGCTAGAGTAATCTGAGCATGGGAAGATGTTGCAGGCGAAGGCTGATTGGGCTGCTCATCCACGGGAGATGGTACACTTGTTTCTGCACAGATAACAAGAGGGAAAACATCCTCATTTTGGGAGGGCTTTGAGAGCTCGTCCACATCAAAGAAACCAAGGTCAATGCCGCTTCCAGAAGGTTGACAGAACTTGCGGGCCACTCCCTTCTGAAATGGGATTTTTCTTGGTGCATACATCTCAGGATATATAGGACTAAAGGCGCAGTTGTCCCCTTCCTTAGCAAAGTAAAGTATGGTAATACTGCCCAAAAGAGGGGAGAAACTAAGCGGTTAGATAAGTATGGACAAGTCATTCTCAGGTAAAGATACGGATTACCATCAGTTTGCCGCTATAAGCACAATCCACCAAAAAATCCCCAATATACAATGCAACAAATAGACTAAGCCTGATGCTAAGCAATTAAGCACTAGTTTCAAATCCTTAATCATTTGTTATATACCAATATTGTATCTGGCATCCAAAAAATCACTGCCAAATGTCAACAGTTGATAAATTGTTTACAACTGGACAATAGATTCTAAGATTTGATACCCGATCTTTTGGAAAAACACAAAAACCGGCACAGTCAGCTCTGACCAACAATATAATGAAATTAACTGAGTGTTCCTCAAATTATGCTCTTTGAAAACCACAAAAAACATTTATGCATTTTGGATTACTTGCAAATTAATCATTTACTACTAGAAAAACACAAAAGCACCATACAAGAATCAAAATTCTAATAGGAAGTACTATAAAGAATTCCACTATAGATTTTTTGTGGTACATTCTACGAAAGTGCTGCACAAATATGTGTTACCATATGAACTCTCCAAATTATTAGGTTGGTAAGTTGGTGCTCACCGTAAAGAATCACGATGAATCTTAGGTATTATGAGCATAATTGCCTGTCACTAACTAATAACCTCAGGGAAAACACATTCTGACCAATCTATTCACGGAAAAACTCTACTATAAAAAAACAAAAACCAAAACATGCATGTCGAAAGAGGCACATGAGCATCAACCTCCAACATCGAATTCTCAATCCCTTCATCTGAAAGTGAGATTATATAACCGCGGCGATCCCGTAATAGCACCATGGAGTTTCATATACATATTGTAAGCAGCTGTGGTACAGATTATCAACTAAAACATCTGTCTAATGAGCTCGGCAATTGACATTCGCAGTGCTATATGTAAAACCGAATCACCTTCGCTAAAACAACAAATTCTCTGATTTTTTCGACATCCCATAAGAAAAAACTCTGCCTGATCCATACACGTTGGTTGCACAAAATCTTGCTATATCCAAATTTCTCCAACGGGTGAGTTATGATTGTAATTCCACAACTATTCGACACGATCGAGATAATAACATAAGGGAGATCTCCATCTATGATGAATATCGGAGTGCTACGCCATCCGAAGGAATCGCTAGTGAGAAGATAAATACCGATCTTCCCGGAATTTGGGTAAAATAAGTCATCACGTACCTGCCATCCACAAGCGCATCGAAAGTGAACGAAACCAGGTGCGAATCCGAGCTCTGCTCGTCAAGCAAGAGCTTTATCGTGTCCTTGTGCACGTTCACGTCGTTCTTGACCTTCTTCGCCGTCTTGTGGTCCACGTACGGCGGCGGCGGCGCCGCAGCAGCAGCAGCGACCGGCCGCACCGGGCCGTAGGCGCCCCACGCGCCGGCGCCGGCGCCGTTGCCGTAGCCGTAGTAACCGAGGAACTGCGAGTAGTGCGGATGGGGGGGCTGCGCGTGAGGGTAGCAATTGATCGGGGCGGGCGCGTAAGCGCGGGAGCTCGAGGGGGGCGGTTGCTGACCGTAAGGACCGTACTGGCCCGGGATCGGAGGCCGCGGGGCCGGCGCGTAGGGCGGAGGGTGCGGAGGCGCGGGGTAAGGGTTGTAGGGGTTGGCCCGAGGAGGAGGAGGAGGAGGAGGAGGAGGAAGAGGAGGAGGAGGTGGTGCGGCCAGAGAAGGAAGCGGCGGCGGCGGCGGCGGCGACGGGGACGGCAGGGGCCGCGGCGGCGGCGGCTGTTGCTGGTGCTGCGGCCGCTGCCGCGGCGGCGGCGGCAATTGAGAGCTCTGGTGGTGCCTGCTGGATTTGCTCCACAGGAGACCCATTGCTGGGTAGAGATAGAGAGAGAGAGAGAGAGGAAGGCCGATCGGTGGTTGAAGAAGAAGAAGAGGAGGCGGAGGAGGAGGAGGAGGAGGTTGGCGCCGGGACGTCGATGATCCGGGGAGTAGGTCGAATTCGGAGGGGAGAAGTCAATGATGGATGACGGCGTCACGGGCACGCGGTCCGCGCGACGGGCCGGACCGGTTTTGTCGATGTCCTTTCCGCAGCTTCGTCCGGCGGATCATTTTTTTATTCGGACAACAAGGCCAGTCCTCGTATTTTCCCAAGCGCGTCTTGCATCCGTCGCTTTAAATAAAACTATTCATTCTCAAATCACCGTATTACGACTCAAATGATCGCCAGTGATCCCTAAACTTTTTTTTTGTTCAGTAATGATCTCTAAATTTTATCCCAAAGTTTAATGTGGTATTTAGATTTTTAATTTGTTCGATATAATTTCTAAACTTTTGATACGTGTTCAGCTTAATTTTCGAACTATATAAAAATATTTAATGAAAGGACGACATTAAAGAACGTGTACGGAAAGTTCAAGGTTCGAGGATCGCATTACACCTTTCATTTCCCCTCAAATTATTAAAGAAGAAAACCATCTATCTAGATTGATGGGTGTTCCTATTTTTATTCGAAATTATCAGAACGATTGAATGATGTTTGAAAAAAATATTATCGGGTTAGTTGATCTCGATTTTTTGATTTTCTAAACATTATTTTTGTTTATATATGAATTGATTGATTTCAAAGTTATTTATTGATAAAAAAAACCTTTAGAGTCATTGCTCTAAAGTCCAATAATGAATTTGACCCAAAAAAAAAGTCTAATGGTGAAAAGAAATGAGGATAATTATATAACAAGTTCTAAAATTTGTCAATTTCTTTCGTTTGTAACTTTTGATTCGAGACTGTCCATCATGGGCTCAATGTACATTGAAGTTGCAAGTTTTGATGACTTAAATGAACGAAATAATGGGTTTAGAATTTAAGTGTACGAAGTTGGGAAATTTCGGGACTTATCGTATTATTATTGGAAAGAAAGAAAAGATCGAAATTTTTGGACAAAAACAAACAAATGAAAAAAAAAAAGGTTGGCCCAACTCGTCGAATGTCTTGACATTTGTTAGTAAATTACTCTTATTTTGACGCAAAATAACACAGACTTACGTGATTTTCAATAAAATTCCTGTCCCCCGCATGTTTGTTGAGGTTATGGAAAAACACTCATTCTTAGTGTAAAATGAAGGGAATGATCTCTTTGTAAAACACGAGTCATACTATATTAAGGTCAAAATACTTCAATTCTATTTCATATTCTTCCTATGTCAACTGATCATATATTAAGGTCAAAACACGTGTATACCCAATTTTTGATTATGTTGTTTCTTAATTTAAGTAACAAACATATCACTATTGTAGTTTCTCATTAAATAAGACGAATTAGTAACAGAATTCAACTATATATATATATATATATATATATATATGATACTTTTATAAACTTCATATCCTGAATAGTCGTGCACATTAACTTTTTTTAATTAAAAATTTAAAGAAAATAATGACATATACTTTATTTTTATTTTTTTATTTGTCATATCTGTGACTCTCATCTGACTTTTACTTTAGCCTCAGGGCACGGGAGTTGAACCCTGCACTTGTAATACTAGTGTCATCACAATCCGATCATTTTATCAGTAGAATCGTATGCCTATTGACATGTATTCGTTCGAACTATATAATTTCCATCCCGTAATGAAATACGCACGTTTTTATACTTGTACGAGCAGCCTTCTTGATCCCATCTTGCAAGTTTCGCCCCTCTCTCTCGCTCCCTCGATCGCGCGCAGGTGCAGCGCGAAGCTCATCGCTCTCCTCCCGTCATGGCCTTGCGTTGCAGCTGCCGAGGATAAAGCTCGCCCTCCTCGCCGGCCGGCGAGGTTCATCTCTGCAAATCCAGCACTGAGCAGAAACCAGTGACCCCTCTTTCTCTCTCCGGCTCCCCCGATCGGCGGCTGGCTTTTTGCCGGGGTCAAAGGTTAGCTATCTTTGCGAAATCCTCTCGCGGGCTTCCTCTGTTGCCAATCTATAGTTCTTTGCAAGAGCGAATATGGAGGAAAAGAGATCCTAAATTGGGTTTGTCTGTTAAGCTCCGGAGTCGGTTTGATTCAATTCCTATTCCGGCGAAAGAAAATTTCTGTTTTTTGAGCCGAAAAGAGAGAACTTTTTCGATATGAGTTCGTCTGGGATCCCGGGTGGGTTACTCAGCGACGTAGGGCGGGAAGTCGGAGGACGTGTTGCGACGAATCGATCGCGCTTGAGACGGAGGGAGATGTGAACTGCGCCCTGAGCTAGAGCTATTGCAGTTCCCTTAAAGATTGGTAGATGGGCAGTTTGTAGACATTGTTCTTGGTCTGACAATTTTGCAATTTATTTTTTTTTACGGCTGCAAGTGTTTGAGGGAAGGAATATGATGATTGGGACTTGCAGGGTATTTGCTTGCGAATTCGAGAAAGGCTTCGTTGCTCTTTTGCCGGAGACTGCATTTCATCCGCGTCGCGGTTGACACCATTGGAGGCTGGAATTTCAACACCGTGGCAAAGCAGAATCGCGGTATTGGTTGCAAATGGGAGATGCAGAGGATGGTGGAAGGCCCAAAAGGGCCGTTTTCGTGACTGTTGGCACTACTTGTTTTGATGCTCTCGTGAGGGCAGTGGATACTTGGGAAGTTCAGCAAGAACTGTCTGCTCGTGGCTATACCCACCTTGTTGTTCAAATGGGTCGCGGTACCTACACCCCCAAAAAGGTACATCCCCTTTAGTATCTCTGAAAAATTTGATAGCTGATTTTGATGATTACATTTTGTTACAGTGAAACTGATTAGTTGGTTTTTTATATTTTTTTTAGTTGATTCCCGAGGTTTCTTTTTAGCAAGAGAAGATTTTTTAGGTCTGTGTCTTTGTTCTGGTATGGGGTACGTGACTTGAGCTTGGATTTTGTTTAAGCAATCCTAATAATAAGATTAGGGATTTGATCCTGATGAAACGATAATTTGCTAATTTTCAAGTGATCTAACAGGAGGCCTTGTAGAACTTTACTTGGCTGCCATTACTCGAGATTCTTTAGTTAAAAAATAGGTCAAGCAAGCAGTGTGCTCATCTTCAAGTCGCATAGAGAGTTAATGTGGATGAGGTTCTTCATCGCCGATCCTGAAGTAACTTTTCTAGTATAATTTGACTGAATACCTTATTCAGGATAAATATTGGGTTTTTTTCCCTTTTGGAGGGGTTGGTGGGAGCGATCTTAAATTTTGTGGTGAATTTGCTTCATTTCTGATGGCTATCGGTTGTACTTTTATGCGACTATTATCCTTTGTGCTTTCATGAGTTCTTGTTGTATGAAACTTTGAAGCATGTTTTCTTATTGTGCACTTTGCATCATTCGTTCGAAATTGGATGAAACAGTCTGATGGAGAAGATGGTTCTCTAGTCGTGGAGTACTTCACTTTCTCATCGAGCATAGCGGATTATTTAAGATCAGCATCTCTCGTGATCAGTCATGCAGGTTTGATCTCCTTTGCTTATCATGACTCTCCCCATTTTTTTTGTCCTTTCCTTGTGGTAGGGGTGCTTAAAATCATGTTCTGCTGTCTGAAGCCACTTTTATTTCATTTTTCCATCTGATTGTTAATGTTGCTCACATTTGAGGCCGAATGACTAATGAGTGTAGGAAGATCTTATTAGAGTGTCACTATTTCTGTGTGTAGCACTTGTTCTATCCTAGGTTATGCCAACTGTAGGCAGTTATTAACATTTTGATATCAAATAGACACCCATATTTATAAGGATTAGCAATCTTGAAAATACAGTTTTCTGTGGATTAGTAATATCTGTTAGAGACTAGTTGAACGTACAAGTCCAATGGCCTGTTGCAGGTGCCACCGTGCTTCTTACGAGTTTTGAGCTTTCCACTCAAAGGGTCTTGCTTGCTTTTAGCAGTCAGTTGATTGTACATGGTCGCTTTATTTAAATTGCCCTGAGCTGTGTCTTCATGGCACAGATTTTTTCCCATCCCATTGCCTAGGGTGTCCATATAACATATTTTAGTTGCTTCTGCAGCGACTTTCGTACCTTTCACCTTTACTTTTGCCCTTGGTAAGAATGCATCTCTTGGTATGTATGTGTTTTACGCAGACGTGCTGTTTCAAGTCCAGCTCATGACAAAGGATTTATAGGCCATGCTTCTCTCCTTGACATGAAGTGCCACCTACTTACTCATTCGGACAGTGGCGTGTAATGATTTAGCTGCACCTGTCTCAAAAAGAAAAAGAAAAAGAAAAAGAAAAAAGAACAGGAGGAATCGTCTGTTATCAGTGACAGCACTGGATTCCTTACTAAGTTGGATGCAGGATTTTCAGCACTTTATACTTCTCAGGGTTTAGACCAAAATAAAAATACTTCTCAGGGTACGGCATCGTAAGGTGTGCAGGTTGTGGGTCTTGTGCTGTTTTATGTTACCTTTTCTCTGTCATAAGCATAAAAATTCAATTATTTTTGCTATTGCGTGATTCTTGACAAGAGAAAGAATGGTAGAAGAATTAAGAACTATAGGCAAATAAACGGGAGTGCATTGCAAATTTCTTCTATTTTCATTACACTGTCGGTGCTCATTCGCATATCCGTGTGTGCATATGACCATAAACTATCTCTGTTTTCATCCCTATTTTCTTCTTGTCTGTTTCTTCCTCCCTTTAGTTTGTTGGTGGGATAAGGATGTTGTTAAGGAACCTGAGGGTTGGGATTGTGTTGAAGCAGGAGAGTTGAAATTTGTTTCTCGTGCTGCAGGGTCTGGGAGTATTTTCGAGACACTTCGACTTGGTAAGCCTTTGATTGTGGTGGTGAATGAAGATTTAATGGACAATCATCAAAGTGAGTTAGCAGAGGAACTAGCCGAGAGGAAGCATTTGTATTGTGCTCGTCCTCAAACACTTTATAAAACTATAGCAGATATGGATTTGGAGTCTCTCCTTCCTTATGTTACCGGGGATGCCACGCCAGTTGCTAAGCTTATAAACAGATTTTTAGGATTTTCGGATGATTGACAAATTACTCTGAGTTGCTGAGCATTGGCTGAGTATTCTTTTTGAATCTTTTAGAGAGGCAATGCAATGGTTTTTGTGGATAATGTCAATTATTCTACAGTGTGATATCATTCCTCCTTGTGTCATATTTACTTTTTAAATTTATTGAGCAAGAGTAAGGTGGGTCAGACATATAGATAACAACAAAATCCAACAAATAGTGAATAGTGAATACGGAGATATTCCTTTTATGTTCTGAAATGTTGTATATTTTGTCTCCATGTTTACTTTTCTTTTTGCTTGCATGTGCTCTTGGGTATTGTTCAGAACTTGAATCTATGGCTTGTGCGAAACGGTTACTTGCCAACCACTGTCGTTCTTGAGTGACATATATGCTAGCTGTTAGGTTTCCATTTTAGTGCAACTCTGATGTTGACGTCATAATTGCTATTATTTAGCTCGACCAGTGGCTGGTTTGACATGCTTTTTTATTTTCCTTCCGGCTCATAGCCTCGCTTTCGGCTAGATGCAGGAGAGCCTTTGTTAAATTCTTTGGCATAGAGCACCTAACGAAAAGTTCTTTTAAGTAGAAAGGTGAACCTGAAAATTAGAGTGGCCTTCATTTCGTCAATTGCCAAGATGAGCTAGAAGGTTTTCCTTGTGAAGTAATGCGAGAACAGATCATGTTATAAGCACTTCGAAGTGGTTCGAAGCTGTTGCGTTTTCATTGTAATGCCCCAAGCATCTAATTCAGAACAATCACATGGTGTTTTGATTCTTGCACGACAGTTCTTAAGGCGTGGAAGTATATGAGGTCGACAGTAATTAGCGAGGCAGATATTCTACTTTGTTAATTTGTAGCGGACTGATAGATATCTCTTCCTCTAATTAGATAACTAAATGACTGATGTAGATATCTCAAGTGATGAATTCAGTAGCAGCATCAGAAAATATGCAGGTGAAGACCACATGATCCCAGTGCCAGATGTGAGGCACCATACCCTCTTGAAAGAGAGGCTGTAACAGTGATTGTGGGTGTGTTAAAATGAATCTTGCATCTACTCTTTTGAAGTAGTCCCTGCAATAGAAAGAAGTTCCAAAACTTGATGGGCACATGAGCTTCGTGACTTTACAGGCGAGCATTCGATGCGATTTAATTCAAAAGCTAGAGGACAAGAGGCACACTCCCACCTAGTTCATTGATGGTCCAGAGTGCTCGCAAGGAAACAAGGCCTGCACAAGTCTTTCGTCAATTGCTGAGTAGGAGACGTGAGGGTGGGAGATCATCTAATTTAGGCGTGAAACAAGGTCTCCATGAGTGTCTTTTGTCGATTGTTGAGCTGGGGGATAATTGCCAAAAAAGTCTTCAATTTATTGTATGGGATGCCAATTCAGTCATAAACTTTTCAATTTGGTCAATTTGATTCTAAACCTTTTGAGGATTTGTCAATGTAGTCATTTTGATTAATTTTTGCTAGAAATTGTCGACGTGACAATCTAGTTAGTGTTGCTCGCGTCACGTCGGACGACCGGTGTCCTTATCAGCAATTGCTGGCTTAAAATTGCTCGTAAGGATTATATTAGCAAATCGTCAAAGGGATTAGGATTAAATTGGCTAAATTTAAAAGTTTAGGGTTAAATTGGTCAAATTGAAAGTTTAAAATTGAATTGGCATCCGTACACTAAATTTAAAACTTTTTGGTAATTTTGCTGCTGGGTAGAAGATGTGAGGTAATTTAGGGTGGCAACCTTTGATACGACTAGATAACACGATTCGGATATAATATGCAATTAGCGGTTTCAGTTAAGATGAATGTGTTCTGATCAATTTTGTGTCAATCCGCGAGACACAACTTGATCGTGTCATGTTCATGTCCATCCGTGAGACATGAAATTGATTCGTACAACCCGTCTAAGTTAACGGATTATTGTTGACTCGACTTGTGTGTGGCCTGTTGAACATGATTAGTTAAAGCATTATTCTTTTCGTGTCATTTGTTATAAAGATTATAAATGGATGATATTTTATTGGCTCTGAGCATGTTTTTTAATTTGATTTTGATGATTTTTTGTCAATGGATTATGCAATTTGTAAATAGATTTTTAACGAAAAATTGAGGATATTTCGCAAGGTTCATATTGACAGGTTGATTTAATGTGGACGGGTTGTTTTTGTGTTATGACGGGTCATGCAATTGTGTCAACCCATTAAACAATTACTTAAGCGTGTTATATGGACCGGGTCATGTCAATACGTTAATTTTTGAGTTGTGTTTATGTCACATAAATCGACATGATTAGTTTGGATTGACTTATTTTATAATATGCTTTTGCATCGACATGACACGAATATGGCTTGTGAACATGAATTGCCACCCTTAATATGCGTAAGACGGTCATAAGTGGTTTGATATTATTTTCCATGGCATATTTGACCTTAAAAACTGAAGGATTGACCAAATTTTTTGCTTAGATGGTGTCGATGAGTGCCCTCGGACCGTTCTTTTGAGTTGTGACATATGCATTTTCAAACAGTAAAATATGCCTTTAAGATCACGCGTGACAATCAAATAATGTTATAATCACCGATGCTTAACAAGCGTTCTCTGCTGTTCCCAATTCCCTACCATTCAGATCCTTAGTGTTAAGTCTGAAGTGACTGCACCAGAATTTTCTGCGGTTAGAAGTTCTTGGGATTGCTGAATGAAATGTGACAGACCAGAGCCTTAGAAGAATCCAATAACGATAGCGTTCAGACCGGTTCAGGGTTAGGAAAATGACTAAAGAGGTCTGCTTTCCCGGTACGTAATCCACATTGTCCTAACAGATCAGGAAGGTTTCAAACTCGAAGCTTTTTCCAAGAGGAAGAAAGAGCCAGAGATGTCTATTAAAGACAATATTAAATGTTGACAGTGTTTGTGTCTGTCAGTCGTTGATGGTCCTGTTGTTGCAAGCAATCCGGGAGGTAATTTGACTTGCGGCGCCAGTGATGGGTTGCCTGTCTAAGGTTTTGTTTTCATTGTTCATATATTATACTATAATCGCATTAACCAAAGCCTCTGATACCAGTTACGGTCTGTGTCTTGTGGAGTCTTGCAAATTCTCGAAGATTATGTAAAGTTCGGGGATAGTGTGGCACGGCTGAAAAATGACTTGACTCCGAGAATTTTCTGCCGGAATACCAAAGTTTCATGAGGATATCGATTGGGAAGTTTGAATGTTTGTTTAATGATTTTTTTGTGGATGCAGGAGGATGTGGATGAGCAATGAAACGGAATCTTCCAAACTTTTCTCTGAAACATGGACAGAGACCATTCCCGCGGATGATACAGCAGAAGGGACGAATGAGGTAGCCCAACACCCATCATTTATATTTGAGAGAGAGAGAGAGAGTGTCCATTTGTCCTGTCTTTTTCAGGTCGATAATCTAATTTTTCTATATGATAGGATACAGACGTACTTGTACGATATGAGAACATGCTATACTTGTCCTTGGATATTTACAAAATATTGATATTTTTCTAATAAGACACGCGTTTTAGGGAAGTTGTCCAATATCGAGGCGTAAAATGTCACGAGATTTAACGGAGAATGTCGAGATCTTTGCGATAGTTTTGAAGGTTTTTTTTTTAAAGTTTGATGGTCATGCATCTTATATCCATCTATAGAATTTGAGATGGTGAATGTGTCGCCTATAAGGTACAACTTGGGAATAATAATTTACTAACATTTCATTGAATAAATATCCATTAGAAGACTTTTTCTATATATTCCTTGCATTGCTGTGCAAGTCATTGTAGTCTAGCCTCTCAGGAGGGAAACCCATCCTCTCTCCCTCGCAGATTCAACCACATTTAAACTCCTCTCTCTCTCTCTCTCTCTCTCTCTCTCTCTCTCTCTCAAATATTGAACTTTAGCCATTTCTAAGTCTCATCTCTCTCTTTCCTCCTCCCTCTTCACGCTCATGGAGACCAACACAACTTCTCCAACTTCCAACCAAACACATCAACACCTCCACCATCACACACCTCCTCAGCCCCACCACAACCACCATAGCCTTCTACACTCCAACTCCATCTTCGCAATCATCATAGCCACAACTTCATTGATCGCTCTCTTAGCCATTTTCTTCATCATCTTACTCCTCCGACGGCTCAAGTCCGCCAAAAAGAACGCAAACTGGGAAAGCAGTAACACAAGCTTCAACAAGTCCATCAGTGTTGCTCAAAACACTGTGATCTACAACTGTAGCCCAGGTAAGCTCAAATGGGTACTCTAAAAATTCAAACTTTGGCAGCAAAACTGCTGGCGGGGTGATCAATGCTAGTGCAATCTAACATTGTTTTTGTTGTTCCGTTCTTGTGTTTGAATTCTGGTATAGATGTGAAGGGAGGGTGTTTGAATGGAGGGAATTTGGGGCGCGGATCACTCGGGGCGGCAAACGGTAGTAACAACAGGAAGAGGAGAGGAGTGCAAGTGTTCACATACAAGGAGCTTGTAGTGGCCACAGAAGGGTTCAGTGAAAGGAATGTATTAGGGAGTGGAGGGTATGGAGTGGTGTACAAAGGGGTGTTGAGTGATGGGACTGTCGCTGCAATTAAGATGTTGCATTGGCAAGGCAAGCAAGGAGAGCGTGCCTTCAGGATTGAGGTCAGTCAATTTCACTTCATTCATTACCACTTTCCACTTCTTGTCTCTACTTGCCTACCCTCTCTCTCTCAACTGATTTAATGCGGATCATGTATTCTACTCATAATTTACTTAAAACGTCTCCCCCCAACCGGATGTTAACGGCACAGTTTCGGTTCCCTAACACGAAGGGTGAACGAAATTTTGACTCGAACTTTAGATCGCTGTCATGTGATCGAGAAGGTTAGGAGGTGCATAGTTCTAGACTTCTGCTTGCTCTCTCTCCCTCTCTCTCTCTCTCTTCCGAGTTTGAATCTAAAAATGGTACATGATTACCATGGATGTAGATAAAGTTCCTTCTTCTCTGATACCGTTAGTTCCACGTTACGAAAAGCATTAAGCAACTTGCTATTTCATCAATTTCACAGAACTTCAGCATGACCCAGCTGGTTCCTCCTAAGGACAAAAAGTTCTTTAATTGCTTGTACTTGGAAGTCAAAGCAGAGCTGAATGAAATTAAGAATTATTAAAATGCACGAGCAAGTGTATTGGAGGTGTTAGACTTTAGCACATTGGGCTCGCTTTCTTTACTTCAGGCACAGGGCTCACATCTTAAGCATCAATTCGTTGGCACTTTCTGCTCCACTACTGTGCCTGCACCTATAAATTGCTTTGTGAAACAACCTTTCGCATATAGCTAATGCATAATAGTCAACATTGCACATGGATGTAAATTAAACTTCAATTTTTGTACTTGGTTATCCATTTAATTTTTTTTTTCAACTTTGGTAGTGCAGGTCGATCTCTTGAGCAGGTTGCACTCACCATACTTGGTGGATCTACTGGGCTACTGTGCTGACCAAAACCACAGGCTCCTAATATTGGAATATATGCCCCGTGGTACACTCAAGCATCACCTGCATCCATCACACCCACACAGCCCACACAGACCGTTGGATTGGGGGACCCGGCTAGCGATAGCCCTCGATTGTGCTAGGGCCCTTGAGTTTCTGCACGAGCATGCGGTGCCCTCGGTCATCCACCGCGACTTCAAGTGCACCAACATTCTGCTCGACAGCAACTTCCGTGCCAGAGTGTCCGACTTCGGCCTGGCCAAGATGGGGTCAGACAAGGTCAACGGCCAGATTTCGACGCGGGTGCTGGGGACCACCGGATACCTGGCACCGGAGTGAGTAGTCCATTAGTTTCTCACCAGTCCCATTATTCATTATCAGAAAGAAACCAATGAAAACAACAGATCATGAGCTAACATCCGCACATGGACAACATAGAGGTCCCCATTAGGAAGATCACCAATTTTTTCCACACAGATTAGCTGGTTGGCAGGCAACAACCCAAAACCATGACTAACTAAGGACCACTAAGACTAGCTGTCATGCCATCATTTTCATATCTGTAGATTATCTTAGCAGTTTGTATCGTGAAATAAGACTGTATGATGATTTCTCAATAGTCACATTTCACGAAGATGTCAAATATAAACCATTCGTGAGTTAACAATTCACTGGTTTATTGGCCATGCAGATATGCTTCAACAGGTAAGTTAACAACGAAGTCTGACATATACAGCTATGGTGTTGTCCTGCTAGAAATATTGACAGGCCGAGTACCGGTTGACAGCAAGCGCCCTTCTGGAGAGCACGTCCTAGTTTCATGGGTTGGTATCTTTAGCCCTTCCACTATTATAATTTGATTGCATAATGACAAAGTTAGATGATAGGATCAATCCAGTGCCCTAATATATGCTATTCCTTCGTCGTTTCACTGAGCTGCAAATTTGCACTAGCATTATGTTGTGCTATGGTCATTCATTGGATGCTAATCAAAGTTAGACTGCAGAGTTTTTATTTTTACTGGGTGTAGTTAAGTCCATGCAATGTCTTGCCACTTATTCCTCAGCAGTAAGTCAAAGCACAAACTTAACGCTCTTGAATGTATCAGGCTCTTCCGAGGTTAACTAATAGACAAAAGGTAGTGGAAATGGCTGATCCAGCTCTGAAAGGCAACTATTCGAAGAAAGAGTTGATTCAGGTCAGCGTACGATCTTCTGAATGCCAAATATAGACTATGCCAACTTAACTATACCATGCCGCTTTTCCTTCTTGACAGGTAGCTGCTATTGCAGCGATGTGTGTGCAAGCGGAAGCAGATTATCGTCCTCTAATGACAGATGTCGTTCAATCACTAATTCCTCTGGCTAAGAACTACTCCTCAATCAGTTCTTCCAATTCCTTGAGATTTCAGAACAGTGCAGTTAGCCCCAGGTACTAGGCATCAAGGGATTCATAAGACGACATTTTCCTTATTGGAGGCATGAAGAATCTATAAAATTCAGAGGGACCATCAAATACACAACACGACATGCGAATACAGAAGAGCATCAAAAAGGAATATGGCTTGCAAATTATGAAAATCTTGACTGTCAAGATTGTGCAATCTTTTTCCTAGATAAGGATATACTAGCCGTATCCAGAAGCTGTACATGCTCATCTTAGGCAGAGCACTCTGTCAAGTTTTCACATTCTCGAAGATCATGGTTCCATGATTTCATATTTGATAAGATAAATAAATGTTGAAGATATTGCTCTTCACTATGGTATGACAAGAGAAATCAAATGCTGAAACTTTGATCAGGAACTAACGTAATTTAATCACAATAACAAGGATCAAGCACATGTAAATTACAAGAAAAATTGGCCATCACCTGCATAAGCAAAAAGATACGATTAGAAGGCCGTCGAATTAATGAATATAGGTGACAAATTACAAGGAGCAACGAAAAAGGCTCGTCGACACTACACCTGCCGGGGAAAAAATTTGCAAAATCTTAAGATAGAGTTATTGCAATATCTTAAAACATGCCACAAGTTGCCTTTCCACGGCATGGCAAAAGGAATTGTTTCTCCTCCCTGCCTAGACAGACAACCCAGACAAAATTGAAATTAAAGCAAGTTGATGGGCAAATGGAAAAGCTGCCGCCCGGCCAAAATTGGCAGCAAAAAATTCGATTACCTTTTATGTATGAGACATGCGGAAAAGCACGAGCCAAAAGAAAGAGAGTGCTCCATGTCATTCTTCAGATCCAGTCCTATCAAAGCTACTAGGAGACAAAAGTCAGAGAATATCACCCTGGAAGACCTGAAACGACACGCACCCAGGACAACGGAATAATGCAGAAGTCTCAGATGGCATGACTTTTTCCTTCCTCGTTTCTCCACTGAGAGAATAGTACCCTGGAAGCCTTGAAACAACAAGACACAACCCAGGCCGTGCAGAATAATGTAAAGTCTCAAGTGCAATATCTCATTTTTCCCCTGCCTTTGAGGAGAGCAAAACTTGTATAAGATCAAATCTTTCATTACATTTCGCGATACAGTTTAACAGAATGTCTTACAAATTCTGACATCAATTCAATCAGCTTCTACAGTATGTTCAGAGCCGCAACATAATTGGCATAATTTACAAAGAAACTGGACGTAAAAACCCTTGATGTTGAAACATCACCATCTATACACAAATGAAACATCAGGATAAGAGGTTCTGGGAACTAACACAACATAGAAATAGCTAGGAAATGAAAATCTTCTCTTCGTGACTACTGCTCTCAAATCCATCTAACAGAACTCGGCAAAAGTTTAGTAATAGATAATATGCAAGCACCTGGTCAGGGTACAAAAAGAATGTCAATGTACTTCCAGTAGCATAAACCATGGGCCCAAATGCCTGAACAGATGGTTCCTCATGTTCAAAGCATTAATCTGCCAAAACATAAATCTCTCAACAGCTTTTCTCAGCATCTGTGTCTTGGCCAGTACTTGGCTCGCCTCCCCTCCCATCTTGTGTTTTAGAGTTTCGTTTACCAATTTTATCAGCATATTTCGCAAAAGCAGTAGAAAGGGCCGACTTAACAGTCAATTCAGGCTCTTTTTTCTGGCGCTTGCTCGTCTGTGCAAAATCAGCTACAATTTCCTGGTCTTCACTTATTGAGCCAGGTTCAGCATTTTTCCGCGCAGGAGCTTCTGGAGCTGCAGCAGCAATGTTCGGAACCACTCGCTTGAATGGTTCGTGAAAAGTATCATACAAGCGCCTTACCTACTTCAAAAGCATAAATAGACAAATTGAAATAAAAATCTCCAATAGAATTTTAATATAAGTACTGCAGTAGGTTCAAGATACAAGCACCTTGCGCTCCCCTATACCAGGACATCGAGCTAAATCTTCCATCGAAGCATCCACGATATGAGAAAGAGACTGAAAAAATGCAAATCCCGGTTAAGATTTCTAATCCTCAACAAAAGGATAGTCTCCGGCTACATTTATTTGAAATGAAAAGAGACAATTAGGAAGATTTCCAAAGCAGAACACAAGGCATACCCCAAATGTAGAACCAAGGGTGACAACATCTGTCTTATTGACATGTCGAACTGTTGTTAGAGCATGAGTCAACTGGAGGAAAAGGAAAGATTTCAGCTTGAACAATTGCAAACTTAAGAAACATAGTGTAGGTTCTCCCTAATGTCTAGAGCAAATATCTCCGAAGAATCGGATGGACTTACTAACAGCAAAATGGAAATTGGATTTCTAGAAGGAACAAATCCAAGATAACATAGAATACCCTTGATAAGTAGTCTGTATCCATTTGGCCTTGAATGATGTCTGCAGGCTTGTTTTCATAGACTTTTATAGTCTCCAAGTAGCGGCCACACTCTTCCAAGCTTGGAAAAAGAAAAGGAAGAAGAAATAGAAAAAAACGGTAAGATATTCTCCAAGACCACAATGAAGCTGTTCCTTGCCGTGAATGATGAAACAAAATCTAGATTTGGCTGCAGCAGAATTCCAACTCTACTAAAAATATTTCTCCCGTAACTCTTATATTTACCACAGACATGTCCAAGAAAAATCAGTACCTCCAACCACACAAGAGTGTGCAGTCATGGAGCAGAGCTGTTTTTGTCACTTCAAGAAGAGGCTTAACTACATCCTCCTGCAACGGATAAAGTCTACAATTTATAAGCCTCTTGCTTCAGGTGAACAAGAATGTATAAAATTGCTTCAATGGCTTTAAAGTTTCCCCAAGACTGATAAGGCAGGTTAAGAGAACAACAAACAAACAAGTAGCTCACCACATCAACATGACATAAAACAACTCGGAGCTTGTAGTTCTTCTGCAGCTCCCTTATTCGATAGTATAGGTAATCTGGATGCAGCAGATGATACCGAAGGCTACAAAAGCAATAATGAGTTATCAGGCACACGACCTCAAATACAAAACTCAAGGCTTATGTGGTGATATTCTACTTCAACGCGTGTTCAATTAGCAGATTGCATGCAATACCAGAAGTCATTAGGACCATTGGAGATCCACATACCGGGCTCAATTGCTTTTACAATTCTCTGTTCTCTCCACTATAGTTGTCCTTTAGGTCCATTTCAAATACAGATCAGTGGGTCCAAAAGTGCCAGCGAAAACTCCAGTAGCCATGTGCATTCATAAAACGAGCTTAAATTGCATGAATGATTCTGAATTTGGTGTAGTCTTATGGTTTCTCTATAAAAAGTACTTTCACCGTAACCTATAATTTCGTCAATGAAAGAAGATAACAGACTTGATTTTTGCCATAGGACATCCACGTTTCAGAAAATAAAAATGAAGCAACACCAACAGAAAGAACATTTCTAAAAATGAACTAGCTCTAGTGACTGTTTCACAATCATCAACGATATGCATTTTTTTCAAAAATACTGTGAACTTTTTGTACATGCTCACCAATTAAGATGATCTTCATAGCAGCTGGGTGAACAAACACATAAGAACAAGAAAGGGGGAAAAACTCAAACCTCAAATAAAGAGCACATGAGTTCTGCCCAAGTAAGTAGTCACAAACTATGTCGGCAAAAGCCCACCTCACATTCCTGATATGTTTGAGCAAGGGATTCCCCTTCTGCACAAGGGAAAAGGGGTTAGATAAAGAAAGATGAGTTAAAAGAGCTCCATATGCTGTACAATTTTATCAGGCAGAAGCTGTTTCCCATTACTTTTGTCTTTTTGAGATGGTCAGTGTTATAAAATATTGTAATCCTATAAGACTATAAATATAATCAAATAAATTTGATTATTTTAAGGTTAGAGCCTGTCCTAAAGCAAGTTCCTAACCTGAATTTTCCAAAATATAGAGTCTTACGCAAGAGGCATAACCAAAATCTCAGACCAAACTCATCCGTGGTTTCCTTCTGCACCATTAAAAGGATAATGCCATAACTTCTAGTTACAACAGCTCCAGAACAATCGCCGACATGTGACAACAAAGCAATTAATAACTATATTAATGGTCATGTCATCTTCCTCCTTAATTCAGGATCCACGAGTACACTAACTAAATTGCTAGAGTTGCTCTCATTCGATAATCTGAACTGATCCGGCAATTGCATGCTCAATATTTGATCTTGGTAACAAAATCAACACATCCATACTTAACAAAGCTTCGTCCTTTCATATCTGAAAACAAAGATTCAGCCCTCACGATCTTTGAGTAATAAGACCCTTACTTGTCTAGGGCTCACCAGGATCGCATTGCGGCCCTGCGCGGCAAAAGACGATTTTGACGACGACCCAGCAGCAGCACCGGATGTACCAGCGACGCTAACACAACGAAACAAGAAGACACCCATCAAGTCAACAAGGGAAACAAAAATCGATCTTTCTCAGCTATGACGCGAAAAGAAAGGAGCTTCCTCCAATCCGAAGTCATAGCAGGCTTAAAAACTGAGAATTCAGTACCTCCACGTCGAGGCGGCGGCGGCGGGGGGGACGTTGGCGGCGGGAGGCGGAGGAGGAGGAGGAGGAGGAGGAGGGGAGTAGAATTCGGAGGATTTGAGGAAAGAGAAAGCTTGGGAGAAAGAAGGAGAAGGGGTGAAGAGAGACGGCGGGGTCGATCTCGGCTGAGAGCTCTCCAAAACTTCCTGGTACGAAGGGATCTTTATCACCGTCTTGCTGCGGTTCGGCCGACGCTGAAGGCCGTCTCCTTCTTCTTCTTCTCCTTCTTCCTCCGCCGCCCGGTTCTCCATTTCTCAGCCTTAGCTTCGCTCGATCAGCGCCATGGCGTCTATTTTCAGGCGTTTGCCGCTGCAGGGAGGGAGAGGAGTTGCAGGTTGGGCCGACCGTTCATACCAGTGGGCGGGCCTGAGCCTTTGGCGGGCTGGCAAAGGCAAGCCATCATCACTGGTGTAACTTTGGAACAGAGTTTCTTTCCAAAAAAATATACAATTTCTAGACATTTGAGCAGCAGAATGAATTGAATTGTCTTTTTTTTATATATATATTTATTTTGTATAATTTATGCTTTTTTACATGTTACATAAATTTTTCTTATTTATTTTTCATTTTGGAAATAAAAAAGTAAAATTTTTATACCTATTCGAATGAATTGAAAAAAGAAGAAGTAAATTTAAAACCTTTATTTAAGTTAAGACGGGGATCAAGACTCATTAGAGTTTAAGGACTTAGGCTAGTTCACATGCGGCTCGTATAGGCCAAAAAAAATTCCTCATATCAACCCCATCGGTATTCTGACAAAAAAAATCCCGTCAATATGAATAACTAGAATCGAAACCCGTGCGGTGCACGGAAACATACGACTCTATAAAAGTTCAACAAAATCAAATTTATACTTTTAAATAAAGATCGTAATCTCAATAACTATTATTGAATGGAGTTGATCAAACATAGGTAAGATTGTAACTAGACATTCATATCTATCAGTCTTCTCATGAAGAGAAACTTTTTTGTGCTCAAATTTGGTTTTCACTATAATATCAAGTGCACGAAGTCAACGAGTTTTGAAAGTTATGTACACAAAATGACAGTTTTAAGATTGAATTGTCGGGAGTTGATAAATTTTAGGATTTGCATTAAAATTTTTTCGACTTTTCTTAAAGTAGTTTTTTTAGGTTATGTGAAAAAGTAAGATCACGCACTGTACACAAATATCATAACGTGTGCATTTGGCCAAAAAAAAATCCAAAAATCATTGACAAATTCTTTCGAAGGGACACGCTATCGAATTAGAGAGTGAAATATCGACACGCGGATCCTCACATTTTTATTAAATTCTTAAATAGTGTCAATGATGTGGTTAAATGTGCACAATGGCTGAAATCAAGATATATGTTAATAGTTTCATCATATATCATTGACAAGCGGCGAAATTCCATCTTTTCCCATCAAGTCGAAGGTTGCCATACTTGGATTTGTAGATCCTAGAGCTTGTGTATTGGGGCCTAGAAAACATTTACGCAACGCATGACGCAAGCTTCTTATCCGGCTTTGGCCTAATATAGAAGGAACGAGAAGACAACATTGATTTCAGCTGAACTTTTTTGAAATTTTCGAAAGAAGAAATGATGTTGCCAATAGCGGCAAACGACGACACTTTCAACCGGATTAATCCTCGACAACTTAGGTTTTTTTTCCTAAGTTGCTAGCATTAGAAGTGGGTACTTATCGTGTTCCAAGTGGAATTTGGCCCAATTTACAACTTGCAATTTAGTAGCTTCCTTGTTATTCAGGGTATAAATTAGGATCATATAATGTGATATGCCCGAAATTTTAAAATAGATTTTAAATGCGAGCAATGGATGCTCTCACAGATATTGCTTTAATCATATTTGGGACATTTATTATCCAGATCTCAAAATTTTGCAAAAAATATAAGAGATTTGATCATATCTGTTTTGAAATAAACTTAACTTAGACAGATGGACAAAACTCAAAATAACCAAATAGATGCGGATATTGGTATAATTTCCTGATTGGTATATCCTTGCATAGTAAATTTCATCATTGCACAGCAGGGAATTTACATTTCATCTTACCAAGGAAAATTAAAAAAATTTCGAATCCAATCATTTTTTTTAAAATTCAAAATTAACATTTTCTTGGATTCTTCAATCAATTGTCTTTAATTTTCGCAACGCTCTAGCCAATCTCTTTAACCCACTTCAATGCTACAAATTTATAAACTTCTTCTCTTTTGACCACTAATCTCTTTTAAAGTTTGTCCAACACAATATACAAAACAAGCACAAAATTTTGGCAATCGCCCGCCAAAACAAATCAATAGCCGCAAAATTCCCGAAATTGTCCATCTTTTACTGTGATGTAACTAATTTACGGGCTAAATGGCCGGTCGAGCCTGTTCAACCGAGCCCGGAGAGGACCTTCCGCCACCGTTGGCAGCCAATATAGGTGAGATCCCATTGAAATCCCACCTTTCCGACTTGGTTGCCCGGTCCAGCCGGTCCGGCCTCCCGAAGTACCTCCCTGGGCTGCTCCCTTCGACTCCGCATCGGTATCCTCGCCTCGAGCAACGTTTCAAGGGCAGGGCCGGCCCGGGCCGGTCCATCAATTTCTTGCTCACCTCGGCGGACATCCTCAGGGTGAAATGCTCGGTGTCCTCACTCGGTCGGACTAGCGAGGGCCCGGTCGAGTGCGAACGAGGAAACCTCCGGATCCTGCCCGAGCCGCCTGGTCGGTTGCGATTATTGAAGCTGCCACTCTCGTTCTTGTCCCATAGATCTGGCGGCTGGATTCGCTCCCGTTGTCCTTCTCGCGGTCTCCTCTCTGGTGCGCCACCATCGGGCAGAGCCGCCTCCACCGTCACCTCAACCTGAGGCAGCTCGGTGCCTGACTCGGGGAGTTGACTTGCCGAGCCGCCGGCCAGCTGCGACGTGAGGTTGGCGCGGCAGACGGGGCAGGTTGTGTGGGAGGCGAGCCACTTGTCGATGCAGTCGGGGTGGAACACGTGGTTGCACTTGGGGATCAGGCGGAGCGTGTCATCGTCCTTGAAGTTGCTCAGGCACACGGCGCACTCCAGCGATGCCTCGCTGATTTTGTGCCCCTTCACGGCGGAGTAGATGACGGTCGGGAAGGTCTTGATGACGGCGGGGTCGAGGCCATGAGGGGCGCGGAGGCAGTGCCCCTCATGGCGGAGGGGGCGACCGGTGCGGTATTCGGTAGGCACCGGACCATATATTACGGCAATTACTACGCCAAAGAGCATGAAGAGGAAGATGAAGATTAAGAAGAAGCCACAGCCGGCGAAGGCGACGGGGGTGCCGACGGGGCCAAAGCCCAGGATGTCATTGTCGTCCGAAAGAAGAGGGGCTTGGAGAATGATATAACGATAGAAGTAAATAACGACGAGAAGGAAAAAGAAGAAGTAGCTGATGGCGGCCGTGACCATGGAGAGGGCCCAGAGGACGGAGAGGATGGGGGGGAGGCTTTTGGCCGGGGTGGAGGAGGAGGATTCGCCGCTTGCCGGGGTGGAAGCCGGTTGGGCAGCGGCGGTGGAAGGAGGAGGGTCCGGGAGAATGAGGAAAAGTAAGAGGCCGGAGGTGGCGGCGAACCTCCGCCATGTTGACGGTGGATGCGAGATCGGAGGCATGAACGAAGCGAGAGAGAAAGACAGATGTTTGTAGAGTTTGTTCGCCTTTTTCAGCGTGCAACTTCACTAACTTCTATATCCCAAATATAGAACATGCCAACTTCTACATCCCAAATATTGCAGCCATGGGTGTGCAAGCTGAAGCAGTTTATTGCCCTCTAACGACGGACGTCGTTCGGCCACTAATTCCTCTGGCTAAAAACCTGCTCCAGGCTCAAGCAGTTCCTTCCAATTCGTTGAGATTTAGAACACTATGCAGTTAGCCCGGGCGACCAGGCATCAGGGATTCCCAGACATTTTCCTCATCGGAGGCATGAAGAATCGGAGCGACCATTGAACACGCCAGACAATCTGAAGTTCATCACCAAAGGAACATGGCATGCAAACTATTAAGATCTTGACCGGAACATAGAATCACTGGAGTCCATATTCGTTGTGGTTGCCTTCCCAAAGCCTCGTTAACTCTTAACATGATCCTTCGTAATCTGTTCTTGACCAACCGTCCATGGATGAGGTTTTCGTCTTATCGGCACGCACCTCATGTGACTTGTTTCCTGATTGCAGACCTTCCTTGTCAAGAAGTTGAAAGGCATAGCGAGCCAGAGGTTGAGCTAAAGCATGTCTATATCTCCATGATTGGCGATTGGCCAATTTTCAGAATGTCTTAACTCGGAAGTAAAGATATTCTCCACGATTGGAGAAATTTTTTTGTGCTCAAATTTGGTTTTTACCATAATATTATCAAGAGCACGAAGTCAACGAATTTTGAAAGTTATGTACACAAAATGACGGTTTTAAGATTGAATTGTTGGGAGTCGATAAATTTTAGGATTTTGCTTTACAAATTTTCCAACTTTTCGTAAAATAATTATTTTAGGTTATGCGAAAAGTAAGATCATGCACTATACATAAATTTCATAACGTGTGCATTTGGCCAAAAAAAAATCCAAAAATCATTAACAAATTCCCTCGAAGGGACACACTATCGAATTAGAGAGTAGAAGCTTCTCATATTTTTATAAAATTCTTAAATAGTGTCAATGATGTGGCAACTAAATGTGCACAATGGCTGAAATTAAGATACTAATGTTAAAAGTTTCGTCATATATCATTGCCACGTGGCGAAATTCCATCTCTTCCCATCAAGTCAAAGGTTGCCATAGTTGGATTTGTAGACCCTAAAGCTTGTGTTACATGGGGCTTACAAAACATCTACGAATGCATTGAAGTGACGCAATGCATGACGCAAGCCCCTTATTCTGCTTTGGCCTATTAGAGAAGGAACGAGAAGACGACATTGATTTCAGCTGAACTTTTTTGGAATTTTCGAAAGAAGAAATGATGTTGCCAATAGCAGCAAACCGCGATGCTTTCAACCCGGTTAATTCTCAATAAATTAGGTTTTTTTCCTAGGCAGCTAGCATTAGAAGTCGGTACTTCTCGTGTTCCAAGTTGAATTTGGCCCAATTTGCAACTTGCAATTAAGTAGCTTCCATGTTATTCAGGGTACGAATTCGGATCATATAATGTGATATGCCTGAAATTTTAAAATCGATTTTAAATGCGAGCAAGGGATGCTCTCGGAGATATTGCTTAAAAGAGATTTAATCATATTTGGGACATTTATTATCCAAATCCCAAAATTTTGCGAAAATTATAAGATACTTGATCTTATCTGCTTTGAATACTTAACTTAGACGGATGGACAAAGCTCGAACAAGCAAATAGATGCGGATATTCATATAACTTCCTGCTTGGTATATCTTACACAGTAAATTTCATCATTGCTCGGCAGGGAATTTACAATTCCATCTTGGAAAATTAAAAAAAATTGGATCCAATCATTTTTTTAAATTAAAAATCAACATTTCTCGGATTTTTCAATCTATTGTCTTTAATTTTCATAACACTCTAGCCAATCTCTTTAACCAACTTCAATGCCACAAATTTATAAACTTCTTCTCTTTTGACCACTAATCACTTTTAAAGTTTGTCGAACAACATACGAAGCAAGCACAAAATTTTGGCAATCGCCCACCAAAACAAATCAATCGCCACAAAATTCCCAAAAGTGTCCATCTTTTTCTGTGATGTAACTAATTAATGCACTAAATCTAAATGGCTGAAAGTTTCATCTATATATGTGTGTGTCGAAGGAAGTGCTTTTCACTATGGTATGACTAGAGAAATCGAATGTCGAAGCGTCATTAGGATCTAATGAGAATAACAAGGGGAGAATGACAGTAGAAGTGCGATAACTTTCGTACAATACTCACTGTGGTGCCAAATTTTTGCCGGATCACTTAAATGCCAAATCGAAAAAAAAAACAATCACTTAAGTGTCTCCGAAGATAATTCTGACAAAAAATTTTATGTGGCTTTTTTGATAAAATGTTAATCATGCGTGACTTTTTTATAATAAAAAAAATAAGTCCAACCTGGAATATGACATGGCTTTTCTATACCTTATGTAAACAAAACAACACTTTTAAGACTGAATTGCACGGAGTTGATAAATTTTAGGATTTATGCTGTAATTTTTCCAACTTTTTTGTAAATAGTTCCTTTAGGTTATGTGAAAAGTAAAATCATGTACTATACATAAACATCACAGGGTGTGCATTTGGAGAGAAAAAAAATCCAAAATCATCAAAGAAAAATTCTCTCAAAAGCACACGCTATCCTGTTACAATTCACACGCCCAATCTCTTCGGTAGATTTTGGAATTTTGGCTGTCATTAGAGGGAGAAATATCGACACATGGCTCCTCACGTTTTCTAATAAATTTTTAAATAATGTCAATGGTGTTGGAATCGAATGTGCATAATGACTAAAATGAAAGCACTGTTTGTTTCGTGAAAAATGAATGATTTGAAAAGTATCTTCCTAAAAATAATCACTTATATCACTTGACAAAAATGTAATTAATGAAAAATCTTTTCGTTATCATAACCATTTATGTTTAAACATTCTTGCGAACGATAAAAATATTTTTCGTTTATTCATTTTTATAAGCAATATAAATAATCATTTTTACAAAAATGTATTCCAGATTATTCATTTTTCACAAAATAAACGCATCCTAAAATATTTAATGTTAATAGTTTTGTCATGGACGCGTGGCGAAATTCCATCTCTTCCCAACAAGTCAAAGGTTGTCATAATCGGATTCGTTGATCCCAAATTACCATCCTGGCTTGTGTATCAGGGGCTTAGAAAACAGCTGTGCAATGCACAGAAGTGATGCAATCCATGACGCGAGCTTCTTCTTCGGCTTTGGCCTGATAGAGAAGGAACGGGAAGATACAGCCTTGATTTCAGCCGAACTCTTTTGGAATTTCCGAAAGAACGAAGTGATGTTGCTAGTCGAAGCGAACGACGACGCTTTCGATCCGATTAATTCTCGAAAAATTAGTATTCTTTTCCAAAGTTGCTAGCATCAGGAGTTGGTACTTTCCGTGTTCCGAGTGGAATTTGGCCCTATTTGTCAGCTTGCGATTTAGTAGCTTTCATGTTATTCATTGTACGAACTAGGATTTTATGATATGATTTTCTTGAAGTTCTGAAATTGATTTTAAATGCGAGCAAGGATGCTCTCGAAGCTATTGCTTAAGAAATTTAACCATATTTTACACATTTATTATGTAAATCCCAAAATTTACGAAAGATATAGGGGATTTAATCATATCTGCTTTAAAATACTTGACTTAGCCTGCTTTGTATATCTTTACACTAGTCAATTTCATCACTGCATGGTTGGGAATTTATATTTCCATCTTTACTAAGGAAAATTTAAAATAAAAATTTGGATCCAATCATTTTTTAAATTCAAATTTAACATTTTCTCGAATTTTTCGATCAATTGTCTTTAATTTCCGTAACATTCTAATTCATTTGAAAAACTTCTTCTCCTTTTGACCACTAATCTCTTAAAGTTTGTCGAGCAGAACATACAAAGGAGGCGCAAATTTTTGGCAATCTCCCAGCAAAACAAACCAATCGCTGCAAAATTCCCGAATTTGTCCGGTCTTTTTCAGCGACGAAACTAATTTACGCACTAAATGGCTGGTCCAGCCGATTGAATCAAGCCCGGAGAGGACCCTCCGCCGCCGTCGGCAGCCACTGTAGGCGAGATCCTATTGAAATCCCGCCTCTCCGAGTTGGCCGCCCGGTCGAGCCGGTCCGGCCTCCTGAACTACCTCCCTGGGCTGCTCCCTTCGCCTCCGCATCGGTACCCTCACCTCGAGCAACCATCCAGGGGCAGGACCAGCCCGGGCCGGTCCATCAACTGTTTCCGCACCTCGGCGGGCAGCCTCAAGGTGAAACGCTCGGTGTCCTCGCTCGGTTGACCTAGCGAGTGCTCGGTCGAGTGCGAACGAGGAAACCTCCGGATCCTGCCTGAGCCACCTGTTCTGTTGGGATCATTGAAGCTGCCGCTCTCCTTCTTGTCCCACAAATCTGGCTGCTGGTTCGCTTTCGGCCTCCTTCTTGCGGGCTCCTCTTTGGTGTGCTGCCATCGGGCGGAGCTGCCTGCCTCGACCGTCACCTTGACCCACAGCGGCTCGGTGCCTGACTTGGCAAGTTAACTTGCCGAGTCGCTGGGTGGCTTTGACGCGAGGTCGGCGCGGCAGATGGGGCAGGTGGTGTGGGAGGCGAGCCACTTGCCGAATGCAGCCGGGGTGGAATACATGTGTGTTCGCACTTGGGGATCAGGCTGGGTGTCCGTGAAGTCATTCAGACACACAGCGCACTCCAGCTACGCCTCGCCGATCTTGTGCCCCTTCCCGGCGGAGTAGGTGACGCCCGGGAAGGTCTTGATGATGCCGGGGTCGAGGACGCGAGGGGCATGGAGGCGGTGCCCCTCACGGCGGAGGGGCGACCGGTGTGGTATTCGCGAGGCACCGGACCATCTATTACGACACATACTACAGAAATTAAGATGAAGAGGACGCTGATGAACAAGAAGCCGATGATGGTGGAGGCGGCGTGGTGCCGACAGAGCTAAAGTCCAGGTTGTTGTCCCTCAGCGGAGGAGAGCCGGCATCGGAAGGAGGAGGGGTTGGGAGAATGAAACCACCAAAGTGGAGGATAACGTGGAGGAGCAGAAAGAAGAAGAGGATGGCGAACATGATCACGATGTAGTAGGTGAGGACGGCGACGCCGGAGAGGACGAAGTTGTCGAAGGCCCGGGTGGAGGAGGAGGATTCGTCGCTCGGCGGAGCAGACGCCGGTTGGGCGGCAGCGCAAGGAGGAAGGGCTGGGAGAAGGAGGAAAAGGAAGAGGGCCGAGGCAGCCGCGAACCTCCGCCATGTTGGCGGTGGATGTGAGGTCGGATGCACGAGTGAAGCGAGAGAGAAAGACGGATGTCTGTAGAGTGTTCGTTCGCCTCTTTCAGCGATTGCAACTTAATAATGAACTTCTATATCCCAAATATAGAGAGCACGCCAACTTAACTGCACACACCGCTTTTCCTTCTCGACAGGGTAGCCGCTGTTGCGGCAATATGCGTGCAAGCGGAAGCAGATCATCGCCCTCTAACGACGGACGTCCTTCAGCCACTCATTCCTCGGGCTAGGAACTGCTCCAGCTCAATCAGTTCTTCCAATTTCCTTGAGAATTCGGAACAGTGCAGTTAGCCCCTGGTAGGTAACCAGGGCACGAGGGATTGCCAAAACAAGACATTTAGGCGCGAAGAATCTTCTTAATTCATGGGAGCATTGAACACACGAGACGACATGCCAATACGGAAGAGCATCACCAGAGGAATATGGCGAGCGAAATGTCAAGATCTTGACTTATCGAGATTGTGCAATCTTTTTTTTCCTAGATAAGGATACACTGGCCCTATCCAGAAGCTGCACATGCTCGAATTAGGCGGAGTGCTTTGTCGAACTTTCACATTCTCGAAGATCACGGTTCCATAGTTCCACGTTTGACAAGATAAATATATGTCGAAGGAATCGCTCTTCGCTATGGTGTAACTAGAGAAATCGAATGCTAAAACCTGATTAGGATCTCGCTTAATTTAAAGAGAATAACAAGGGGAAAAAGACAAGAGAAGTGTCATAACTTTCGTACGGCACTCGATTTGGTGCCAAAACTTTTCGTCGATTCACTTGAATGCCAAACCGGAAAAAGAAGAAAAAAGAATGATCACCTAAGCGCTTCCGACAAAAGTCCTACGTGGCTTTTTTTGATAAACTGTTGATCATATGTGGCTTTTTTATAATAAAAAAAAACAAGTCCAGGAATATTATGACATGGCTTTTCTCTATACCTTCTTCAAATTGGATCTTTTTCCCCGAATAAATAAATCTCTCTCTGTCGCCCCGCTTGTTCTCCCTCGCCTTTCCTTTCCTGATCTAACGCTTAATCAGAGTTATAAACATTCATTCTCAGACGTTTACTGCAGTAGAGAGAGAGAGAGAGAAGCAATTTCTAAGCATTGGATGTCTAATGCACTGCTTGAAATGATTTGTGAAAACCAGTCTTGTGTAAAATGACGTGACCTTGATAGTTCTATTGAAAGAAAACGTAAATACTTCCATAAGATTCGAAACTCGACGACGATTGGTTTGGGCGAATCGAATGAAATGAGGACTTAGATATTCCAAAGAATACGTATATCTTTTTGTGGATACACCGATAAGCACCAATTAGTTCTAACATTTTAAGAGAATAGCTTTAGGTTATGTATAAAACGAAGTGCGAAGTTGAAAAAAACACAAAATCAGCAAAAAATTTCTAAAGGCCGAGGAACTTTTTTAGGATAATTACGGCACAAGTCTCAGGACTTATCAATTTCGTGCATTTAAACTATAACTTTTATTTCGTATAATCGAGTTCTTTCATTATCTCTATCAATTTAAAGTAAACGAAAATAGCACACGATTCACTTTATTATTTCCTCATTTTAATTGTTGCCCTCACTGATGGTCGGTCATGCGAGGGGTGCCGACAAATGGGGACGCTGCCTCCGGTAGCCCTTGGCTTCTACAATCTTGTTTTTTTTTTTGACATTCGATCTTTGTTTATTTTCAAGTAATTTTTACTTTTCTGAACAAAGAAAAGTAATTTTTACTTTCACTTTTAATTTTTAATGTTAAATTATATTGGTAATATTTCTATTTTGTTTTCTTAAATTTTAATATCTTTCATATTTATGATGTGATGCCAAAAAACGACGTTGATTTTGTATTAAGAGCGCTCCATCACCACACCGATAGCGATATAAGATTATAAATGCAATAAAAAAAGCCGTGTGGCTTTCTCTATTCATGAGTATCACGTAAGAACTTAAGTGCAAGAAATCAACAGAGTTATGAAAATTATGAAAATGACACTTTTAAGACTGAATTGCACGTAGTTGATAAATTTTAAGATTTGCGCCGTAATTTTTTCAACTTTTTTTTAATAGTTCTTTAAGGTTATGTGAAAAGTAAAATCATGTAACATACACAAACTTCCCAACTTGTGCATTTGGCGAAAAAAAAATCCAAAATCATTAAAAAAATTCTCTCAAAAGAACACGCAATCCAATTTCTATTCACACTCCCGATCTCTTTAGTAGATTTTGGAATTTCATATGTCATGAGAAAGAGGAACATCAACAAATGGCTCATCACGTTTTTTATTAAATTTTTAAATAATGTCGATGATGTTGGAATTGAATGTGCATAATGGCTGGAATTAAAGCTCTTATTTATCTCGTGGAAAATGAATGATTTGAAAAACATGCCTAAAAATAATCACTTATATTACTTGAAAAAATTAGTTAATAAATATATTTTTGTATCAATAACAATTTATATTTAAACATTTTTTCGAATGATAAAAATATTTTTCGTTCATTTATTTTTATAATCGATACAAGTGATCATTTTTACGAAATTTTTTTAAAATTATTTATTTTTTACGAAATAAACGCACCTTAAATATTCGACGTTAATAGTTTCGTCATATATCGACACATGGCGAAATTCCATCTCTTCCCATAAAGTGAAAGGTTGTCATAATTGGATTCGTAGATCCTAAATTACTCTGCTGGCCTGTGTATTGGAGGCTTAGAAAACAACTGTGCAATGCATGACTCAAGCTTCTTCTACGGCTTTGGCCCGATAGAGAAGAAACGCGAAGATAGCATTGATTTAAGCTAAAATCTTTTGGAATTTTTTAAAGAAATTACGTTGCAAATCCCCGCGAACGACAACGATTTCAATTCAAATAATTCTCGATAAATTGTTTTTTTTTTTCAAAGTTGCTAGCATTAGGAGTTGGTGCTCTTCTTGTTCCAAGTTGAATTTGGCCCAGTTTGTCAGCTTGCAACTTAGTAGCTTCCTTGTTATTCTTGGCACGAACTAGGATTTTATGATGTGATTTGCTTGAAGTTTTGAAATCAATTTTAAATGCGAGCAAGGGATGCTCTCGAAGCTATTGCTTAAGAGATTTAATCATATTGGGACATTTATAATGCAAATCCCAAAATTTACGAAAAATATAAAAGATTTGATCATATTTGGTTTAAAATACTTGACTTAGATAGACAGGCAAAACTTGAACAAACAACTAAATACAGACATTCGTATAACTTCCTGCTTCGTATAGCCTTGTACTAGTAAATTTCATCACTACGTGATAGGGAATTTACATTTCCATCCTTACTAATAGGGAAATTTGAAAAATTTGTATCCAATCATTTTCTTAATTCAAATTTAACATTTTCTCGAATTTTTCAATAAATTGTCTTTAATTTTCATAACACCCTAATTCATTTGGAAAAAACGACGTAAAAACAATAGCACGAGAGGACTAATCAATCTTTCTAACCGACTTCAATGCCTTAAATTTACAAACTTCTTCTCCTTGACCACTAATCTATTAAAGTTTGTCAAACACAACATACTAAGTAAACACAAATTTTGGCAATCGCCCACCAAAACAAATCAATCGCTCAAAAATTCCTGAAATTGTCCATCTTTTTCTTGTGACATAACTAATTTATGCACTAAATGGCCAGTCGAGCCTGTTGAATCGAGCCCGGAGAGGACCCTCCGCCACTGTCGGCAATCACTGTAGTTGAGATCCTATTGAACTCCCACCTCTCGGACTTGGTTGCCCAGTCCAGCCGGTCCGGCCTCCCGAAGGACCTCCCTGGGCTGTTCCCTTTGCCTCCACATCGGTATCCTCGCCTTGAGCAACCTTCCAGGAGTAGGACCGGTTCGGGCCAGTCCATCAATTGCCTTTCCCTGGCATGGCAAAACTGAAATTGAAGCAAGTCGTGAGCAAATAGAAGCTGCCGCCCCTCCAAAATTGGCAGCAAAAAGTTCGATCTCCTTTTTTGCGCGAGACATGCAGAAAAGAAGCATGAGCCAAAAGAAAGAGAGTGCTCCATGTCATTCTTCGGATCCAGTCCTATCACCCTGGAAGACTTGAAACGAGAAGAAACAGCCCAGGACACGTGGAATAATGCAGAAAGTCTCGGATGGCAAAACTGTTTCCTTCCTCATTTTTCCCTTGCTTTGTGGCGCGCAAAGCTTTTCACATGATCCTATCTTTCATTACATCTCGGGATACAGTTTAGCCGCGACGTAATCGACATGACTTACAAAGAAACTGGACGTAAAAACATCCTTGATGTCGAAACATGGCTATCTATACACAAATGAAACATCAGGGTGAGATGCTCGATGGACCCAGGCACGGGCAAGGGGCCTGGCCCGATTACTGGGGTCCCAAGCCCGCCCTCAATGGACCCAAGTCCGGCCTCGATGGATTTATGCCCAAACGTTTTGTCCCGGCCTCAGTGGGCACCGGCCCAGCCTTTATGGACCTAGCCTAGGAGTCGGAGGGTCGAGAACCAGCGTCGGGATTTCCGTGTTCAAACGTAAAGTTTCGAGTTTAAGCGCTAATACATAGTCATATTTTGGAAAATATTTTTCGACTTTTTCAAAGAAGAAATCACCTTCCTGAATTTAAGCATAACTTTTTGGGTTAATCGGGAAAATATTGTTTATTGACTCATTTTTCCAAGCGAATCAAATGTTAGAAAACGAAGAAAAATATTTTTTTTCGCAAAACGATTGGATTCATAAAGAAGAAATCGAGGTGCCGCACATAAATAAAACAAGATTGGGTCTCGCATGGAAGCACACCTCAATTCAACGCAAATGGCTGAAGCATTTGTCTTCATCCCAATAAATGCGCGACAGACCTCAATATCTGTATGGGCATAAAAGGGTGAAATGTAAGAGAGCAGGTGTTCGCCCTTGGAAGTGCTCGCCTTAACTTATCCATAGAGCTCTCCCGAGATTTGCGTAATTTGTTGAGTAATATCGCGAGGCTAAATACTGCGTAGATATTAAGCGTAATTTCGGATTGGAAACATTCGAGCGTGTGAATAATTATAATAATATAATTTTTGATTGAGTAGCTGATTATTTGTGACTGGTTCTCCTAATGAATATATGATGATTCATCATTCGGAACGAATCATGTAAATTTCTTATATCCCTTTATTGCTCCTCGCTGTATTTCTCTATCGATTTTTATAACTCCCGATTTAATTGTAAAGTCTCGATTCTCTTTCGTTGCATCACCAATCGCAATATGTAAAAAGTAAAATCATGTACGTTACACAGATATCGTAAGGTGTGCATTTGGTGGAAAAAAAATCCAAAAATCATTAAAAGAAACTCTCTCAAAAGGGCATGCTATCAAATTACTCAATTCTTCGACTGAGTACTAGATTATTTGTAGCCGGTTCTTTCCGTAGACGTACGTTTCGACATTCAAATCGAATCACGTAAGTTTTCTATGTCCTTTGATTATTTCTCATTTTATTTATCTGTCGATTTCCATGCAATTTCAATCCTCTTTTGCCGCGTCAGCAATTGCAACACGTGAAAAAAAAAAAAATTTCTCCATAACCAATAACCAAGATGGAAGGTGAAGATGGCATTCATTCTCGACAAATTAGTTTTCTTCTTTCCGAAGTCAGCTAGTTAGAAGTTTCGGTACTTTTCGCGTTACAGGTGAAATTTGGCCTAATTTATCGACTCGCGATTTAGTAGCTCCCATGTTATTCGCGTTACAGATCAGGATCATGTAATGGGACATGCTCAAAGTTTATAATCAACTGTAAATGAGAGCAAGGGATGCCCCCGGGGCTGTTGCTTAAGAGATTTGATCATATTTGGGCCTTTTACTATCTAAATCCCAAGATTTACGACAGATACAAGAGATTCGATCATATCTGCTTTGAAACACCCCGACTTAAATAGATGGGCAAAATTCGAACGGGCAAATAGATGCAACTTCCTGCTGTATATCTATCCTTACGCTGGTAAATTTTATCATTGCACGGTAGCATCTTACTAAGGTAATAAAAAAAAAAAAATGGATCCCACCATTTTTTGCTAAGCAAATCAACAGCAGTGAAATTCCCTAAATTGTGCATCTCGATGTAACTAATTTATGCACTAAATGGCGGGTCGAGCCTGTTGAGCCGAACCCTGAGAGGGCCCTCCGCCACCGTCGGCCGCCGCCGCTCTAGGCGAGATACTGTTGAAATCCCACCTCTCCGACTTGGCCGCCCAGTCGAGGTGGTCCGGCCTCCTGGAGTACCTCCCTAGGCTGCTCCCTTCACCTCCGCATCGGTATCCTCGCCTCGAGCAACCTTCCAGGGGCAGGACCGGTCCGGGCTGGTCCGTCAATCGCTTCCTCACCTCGGCGGGCAGCCTCAGGGCGAAACGCTCCATGTCCTCGCCTGGTCGGACTAGCGAGTGCCCGGTCGAGTGCGAACGGGGAAACCTCCGGATCCTGCCTGAGCCACCAGTTCGGCTGGGATTACTGAAGCTGCCGCTCTCGTTCTTGTCCCATGGATCCGGAGGCTGGATTCGCTCCGGTCGTCCTTCTTGCCGGCTCCTCTCTGCTGCGCCGCCATCGGGCGTAGCCGCCTCGACCTTCACCTCGAACCGGGGCGGCTCAGTGCCTGACTTGGCGAGATGACTTGCCAAGTCGCCAGCCGGCCACGACGCGAGGTCGGCATGGCAGACGGGGCAGGTGGTGTGGGAGGCGAGCCACTTGCGGATGCAGTTGGGGTGGAATGCGTGGTCGCACTTGGGGATCAGGCGGAGCATGTCGTCGTCCCCGAAGTCAGTCAGGCACACGGCGCACTCCAGCGAGGCCTCGCCGATCTTGTGCCCCTTCACGGCGGAGTACACGACGGTCGGGAATGTCTCGATGACGGTGGGGTCGAGGCCACGAGGGGCGCTTAGGCGGCAGAGCGGGACGTCGGGGTCGAGGAGCACCGGAGGATCTATTACGGCAAAGAGGTACAAGCAGTAGAAGAGGGAGAAGATGACGCCATAGAAGGCGAGGGCAATGCGAGTGAGGACGCTGGCGTAGCCCTGGGTGGCGGAGGAGGACTCGTCGTCGCTCCAGGCAGCAGCCGCCAGTTGGAGGGCGGCGGCATGCGGATGGGTTGGGAGGAGGAAAAAACCGACGACAAGGTAGGCCAAGAAAAGGAGAGAAAAGAAGAAGAGGACAGCGAGCGTGACCATGGGGACGACGAAGACGGCGGGGAGGCTGAAGATGCCGTAGGCCGGGCCCGAGGAGGAGAAGTATCCGTAGCTCGGCGAAGCTGATGCCGGCTGGGTGGCGGCAGACCTCAGCCATGTTGACGGTGAATGTGTGATCGGAGGCATGAGTGAAAGCGAGAGAGAAAGACGGAGACTTGCAGAGTTTGTTCGGCTTTTTCAGCGCGCTAACTTCTCGATCTTCCTCGATCTTCCTTTGCCCTACCTATACCCTAAAAACTCTCATCCAATGTCAATAGTAGGGGTGAGCATGGTCCGGGTTGGGCCGGTCCACCCCCTAACCCTAGGACCAACCCGCACAGTGTTGGTCCTTAATTTTGGGACCGAGGACCGCCCGTCGATTCCATGGACCCGCCCGGGAACCGGACCGCCGGTCCGGTCCGGTTCCCGGGCGAGTCCATGGAACCGGTCCCACCAAATTTTCCTAGACAAATAAAAAAAAATATGTGGACCAACATCGGATCAACAGAACAAAAAAAAAAAGAACATAACTTTCCATACAATTCCTATACTATAATTGGTTCTATTAACCACATCATCCATAAATCAAGTGGGTACCCATCAAATAAGTGTCCAGAGATAAGAGAGCAGAGAGTTATGAGTGTCTAGTTACGTTTTTATTTTATTTTTTTTTTGGGTCATATTTTTTAATTAAAATTTTAAAAAATAAATATATTATTATTATATTACCGGTCCGGTCCGGGTGGGCGGGTGGGCGGTCCCACACCGGGAACCGGGAACCGGACCGATACCCACCGGTTCCAAAAAATTGGAACCGGGAACCGGACCGGTCCCCTTGGGAACCACCGGTTCCGGTCCAGTCCCGGGCGGTCCTGGGCGGTCCTGGGCGGTCCTGGGTTTTTTGCACACCCCTAGTCAATAGTCCTTAACTTTTGGTTCAATCCTAATTCCATCCTAATTTATTAAGAAGAAGCATCAACTTTAGAAGTGTAGTCCCAAATCTACCCTACACTTTATTTGTCTCGTAAAAAACACAACTTTTACTTGAATCCTATATCCGATGGCCCTAAGTGATGTGGCATTTTCGCGTCGTTACTCTAATTTTTCCTTAAATATAAATCCAGGAAGATGACTTTTGGAGATGAATTTCCACGTCAACTAGAGCAACTAGAGTTTACATTCTTCAATCGCTCTTTACTCTTATGAGAGTTTTCCTTGCCATTTTCGAGCTTGGGGATCTTCAACAAGATTCTGCAATCTTCTTCCTAAATAAGGATATACTGGCCCATCCAGATGCTGTACATGCTCATCTTAGGCAGAATGCCTTGTCAAGTTTTCATTCTCCAAGATCAAGGTTCCATAATTTCGGTATTTGGTAAGATAAATAAACGGCGAAGAAATTGCTCTTCGCCGTGGTACGACATGAGAACAAATTGCTGACATCGTGATCAGGAACTCACTCGATTTAGCGAGAATAAGAAGGATCAAGAACATGTTCATGCAAGAAAAATTGGCCACGCCTGCATAGGCGAAAAGATACAATTCACAAGGCTGTCGAATTAATGAAAAGAAGCACGAGCCAAAAGAAAGAGATGTGCTCCATGTCATTCTTCAGATCCAGTCCTATCAAAGCTAATAGGAGACAGAAGCGAGAGAACATTACCCTGGAAGGCTCAGCCCAAAGCCGTGTGGAATAATGCAGAAGTCTCAGATGGCATATCTCATTTTTCCCCTGCCTTTGAGGAGGGCAAAACTTTCATAAGATCAAATCTTTCATTACATTTCGGGATGCAGTTTAACAGAACGTCTTACAAATTCTCACATCAAATCGATCAGCTTCTACGATATGCTCAGAGCTGCAACATAATCGACATAATTTACAAAGAAACTGGACGTAAGAACCCTCGTTGAAACATCGCAACCTATACACATATGAAGCATTAGGATGAGAGGTTCCAGTAACTTGTGCAGCATAGAAATAGCCAGGAAATGAAAATCTCCTCCTCACGACCACCGTCAGATCAACATAACGGAATTTCGGCAAAAGAAAAGTAACAGTTAATATGCAAGCTCCTGGTGAGGGAACAAAAATAACGTGCACATACTTCCAGTAGCTAGGAAATGAAAATCTCCTCCTCGTGACCAACCCTCTCAGATCAACATAACGGAATTTCGGCAAAAGAAAAGTAACAGATAATTTGCAAGCACCTGGTCAGGGAACAAAAAGAACGTGCACATACTTCCAGTAGCATGAAGCAGGGACCCAAATGCGTTTACAAATGGTTCCTCATGTTCAAGGCTTTAATCTGCCCCAAAACATAAATCTGTCAACAGCTACTCTCGGCATGTGTCCTGGCCAGTACTTGGTTAGCCTCCCGTCCCATCTGGTGGTTTAGCGTTTCCTTTACCAATTTTATCAGCATATTTTGCAAAAGCAGCAGAAAAACGCCAACTTAACAGTCAATTTGCTCTTTTTTCTGGCGCTTGCTCGTCTGTGCAGCATCATCTACAATTTCCTGGTCTTCACTTATTGAACCAGGTTCAGCATTTTTCTGCACAGGAGCTTCTGGAGCTGCAGCAGCAATGTTTGGAACCACTCGCTTTCGTGAAAAGCACTCGTACAAGCGTCTTACCTACTTCAAAAGCATAAATGGACAGACTGAAATAGAAGAAGTCTTCATTAAAAATATAATATAACCATTGAAGCATCCATGATATGAGAAAGAGACCGAAAAAATGGAAATCCATTTGAGGTTTATAACCTACAACAAAAGGGAAGTCTTCAACTGCATTTATTTGAAATCAAAAAGGTCAATTAGGAAGATCTCCACAGCAGAACACAAGGCATGCCCCAATGTAGAACTAAGGGTGACAACATCTGTCTTATTGACATGTCGAACTGCTGTTAGAGCATGAGTCAGCTAGAGGAAAAAGAAAGATTTCAGCTTCAACAAATGCGAACTTAAAAAACATAGTGTAGGTTCTCCCGAATGTCTAGAGCAAATGTCTCTGAAGAATAAGATGGACTTAATAACAGCAAAAAAAGGAAATTGGATTTCTAGAAGGGACAAATCCAGGATAATGTCGAATACCCTTGATAAGTAGTCTGTATCCATTTGCACTTGAATGATGTCTGCAGGCTTGTTTTCATTGACTTTTATAGTCTCCAAGTAGCGGCCACACACTGCCAAGCTTGGAAAAAGAAAAACAAGAAAGATATTCTCAAAGACCAAAACGAAGCTGTTCCTAGTTGTGAATGATGAAACAAAATCTACTGCAGATTCTTTTAAAGAATTTTCTCCCGGACCACAGACACGTCCAAGAAAAATCAGTACCTCTAACCACACGAGTGTGCAGTCATAGAACAGAGCTGTTTTTGTCACTTCAAGAAGAGGCTTGACTACATCCTCCTGAAACCGACAGAGGCTACAATTTATAAACTTATACTTCTGGTAAAGAAAAATTCATAGCATCACTTCAATGGCTTTAAAGTTTCCTCCTAAAACAACACGGAGTTTGTAGTTCTTCTGTAGTTCCATTATTCGATAGTATAGGTAATCGGGATGCAGCAGATGATAACGAGGCTGCAAAAGCAATATTGACTAATGAGATATGGACACAACTTCGAACACAAAACTCACAGCTTATGTGGTGATAATCTGCTTCAATACGTGTTTAATTAGCAGATCGCATGCAATATCAGAAGTCATCAGGACCATCAGAGATCCACACTCCAGGCTCAATTGCTTTTGCAATCCTCTCCTCTCTAGTATAGTTGTTGATTTCTGCCATTGGACATCCATGTTTCAGAAAATAAAATTAAGCAGCACCAACAGAAAGAATATTCATATAAAAGAACTGGCTCTAGTGATTGATTTCACATCGATCAACAATATGCATTTTTTCCAGTATGCTGCGAACTTTTTGTACATGCTCATCAAATAAGACGACTTTCATAGAAGCTGGTTGAGCAAACACGTGAGCAAGAAAGAACTAATTTGGCAACTTAGAAAGGGGGAAAAACTCAAACCTCAAATATAGAGCACATGAGTTCTGCCCAAGTAAGAAGCCACAAACAAAGTCAGCAGAAGCCCACGGCACATTCCTGATATGATTGAGCAAGGGATTCCCCTTCTGCACATTCCTGATGAGATTGTGTAATCTGTTGAGTAATCACGCGAGGCTAAACACTGTGGGGGCAATGGGTGTAATTTAAGGTCGGGAAAACAGTCGAGCATATGAGCGATTGTAATCTTGTAATTCTCTGATTGAGCAGTTGATTATTTATAGCTGGTTCTCCCACGTGGACTTAGAATTTGATATTCGGATAGCACCACATAAATTTCTTGTGTCCCTTTATTGTTCCCCGTTTTATTTCTCTGTCGATTTCTACAGCTTCTGATTTAATTGTAAAGTCCCGATTCGCTTACGCTGGAGCACCAATTGCAACATGTGAAAAGTAAAATCATGTACAATGCACAAGTATCCTCAGGTGTGCATCTCAAGAAAAAAAAAATCTAAAAACCTTTAAAAGATTCTGTCGAAAGGACACGCTATTCAGTTAGTATCCAATCCTCCTTAATCGAGATGGAAGGTGAAGATGGCATTGACTTCAGCTGGACATTTTGGAATTTCCAAAAGAAGGAATGATGTTGCAAAACAGCAGCACGCATTTAATCTGATTAATTCTCGACAAATTAGCTTTTTCCTTTCCAAAGTTGCTACCATTAGAAATTGATACTTTTCGTGTTCCAAGTAGAATTTGGTCCAATTTGTCAACTTGCAATTTAGTGGCTTCCATGTTTTTTGGGGTACGAAGTAGGATCATATAATGTGATATGCTGGATGAAGTTTTCATCTTATCGGCGGACCTGATCTTGTGACCGTTTCTTAGATTGCAGACCTTCCTTGTCGAGAAGTTGACAGGCGTAACGAGCCAGAGGTTGAGCTAAAGCATGTCTACATCTCCATGATTGGCGATCGGCCAATTTTCAGCATGTCTTAACTCGGAAGTAAAGATATTCTTATGTGCACAGCTTGATTCAATCGAAAAGATTGTTGGTATTACCTCCATGGAAAGTTATGATTGACGCTACAGGCCGCAGTATTCAATTCATCGAGCTTGATAAGTACTCTCCCTTACTATAGAGCTACCGATGTATTCTTAGCACTTACTAGTTGCTGATAGATGTCTCCTTCAGGAGAGTTTATGCCATCTTTGTCTTCTGCAGGACTAGTCCCAAACTCCCGCTAAAACTGGTAAGAAGCATTTTTCAGTGAGATTTCATAGCCGTTTCTTCGCTTCGTTGTTAGCAAGTTTCACGCTACTTTTCGGGCTAAATACTCAAATTTATGATTGAGTGCCTTGCGGACACTGTCAATTGGAGTATGAACAAGCGGATGGTGTTGAGATCATCGGCTAATCGAGTCAGAAAGAACGTCCGGGGAATCGGCCTATTCCATGTAGAAGCTGAAGGTGTTGGTTCAAGTAGAGCAAAGATTTGGAGTTTTTGCATGGGTACCTCAAACTACCGTTTCCCTACATCACATGCTTCGAATGCCAGCCTCATTCATCCTCCTTGTGCTGAAAATACGGTTCGTCGAATCGAATTCTTGATGATTCGGGTATGTTATGTCGGGATGATGCAGATGATCCCACCATCATCTAACGAAAAAAGAGATAGAAGAACTGCATCATCTGTGAGGAAAATATGGTAACCAAGAAAGCATTGCAGGAAGCCTGTTGAGTCACTCTAGTCATGTTCTCAAGGCCTTGCATGGAGAGTAAGGTGTCTGGATTTCTGCATACTTCATGGTGAAAAATGCTGGTAAATCCCCTAGATTTCTACATCTGCACTGCCAGAGGAAGGATTTGGAGAACGAGCAAACATTTTTTATTATTTGTTTAATCATACATGTCCTTTTGTAAATAAATTCTTGCACATAAAAAGAAATCGTTTCATAATCGCATCAGAAAATCCAAAAGAAAAACTGAAAATTTTCAGATAACTTTCACTTTTAATTTAAACTTATTTTTAGAATTTTCCTATCTTTAATTTTTAATATTGTTATATTTTCTGATGCGGCATCGATATACAACTTCGGTGTTGTATTGAGAGCGAACGAATTAAAAAAGCCACGGGACGTTTTTAGTCCTCGAAGATCACAAAAGGACTTAAATGCACGGCGTCAAAAGTTTTAGGACTAATATGCACGAAATGAAAATTTTAAGGCGGAGCTTTAGGACTTGCGTTGTAATATTTCTGATGTTGTTTTAAATAGATGTAGCCAGAGGAAGGATTTGGCGAACGAGCAAACATTTTTTATTATTTGTTTAATCAGACATGTCTTTTTTTAATCAATTCTTGCACATTAAACGAAATCGTTTCATAATCGCATCAGAAAATCCAAAATAAAAAAACTGAAATAAAAAAAACTGAAAATTTGTTAATGATCTAAAAGTTGAGGAAAAAAAATTTTAAAAACAGAGCTGAGGGGGCGCAAGCTACAATTTTTTTTTTCAGATAACTTTTAGTTTAAACTTATTTTTAGAGTTTTCCTATCTTTTTTTTTTTGGTAAGGGAGTTTTCCTATCTTTAATTGTTGTAAAAAACGTAAAACTAAATTGTAATCTTTATGAATGTTTTCGTACCTATTTTACATCTCCGTTCAACTTCTATTTATAAGAAGTCAATGATATAAACAAATCAACAACAAATCAGAAAGAAATCAAAGACCGATTACAAGAGATTTGCTAAATATCAGGAGCGATCACTGAATATCGGGAATGGTTGTTAGAGATCTGCTGAATATCAGATTCCAGATTTGATATCCTTTGACATCCCCCCGCAAGCTGACGTGAGAGATGTCACAGTAAGCTTGTACTGCAATAGACGAAATCGAGTGGTAGATAGAGCTTTGGTGAAGATGTCCGCAGGTTGATCTATGGAGGAAATGTACTGAACATGGAGTTGCTTCTGAACCACTCGTTCCCGAACGAAATGATAGTCAATTTCAACATGTTTCGTTCAGGCATGAAAAACGGGATTACTGGTGAGGTAAATAGCCGAAATATTGTCACACCATAAGACAGGAGGACTTGGCAAGGAGACATGGAGGTCGCGTAATAAGGCTTCTATCCATATGAGCTCGGCCGTTGTATCGGCTAGACACTTAAATTCCGCTTCGATGCTAGAGCGAGCTACAATCTGTTGTTTACGGGAGCTCCAGGAAATAAGATTAGATCCAAGAAAGACACTATAACCACCAACAGACCTACGAGTGTCATGGTCACCTGCCCAACCTGCGTCGGAGAAAGCATGTAGTTGACAAGTAGAGCTGCGAGTAAGCAGAATGTCATAATTAGTAGTACCACGTAGAAAACACAGAATACGCTTAACGAATTGCCAATGTGCATCGGTGAGAGTATGCATGAACTGACACGCGGTATTCACCGCATACGCAAGATCCGACCGAGTGATGGTAAGGTACTGGAGAGCGCCGACAATACTATGATATAAGGTAGGATCATGAAATAAAGTTCTGTGCTGCAGTAAAGACGGGTCGGTACCAGTAATACAAGGAGTCGTGACTGGTCGAGCATCTTGCATATTGGTACGTTGAAGAATGTCGTGTGCATACTTGCCTTGATGGAGTAGTAGACCTTTGTCAGTTCTTTGCAATTCAATGCCGAGAAAATAATGGAGCTCGCCGAGGTCCTTAATAGCAAATTCTCATTGCAGGGATTCAATTAAAGCTGATAAAGGCGCTGAGGGCGACCCAGTTAAAATTATATCATCTACATATACCAAGAAAAAGACACTGTATGCTGCCGAGTGAAGTATAAATAAAGAGGAGTCTGCGCGAGATACTTGAAACACAAGAGAGAGAAGAAAAAAACTTAGTCGTTGGTGCCATGCACGCGGTGCCTGTTTTAGTCCATAAAGTGAACGTTGAAGACGGCATACATGGTGAGGATGAGTAGAGTCGACGAAGTCTGGAGGTTGCTGCATATAAATTTCCTCCTCAAGATGACCATGGAGAAAAGCATTCTTCACGTCCAATTGTCGAAGCTGCCATCCCCGACTGAAGGCAAGAGAAATAACGATGTGAACCGTTACGTGTTTTACCACGGGACTAAAAGTTTCATGGAAATCTATCCCTTCTTGTTGATCGAAGCCTTTGGCGACTAACTGAGCCTTGTATCTTTCAAGGGATCCGTCAGCTTAACTCGAAATACCCATTTACAACCAATAGGTTTACACTGTTTTGGTGGAGATACAAGGGTCCAGGTCTGATTGTGCATCAAGGCAGTGTATTCTTCATTCATAGCCGCTCGCCATGCTGGATCTTTATTTGCTTGAGTGAAGGAAGTTGGTGTCAGTATTGAGGAAGCTTCGGTGTGCAGGGCATAAGTGTGATCAGCCTGAAGTTGACGCCATGCCAAAGTTCCATCCCGCAGCCTTGTCACCATAGGATGAGATGAGGCAGTTGGCGATGAAGGAGAGTTGGAGGTGCTGTCACTATCATTTCGAACATCAGTAGTGGGTGGATCTGGGAGCAAAGATGACTCCGATTTTGAAAAAAAGTGTAGGAGAATTTTGTTGAACCCGTTTAGGAGAAAGAAAATTAGTTGGGGCAGTAGAGATGTGCTCCATTGACTGAGGTTGTTGCACGTTTTTGTTCAAAACTGGAGGGAGCATAAGACATTCTGGAGCCGCAACAGTGATTTGACAAGCATTCATTAGACCAGAGGTAGTAAAGGAAAATAATTGCTCATCAAAAATTGCATCGTTGGTGATGTAGATGCGACGATTTCTTAGAGAATAGCAACGGTAGCCCTTGTAGCACGACGGATATCCTAGAAAAATGCATAAATGAGATATGGATTGGAGCTTATTCTTTGCATAAGCTCAAAGATTGGGGTAAACTGCACACCCGAAAACCTTGAGATGCCGAATAGAGGGAACATCTTTATAAAGTGTCTCCCATGGTGTTCGGTTCTGTAGAACTGGTGTCGGTAATCGATTGATAATATGTACTGCAGTCTCAAATGCAAAATCCCAGAAGCGAGGTGGCACAGACGCATGGTTAAGCATTGAAAGGCCCATTTCAACAATATGGCGATCTCTCAGCTGTGCCATTTTGATGATGTTGATGAGGACATGAGGTCCTTTGACGAATGCCACGATCCTATAATAAACGCTGAGAAGAAGGCCGAGAGAAATTCGCGTGCACAATCACACTGGATGGCTTTGACTGTAGTGGAAAATTGATTTTCCACAAAATTAAGGAACACAGAGAAAATGGAGAGGAATTGATCACGAGATTGCAACATGTATAGCCATGTAAATTTGGAATAGTCATCAACAAAACAAATATAATATCGATTATTAGATGTAGAGGTTACAGGAGCTGGACCCCATACATCAAAGTGAATTAACTGCAATGGAAATGTAGACCTGTGATGGGTGGGTGCATGAAATTGACTATAACTCTTACTAGACATGCATGCAGGACACGGTGAGAGTGCCACCGGTGATTTATTAAGAACTTAACAAACAACTGAGAAGGCGGCATGACCAAGTCGATTGTGCCATAGACGAACAAGATTGGTTGCAGAGGCTTGGAACACGGACGGCGATGACAATTGCGAAGAAGACGCTGGAATAGAATAAAGGTCGTGATTAGTTTCCCCTTGAAGTAGAGTTCTCCCCGTGTGACGACATTTCACAAAAAAGGAGTTTGATGAGAATAGGAAATCATAGTTGTTTTCTTGGCAAAACTGACGTACAGATAGCAAATTTTTTTTTATTGTGGGAACAACTAGAACATTAGACATACGAAAATGAGGAGAAACATAGCTACTTGTGTGAGTAATGGGTAGATGGGACCCATTACCTATGATGACTTGTTGAGGTCCAAAATAAGGTTGAACATTAGACAGACTAGAAGGATTATTTGTCACATGGTGGGTAGCACCAAAATCAGGATATCGAGATTCACTGGAGAAGATGGAAGGTGGAGGAAGAATTTCGGCCAGGTTGAGTTGAGGAGAAAATTGGGATGGTGGATGCTGAAGATATCTATCACGGCAAACATTGGCACTGTGACCATGTTTGTTACAAATCTGACACCGAAGATTGCTTCGTCTCTGACTCTAGTTATTGCCAAAAGATGGATTAAAATTGGTGTTGAGATTCCGATTGTGATATTGTTGGGCAGCCCCTCGATAATTTCTATCTCTTCCTTCTTGATTTCGATTTTGGAAAGAATGCCCATTACCTCGAGAATATTTGATAGCATGTTGTTGTCGTGATCTTTGAGGTTGTGAGGAAACCATTGTAGCCCCATCAAAATGTGCAGCAAATGCAGCCGGTGGAACAACAGTAGACTCCATGAGGTCTAAGCGTGCTTCATGGGACAATATGAGACCGTGAAGGACATCTCTAGTCATTGTTTGATTTTAACTTTGCACTGATATGGATACTGCAAGACTTTGATATTCGGCTCCCAATCCACGAAAAATGTGAGTTTGATACTCATGATCGAAAATAATCTCGCCAATCAAAGCGAGTTGGTCTACAAGAACAGTGGCTTGTTGAAGAAATTCCGTAACTATATGGTTACCTTTCCGAATAGCTTGCAGTTGCATTGTAAGATGAGTTGCTCTAGCAAGATTATGAGCAGCATAAGATGTACCAAGGAATTCCCATGCTTCTACGGATGTGTTGAAATTCAAAAGCTGACCGACGATGGCATCGGATGTCGTGCTAAGAATCCACCCAAGTGCGATTTGATCGCGTGTTACCCATTCGTCATATGCTAGGTTCGGAATAGTGGTGGTGGTTCCATCTGCTGTTTGCACAATTTGGCTAGGTGGACATACTGAAGATCCTTCCACAATTGGTAGTAGTTTGCTTGCTCGAAGACACGGTAATAGGCGTGCCATCCAAATAACAAAATTGTCTCTTGTGAGCTTGACTCCAATTGCTGGACAGGAGATGGAATTTGCAGGAATTCCAGTGGCTGTGGATCCAAGTACCTGGGTTGTTAAGCCAGGGATGGTACTTGAGATCGAAGTAGATGTTGAAGAAGGCGATGATGCCATTTGAGAATAAAATAAAGCTTTCGCTAGAATAGCTCTGATACCATGTAAAAACGTAAAACTAAATTGTAATCTTTATGAATGTTTTCGTACCTATTTTACATCTCCGTTCAACTTCTATTTATAAGAAGTCAATGATATAAACAAATCAACAACAAATCAGAAAGAAATCAAAGACTGATTACAAGAGATTTGCTGAATATCAAGAGCGATCGCTGAATATCGGGAATGGTTGTTAGAGATCTGCTAAATATCAGATTCCAGATTTGATATCGTTTGACAGTTGTTAATATTTTCATATTTTCTGATGCGGCGTCAAGATACAACTTCGGTTTGTAGTGAGAGCACTCCGTCACCACATCAACAACCTCATAAGATAAAACGAACGAATTAAAAGAGCCACGGGACGTCTTTAGTCCACGAAGATCACAAAAGGCCTTAAGTGCACGGCGTTAAAAAGTTTTAAGACTTATACGCGCAAAATAAAATTTCCAAGGTCGAGTTTTAGTGCTTGCGTTGCAATATTTCGGACTTTGTTTTGAATGGGTCTATTAGGTTATGTGAAAAGCAAGATCGTGTACTACCCACAACTATCGTAAGGTGCGCATTTGGCCGGAAAAGGAAATCCAAAAATCATTAAAAACAATTCTCCCAAAACGACACACTTATCCAATTACTATTCACACCCCCGATTTCTTGAATAAATGTTCGAATTCCAGCTGCCATTCGAGAGAGAAATATTGTCCCACGACTCTTCACGTGTTTTTATCGATTTTAAATAATGTTAATGTGCGTATTGGCCGATGTCGGGAAAAAAGAACATGTGCACAATAGCTGGACACGTACTTTAAAAAGTAAAACAGTAATAGTCTTCGTCATAATTCGTTGACACGTGGCGCGATTCCCTCCTCTCCCCAATCAAGTCAAAGGTTGTCATAACTCGATCCGTGAATCCAATCTATAATCAGGCCCGGCTTATCGGGGCTTAGTAAACGGCAAGGCGATCGCAATGCGCGAACTGACGCAATGCATGACGCAACTTTCTTCTCCTGTTTTTTAAAAAAAGTTATAATTTTTGCTTTGCCCTGATGGAGACGGCACATGAAGATCGCATTAATTTCAGCACAATTTTTCTAGGATTTTCAAAAGAAGGAATGATGTTGCACGTCACAACAACCGACGACGCTGCTACAGCTCCGATCCGATTAATTCTCGACCAAATTAGTTAGTTTTTTTTTTCCCCCATAGCATTAGAAGTTGGTCTTCATTTGGCCTTCTTCGCAAAGAAATTAAGAGCAGCATGTAGTCTCGGGTCAGCAACATCATTGCCCATAGAAACTGCACGAAAGCGGCCGAATTAGTGACGACTCTTCTGACCCTTTGCCACGATTTTTCCCACATTCCATTTACTCCCTCTCTCTCTCTTTCTGCGATCCTACGAAAGCGGTGGAGCTTTCAATTTGGAGGACGTCCTTTTCACTTCCCAAGTGGAATTTGGCCCATTTTGTCGACTGGGGATTTTGGAAGTTCCATGTGATTGTCTCAAGTGCCATATAATGTGGTGTGATGAGGTTAAAGTTTTCAAATTTTGGATTTGTGTGTTTTTATTCCGCTCTCTATTTCATACTTCATTCTATTAATATCCCTACTTTTTACCTGGCCAACCCAAAAAAAAAATACCATTCGAAACACGAAAAAAAAATCAAGACAAAATGTATACGTGTAGCACAAAATGAATTTTAATAACAGGGTGGTTTCGTGTCTTCTTGAATTTTTTTTTAATGAGTATATCTAACATTTCGCTCTCTATTTTATTTATTGGGAAATTATCAAATAAGGACCCAAAGTGGGTGCCTTTTTTCAAAAGAGGACCTCAAGTGAACAAGGTATCAATTAAGGACCCAAAGTGCCAAACTAGTATCAAATAAGGACCTGAGCTCACTGGCCGGCCAAATGTTCGCCGGCCGGCGACCGGCCGACATTTCCGGTACCGGAATAGGGGCACTTTTGTCCAATTTGTTTTTTCTTTTCTTCTTCCCCAGTCCCCGGTCCTGCGACCGGTGACCGGGCCAGAGCTGAGGCCGGCGAGAGCTCGAGCTCGCCGGCCATCTGGGCGAGCTCGGCCGGCGAGCTCTGCCCAGATCTAGGCGAGCTCGAGCTCGCTGGCCATGGCGAGCTTCGCCCAGATCTGGGCGAGCTCGAGCTCGCCGACCATGGCGAGCTTCGCCTAGATCTGGGCGAGCTCGAGGAGGCCGGCCTCGCCCGGATCTCGTAGTCAAGGGCCTTGGCGGGGCCGTCGCCGGAGGCGATGGTATTGCGCGCAAGCTTGAGGAGGAAGGGCCCGAGATCCGGGTTGTCGAGGGCCGCATCGGGCGAGGCGGGGCTAGCAGCGGAGCCCGGGGACTCCGCACGGGGGCTTCCGTGGGGAGAACTTGGAGCGGGAAGGGGAGGGGGAGGGTGCCATGGCCGGCAAGCTCGAGCTCGCTGAGACCGGCGAGAGCACGAGCTCGCCGGCCATTTGGGTGAGCTCCGCCCTCGCTGGCCCGCACAGCCATGGCGAGGGCCGGCATGAGCTCGAGCTCGCCCAGATCTGGGCGGAGCTCGCCATGGCCGGCGAGCTCGAGCTCGCTAAGACCGGCGAGAGCTCGAGCTCGCCGGCCATTTGGGCGAGCTCCGCCCTCGCCGGCCCACACAGCCATGGCGAGGGCCGGCATGAGCTCGAGCTCGCCCAGATGTCCGGCGAGCTCGAGCCCTCCGCCGGTGAGGGTCGCCCTCGCCCGCCCGACGCTAGGCGTGGGCGGCCCTCGACTGGGCGGGCGAGGGCGATAGCAGCCTCTGCCTGAAGCCGGCGACCTCCGCTGGCCCCGGCTATGGCTGGCGGAGGGAAGAGAACAAAAAAAGAAAAAAAAAAAGGGACGAAATGTACTGTTCCAGTTGCCGGAACAGTAACTGTGCTCGCCGACCGGCGAGATTTGACCGGCTGGCGAACCCGGGCCCTTACCTGAGACAAATTGAGTACTTCGGGCCCCTATTTGAAACTGATTGGGCACTTCATGCCCTCATTTGACACCATATTCACTTTGGGTCCTCTTTTTAGAAAAGGACCCCACTTGGGGTCCCTAATTGGAATTTTTCCTAATTTATTTGATCCTTACTTTTTATCGAACTTAATTCATTGTTTGGAACTAATTAATAAAATATATTATACGATGAAAATTTTGAGGCATTGGTGTTTGAATGATTGGTCTTCTTGGCATTGCGGACTTTTTTCTTTTCTTTTTTCAACTGGAAACTTAGACAGTAGAAATTCTCATGTACGGTAATTGTGTTTGTGAGAGTGAGGAGGTAGTTTTAATTTTTGAGATAACTTATTTTGTATTTCGCGATGACAATAATATCATTATATCGTTTGTAAGTATTTATCCAATTTGAGCATCGCACGGGCGGTATTATCCTAATTTTTAGTCATGAGAGAAAGAGTGGGTTTCGTTCCTTTTGGTCATGGACAAAAAAAAATGGCCCTCGATTAATTTATTTTAACTCTTCACGCCCTTAATAAGTGAGATGCAAGGGTACTAAATGTACAGAACTAAATATTTTTCCCAAGCATCGGTCACATCCTTTACTAATTATAGGAATTCGCACAGCCTAAAAAGTTTTTTTTTTTTTTGCCTAAAAAGGTTTGATATTAAATAGTTTTGGGGATGGGATATTTATTACATATATTATCTAAAGTCAAAAATTTGCGAAAGATACAAGGGATTTAATCATACCTCCTTGGAAATGCTTGGCTGATAAAGATAGGCAAAACTCGAACAAGCAAATAGATACAAACATTCGTATAACTTCCCGCTTTGTATATCCTTGCACTAGTAAATTTCATCACCGTTTTCCATCTTACTAAGAAAAAATTAAAATATTCGGATCAAATCATTTTTAAATTAAAAATTAACATTTTCTCGGAATATTTTTTTCCGATTTTGCAATCAATTGTCTATGATTTACATAACACCCTAATTCATCTGAAAAAAACGATGTTAAAACAAACACGAGATGACTAATTAATCAATCTCTTTACTCAACTTCGATTTAAAAAATTTGCTCACATAATTTTCTAAGCTTCCTATCTATGGTCATCAATCTCCTAAAATTTGACAAATTTTAGGCAATCACCGACGAAAAACAAATCAATCCCTGCAAAATTCCCGAAACTGTCCCTATCTTTTTCGGCGACGTCACTAATTTAGCCATTAGATGGCCGGTCGAGCCTGTTGCACCGAACCCCGAGAGGACCCTCCGCCGCCGCCGCCGCCGCCGCCGCCGCCGCCGCCGGCCACTCTAGGCGAGAGGGCCGATGACACGCGCGCGAAGAACGACGGCATCCTACTGAACCTCTCCGACTTGGCCGCCCGGTCCAGTCGGTCCGGCCTCCTGAAGTACCTCCCCCGGCTGCTCCCTTCGCCTCCGGACCGGTATCCTCGCCTCGAGCAGCCTTCCTGGGGCAGGGCCGCCCCCGGCCGGTCCATCAATTGCTTCCTCACCTCGGCGGGCAGCCTCAGGGTGAACCGCTCCGTGTCCTCGCCCGGTCGGACCAGCGAGTGCCCGGTCGAGTGCGACCGAGAAAATCTCCGGATCCTGCCGGAGCCGCGTGTTCGGTTGCGATTATTGAAGCTGCCGCTCCCGTTCTTGTCCCATGGATCTGGCAGCGGGATCCGCTCCCGCGGGCTCCTCTCCGGCGCGCCGCCATCGGGCGGAGCCGCCCCGACGACGGTCACCTCCACCCTTGGCGGCTCGGTGCCCGGCTCGGCGGGTAGACCTTCCGGGTCGCCGGCCGGCTGCGAGGCGAGGTCGGCGCGGCAGACGGGGCAGGTGGTGTGGGAGGCGAGCCAGGCGCCGATGCAGTCCGGGTGGAACGCGTGGTCGCACTTGGGGATCAGGCGGAGCACGTCGTCGTCCTCGAAGTCGTTCAGGCACACGGCGCACTCCAGCGACGCCTCGCCGATCCTGTGCCCCTTCACGGCGGAGTAGACGGCGGTCGGGAAGGTCTCGATGACGGCGGGGTCGAGACCGCGGGGGGCGGCGAGGCGGCGGAGCGAGCGGACGGCGCGGCCGATGGAGCCCTCGGGGGCGGGGGTGCAGTGGAGGATGTAGGCGGAGAAGGAGGTGAGGAGGAAGAGGACGACGATGATGGCGAGCAAGACGAGGGCGACGGAGGGGTTGAAGGCGCCGTTGGCCGGGCTGGTGGAGGAGGAGGAGTCGCCGCTGCTCGGCGGAGCAGTCGCCGGTTGGGCGGCGGCGGGAGGGAGAGGGGTCGGGATGAGGAGGAGGAAGAGGGCGGCGGCGAGCCTCCGCCGTGCCGGCGGCGGATGCGAGATCGGAGGCATGGGTGGGGAGTGAGAGAGAGACGGAGAGTTTGTTGGCCTTTTCAGGGTTCGACGGAGGGAGAAGCACGTGAAGTGGAGGAGGAAGGTGCGTGGGAAGGGTCGGGGGCGGTGGGGGCGAGTCAAAGACGACGTCCAAGTCAACCGGGCGACTGAGAACTTCAAAACCTATTTGGCCTTTTGCTTTTTCCATATTTAACAATTAAAAACCAAGACGACAGAAAAAAATTCGATCAGTTGTTTTTTTTTGGGGGGATTATGATAAATGATCCCCGAACTTTAGTCCGATGTCAGTGTGAATTTTAAAATTTCAATTTATTTAATGCGGTCCCTGAACTTTACTGCAATGTGAAATCCGGCCCCTGAATTCAATTCTTAGATTATATGAAAATGTGCAATGTTGTTTTTCCATTAATTCAACTTTAAAGACAATATTGAACATTTTCATATAGTACAAGAATTAAATTGAACATGTATAAAAAAATCCAAGGGCTGCATTAAACAATCTAAAAGTCCAGAAACTATATTGCGTATTGAGCTAAGGTTCAGGAATCACATTGATCAAATTAAAAATTCAAAGATCAGATTGCACATTCGGTCAAAATTCATGAACTATTTGTGTCATTTTTCTTCTTTTTTTTATCTCACTATTCGTCGTCTCATCTATACATTGTGCTTTCTCGATATGCAATCGCATATGCGTATTTTATTTGGTATGGCTTTGTGAAAACAATTATGTTTTTTTGGTTGAAACAATTATGTGAAAGCAATTATGTGAAAACAATTATGTTTAGGAGGAGATATTTCGAATTTCGAAATTCTACCTTAAAAGCCGAATATTTGTATGTTAACTTTAGTCTTAATTTCGGGAACAGATATTCCCTGCGAGTTTTTCTCGTGCCTGATGTAATGAATGATTCAATGTACAGCTTCCAAAATACGTGGGTCCCACAAAAATTTTATAGGATGATCTCGTTGGATTAATAAATAATTATATTAATTACGGGAGATTAATAGTGGGCAATCATTCCCTCTTTTATTAGTAAATTAATCATTATTTACTCGAAGTGATCGGTTCCCGAGCGGAAGCCGAGGACTGGACCGATTGGTCCTAGAACCGAGAACGGGACCGATGATCCGGTCCGGTTCTAATTTTCGGTCTAGTGGAATTGGTCACTTTTCTTTTTAGGTTTTTCCCACTACATGATACCTTATGGTTGGAACTAAAATTGTGTTCGGAGACGATATTGAACAAATTAAAAGTTTGGATACCATATTGTACATTGGGTTAAAATTTAAGGATTGTTTATGTCATTATCCTATACCATAACTAAGTATGTGTATATATATTTCATGAAAAAAGAGGAAAGAAAGTTGATTACTTATTTACGGTTTCGTGTAATGGGACCTAGAAATGTTGACAAGACAACTCTTGATAGGTGTGTCGATAAGTGTCGGACCAATTTAGCGTCATTGCCAAAATCAAGTAACGCGGTGATATGGCATGTTATTCATTTTACAAGATTAAGCATTAGTACCGCGTACTGTGTTTGGAGCGTCAAGTAGTAGTCGGTTCAGCTATCTCGACGGGGACCGATTTAGGGTTTGGGGAGGGGAACAAGGACATCGAACGTGAAGAAAGGATTTCAATCCCATGTACAATAGCGTGTCATGATTTGACAAAACTTTACTTAATGTGAATTTCGTTATCGCTCTCGCGCACTATGAAAATTCATGTTTAGTCTCGTGTCGTCAATAGATAGACATTTTGTTTTTTTATTGAATTATATCTCGAGTTTGAGTTCGTATGCGAAACTTGATTCGATCAATGGATGTATAATGGTTTTTTTTTTGCTAATCGGAATATGTTAAGAAAGAAATCCTAACAAATCACTTTTCTATCTGGATCAGAATTGCTCAAGTGAGTACACAGTCATCGAGGGTTTGATTTTTTTTTTGTTTTTTCCTAGGAGCAAATCAAATCCAAGATTTGCGCAGAGTAAAAAATAAAAATGGGAGCTCGTATAAATAAGTTATGGAATTGTGCCATGATTTCTAGGCCCGAATAGTAGTTTTCTTGGGAAAAGTGCTAAAAAAGTTTAAAACCTTTTATATTGATGTCAATTTAGTTTTAAATCTTTTTTTTGTACCAATTCAGTTCTAAACCTTTTGCATTGGTGCCAATTTAGTCTTAAATCTTTTTTTGTGTCAATTTGGACCGGCCACTAGCCAGAGGAAGGGGGAGAGAGTAAAAAAAAGTGGAAAAAAAAAGAAAAAAAGGGAAAAAATAAAAATTCAAAAAATATTAAAATATTATTTAAGTTGTCCACGTCAGCGCCACGCTGGCGCCGATGACTGGCCGCCGGCCGGCAGGCGTCCACGTAAGCAAATTCCTGTCAAAATTGACCGAAAGGACTAAATTGGCACAAAAACAAGAAGTTTAGGACTGAATTGGCATCAATTTAAAAGGTTTAAGACTAAATTGACACAAAAAAAAAGTTTAGGACTAAATTGGCACCAATGCAAAAGATTTAGGGCTAAATTGACATCAAAAAAAGGTTGAGGACTAAATTGGCACTAATGCAAAAGGTTTAGGACTTTTTCGACACTTTTTCCTAGTTTTCTTTATAAACGCTTTGTGGGTTTTGATAGAAATTAGAATTGAAAGATACTTGAATGTGTGAGTCAATTGTTACTCTGCAATTCTCCGATTAATTAGCCAATTATTTGCTTGTGACTTTCCCCGTAGGGCAAGGACTGATACTCGGTCCGAACCACGTAAAACATTTATTGTTTCTTCGGTGATTTCATTAATTTAATTTTAACATCCGGTAGTTTTCGCAATTTTTCGGAGACAATTTTAATGGAAGATGACATAACAATCCATGTGACAAAATGCTTTCCTAAGTCAATGAGACCAACACTAGTTAGCAATATATATATAAAAGACATGTTAGGACTAAATATTCTAAACAACTTTACAATGATTCCACGAGAAAAAAATAGAAAAGAACTCGATATAATCTTAGGCTGCGAAATCTCCAGAGTCATTAAACACGGGAGGTACGCGGGCTGTCGATACTCGGCATGCATTTCGTCAACGGGCTTTCGAGTATAGATAGGCAAATCTCGAGTCGAGTAACTACAATAAAGCATAGGATGATCTCATAAAAAGAAAAAAAAAAGAGTAAATCACCTAGGTTTTACCTTTCAGGTGATGTTCCTAATGTTGCTATTGCCTCTTGCATAAACCAAACCATGCCAGTTCTCAACTCAATGAATTGGATGGATTTCTACTTCCAAAGGAGGCCCACGATAGGTGGCGGTCCATGGGCTTCTTTTTTTTTTTAATCTTTTCTCCGATTTTTTTTTTTTGCTTGCATGGTCTTTAATTCAACTAGTAGTGTAGTTCTCCATTTTTTTTTTAATTGTAAAAAAGAGAGAGAGACAGAAAGAGAAGAAGACAAGGAAAAAGAAAGTCTTCTAAATGGACAAATTCAACATTTAGCCGCTAGCTTGATTGAATTGAAGGTGTGGTGGCGGACATAAGAATTTGGTCGGCGGACATTAATCTCGGAATTCACTAGAGAGCGAAAAAAAAAACAAAAACGATACCCGTAAAACCTCTCACGAGCCAAATCGCGAGGCGCACATCTACTGACTGGAGGTCGGTGACCACCACCAACAAAACCCCCCCCTCCCCCCCTCCTTTATCCGCCATCCTCCGGGGCGCATCGCTCGCTCGATTAACGCGCCCGTCCAAGGGAGGAGGCCCGGGACAAAATGATGCGCCGGGGCATCATAACCACGAGCGGTGCTTCACGGAAGATAGAATGGATTACATCTTGACAACGATCATTATTTCCACGACCCAACAAGATGTTCGCTTCACTGTTTGCATTATCAACTCCGATTCTGGACCGATGGTTGGGGAACATGAACAAGGAAATGGACACGAGAGAGTCACAAGCTCAAGCCCTTTTCTCTCTCTCTCTTTGTCGCTAGATCCCTAGGCTTATCGATCTGCATAGCTATGCTTTTTGGAACTTTGCTATAGGTTCAAAGTAACCATGATTACGTGATACAATCGTGGATTTGGAGTAATTCGATCACGAGGGGAGCTAATCATTGTCGAAGTTCCTTTTCACACTTTTCACTCGAGGAAGCATCGAGTTCTCACTTTGCTAATGTTTCTGTAAGTGGAGGATGAGTTTCCAAATCACAGCTCAAATGGGCCCGCGGAGCCTGTGGTTAATTAGGGTTAGCACGCGTCGTTAGCACGCTAAACGCAATGGGAAAATAACACGGATCGGTCCGTAAACTGTGGTCTAATCGGATTTTTGATTTGTTTAATGTGGCCTCTGAACTATATGAAAATGTTGAATGCCGTCCTTACTTTAATTCAAGTTGACATAATATGCTGATGTGACTTTTAATCAGTTAAGTTGAACACCGGGCAACAAAAAGGAGTTGGGATGCGTTTGTTTCGTGAAAAATAAATATTTTATAAATTATTTTCATGAAAATGATCACATGTGTCACTGACAAAAATGAGTGAACAAAAAATATTTTCATCATCCATGAAGATATTTGGACATAAATAGTTGTCAGTGAAGAAAATATTTTTCGTCGATTAATTATTCCAAGCGATACAAGCGATCGGTTTTTGAAAAATATTTATCAATATTCACTTTCAATGAAACAAATGGAGCCTTGGATTACTCAAGTAGAATATTCATCTTAGACTAGGACGTAAAAATCGGCGTCATCAAATAATGATCGATATGTTAACGATGGTCAAAAAATGGACATGTTGACGCATCATTTCATAAAGTATAACTCGACATGTAATAATCCACGTCATTAAATAACATCTAACTTGTCGTTCGAGCAAACGGAAGTACTACATTAAACATATATCGATAGTTCAAGAACTACATTGAATAAATTAAAAGTTTAGGGACGACATTACATATTAGGCCAAAATTCAGAGATCATTTATTTTATTTTCCCTCAACGCAATTGTTTTGCACGAAATGTTTTCCTATATGACGATTCTTCACGTGCTTAACAAAATTACAGGATAGCTTATTCCGATTATTGCGCGAACTGAGTTCTTTAATTAGCTCAACATAATTCACCACGCACAGAGCCTTCGCCGGAAAAAAAAAAAAGAAGAAGAGGTGATTTCGCTCGTAACGGCACGCCGCCAAATTCCGAGGCTCTACTTGATTCCTGATTAATTTCAGCACGAGCCCCGCCTCCCGAGCATCGTCACACTTCGAAAGGCCGACATCGTTAAGAAATCGCCACGGAATTGCCACGAATCCGTTTTTTTTTTTAATTATCATAATTGGAGCCAAAAAGGTGATGGAATCGGAATAATGTTTAGCTCTTATGTTATTTCCTGGGACATACCATACGGTCTAGCAAAGTCGTGACACCCTATTTTAGGTTCACGGGAACGAGGTCTAGCCTAGCCTCTAACTGGGGTGTATATTATCGCCCACGGCCTTTAACATGTGGATTAGATCTCATCACATCATTTGAAAATTTAGAAAGAAAACAAAAATTAAAATTAAATAAAATTTAAAAAAATTTAAAAAAAGCGTAGCATAGACCTATTTGGGGAGACCAAATCCCTGCAAAAGCATGAAGGTGCCAGGCTGACGTGACAAATCGCGGGGCCCCACCATGTTCCAGCTCCGAAAGCGACTGTTGGGCCATCATGAATATATCATTATCTTCCCTTAAAATCAGCTACTTTTTTTCTTTTGTTTTTTATTGGTCGAATCGACTTTCAAACGGTCGTGATAAATACATATTTAAAAAACACTGATAATACCATTTCGTGTCTTCGCGTGGACAATACGTGGATCGGACGTATAGATTTCGTTTGTTTCGTGAAATATGAATGACTTTAAAAACATGACTTACAAAAATAAATGTATGAACGGGAAATATTTTCATCGTTTAGGAAAATATTTTAGGCATAAATTACTGGCGATAATAAAAATATTTCTCATTAATTAATTATTTTCGGACGATATAAGTGATTACTTTGTGGAAAATATTTTCCCAACTATTCATTTTTCGCGTAACAAGCACACCCTGGTATGAACCTTTTTTTTTTTTTTTTCGTGATTTCAGATTTGGGGACATCCTCCATAAAGCAGGAGATGGAGCAGGTGGCCTCGCTCGGTCGTCTCGATTGAGAACTCGAATGGGAACAGTAGAGTGCGGAATTCCGACCTTGTTCATACTTTCTTCTTGATAGCTTCGACCGGAGAAAATACTTCACTTATCGATCCTACGATTATTCTAGTGTAATCGATCGATTTTATTATCTCACATAACATACGCTAATCACGCGGGACTTACTCGTTCTTTCAGACGTTGCAATCACGAGATGCATCCGATGCATAAAATGCCGTTTTCGAAGCAACAATGAGGTAGGGTGCACGTGGCGTCTCGCTTCTTTATTCTCCTTTTTAAGGCAAGAAAAAACAAACAAAGCTTTAGCACCTTACCCAAAAAAACAAAGCTTTAGCATATAAGCGATTTTTTTTACCGGGATGTTTTCCAAATCATTATCTTTCAGCAAAATAAGCGCGCCTCAGTACGGCCTCTCTTTTTTTTTTTTCTTTTTTTGTTTCTTCCCGTGACTTCAGATCTGGAGACATCATCCGGCGAGCAGGCGACGGAGCGGCGGCCTCGCTCGGCCTCGGTCGTCTCGATCGAGAACCCGAACGGGACTAGCGGAATGGCAAGGATTCCTGCTTTGTTCGTACTTTCTTCTCAATAGATTCGGCCGGAGAAATCACGTTGCAAATCGATCAATTCTATTGTCTTAACACGACACGCGAATCGCGCGGAACTTACCCCGTTCCCTTCGAAGGTTGCAATCGCGAGATGCGTCCGATGCGCGAAATACCGTTTCCGAAGCGACAGGGAGGCAGGGCGCACGTGGCGTCCGATGAGGCGTGTGTCTTTGTTCTTTCTCTCTCTCTTTTTTTTTTTTTTTTTGAGAAGGCAAGAGAGAAAAAACCAAGAGGAAAACCGCCGTGAAACGAATGGTTTCCTTCTTCTGTTGCGCCGTTGGTTTTTCCCCCATGGGTCGCGGGGGGCGAGGATCGGACGGGGTGGCGGTCCACCGGATCTTATCGTGAGGAGCCAGCGTGTACGGACGGTGGGGGTGTGATTTGGAATTTCGTCTAAGGTGCTCTTTCCAAAACGCATCGTGTCAAATGGCCTTTACGTCTTTTACCAAGCAAAACAAGCGAACAAAAAAAAAAAACCATGTCGCCTTTACGTCAAATCTCAATATTTGCAATCGACGCCGGAATTATTATTTTTTTTAAAAAAAGAAAAATGGGCAATAGCTGGATTATGATTTTTCCTTTTTCTAGATTATTTCGCCAAGGACCATTTTCCCCGATTCGGTAATTTCTATTTAGGATAAATGCATTGAAAGCCTTTAAATTTATCATGAAAGTACGATCGAGTCTCAAAAATTTTCAAAAAGTATAATTGAAAATCACTAAGTTCTTTAATTCAGCTATAGTCATGTTACTCTATTTGTGGATTTAATGTCACAAATCACTGAGTTTTTAGCTCTTACAAATTAAAAAAAAGGGGTTGATACAATAAAAAATTGCATATCGATACACCCAGGCTGTATTTATCCTAATCTAATTTTCGCGTTATAAAACTAGTACACCCATATTGGTACACACGTGGTACATGAACCCCAATCTAATTTTCGCGTCGCAAAAGATACCAAGCTAGCATACTTGTGATAGATTTACAAAAATTGGGGCAAAATCATGTGTTTTAGCATATTTCAAAGCATAAGGGAGTTCTTAAGGAAAAATTAGCAAATTTCAAATCTCAGTTCGTTTTCTTCATATTGGGCTTCTCTAAAATGATGACGCTTGGGTGACCCATCGAGGGAAAATGACGCAAAATTAATAAATCTCCGAACTTTAACCTAATGTGTAATCTCATCTCTGAATGTTTTATTTGTCCAATGCGGTGCTTGAACTCTAGCCCATTATTCAATGAATTTTTGATTTATTCAGCGTGGTCGCTAAACTTTTGGTACATGTTCAATCTAGTCTTTGAACTCTATGAAAATGTCTAGTGTTGTCTTGCCATTAATTCAAGTTGAGGAACAACACTGAACATTCTCATATAATTAAGGGACTAGATTGAACATGTACCAAAAGTTCATGGATCATACTGAACAAATTAAAAATTCATGGACCATTTGTGTAATGATCCCACCCATTTATGTTGAATTTACACGTCGGATCCACATCACATGCTGATTATCCTAGTTGTTTGTTATGTGTCTTTTCACGTGACCAATTCCATAGCAATATTCAACGAAAGTTAATAAAAGGGTAGATTTATCGCGAGTATACCAAACGGGAATTTGGAGTGAATGTGACATGTGTCTACCCGCTCGGAACACAAAAGTTAGTTGAGAACAAATATGACACAAGCGCACCGATTTGAAAAATTTGACGGTAGATGCAAGAGGAACTTGAAGATTATTCTTAGCTATATGGCCGTGGAACGCAATTATTATTTTTTTTTATTGAACATTTTGGGGCCCAAGTTTGAGAGTTTCAAGGCCGCATTCGCCGGACAAAACACGATCAGTCGCCTTTTTCCTCTGGCCGGACGATCTCCACGACGAAAAAGCAAATCGAGAATTTTGGTCTAGATTTTGGTTTTGTCTGCTAACGTCGGCTTCAAAAGACAGAGAGAGACCGCGCTCTTCTAATAATTCCCACTTTTTAATAACCCGACACGCGATAAAAACATAAGCGCACGACTCTTGAATCTGCAAAGCTTAAATTGTTCGAAAGAGATAATTGCCGACAACAGGCATTTCAAAGTATCGAAAACCTGTCGAGGTCAATAATTCGATCGGACGATTCTGATAACTTAATTAGCAGAACAAAAAAAATCAAATCGAGAATTTTGGTCTAGATTTGGTTTTGTCCGTTCCTGCCGTCTTCAAACAACACATAGAGACCGCACTCTTCTAATAATTCCCATTTTTTCGAGTATATACTGTAGCTATCGGAATCGCCCGACACAGTTAAATCATAAGCGCACGACTCTTTGTTTTACAAAGTTTAAATTGTTCGAGATAGATATTGCCGACAATAAGCACTTCAAAGTATCGAAAACCCGTCGAGGTAAATGATTCGATCAGATGATTCTAATAATTTAGCTTAATCGTAGGGACCCCCCCCCCCCCCCAAAAAAAAACGAGGAAGCAAATCGAGAATTTTGGTATAGATTTGTCTTCTCGATTTGTTTTTGTCTTTTAGCGTCATCTTCAAAAGACATATAGAGACAGCGCTCTTCTGATAACTTTCATTTTTTGCGTATACATTGTACCGATTAGAATCGCCCGACACGATCATAAGCACACGACCGCTTGCTCTACCGAGTTTAAATTGTTCGAGAGAGACATTCCCGACGACAGACGCTTCAAAGCACCGAAGACCCGTCGAGGTAAACAATTCATGATCCGACGATTCCGATAACATAGCAGAATAGCAGGGACTCCAGCTTGGAAAAAGGGAAAAAAAAAGAGAAAAGGAGAGAAAAATCAGTCGAACCCCTTGGAAACTCGGCCGAAAGCAAGAGGAAGCTAATTGAAAATGGTGCACTTTCGGGTCATGGGCAATGATAATTTAAAGGCTTAATTAAACATAGGTAGGTGGAACTTGGAAGTTGTAGCCGTGGTGGTCGGCGGCGCGACGCGGGTATGATTGGAACTTTTTGGAGGACAATGATTTTTCCAACCCTTCTCTCTCTCTCTCTCTCTCTCTCTCTCCATCTATCTCTCGCTCGTTTTTCGTTCTTTCTTTTTCGCGTGGAGAGATTCGTGTGCAGCCGAAGGTCCCATCTCGCCCTAGCTTTTGGAATTTAATCGAGAGGTTTTTGAGCGCTCATTGGCTGGGTCGGCTTTCTGGAGGAGCCGGACCGATCGGGGTCCCGATTCAATGAAGCCTTCCCCCCCCACGACAATCTGTCCATTTCGAGTTAAATCGGGGCTCTTTCGTTGGAGGAGGCGTTAACGTCAAACCCCGTGGATCGCCCCGAAATCTTGCTTAGATCGGGGTTCCCGAGGACGCATAGATTGCGAGACCCCACCACCGATCGATGAGGCGCCAGCGTTTTCGCAAAACAGAAAGGGCGGGGCTTAAAAAAATGCGGTAAATTGTCGTCTTGATTAACGCGGCTAGATCGCCGTCGTGATTTTGTTCGCTTATTGATTTTCCGTACGGTTCTGGGATTCTCGGTTTTACGTGCGACGAGGACGAGGATACATGCGCGGCACGCAATGGGGTATAGGACGAGCGCTCGATGTAACTTGACCGATATGGTATTAGCTGCTGATGGCGAATGATAGAGCGCAATGAGAGGTAGAAAGGCTGTGGTTGAGTGAGATCTACATGGAGACATACGGGGCTTGAAGTTCAAGACCACAATTAGCCGATATCGGGAGAATACCCAAAAAAAATCCTAAATCTATTGTAATCGTGCCGATTCAATTATAAACTTTTTGTCTTTTTTTGGGCCAATTGAGTCTTAAACCTTTTGTATTTGTGTCAATTTAGCTCGTTCGGCCAATTTTGACTGGAAATCGCTGATGTAAATGTTGGCTGTCCTACGAGACACGGCCGTGATGATCGACGCTGACGTGGAAATTTTTTTTAATAATATTTTAAGAAAAAAAGGGCTTAAAAATGTGATAAGTCTTATCCACCCATGGGTAGCTCAGTTGGTTAGGGCGTACTTGAGATTGTATGGTTAGGCGCACTGGTCCCAGGTTCGATTCCCCAGCTGAGCACTTGTGACTTAAGTGGGGGGCCATGGGGGTGGGTTGCTGTGCTAGTCTCCCTCGAGGAATAGTTGAGGTGCGCGCAAATTGGCTCGGACACCTCGATTACCAAATAAAAAAAAGTGATAAATCTTCGTCTTGATTAACGTGATTGAGTCGTTGTTGTCTATTTATTGATTGATTTTCCGTACCTTGTTCTAGATTCTCGGTTTCACGTACGATGAGGATACATGTGCGGCATGTAATTGGTATAGGACGAGCGCCTGATTCAACTCGACCACTATAGTATTAGCTTCTAATGGCGAATAATAAAATGCAATGAGAGGTAGAAAGACAACGGTTATGTGGATCTAGACAGAGACATGTGGGGCTTGTGATTCAAGACCACAATTAGCCTATATCACATGATTCACGCATATCAAAAGTATAGTCGGATTTCTTAATGGGTCTCTCTTTTAATTATAAAAAAGAGCAGGCCAAGCCCTAGGTTAATTCAAATTGAAACTTCTACTTGATTAACAAACAAATTATAAATTAAATCCCTAAGATGAAAATCTAAGCATTGTCGGCGTACGTCAAAGTTCCGAGCAAAATGAACCGACCAGTCTGCGCAAGAACTTCCTCCTGTACACCCATTTAAGTATTTCGACGACGAAATCGCTTAAAGTATATGTCGAATATACACGAGAAATAAGATAATCTGTAAAATAATCCTAGGCTTTGGACTATCACACTTTTTTAGTGTTACACATGAATTTGGAGTTGTGGACTGAAATGTTTTGACTTTAGGCACATAGATGTCACGGCTGTATCTACCCTAGTTGGGTGCTCCATCTTTTGATGACGAGTAAGTGAAGCTTTCCGCAACTATATTTCCGCTTCCAGCTAATCCAGGTGTAAGTGGGAAATAGAAGGAAAACCTGGCCACCATAACAATCGTAATTTAACATAGTGTTCTTCTTCTAGAGGTTTCAAAAGTCATCAGTTGCCGACAAAATGAACTAACCCTACCTAGACCTTGCTTTCGATGCTTTTTGTTTAAGCTTATTAAATAAGTAGCATCATAAGCTAATAATCATAGGGTTCTCAACTATTTGCTCTCATACGGGAAAGAATGCATTGATTGTCTGATCATAGTGACAGAGTTGCTGTTGATGACGCCCCCAAGAAATTGATGGAGAATCAACTGCTATTGATACTGAATAAAGCCTAATGTGTTTTTGTATGGCATAGTGTCTCACCAACTCCGGATGACACAGCTTAGGTTTTTATTATTCAATATACCTCTAATTACAACCTCACAATAATTTCGCGCTGACGACTCTTATGTGATGAGACTGCGCATGATTCATAGGGAGACAATAGGGTATGTGAGGTTATGATCATTTTGGGTTCGATAGGTATCGTGTTATACCAAGCGACCGTCATATGGGGACGATAAGGTTAATGTCATAGCTGGGTTTGAGTTTGGATCTGTTCTAATATCACAAGAAGGCACTGGCGTGACGCAAACAGAGGCAAGACTTCTAAATTTTCGAATCGAATGGGGTGTGAGTACGCATGCAAATAAAGACTCAATCCCGTCTTGTACATAAAATGCTTAAAGAAACGAAAAAAATATTACCATAGCAACTCAACCGAATTTGAATATGGCTTCTGAAAAAACAAAGCATACCCAATTTTTGTTCTTTTATATATGCGTAACGCAGGTCCACTAGAATATAGTTCATTGGAAGGTCCTAAGCCGCTAACTTTTTTTTTTTGGTACAGTTAAGCCGCTAACTTAATCTCTATTAAATCATTTAAATATATAGTTCTTGGAAGTATGTGCTCCAATGAATAGTCAATCAATCGGCAGATATTCTCCAAAATAGATACACGCGATTCATCAAGATTCTCTAAATTTGTTCCATTGATTAAGGGGATGCATCCAAATTTACGTTGTAAGCTTCTTGATAAATAAATCTTCTCGTATCTCTTAGAAAAGTAGTATCATTGATTCGTTCTAAGAAGAGCCAGATTGGGTTGAATCTTTCTTTTAATTCTATGAGTAAAGGGAGGAAAGCACTTCAAGATTCTTAAATCATTCAAATATATAATATAGAGCTCTAAATACTAATAGCAATCGGACAAACTCAACCTACGAATGCTTTCAATTTGATTTTATGCAATATCTAGATAGAGAAACTTAAATATTCTCGTTTGTGAGTGTTAAGTCAACTCAAGATTGAAGAAAAATTGGGGGAAATGGTGGTTGCCTTTTGGATGGGTCTCCATGTCCATTTTTGACCCATGTTTTGGATTATTGCAAACTACTCTCTTCTTTGGCCGGCTTCGAAAAGTATAAAAAATTCTTCTCATTTTAATTTTACAACTCTAATCCCACTAAAAAATAAATAAATAAATTTCACCTCTATTTTATTTCATTTCCGTTTTGTTTTTCTTTTTTGCTTCTACGAGGGCTGCGTATTCTCGCCTTTTGTTTCGAACCGTGTTAAGCTAGCTAATGTCCATGAAGAAAAAGGAAACCATGTCCACATTCACAGAATATAATCCTTAGCAAATGATTAAGGAATCACATGAATTCGACATACACATACACATATATTTTGATTTACGAAGCATTGTTGTTTATATGATGGCATTGCATTTGCATGGGGACTTTGCATGGATATTTCAAGAACTTTTATATGACGTGCAGTAGAAGTTAACAGAAACGCTGGTTGGTTTATGAAAATCAGAAAACAACACCATAAACTGTTAGGACTAGCTAGGGCAACGTGTTTGCCCTAATCTTGGAAATGGAAGCTCGATATGTTTATGTCCGCAGCAGGCAATTGTTCTTGTATGTAACGAAATGAAGAGCAGAGAAATATGTGGTCGTTGTTTTGCTTCGTATGGTCACATGGATTCCTTTTCAGTTCATCTTTCTCTCTGACAGTATACAAGTTCGAGATCTCTATCTCTCTTCTCGATTCGTACGTAGGCCTCGTTTTTCTCTTTCCTTCGCAAGAATCTCTGCGCACATCTGTCAGCTTTTACCTCTCGCTCTGTGCGGTCGTACGGTCGACCGTATTATTACCAAATGACGATAGGGAAAGTGTGATTCTAGGGTTCTTGATCTTCACAATGCACCAAGGAGGTGTCATAAGTTTATCCATTATTCCCTCGTTTCCCACGATGCATCATTGGTCACTTCAAATGCGACTATCACATAAACTAGCTAAAACAGGAACCGAGAATAAGTTCATTTCAGCTTTACTCGATCGATTGAAGAAAGTACGGCAGCCTTATTCTGATATATGTTCTAGGGTATTGGATAGGGATGTTTTCGGATTGGATCTGGTCAAACGTATGTCATGAGTCGTCCCTACCAGTCGAGTTTGGTTGTTGAAACTTCCAATGAGTTTGTATCTGGTCGAGTTTTCGTATGAAGAAGAATTTTCCAAGAGGGTGGATTGTCTGAAGTGGAAGTTGGTATAGAAACTTTGGTTTCTCCATATGATTTTGAGATAATATGCAAAGGAAACCAAGTGAATTTAACGACCAGAAAAAGCATATGTGTTGGATATTTTCTTCCAGCTTTCAATGATTTTCTTCAACTTGGAATATCTTATCATGAAGATTTCCTAAGGATTGTATTCAAGGGCTTACATAATGCAATTCTTGCAATATTTAGACACGTTAGCGACGAACAACGTAACAATATGGAATATAGATAGAGAGAGGAGCGAACATTAAGTCTATAAGCAATTCAGAGATTAGTGAATATAGAGGCGAGGATAGGCTAATTATATTGGAAAAAGACAGGAGAATTTTAAATAAGTAATTGAGCATGAGCGCCAGATGGATTTTCAAAGATTCTTGTTCAGTTTGGGAAGGGATTATTGAAGTTTTGACACGATTGGAAAAACAAACTATTTTCGTTAAGCGATTTATTGGCTAATCGCTTCGTCAAGAGGTTCTTCGTGCTGCACACGTTGTTGGTGGTTATGAGCTTGATTAATCAGATGGTATAAAATGATCAATGTTAGACTTAAAATTTAAGTGACTATGTGACCCGATCCACCACAATTAATGGCCACTTATGGTTGTAATTAACATAAGGTTGTGCTTGTTGCAATAAACAAGATGTTGCTGCTGTTGCTAATACCATTTGACTAGTTTTTTGGCATTGAAAAAACATTAAGAGACGGTTTTCGCATTACAAAAGATGTTGTTCCGACCTCATCGACCAGAAACTACTATATGACGCAATGAGAATCAAATTATCATCTTGATTATCTTGCACGGCTTTGATGTCATGTTTAGGCAATATTGCATTATAGACTAGGAGGAGATCAATATGGTAATTTAACCACAAAGTGTACAATAGCTAGGCAACTTTCTTGCTCCAACTATAATCCTCTAAAGCATCATCAAACCATATCTTTGCAAATATATGGTGGTGGTGGCTGTCCTTAGATGCGTTAATAATGATGTTAACATAATTTGTTAATGACAAGACATGGTTGTCCCCAAAATGGGCAGGTTGATTTCTTTAATCCAACCCCATCATTCCCCCCACTCCATTACAAAATCTCATAATACCCTTTTTGTGTTTTCCTTCTCTCTCTCTCTCTCCCTCAATTTTTATTTCTTTTGCAATAAAACCCTGAAAAATAAAACTATTTCACGTGCAGTAAGCTGTAGACATTGCAATGATTCACCATGGCGCTTTTAAAAAAGCTCAAACCCTCCCTTCCTCCCTTCAACACATTATACCAAAAGCCAAGGCAGTTTCCTTCGGCTTTCCAAGGTATTCTCTCATCTCTCTGGGGCTCTCAGAGAGAGAGAGAGAGAGAGAGAGAGAGAGAGAGAGAGAGAGAGAGAGAGAGAGAGAGAGAGAGAGAGAGTAAAAATGGCACTAGAAGCAGTGGTCTTTCCGCAAGATCCATTGATCAACTATACAAGCAGAGAGCTCTACAACTTGCTCGAAAGCAACTGGGGTTGCTTTGACTTCGGGTTGGATCGGAACGAGCACGGAGAATTTTTAGACTACCAAACGGAGAAGGATTTCCCTTGCGGCGAGTGGAACAACAATTCATGCTCGTCAGATGCAGGGAACAACACAGCACAATGTCACTTGAATAATGACAATAGCAATAATGGATCATCGAGCCACCGAGCCGCAGTTGTCGGCCGCCCGAAGCGGCGCCGCACAAAGAGCAGGAAGAACAAAGAAGACATCGAGAGCCAGAGGATGACGCACATTGCCGTGGAGCGAAACCGAAGGAAGCAAATGAACGAGTATCTCTCCGTGCTCCGGTCTCTCATGCCTGAATCTTATATTCAAAGGGTCTCTCTCTCTCTCTAAACCCTTTCTTTTGGCAGACCCTTTATTGTCATCAAATTCTTGAATATGTCCGCAGAAATGTATGTTTCTTCCTGAAAATGTGCTTTAGCTGGCTTGTGGTGTGACGTTTTGAATTTTCACATTTTGTGCAGAAATCTATGTTTCTCCCTGAAAATGTGCTTTAGCTGGCTTGTGGTGTGACGTTTTGAATTTTCACATTTTGTGCACATATGCAATACAAAACATTTGCTTGTGTGTTTTTAGCTAATCTTTACAGGGCTTAATTAATTGCATATTGTCTTAATAGGCAAAACAAAAAAAAAAATAATCAAGTAGAGATTTTGGATGGCTACTGTGTGTAGGGGGACCAAGCATCAATCATAGGAGGGGCCATAAATTTTGTGAAGGAGCTAGAGCAAAAGCTGCAACTACTTGGTGTTCAAAAGGAGATGGAGTACTTAAAATCTGATGATGACCATGATGATAAACCAACTTCACCTTTCTCTGAGTTTTTCACTCTCCGCAAGTACAACAATAACAACACCAACTCCTCCGGCTCACCATCACCATCAACAGCAACAACGACGACAGCCTGTTACAGCTCCACTAACGAAGTGGCTGCGGGGAACAAGCGGCTGTCGGCCATCGCGGACATAGAAGTGACCATGGTGGAGAGCCACGCGAGCCTGAGGATACGGACGAAGAGGAGGCCGAAGCAGCTCCTGAAGGTGGTGTCCGGGTTGCATTCTTTGAGGCTAACCGTTCTTCACCTCAATGTCACCACCGTGGATCGTGTCGTCCTCTACTCCATCAGCGTCAAGGTTAGACCTTAATTTCAGTGCTTGCTGATCGCCACGTTCGGTGACGAACCGGTGTATGGTCTCCATATTATCCCCAGAGCACGCCATTTTGAGCAATTGTCGATATTGTTATGCAAACATCTTATTCTCTTTCATTTGCAATTTCGGTCCTAAATCACTGTGCTCGAATTGATTCCGTCCATATGGGTTCCTGCGGATTGTCAACATAGTCCCGGCGCGTGCGATTTGGAGGATGATTATCTCCTGAATTTGGATTCGGAGTTCGTCATGCATTTCTTTCTATTTTGTTTTCTCTTGCTTCGTTTGAACAAGCGTCACCAACTTTTAATTAGATTTTGTTATCAAACCATGGCCACATTTTAATTTTAATTTGAGGTACATTCATCATCGTTGTGGTCATAACGTCTTGTGTGTCTGTGTTCATACCTTACGTTATGTGAATGCAGGTAGAAGATGATTGCAAGCTGACGGCAGTGGATGAAATTTCTTCTTCTGTGTTTCAGATATTCGTCAAAATTCAGGAAGAGTCGATTTAATTAGATTTTATCATTACCTTTAAATTCCTCATCTTCCTCTTATTCTACTTCTTTCCTTTTGTAATTTTTTTATTTTCCTTTTTTTACCTGTTTGTAACCTTTACGGACTCATAACGTAGCTTCTCTCTTCTTTATTCCCGTAGATTGTAGCCCGTCGTCATGTGGTTATTCAAAAGTTCGCCAATTTCATTCGAAATTGATTTAGTCTTCATAATGTAGCTTTAGCGCAATGTCAAACTAGGAGTCCAGGAGAAATAAGGCAGCGAGTAATTAAGCTTTCTTCGAGTCGTAATGCGTCGAATCGAGTTGACTGATCGAGTGTCCCTCCAAAAATATGTGATTTTGGACCATCGTTATAAGTGGAATCGTACCGAACCTTAAATTTCCATGGCCTTAGGTATATCTCCAGTAACTTGTTGAATTATTCACATCATGAACATGGACTATTATTTGATTCACCACGAGTGAAAACGAAATTACCGTCTAATAATGTTGACTGAGCGACAAGGGGAGGTAAGATATGGCTGGCTAATCAAACATAGTCTTCATCATAAATGTGTGTCGTGTTGTATGTATGGTTAAGTCCTTGTTAAGTCATATTGTTAGGAAAGTCTAGCCAAGGATGCAGTAATGAATACGCTTTTTTCGATTTTGTATTTTATCTAGAATAGGTATGATGGTCTACAAATTTGAACTTCAAATGGGAATCATTAGCGTATTGAATGCAAACGATGTCCCCATGAAGCTGTACGATGTTTCACATCCCAAGGAGGAGAAAGTGGATTTTGTTGTTGGTGGTGGGTCTTGTTTGTCTTCTTGGATTGCAGAATAATTGATAATGACATTGGAGCACTTCAAAAAAAAATTTCGGGATATTTTCAACTTTAGGGTTTTTCATCCCAAAAGGAAATATGCACAATCACATGACTATATGTCTATCATAAGATGGCTCGATGCAAAAGATTTTGCCATCAACTTGCAAGCTGGCATTACTAAAAAAGTTTTACCGACAACAGTGGACACAAAATCTGGACCACAGAAGGCAAGCTAGGGCATTTGGAAAAATTTAAGTTAGAAAATATGTCGAACATAACTCGATAAAATCACACCAAACACCTAGAACTCAGGGACGGTAGCCATTGCTAGTCCCCGGGTCGAACTTGTATTGATATGGTTTTCCGGTGTAATTTAGTGACAGAATAAGAAAAAAATCGAAGACTGCTCTTCATGTAAGTATAGGAGATATGCAATACCATCAAACAATATATTTAATGACTTTGAGAGATTGTCGAGTGGATCGAGACTCACTACACTACGATTTAGGGACACATAGTTTTGAGTTCAAAATGTAAGGAAGACAAACTGTCTTTGGGCACCTCAAAAGGATTTTATTCAAGATAATAATCATTCCATCAGTTGCATTAGTGTTAAAAGATTGCTCAATTTGGCAATTCCCTTGACGATCACCTATAATCTTGCGATTAGTCACGTAATCCACTTCATACAGAGTCATATATGCATGGAGAGACTAGGTAGTAGGCTCAATGACTAGGTTGCTGTCTGTGTTGCCAGCTCCCACGATTATCTTGATCAAAGTCATTTCTTAATAAGGTCAAATTTGAGTTAAGTTTCTATTACTGAATGAATGTAAAGTGAACCAAGGAGGATGATCCCAACTGTTGCAACTTTCCGCGTGGAGGTCTACAATATGCCTAGCCAAACACTGATGAATGACGCCCCTACAGGCAAAAAGTGAGAAGATCCAACAGCTTTTCATTGATTTGTCCAAGATGCTATTATTTTAATCTTTCTATCTGATTTGTAGAGCCTAAAGTTCTCACCCCCCCCCCCCCCGGTAAAAGATAGGTGAAAAAGAAAAGAAAAAGAAACTGTTGCTTTTATTCCGTGAAAAATGTGCAGGAGTATTCTAGGGTTTCGTTTTAGAAGATTCCTTCAACCCCCTAGCTCTTTCTGTGTTTTCTCTTGTTTCTTTCTGATTGTCTGCTTGTGAATGGAACATGGCCTTCAATGATTCCTGTTCTCGGTCGCGCTCTCTCTCGAGATGTCAGTGGCTTTTTTGCTGTAATTATTGTGCAGAAAGAGGCCGTGGATCATGAGCCATTCATGCAAAGCGTAAAAGGGCTGGTGGTGTTGCTTCCCAAAAGGAGAAGAGATCTACAGACGGCATACAATTAACGAAGCAGCACGCAATAGATAATGATATGGGGCCAACTCGCTTAACATGTACACATTCATCTGTGTAGATCAATGCGCTTGTTATCCATATAGATTTATGTAATAATTGAGCCGAGAAAGCGACTTGCCCTAGATCAATCAGTCTAAAGCAGAAGGGAGATAAGACGCATCGCATAAAGCAAAACGAGAAATTACCCTCCAGTGAAACAAGATTGAAGGAAAAAAAGGGGGGGAGAAAGGTACTTTTAATGGTCTCCTGGGAAAATCAGTGGGGATTGGACTTTGTATTACATCCGGTAGTACCGAATATTGGCGATCGGCCTAACTTGTTGTCCACGGTATTCGTGTATACTACGCTACGAATAAATACGTATTAGTCAATTAATATAAATGGAAAATGTGTTTAACTTTTTCTTTTCAAATCGTTTTGCTTGCTATGGAGAATAGGAAGCTCCTCTCTCGTTGCCTCTTTCTTTTCGTTCCCTCTTTTGTTCATTCTTGGTGGTCCCCCATCAGAATATTAAGGAAGCTTTCTAGGGTGACTATTGTTGGTGCGTTGAGTTGAAAGTTTGGAAAGGGAACGCCACAGGTTTGCACGATCTGAGGAAGCTTCCTTCCTCTCCCTTGTTCATTACATAACATGAGCAACTTTTGGGGTTTAACAACATTTTAATCACTGATTAAGCTGGAGGAGGAGCCTAAGGCAACTTTGGGCTTGCTTGGAGGCCATAACTCAGGAGGGATTTAGTTAATCTTACTAATTAAAACAAATCGTGAGGCTATTTTGGAAAGGATTGCTTAATTTGAGTGGTAAAGGTGATTTATCCGTCGTGCTCCTCGAGAACTCCAACGTCTTATCGGTTCGGTTTCTTGTTCGGCGCAACTTCCCGGAATCTGCCCGCTAGCCACGGCGCGAAGAGCTTATCTGCAGATGTCGACGTCAGTGATCCCGTGTTCGAGCGAACACCACTTTATTGCGGGATAAGCGGAAAAGAACGGAGTTTGAGACTGCTTCAATGCGCATGGGACAAAATTGAATCCCCGAAGGGATCTAATCAATGGTACCTACCTACGAACGAGGTCGGCCAAAAAGAGGTAAGAAACGATGCAACGGCTTCCATGTTACTATTAATAAAATTAAAACTTGCGCATTTTCGGCAACAGCGGCGCATCTGGTGTAGTGGTATCATAGTACCCTCCCACGGTACTGACCGGGGTTCGATTCCCCGGATGCGCACGTTTCCATCACTTTTTTTCTGTTTTTGTCGTTCCTAGTTGCCCCCTGCTCCAGGGTCAGCGGTAACCATGAACACAAGTGCCGGTTTTGTTTTAGGACGATTGAGTCGTGGGGGTGTACTTTGAATCGTTCGGGAATGCGAAATTCATTCGCAAAACGGAACCTGCGAGTCAATTTTTTTCTTTATTACCAAACGGAAACCCCAACAAAGAAAAGGCATTGAATCAAGCACTTTGACTTCGTAGTCAACGGTTTTTTTGTAGCTGGAGGGAAGTCCAGAGCCCAATGGGGCCCGGCTTCTTCTCTGGCTGAGATGGGATCTCTCGTTCTTTCCTCTAGCGACCCTGCTTTGGAGTCCGAGCTTTCCCATCTCGCGCATCGCAGGCTGGTGCGGTGAGAATACACCCATCGTGGGTCATTCGGGCCGATGATAGACCCGCCAGGCCTGCGAAGCCTGAAGGGTAGTTGTTGTTTTTGTCCTTTGAATCGGGAGTTTCAAATTCTAGGACTTGGCTCTTTTGAGTGTATTCTGGGATTGGTGTTGTCATTGTTTAAATCATTCGGTTGTTGGGCTTGGGTCGTGACGCATTTCCTATGTAATGTATAGCTCGGCCTCATTGTTTGAAGCCTATGTTTTGATGAATATGTATATGTTGCTTGGCCTTTTTGCATTGATAGGATTACAATGTAGTGCTAATTTATCATTGATTGTTATTATGTGATGATGTTGCTGAGTTGGGGTTTGGCGTGCTATAGTTCTTGGTGGTTAATGTTTCTTATGTCCAGAGCATCCGTGGAGGTATCGTATTCCGATTGCTAGGACCTTTAGTGGCAGTAAGCTTGAATTGAAGTTAAATCCGAGAATCTGCATTATTTGTGAATACTGCAGCGGCGATTATTTGATTTTACTTGCTCAGGAAAAATTGATGTTTCCTGGTTAATGCGCTGTTAGAATGTTTTCTGCCCTCAACGTGATTGGAGTCTCGGTCTCTCGCCAATCAGAACCCTCACTCTTTTTGCCAGTTTAGAATTTAGGAGTGGAGATGTGGATCTTGAGATGCTATTTACATGTTATATTGCTGGCTTGTTTGTAGTCCAAGACTCTCAATCGTCTTCTCATCTGGTCTTTACCATAGGTTTCCCCAAAGGATACACCGCCCCTTAAAGAATTGGGATTACCTCTTGATGTCTGGGTGCTGCATAATCTTGCTCATGTGGAGTTGAATGCTGTTGATTTGGCATGGGATACAGTGGTTCGGTTCTCACCATTCTTTGAGTTCATTGAGACTCTTGGGGAAGGATACTTCGTTGACTTTGCTAGCGTTGGTGATGATGAGTGTCGCCATTTTGCTTGCTGCTCCCAGAGGCTTCTGGAGCTTGGATTCAGGTCAGGGGAACATTTGAAGTTTGCAAATTTCTCCTAGCATGCGCAACCCCATATTCCTTTTATCATATTTGTTTACTTGGATATGGAGATGTGGCTGCTCATAATTTGCTTCGGAGAGAGTGAGAAATCCTCTGATAACATTGTTGTTCGTTTCGCAGAGACCCACACTGGTTTAGGTAGCTCTTCGCTGTTGAGTTGTTTGAAGCATTGTCAGTCTAATATTATGTGAATGCAATAACAAGCACAGGCATTGTTGCATCTTTTGTTGGATCAATTGCATAATTTGTTTGTGGATACTCCATGGGCATTTCTCTAAGTTCCAACTCATTGCTCATGCGACGGACACAGCTATTTAAGCACAAGAGGAAGGAACTATCACTTTGAGTAATAATTATACGTCCACACTTTTATACTAATACAATCTATCAAATGATTCCTTCCCTATACAGCAAAAGATTAGGACTTTAACCTAAAATGGCCACTACTTATACTTCCTGTTTCCAGGCAAATAGACCGAATTGCAACATATATAAACACAGATGCACCAATACATAGTAGAAGCATTTGCATGAAATAGTCTGATGTACTTGCTGCTAGCATTTGCATATGAATGAAGGCCTTGGGCGAGTAGCCTGTAGGCGTGCCTTTGTGACATACTTAAAATTATGAGTGAAAAGACAAATGGAAAGTCTTTGGGCCCATTACTGTGCACTAGCTTTTGTATCAGGATACCAGTTCTGGTCAACCTCCTACATATACATTAATATGGCAAGAAGAGGAATTCAGATGACAACTAGATATATTGGGACGGTAAGGAATTGAGTCTCGCCACCCGTTCTAGTCCCAATTGAGTATACTTTATAACAGATAATAAAAAAACGAACAAACAATATACAACATTGGAGGAAGGGTGGACCACCAGAGTTCGCATCAACCTCATTGTCCACTCTCTGGCTTCCATAATTTTCCCCTTACAACTATTGACAAATACTGTCTGTTTGCTTTTACAAATGTCAGTCCAGCAAAATACGGCAAAATGCTCGCAGTTGTTGCTCACGAGGTTGTAATTGCCAGAAGCATTGTTAGCATGAAGCTCACTAGCCTTCTCGAGAACTTGATCGTGCGATTTGGCAAAGGTTAAGGTGGTGCAAGTTTCTCACCTCGTGATCATAAACCCTAGTCGTGGCCAACTGTACCCGTCACTACAAAAAAATAGGGATTTAGCCACGGAAATTAGGGACGAATAATTTTTCGTCACTAATTTGCGACGAATTTCGCGACGGAAAAAAATCCATGGCTAATTTGTGACGGAATTTGCCACGAAAAAAATTCGTGGCTAATTTGCAACGGAATTAGCGATGAAATTTTTTTCCATTGTTAATTTGCGACGGAAAAAAATGTCGTCGCTAATTTGCGACGGAATTTGCCATGAAAAAAAATTTATTGCTAATTTATGACGGAATTAGCGACGGAATGTGCCACGAAAAAAATTCGTCGCTAATTTGCGATGGAGTTTGCCATGAAAAAAAATCCGTCACTAATTTGCAACGGAATTTGCGATGAAAAAGTATTTGTTGCTAATTTGCGACGGAGTTAGTGATTTATTTTTTTTTGTCGCTAATTTTGCGACGTAATTTGCAACGAAAAATAAATTCGTCGCTAATTTGCGACGAAAAATAAATCCGTCTCTAATTGTCCCCCTTGCTACTTGTAACATACCCCTACCCCCAATTTCTCTCTCTCCCTACTAATTCCTCATATCCCTCTTCGCTGTTCTCCCTCTCTCTCCCTCTTTCATTTCTCTCGATAAAACTCTCTGCGTGCGCGCAAATCAGTCTCGATAAAGTTTTTCTGCCGGTAAGTGGCGTGGCTAATTTGCAACGAAGACGGTTCGTTGCAAAACTAGTCATTGCTAGATTCGATTTTTTTTATTTTATTGAGTTTTTTTTTCCTAATTTCATCGTCGGTTGCCGGACCGGCGACCGGCAAGACCTCGCCGGCCATGGGCGAGGCCGCTGGACCTCGCCTAGATCTAGGCGAGGCCAAGTGGCCTCGCTATGGTCGCCGCTGCTGGACCTCACCGTCGCGGCGAGGTCGAGCGGCGACCATGGCCACTCGTCCTCGCCTAGATCTGGGCGAGGTCCAGCAGCCTCGCCCATGGCCGCCGCTCGACCTCGCCGCACAGATCTGCGGTGAGGTTGAGCGGCGGCCATGGCGAGGCCGCCGCTCGGCCTCACTGCAGATCTATGCAGCGAGGTCGAGCGGCGGCCACGGGCGACGCCACTGGACCTCGCCTAGATCTGGGCGAGGCCGAGCGGCCTCGCCATGGCCGCCACCGCTGGACCTTGCCGTCGCGGCGAGGTCCAACGGTGGCTAGATCTAGGCGGCGAGGTCGAGTGGCGACCTCACCATGGCCGCCGTTGGACCTCGCGGCGAGGTCCAATGGCGCCTAGATTTGGGCGGCGAGGTCGAGCGGCCATGGTCGCCGCTCGACCTCGTCGTGAGGTCCAACGGCGGCCATGGCGAGGCCGCCGCTCAACCTCGCCCATGGTCAGCGAAGTGACCTTGCCCATGGCCAGCGAGGTCCAACTCGCCGGCCTTAGCCGATCGTCGGATCGGTGAAAAATATCTAGAAAAAAAAATTCGAAAAAAAATATGTTTTTAAAAAAAAAGTTGAAGCAATTTTTTTTAGGTACGTGTCCATTTGAAAGTCTTGCAGATGAAGTGAACGTTACAATTCTCATCAAATTGAACACTTTCTACTATAAAGATTTCAGTCAAATACTTGGGTAAGTCTTCTTGATATGGTAATTGTTTTATTTTTTTCAATTTCAAAGTAATTGTTTCGTCAAAAACAAAATTTTAATTTTTAGAATTTTATGGTTTTAATTAAGAAAATTTTATGATTTTAATATTTTACGAGATTTTGTTATTTTTATATAGATACAATGCAAATAGACAGGGCTTGGATGTATAATAAAAACTTACTTGGATGTCGAGGATTGACCGATGAGTTTCGTACTGGATTGAAACTATTTTTGGACTTTGCTCGTAGTAAATATGAATTGATGGATGGAAATAAGTTACGGTGTTCGGGTAACAAGTGCAGTAATGGTAAATTTCATGTGTGTGATAAAGTTAGAGAATATCTTTGTACATTTGAGTTTACTCCGAACTACTATAATTGAACTTACCATGGTGAACCATTTATATTTGATGAAGGATATCAAATAAGTGATCAATTTTCAGTTAGGGAAGAATGTAGCTATTATGACCAATTGAACCTATATCAGATGATGGTGATTAATGCAGCTGGTCAGAATGTTGTTTCAGATTCGAACCATATAAGTACTAGTTTTACTCCTACACTTGAACAATTGGCAGAGATAGGAATAACAGGTTTTGATGAGAATGTATGTAATGAAACATTTACATCTAATTAGTTCTTGAAAGTGTTGAAAGCAGCAGATGAACCTTTATGGGCAGGTTGTGACAATTATACTCAGTTATTAGTGACAGCAAGATTGTTAAATATCAAGACAAAGTATAATGTGTCTGAGAATTGCTTTAACTTTTTTGTTGAAGTAATGCGAGAAACAATGTCTCGTGATAACATCATGCCAAGTAATTTTTACGATATGAAGAAGTTAGTAGCTAACTTAGGTCTTCTAGTTGAAAGGATTGATGTATGTAGTAGGGTTTGTATGTTATATTGAAGAGATGATGAAAATACAGAATCTTGCAAATTCTGTAGTCAACCTAGGTATAAGATTAACAGGAGGCAGGATTGTAATTAGAAGCGTAGACCATACAAGAAAATGTTTTATCTGCCCTTAATCCCTAAATTGCAAAGGCTTTATGGGTTTCAAGCCACTGCTGAACACATGACTTGGCATGCAAATTATGAAACAGAAAAGGGTCTAATATGTCATCCTTTAGATACAGAGGCATGAAACATTTTGATAGAACATACCCTGAGTTTGCAATAGAGCTTCGAAACATCAGGTTAGGTCTCTGTGTTGATGGATTTGCCCCATTTGAAAAATCAGGGAAAAGTTATTCATGTTAGCCAGTTATCTTAACTTCGTATAATCTTCCACCAGGTATATGCATGAAGACACTTTATATGTTTTTGACATTGATCGTGATTGGCCCACAAAATCCGAAAAAGTTGATAGATGTTTATATGCAATCATTGATTGAAGAGTTACAACGGCTATGGGATGAAAGTGTCGTTACGTATGATGTTTCTACTAATCAAACATTTGTAATGAAGGTTGCTCTTCTTTGGACGATAAATGACTTTTCAGCTTATGAAATGTTATCTGGATGGAGTATAGTTGGGATCTTAGGATGTCCGATATGTTTGAAGAGATCGAAGTCATTCAGATTAAGACATGATAAGAAGCCTAGCTATTTTGACTGTCACATATAATTTTTGCCGATGAATTATACATTCAGAAGGAATAAAAAAGAGTTCATCAAGAATAAGATTAAAAGAACACCTCCACCATTGAGGTTGACTAGTGATCAAATTTGGGAGTGAGTGCAGGACTTTCCAACCATTATTAAAAACCCCCATGGCACAACTATTGCGTACGGAAGTACACATAAGTAGACTAAACGCAGTATATTTTGGGATCTAGCATATTGAAAGGCCCATCTTATTCATCATAATCTTGATGTCATGCATATTGAAAAAATGTTTTTGACAATGTCATAAATACTGTGATGGATGTCACGAGAAAAACAATAGACAATTTGAATGCAAGAAAAGATATGAGAGATATTTGTGATCGGCCAACATTAGATATAGATGCAAACAGCAGGGGACCAAAATCAAAAGCAGTTTATATATTGGATAAGGGGCAGAGACAAGTCGTTTGTCAATGATTGAAATCTGTGCGGTTTCCTGATGGATATGCTTCGAGCATCGGGAGATATATTGATTTGAACGAATGCAAGTTGACATGATTAAAGAGTCATGATTGTCACATATTTATGGAAAGACTAATTTCAATAGATTTCAAGGAACTTCAACCAAATTTTGTATAGGACGCCATTACAGAGTTAAGTAATTTTCTTCATGATATTTGCTCAACAGTGTTAAAAAACATCACACAAGGAAAAACTGGAGAGAGACATTCCAATTATTCTTTGCAACTTATAAAGGATATTTTTTCTATCATTTTTTGATTCAATGGAGCATCTTTTAGTTCACTTGCCTTATGAGGCCAAAGTTGCAAGTCCCGTCTAATTTCTATGGATGTATCCATTTGAAAGGTAAAAATTTTTTCAAAATAAATTTGAAAATACTTCATTATATATTATATTATGATAAACTTCTTTCTATTGCAACTAGGTTCTTATATCATTTGAAGAAAAAAGTGAAGAATAAGGCATGTGTTGAAGGTTCAATTTGTAATGCATATATTATGGAAGAAGTGACAATATTTGCATCATACTATTTTGAGCCGCACGTGTAGTGCAAGAGGTGGAGAGCAGAAGAAATGATGAGGGTCTCATTGATCCCAATTGTAAATCATTCTCTATTTTCAATTATTTCGATCGACCAAATGACGCATGTAAGTTTCGTTACTTAACAGGCAAAGAACGGCAGACAGCCCATACATATATTTTACTGAACTATCTAGAAGTGGAGCCATACTTCGAGTAAGTGTATATTTGCAAATATATGTATTGCATGTCAAATATTTACTAATATATAAATGTAAATTGTTAATAGGATTTTTCAAAATTCAATGTATGGACTACTACCAAATGAGTTTGACTGTTTGTGCGATGAACAATTTGCAGCATGGTTCAAAATATATGTAAGTTGCCTATAGACCAACATCAAGTTATTAATATTTTATACATCATTTAAATATATATTATTGACTTTGCGTGTGTGACCTTAGGTTCACAGTAATCATTATCAAGTTAAAGAGCAAAAATTGCTATATTATCTGTCATGGGGTCCAAAGTCAAGCATATGAACTTGGCCAGCATATTTCATGAACGGGTATAATTTTCACACTAAAAAATATAGAATGGGAAAAGTCATAATGAATAGTGGTGTGTGTGTTCGGTTATCCAATGGTGGTAGTTCAAAAGATGATTTTTATAGTTTGCTGGATGAAATCATGGAGATAGAGTACCCCAGATCATTAATGCGGGTTGTGTTATTTAAGTGCACGTGGTTCGACCCCGTCAAAGGAATGAAGGTGCATACGAAGTTTAATTTGGTTGAAATAAATTACAAGAAAATGTATATGAAATATGAACCATTTCTGTTGGCAAAACAAGCAATTCAAGTATATTATGCATCATATCTAAGTTTAAAACGTGACAAAACTGATTGATGAACTGTATGTAAAACCAAAGCACAAAGAAAAATCGAGGAGCACTGGAAGGATACAGCATATCAATAAGAGAAAGTTTGTAACACGATTCAAACTGAGGAATATAACATTTCAACTCTACGAGATCTATGTGGGGCAATGATAGATGCAGATCTAACTGAAATTCGCGAATCAAATTTAGAAGGTGCTGCAGAATCTGATTTTGAGACAAAGAATGAGGACGACGACGACGACGACGACGACGCTCAAGAAGAAGATGAAGATCAAGATGAAGACGAAGGTGAGGATGAAGATTTAGATTTTTTAGACTTTTTACTAATTATGTCGTAATTATTATTATTATTATTATTATTATTATTATTATGACAAGAGTTTATTGTTATTGTCATATTTATTATTATTGCTGTTGTCTTAATTATTATTATTATTATTGTTGTTGTTGTTGTTGTTGATTATTATTATTATTATTATTATTGCTATTATTGTTACTGAAACGTTATTGTCGAGAAAAAAATGAATTACGCGTGTGTGGGCTAGTAGAAATGAAATTCGTGGCAAATTCTGTGGGAAAGTTGCCACGGATTTAGCCACGAATTTCAAAAAAATGCCTACACATGGCTAAGTCATTTTCTTTTAAAATTTGTGGCAAAATCCGTAGCAAATTTGTCACGGATTTAGCCACGAATTTTAAAAAAATGCCCACACACACGTCTAAGTAATTTTTTTATGAAATTTGTGGCAAAATTTGTGGGAAATTTGCCACAGATTTAGCCACGAAATTTCAAAAAAAATGAATTGTGGGCATTTTTTTTAAATTTGTGGCAAAATCCGTAGCAAATTTGCCACGAATTTCATAAAAAAATTACTTAGGCGTCTGTGGGCATTTTTTTAAAATTCGTGGCTAAATCCGTGGTAAATTTTCCACGGATTTTGCCACGAATTTCATAAAAAATGAATTGCGGGCATTTTTTGAAATTCATGGCAAATTTGCCATGGATTTTGCCACGAATTTTAAAAGAAAATGACTTAGGTGTGTGTGGGCATTTTTTTGAAATTCGTGGCAAAATTCGTGGCAAAATTTTTAAAAAAAATGAATTGTGGGCATTTTTTTTAAATTTGTGGCTAAAATCTGTGGCAAATTGCCACGGATTTTGCCAAGGATTTCATAAAAAAAATTACTTAGGCGTGTGTGTGGGCATTTTTCTAAAATTCGTGGCTAAATTTTTTTAAAATTTGCCACGGATTTTGCCACGAATTTTAAAAGAAAATGACTTAGGCGTGTGTGAGCATTTTTTTAGAAATTCGTGACAAAATCCGTGGCAAATTAGTCACGAATTTCATAAAAAATGAATTGTGGGCATTTTTTTGAAATTCATGGCACAATCCATGGCAAATTTGCCATGGATTTTAGCCACGAATTTTAAAAGAAAATGACTTAGGTGTGTGTGGGCATTTTTTTTTAAATTCGTGGCAAATTTGCCATGAATTTCATAAATAGGCTAACAGAAATTAAATTCATGGCAAAAGCTGTGGCAAATTTGCAACGGATTTTGCCACGAATTTCAAAAAAATGCCCACATACGCCTAAGTCATTTTTTTAAAATTTTGGCAAAATCTGTGGCAAAATTTGCCACGAATTTTAAAAAAAGTGCCCCCAATTCGTTTTTTTGAAATTTGTGGCTAAATTAGTGGTAAATTTGCCACGGATTTAGCAACGAATTTAAAAAAAAAATGCCCACACACGCCCAAGTCATTTTTTTTTAAATTCGTGGCAAAATCCGTGGCAAATTTGCCACGGATTTAGCTGCGGAAAAAAATATTAGGGTTTTCCGCGACAATTTTATATTTCGATTCGAATTTGCCGCGACAATTTAAAATTCATGGCTAATATCGTGGCAAATTAGCCATAGCCACGAATTAAAATTCATGGCTAATTTGCCACGGAATTAGTCACGAATTTGAATCCTTGGCTAATTTGCCACGACATTAGCCACGAATTTTTATCCGTGGCTAATTTCGACGGAAATTAGCAAAAAGACGTCGTCTTCATTTGCGGGTAGAATTTAGGGTTTCTTCTTTGTCTCGATCGACCCATTTAGGGTTTTCGCTCCTTCGTCTTCTCCCTTATAAGTGTCTCTGTCTCTGTCTCTCTCCCTCTAGATCGAACGATTCTTAGCGACTTTCGGCTTTCTTCGGCATTCTTTGGCATTCTTCGATGCGATTCTCGATGTTCTTTGGCGGCGGACACTGGGAAGCGCAAGGACACCCAGCGCGAGGATCGTCATCCGAGAGTTTTAGAGGTATGTTCTCTAAATTTTTTAGCCACGAATTGCTTCTGCTTCTATTGTTTGTGTTGGGATAGATGTTGTTGCTTCTGTTGGACGACTTTGCTTGGGTTTGCTGTTGGACGTTGTAGGACGTTGTTTGTGTTGGGATAGATGTTTTTGCTTCTGTTGGGCGTTTTTCTGCTTCTGTTGTTTGACATTGGATCTGCTGTTGGACAACAAAACCATTGTGTTGGGTCTACTATTGGACGTTGGGCAAAACAGAACCATTCTGTTTCGTCCACGAATTTGATTTTGTTCGTGGGCGAAACAGAATGGTTCTGTTTCGCCCACAAATTTCATTCTGTTCGTGGCCAAGTGGAAACGAGCTGAAATTTGGTCGGATTTAGGTTGAAATTTGGTCGGAATGAACTGAAATTTGATCGGATTTGGGGTGAAATTTGGTTGAAATTCGTTTGAAATTTGATCGGAATGAGGTAAAATGTGGTTGGAATGAGCTGAAATTTGGTCGGTCAAGTGGAAATGGCCCACTGATCTAAAATCATCGCCTTAGGCTGTGATGCAAGTTGTTTTTTGGCGTTTCAGAGTCGTTTAGATGGGTTTTTGAGCAAAAAACTATTCTAGATGAACAGTGTTTTCCGTTCGGTTTTAGTTTTTTTTTGCATTTCGGAGTCGTTTCATTATTATTTTATTTATGTATAGGTTTGAATATTGAAACCAATAAAAAAATTTTAGGGTATCTTTGATTTCTAATCGTGGCGAGAAATCCATGAGGGTGATGAGTGCCTTTGTTTCACGTTGTGTGAATGTGATCATGTCATCAATGAGATGAATTGTATTTGCTCTATTTATTTGGTTTTTGATTTTCCATTTGTAAATTTCCTTCTTATTAAGTCTTGCGGGAAAAGTTGGGCTGTAAATCAGTCTACTAATAATACTATTATTTTTTAAAGAATACAAGTTTTTGTTTTCCCCTTTCTGGGCGAGATTCAAGAATCAAATTATTGAGTTCATGACCAGTAGGACTTTTGTGGCGAATTGACACTTTTTTTTGGTCAGAAAATTGACACTTGATAAGCAACAATTTGTGTAATTAATATTTTGAAATTTGAAATATTTCTTATTGATTATGCTTGGCAAGTGATTTATATTTGTGGGGACAACAAAAGAAAGACAAAAGTGCTACATTACACAAGAGAAAGAGAAATGACTTCCGTCATTTTAAAATTGACTTGTGCATTTATGAGGGGGCGTGGCAAGCATCGCACCGTCTCCCAAGAACAAGGAAGGTCTAGGTAGTGGTATAAAATCGATGATTCCATCTAAGATTAAGCATCTTTGCGCATGGAGAAATGACGTAGCTAGTGAGGTACTAACCGAGGCGCATCTAATGTGGGTTGAAAACTATTTCCAAATCTTCTTTGGCCTAGGTTCAAGCCTTGGCCATCGAGAATTTCTAGAATGGCTTCCTTCGGGGTAAAGCCTTATAATTACTAGTTCAAAGCTTACTGATTAATTTGAAGTTGATATATTCATTTTAAAGGGATATGTGCACCATAAATCATAAAATTTGTTGTGAAAGTGTAATTAATTTCTAAGGCTTTCAAAACATGCAATCAAATTTTAAAACAAGTCGAATTAGAGTAATTAACAGAAAATGCTGAGACATTGACTAGGATTAATGAAGCCTATGTAGATGAGAAGGGGAGACCTTATAAAAACATCAGGTTCGTTCTTATTCCACTCTCTTGCTCATTGAATTACTACGTGTCACTCTTTTGTTTATTTGCAATATGGTTCCTTTTGTTTTGAGCAGGATCAGGCATATATATATATACTGGATGATCCTTTTGATGACCTTGACCAGCTAGATGAGTTGTTCTCCCTTTTTTACTATTGTACGACCAGAAATTTAGCTCGTAAGCATTTTCGGACAGCTTGCTTTTTTTTTTTCCAGGGGTCAAGTTTCTCTCTTGCTCTCAATAACAAAATGGTAAGCTTCACGACGTACGTCATTGTGTATCCCTAATACATGTTCATATTTTTTTATATTTTTATCTAACCTTCCAACTTGTTAGTATAAACGTGGAGTTCACATGCGTCGTGGTGATGCTTCACAAAGAAGACCAGGCCCTTCCCCTTCCTCGTCCTCATCCCCGTCCCTTTTCTCTTCCCCTGCCCTTTCATCTAACCCTTAACCAGTACATGTTGATGGACATATTGGCCCTTCCTCCGACTCTCAAATGCGAACTGAATTTACTTCAGTTCCATCGCCTTCGGTTCCACCTTCTTCTTCAATGCAACACTCGAATGATGAAGAAGATAATCGATTCATAATATCCCCATTTGGAGATTCGTAAGTACTTCATTTTTTTAAGTATATGTAAATTATTATGGATGTCAACTGAATTGTCTGTATGCTTCACGGATGCTACGTATGTTAATATTGTTATAACCTGTTTGCAGATTTATGGATGCTACGTATGTTGTGAGGAGACTTAATAAAATAATCAATAACTGTTGGATGGGGCAGTATAGTAGTTGGACCATCGCTCCAAAAGAAGTAAAGGAATTGTGGTGGAATGAGTTCAAGGTAAGTTTTGTCCTTCTATTTCCTCACAAACTAAGTTCGGTTTAGCATACTGAGTGTACAATTGTTTTTCTATTGATTGCTTGTAGCGGAAGTTCAGGTGGGATGAAGCGGAAGAGAAAGAAGTTAGAAGAATTTTTAAGAAGAAAGCCGGTGATCACATACAAAATGTGATGAATAGAGCAAAGAGAAGTCAAGAAAAGCCGAATTTTATTACAGCTGACAATTAGGCGGAAATTAAGAGAACTTGGGACACCGAAAAACATAAGCAAATCAATAAAATAAATAAGAAGAATCAAGCTTCTAGTTCTAGTGAAGGGTCGACCACATATGCTAGGGGCTCTATCAACATTGGGGAGCATCAAAAAAGAATGGTAAGTCTTTTAAACATGTTGTAAGTTAATTCAATGATTACTCATTTATGTTTATATGTTGTAGGCAGATGAATTGGAGACGGAATCGTCATTTATAACTATATTTGAACGCACATTTCAGAAAAAAGATAAGATATGGACTGACAATTGAGCAAAAGCTATTAAGGTATGTAAGGTTATATTTTGTATTTATATATACGAAGTTTTTTTTATTTTCACCTATATTGTTAATGTAGGATAAATATGATGAACTTGTAATGAGTACTGCTGCTGCTAGTGGTGATGGTGTTGCTGCGTCCGAGCCATCGGTTGACAGTATGATATTATGGGTGGAGGCATCGGGTAGAATGATAAGAGGCTAAATATTTGGGATGAGATCCTTGTCAAGGATGTATACAATGCCGGCTGCTGCAACTTCATCCTCCAGTGTGGCTTTTTTAAGGAGGACACAATACGAGGAGCAAATGACCCAAGAATTGAACCAACTGAAATATTTACTTGTATAGAAGGACAAAGAAATAAGAGGAGTGAAATAACATTTGCAATTGATCATGTGATACCTCAACCTCGATCACGATAACGTTCCTCCTGTACCTCCCACTAATCCAGTCGGTGATGGGCACAATGATGATGATAATGAGATTGCTGATGATGATGCTAATGCTGATGATGATCCTTGCTAGTTAAAATTTCCAAGAGGTACTTCTATCATTCTTTATGCTTCTGCTGTTGAATAGATGTGAAAAAAATTAAGAGGGGTTAGGAGTTTGATATTGTGATGTTTGTGCTGCAGATGGACAGGACTTCGATTCTTGGAAAACACTATAGACTACGTGAAAGAACTTCTTGGCAAGATCAACAGTTTGCCACAAGAGAGCGAACTGGCTAATTTAGTGCTTTGTTCCATTTCTTTCTTTTTTGTGTTTGTTCTTGTCTTGACTGTGATTTTCCATCATTGTTAAATATATACTCTATAATTGCTGTTAATTAGATTTCAAATCGAAATCGTCCCTAAACAACATTTGTCGCTAAATTATTCATTAAAATTCGTCGCCAAATTCGTTTCGGAATAATGTTCGTGGCAAAAGTCAAAATTTTTCGTGGCTAAATACTGACCAAAAAAAAATTTGATGGAAAATTAGTTACGAATTTTGCCACGAATAAGTTCGTCGCAAAAAACTAACAAAAAAAAATGGTTGCAAATTAGTCACGAATTTTGCCACGATAATGTTCGTCGCAAAAAACTGAAAAAAAAAAATTTGGTGGCAAATTAGCCACGAATTTTGTCACGAAATGTGTTCGTGGCAAATTACCCATGAATTTTACCACGAATAAGTTCATCGCAAAAAACTGAAAAAAAAAAAATTTTGTGATAAATTAGCCACGAATTTTGCCACGAAATGTGTTCGTGGCAAATTATCCACGAATTTTGCTGCGAATAAGTTCATCACAAAAAACTGAAATTTTTTTTTCACAAATTAGCCACGAATTTTGCCACGAAATGTGTTCGTCGCAAATTAGCGATAAATTTTGCCATGAATAATTAGCAGCGATTTTTGCCACGAAAATATTTCGTCGCAATTTTGCGACCAACAAAAAAAAAGTTTCAAAAAAATAGCGACGACTTTTGCCACGAATACAGCTCGTGGCAAATTAGCGACGAATTTTGTCACGAATATTTAGCGACGAATTTTGCCACGAATAATTAGTGATGAATTTTGCGACGAATTTTTTTTTGTCGCAAATGAGCGACGAAAATTGAAATTTTCCGTCTCAAAATTTTGCGATGGCCTATTAGCAACGAATTTTTTTCTGTTGCTAATTTTGTCACAAATTCGTTTAGCGAAGAATTTTTCCAAATTTTTCATGGCAAAAATCGTCCCTAAAACCAACTTTTTTTGTAGTGCGTAACAGTAAAGTGATCGGAGTTTTTTGCCATCCTGGCGGAAGAAATTGACACAAGTTTTGGCGACCCTGGGCTTGATGGTCTCCTGATTTTCACATTATGGGAAATTGGGACAGCTTTGTTACTTTTGGCTAGTCTTGGACAGCCATGGGCGTTTGGTTTTTTTGTTCTCTGTTCGGGTGAAATGAATCATGTAGCCATCGCCGACATAAATTCCTACAATATATGCCCGCGTGGGATGCGGTAAAGAATCAAAATTTCAGTCCCAAATGAACGAAGATGAAGTTTTGGTTAGGGAAGATTAGGCGCGAACTTTAAAACCTGTATGACAAGCTTATGTTTTTTTGACTCAAAAGAGTGAACTAAGGCCTATTCCTGCATATGGGCTTTTTCTAGTTGGGTTTTGTGGAATGTGTATTTGGGTTGGATTTGGATTCTTTCGGTCCGAATGGGCTTTGTAGTGGGACATGGTTCCCCCATTGTTTTCCATATCGGCAATAAAGTCATAATTTGATCAGGCATGGGGGGTTGATGAAATTGAGTCATTAACAATCATAAATATCCATTTGAATCTAGAGTTGTTGCTAAAAATTTATTCATTGTTAACTTGAGCACTATGTCACCAAATGTGTTTGGTAAGCCTCACACGTGACCCAGGATGGATAATGGATGTGAATAAGAGGGACCATTGAGAAGTCGTTACTCGATCTTATTAACTATTTACAGGTATCATGCCACTTGCGAGGCACACTCCCTCGTTCTGAAAGTTTTAGATGTCACATACTCAAACAAAATTCGAGATTATAAATCTCATATATAATTGAATTACATAATTTCTCAATTCAAGAATAGTCTCAAGTATATAGAAATAAGAGAGCTTTGTAGGTGCATTGGGAGTATCATGTTCTCATCGACCTAAAACAATCAAGAAGTATCAAATTTCTCATCAGTTTGAAAGAAAGAAAAATTAAAATCACAATACGTGATTTTGATAACTGGTCTGGAAGGATGGGGATGTCGTGCTTCAAGAGTACATAAGAGTTTCATCATAGAAAGATGCCGAACAAGTTACTTACTCTATAAGGGCCCATTAAACATGGGTTAATGACTAATGTAGATAATTCGATAGAGTTTAGTGCACATGCGTTCACTAGTTCTCCATAGAACTAAATAATATCCTCAAGTAAAAATATGGATGCGCTTGGATTCGTCTTCACCTGACTTTGGCCTTACACATAGGCAAATGTTGATAGAGACATGTCGCTTGGTGCTTTGTGATCCTTCTAACTAATCGTCATGCGCAATCTGATTAAATAAGTCAAGTTGGAAAAACGCTCCTTTTTGAAGATATGGATCTAATATTCTTCGAAATATACCGGCATAATCTAATGACCAAAAGAAAGACATGCTACAATCAGAACCATTAAATAATCATCATTTCTGGCACCGGATTATACTGTTTGGATGAACTCTTTGTATGATGAACGAACGAGCATTATCAAATTTTAATTACATAAAGAGGAGTTCTTGAAGATAAAAAGTGGAAATTGACTTTATCATTCCTTTTGGGCCAAGGGAACGTTTAGTAGTGGTCTGTTGAGCGAAGGATGTGATTCACAAGGCACGGAAATGTTAATTAACCATATCTGTGGGTAGAGAAGAATAAAAGAGAGAGAGAAAAGAAAATACTGATGCAGCAGCAAGTAATGAGAACTATACCGTGGTGCATATAAACTAGGAAGTACCGACAAGCTATTTTTGCTTCTAAATCGGTGTCCGACATGTGTCGCGTGTCCGACACGCTCTGACACGCGGCCGACACGCTCGGACACGCGGTCAACGCGTGTCGGAGATCCGACACGCGGTCAATGCGCCGGACACGCCGGCGACACGCGTGTCCCTTCGTCACACAGAGAGATGTGAGGAAGAAGGTGCATCCGAGAGAAATGAGGAAGAAGGTAGAAGCTGCAGATCTCTGGCCCCGAGGAGTGAGAACGACACCCTCCATGCCGTCATCTCCTTCGCCACCCGCTTCTCCGGCACCGAGGACGACGCACTTCACGCCGTCATCTCCTTTGCCTCGCGCTTCGCCGGTGACGGAGGAGAAGGAAGAGGTGGGAGGAGATGCGGGTCGTGCGGAGGAGAAGCGGCAGATAGGAGGAGGCGAAGGGATAGAGAAGATGTTATTAGGGTTGAAAGTGGGCTGGGCTTTCGATGGGCTGTTTTTTTTTTAATCATGTACTTTCCTCCTTTTTTTTTCAAGTTTGATTATTTACTTTTAATTTTTTAACTAACATATTTATTTATACATAATTATTTTTTGAAAATTTATGTGCATAATTTTTTTAGGGTAAATTCATTCTTGGCTTTTTATTATTATTTATTTACTTAATTGAATCAAATTTAAAAATGATAATTTATCATGCATATATAAAAATTTACTTTTTATATACAACGTGTCGCAACATGTCGGAATTATGTATTTTTGAAAAATAACGTGTCACGTGTCGTGTCGTGTCGTGTCGTGCCGTGTCGCGTGTCGCGTGTCGGTGCTACTTAGCATATAAATGCCGTATAATCCGCATCGGTAGATATGATCTCCGGCGATCAGATCAGCAGGCCTCACCACCTTCTGGCCCAGCCTCATCAATATTGCCATAACCTTCGTGATGGTCTCAACCACCATTTTCGACCCTTGCTTCACGCTCTTGGGCTGGTGCTTTGGAGCGGTGGTGGCGGCACTGCCAAAAGGTCGACAAGGACGACGAGGAGGGAGGAGGAGGAGGAGGATCTTGGCGTCTCCAGAAGAGAGGAAATGAAGGAGAAGCGAGTCACGCAAGCATGAGCTGGAGAGAATCTGAGTGACGGGAGGGAGAGAGGAGAAGCACATGCAGAAGATAAATAGGGTTAGGACCGGACTTTGAAATGATTTTGCCTCCCTCACCTGTGCGTCATCATTCTTTGACTTTTGACCTGCAATGTCTCTATCCCAGTCAATGAAAATGTTATCTGTTGTTTTTGTCCTTTGAGAGTTTCGAATTTTGGGACTAGGTTCATTTTAGTGCATTCTGGGGTTGGTATTGTCATTGTTTAAATTATTCAGTTGTCAAGCTTGGGTTGTGATGCATTTCCTGCGCAATGTATAGCTTGGCCTCATTGTTTGCGGCCTCTGTTTTCGATGAATACATGTTGCTCGGGCTTATAGTATTACCACGTTAGTACTGATTTATCACTAACTATTATTTTGCGATGATAGTGCTGAGTCGGAGTTTGGCATGCTATCGTTCTTGGTGGTTTATGTTTCTCATGTCCAGAGCATCATATGGAGGTATTGAATAGGGGTGTGCAAAAGAACCGGGAACCGCCTAAACTTGGAATTGGATCGGACCGGTCCAAAACCGGTGGTTTTCATGGGGACCGATTTGGTTCCCAGTTCTAATTTACTAGAATTGATAAGTACCGGTCCAGTTCCTGCTTCTAGACATGGAATCGCCCATTCGAACTAGATGTGCATGTATGTATGTATGTATGTATGTATAGGGAAAGCCAAGTAAGGTTACGAAGGAATGCAGGTTCTTTATGTTCTTTTTGCCTTTTACTATCACCAAGTTTGATTTGCTTCTTAGTGGACAAAGAGCCACACTGAAAGTCATTAGACCCATTTGTGTCTAGCATATCTGGACTAGACCTAAGCAAATTGCAATGGATTCACTGCTTCCATGTTTGGGGAAGAAACAATAGGGCCGACCGGTTCCATAGACCCACAACAAACATGGGACTAGTTCTCGGTTCCAAAGTGAGAATTGCCCATTCGAACCATGCACACCCCTAGTATTGAATTTCAAATGTTATTACCATTTAGTCTCAGCAAGCTTTTTTTTTTGGTGGGTCAGAAAACCAAGTATTATTGATGAACAGAGTTCTCGAACATAAAGGCCCAAGACAAAGTAAATCCCGAGAGTGTGGGGGAGGATGGGGCTAGTCAATTCGTGGGTAAAGAGTTCTGTCTCAGGGTTGTAGCAACCCAATTTGCGAATCGGTTCGCTTCTCTTCGGCAATGGGCTATAGATGCTTCTGCTAAACCAGCCCAGCAGGCTATGGGCCGCAGAGATAAGGGCAACAATAAACCGAATCCCTCGTCTCATCGCACGAGCAATGAGATGGAACTTAGAGGAATGCCGTGGAGTATCTGCAGACAGATTGTACAATCAATCCAGTAATAGATGCAACAATGCCTGTGTTCCAGTCCCAATTGAGTATACATCGAAACAGATGGTAAACATACGAACAAACAACATAAAAGATTGGAGGAAGGTTTGGACCACTAGAACTCAGCCTCTCAGAAGGAAACTCAAGATCCACTCTATGGCTACCATAATTTTCTGCTCACAATCATTGAAAAATGATGTCTGTTCGCTTCTACGAATGTCAGTCCGGCAAAATACAGCAAAATGCTCGCAGTTATTCTTTAGTAGATGGTAACAGCCAAAAATGCGGTCAGCGTGAAGCCGGTTAGCTGTCTTGACAACTTGTTCACACGATTTCGTGTAGGGTAAGGTGGTGCAGGTTCCACGCCTTGCCAGCATAAATCCCACTCGCGACCGCCCGTACCCATAACGGTAAAGCGATCGGAGTTTGTTGCAGTCCCTGCGGAAGCAATCGACACAAGTTTTGATGACCCTGAGCTTCGTCATCATGTGGCGTTCACATTCTGGGTAATTGGGACAACTTTGTTGCTCGGGCCTAGTCTTGGACAAGGACGGGCATATGGCTCTTTTGTCCTCTGTTCGGGTGAAGTGAATCACTAAGCCGTCGCCCACATAAATTCCTGCAGCATATGAACCGCGTGGAACACGGCAAAGAAGCAAAATTTCATTTTGGTTAGGGAAGATTAGGCGCAAACTTTAAAACCTGTTAGAAATAATGACAGAGTTCTCTGTTTCTTTCTTACTCATAAGAGCGAATTTAGGCCTGTTCCTGCCATTTGGGCTTTTTCTAGTTGGGTTGGACTGGAATAGGACATGGTTCAACCATGGTTTCCCGCATCGGAAACAAAGAAATTTACTTGCCAAAAAAAAAAATGCTTTTCTAATCGCAATAAGAGTACGTAAAACTGGGATGCATGTGTCATTGAAAGGGATTCCTACAAGGGTTTATGGGTGTGAAAAGGGGGACTATTGTGAACTTGTAACTCAATCTAATGACCTATTCTTTCATATCACGTTATTTGCGGGACAAACTCACTCGTCCTCAAAGTTTTAGATGTCAACGCGATCACACTCAAGGAAACTTTGAGATTTACAGATCTCATAATTGAATTATATGTTTTTCTCGATTCAACAACATTCTCGGGTACATAGGGAGAAGAGAGTTCTTTACGAAAATTCCAAGTATAACATTCCCATCCACCTAAACTAAATCAATCAAGAAAAGTATCTCATCCATCCATTTGAAAGAAGAAGATAATATAAAATAAAATAAAGAAGTGAATTTTGATAACTCGTCGAGAGATTGAGAGAGAGAGAGAGAGAGGTTGGATTTTTCTTAATCCGACTTTGGCTTCATATGGTAGGCAAACGTGCCTACATAATTAATTACTGTCCAAGAGAAGACATGCCACCATCAGAATCAATTACATGAGCATTATTTTTGGCCACTGGCTGTACTGTTCGAATGAACTTGTAGCGATATGGTGGTTTTTTAGTTTAAAAAAAACAAACAAATAAATAAACAAATGATGGATAAATGAGCTTTATAAAATTTCAATCACACCAAACAGGAACTCTTGAAGATCAAAAGTGGAGATTGACACGGTCATTCCTTATCAAAATAATGGATAACTGATCATTATCAAATTTTAATTACCTGCCACGGTGCAAATGGTTGGTAACCAAATGATGAAACTATCCCTAAGCCGGGAGTTGAAAGGCTGAATTTGCTTGCTCAAATAATCTATCAACCCAATACCGTGAACCCTAAAATGGAAAAGAAATTCTAACGCAAATAGCAAGTGACGGGAGCTTTAGATAGATGCAGATGCCGTGCTTCAAGAGTACACAAACATTTCTCTATGCATGGAAAAGACACTTGTTGTCAAAGGAGTTACTCGCGTTGCACGGGCTTATTAAAAACGAGTTGCAAGATGGGTTTGTGACCTATTTTGCTGGATCTAGATACTAAACCGTGGCCTCAGGCCTTTAAGAACAATTGGTTCAACTTCGGAGCACACCAGAAATAAACACAAACTTATAGTTCTCTTTTTTATCAAAATCAAGGCTTGGCGTAGGCCAGTTTTGGGTCGGCAAATAGAAGCTTTGCGATTGATTTCGCGCCCCCCCCCCCCCCCCCCACCCCCACAACCTTTTCGTCCTAATCTCTATGGAATTATCGAGATTAGTTGCTCCCATATGCGTTCCCTAGGGTCTCCATAGAACTAATTAATGTCCTTGAGTGAAAGTGTACATGCGGTTTGACTTTTCCCTTATCTTTGACTTGAAATGTAGGCAGATGTTGATAGAGACATGTTGCTTGGTGCTCTATGATCTATCTAACGAGGTTAGATCGTCACGGCGCACGTTTATTAAATAAGTCAAGTTGAAAAATACTCACTTTTTGAAAATATCAATCTAGTTTTCTCCAAATTTATCGGCCTAATTTAATGTATAAAAGCATCAGATATATTAAATGAGCAATGTTTTTTTTTTTGGCCAATGGATGTACTGTTTGAATGAACTCTCATTAGTATGGTGGTTTTCGCAAAAAAAAAACAAAGAAAGAAAAGGAGAAAAAGAAAGGAGATAAATAATAAATAAGTGATCTTTAGAAAATTTTAACAACACTAAAAGAGGAACCCTAGAAGATTAAAAGTGGAGATTCAGTTTGTCATCCATTTTGGGCTGAGGGAACTGTTCAATCAAGCTTGGCTTGGGAGAAACAGTGCAAATGTTAATCAAAGGTTAGCTTTTAACAATTAGCGGGAGTCGAGACTCGAGAGCCAAGGTGTGATAACTGGAATAGTCTATCAGTCCGATACACAAACCTTTTCTTAGGGGGCAAAAAATAAAATAAAACAGCAAGGAATGAGAACGCACCGTGATGGCTATAAAGCCCACATGATCCATACACGTATGTATGATCCCCGAGCTTCAAATCCTCCGGGCTCACCACCTTCCACATCGACTGCATGAGAAGGGTCATCGCCTTCCCCATGTACTGCCTGAGAAGGGTCGTCACCTCCCCGATGCTGTCCGGCGCCATTTTTGGTGGCCCTTACTTCACACTACAGGGCTAGTGGGCACCGCCAAAGGGTCTATCGGAGACGACGAGAAAGGATGATCTTGGCGTCCTTGGGAGGAGAGGAAATGAAGGAGATGTAGGTCACCGAAAGCTTCCGGGCAATATATATAGAGCTTCCGGGCAACTACTGTTCTTATGAGGATCGTGTGCACTGCCCCACCTGAATGTAATGAGATGAGAATCGAAGACTTCTGACCAGAACATGTTGATGTCCACATTGCAGCCAATGACCGATTCGCTGATTAGCGGGCCGAATGCTTTGTCAATTTTTTAGCGTCCACTTCCTAACACTAAACCAAACGAAATCGAAAGCGACCGTTCACGGGTGGAAAAGCAAAATGTGCGATTTTGTGCGCGTTTGGACTAGTCATGGCCACGGGCTGGTTTCGGCCCGGTCAAACCCGGGCCCGCGGTTCGGAACCGGCAGTTCCGGCCCCGGTTCCAAAAAAAAAATCAAAAAATTTAAGTAAATAAATTTTTAAAAAAAATAGAAAACCTGCAGCAAGGCCTGCATGTATGCAGGCCTGCTGCAGCCCGTTGCCAGGGTAGCCTTTGCAGGCTGCCTTGGCAACCGGGAAAGAAAAAAAAAAGATAACCGGAACCGGCAGAAACTGGAATCGGAACCGGCCCGGAACGGGAACCGGCCGATTACGGTTCATACATGGCCACGAACCGGAACTGCCAGTTCCGAACCGTGGCCATGACTAGTCTGGACTCTCTCTAAACAAATTTTCTTTGGTGTAACACAAGGTGCGAAAACCTTCTACGCGATTGAATTTCATGAATACAAATAAACCTTCTCATTTATTTACTTTGTTGCTAATCGTAACGGCCCGGTTTGACGAGGGCGAGGAGTGGTCGACGGGGCCAGAGGGCCTGGATAAGGAATGGCTTCAAGCAGACTTCTAGGATGACGAATAGGACATGATCGAACCGAACTGTGTACCGAACAAAGGAAGAGTGATTCTATATATATGTGTGTGCGCGTGTGAACTTAAATTAACTTACAGAGATGCAATTTGACGTAATGGTAACGCTTAGATTTGGAACTCCAATGTTAAGCGTGCTTAGGTGGAAGTACTATCAAGATGATCGATTTTCTAGGAAGGTATCCACTTGTATGACCCATACGACACCTCAAGCGAGCTGAATTCATGGTGTCACCCTAATAGTTTTTGTATTCACAGAATATTTTCGGTCGATACCGAGAATAATAGGACATGAGATTCATTGATTGACAAAAAATGGGAATTTTTTTTTACGGATCAAACTCAAATCATCGAGATTTGTATATCAATGTCAAATGAGGTTACGTGGGTAGACTCAAAGTGCCTGGGGGCGCGGGTCTTCATAGTGGCGGACAGAGAGACATGCAGAAAATGACTCGACAGCTGATCCCGAGCGCGAAAATCTCAGACATGCGGGACAAATGCTTCGCTCACTCGTCTTGTTTCTTTTTGGTAGCTTCGCTACTGAAGTTTGTTTTTTTTTGGTAAGGCTTCGCTACTGAAGTGTGACTCCTGTAAGTTGTAAAAAAACCCACGGCGTACGACCGGGTTGGAAGATGAGTCACACGTCACACATGGAGAGGAGACGCTTTCGTATTGCTTGTTGCGATGCACATTGAATCCGTCATGGGCTCTTAGCAGACTCGTGTTCAGCTGTAGATACATCCCGAGCTAACGGAACGACCGAAGCATTTTGTGCAATCGCAGAGAGAGGAAACCGATGCTGCCGACGAATGGCAAAACAAAACGTGATTCATGTACGTCTCGACTCTATAAACACGTCCTGTGAGATCACATAAGGTAGATAAACCTTTTCCATAGATACTTTCCCCGCAGACTATTTCAAAGTTAAAACTTTTATGTGGTTCCTCAAAGTTACGTGGTATCAGGGGGTCAATTTATTTCTTGGTTTTTTGTGATGAAGTTCTTTCCTTACCGACTTGAACAACATCCGGTGTTTTTCTAGTGACGTTTCCTCCACATGTAGACACCACGGAAAAGAATGTAGCAGATGCATTCGCCAGATGCTCGGACCAATGACAAAACAACCTTATTTGACAGCTCACGACGTCGACACCCATAAAAGGTTTTCCTGGACCTACCAAATACCTCACTTCTTTTCACTTTCAGAATATTACGATGAGGTGATGTGAGAATGACAGAATCTGCCGGTATCCGACGGAATCCGGCAGCGGCGCATCGGCTGTTGCCTGATTATGGCGTCTTACTTAAATTAACAGGGCACCCATACGATTTGTCGAACAGAAAAACAAATAATCCAAATGGCGATAACGCAAGACACGTGGGCATTCTGGACGTAACCTCGCGTTATGGAGTACCGACGGCCCTTTGCTACGTTAGCCTCTATTATCCCAAATCATTGTTCGTTGTTCATTTCTATTATCTTCTTAGTATGTCTTGATTTCTCTGATGCTGCTAAAGCAGGATATAGGACTTGTGTCTGCAGAAGAAGAGAAAGCTGTAGGGATCCGATTCCGGGATTATCGTAAGTTCAATTTCCATCTAACGGACCGATACTAATGGTGGGACAAATCACGATAAACACACAATAGATTTGTGCTTCCTTTTCGAAGAAGCCAAGCAATCAATCAACATGATCATACACAAAGGCATGTGATATATGATTTCATGGTTGACATTCTAGGTTATATTTTATATTCAAACCCGTCGCTGTTGTTTTGATGGATCGAAAATTCAAATGTCATGACCAATTTCCACGAACCTTCCCTTGTGCTCATTGAAAGATTACGAGATTTTCGCGGGCTGATGTGGGTTTCTGGAGGGTTGATCGTTCCTTATGAGCAGACGTACATGAATTCAAAAGAAGGCCATAGTTCTGTCGCAATCATGCAAGGAAATGGGTAGCTAATGGCATGCAAAATCGACACAGCTTAAGAGAAAACAATATTATCTCGGTCTCTCTCTCTTTCTATCGCCTTTGTTTCGATTATAGTAGCATCACTACGTGCATCCTACGTGGTTTACAAGAAGTCAAATTGGTCATTATTTCCATCGCTTGGTCCTCCGAGAGGCATTCGTATCATTCGGTAGATTCAAGTTCACGGCCTATTTCGAGGTCACTCGGAGCTTTGGCAACCACCGTAGGAGGGGCGATGCACATGGCGTTTCAAGGGGGCGAAACATTACTCGGTTTGGGCCTCGTGTCTATTTTGCATACCGGGTTCCATGGGGGCGCAATGTTCTACATGAATCCACGTCGGAAAGACATCATACCAAAGTCGTACAATCAGGACCTCGATATAATTCGATTCCGTTAATTGTATAGGAGGTTATGTTCCTTTTTGCTTCTGTTTTTTTCGGGCTTCTTCTCATTCTTCTTTGACACCTACGTCCGAGATCGGAGGTATTTGGCCTCCAAAAGGGGTTGGGGTTTTAGATCCTCCAAAAGGGGTTGGGGTTTTGAGGGTTGAAATCGGGGCACCCGTTGGTGGTCCTTATAAAGGGATCGACAGGGCAGAAGGCTCGGTGGGGAGGGTTTGGTGGGTCTGCGGTCCCCGGGTCAAACCCCATGACCACCATCATATCGAATTGTCGATTCAAGTTTCCGTAACGTTTAAAATAACCTCTTCCACTCTAATCTTGATTGGCAAATGGAAAGGCGAGATCCAAGTGTCAGGGGTGCTGGTGGAATACACGTCACATTCTTTATTTGCCTTTTGGTTCGAATTGGATGCCCACTTATTCAGGTCCGTTCATAAAATTAACAAAATAATTTTTTCCACGACATCATGGGACGTATTCGGCGTTTGAGTGGGCCTGAGTGGGTTGGTCCTTTCAATTTATGCTTCAAGCCTAGTAAGCCACTAAGGTCCTGATCAGATTTATTACCTATGGGGTTCATTATGTCGACATTCCTTTTCCTAACATCTTGAGACACGCAATATAAATATAACTTCCATTTATCGCAAGACACACGAATTATCCAAGATAGGTCACGTGAAATCGAATGATGCGATTAGAATCAAATTTGTGATCAAATTAGTGGTGAACAAGATTCGGCCGTTAGAATTCTCCCCAAGATTTTTGGGTAGCGAATGATAACCATTCTGTCCCGGAATGAGTTTCTGAACCAGAAATAGATTTTTCTATTTCTGGTTCCTGGATGAGTTTCTGAGAAAAAAAACCCGTTTGATAACGACCAAAAATTTCTATTTCTAGAACAGAAACCCGTTTGATAACAGCACAAAATTTCTATTTCCTGAAACAAAAACCCGTTTGATAAACAATAGAAAATTCTATTTCCAGGAACAGAAATCTATTTTTTTAGAAATGGTATTAAAATAATTAAAAAAATCTGAAAAATTCATAAAAATCTCCAAAAAATTTAGAAAGTCCCAAAAAATTGAAAAATTCCAGAAAAATCATCAAAATGTGGAGAAAATATAAAAAAAACTCAGAATTCTGGATAATATGAATTTTGTTGACTTTTTTCAAAAAAAAAAATCAAGAAATCAAAAATTTCAGCAAGTATTCATAGAATTGGTTAGAATATCTGTAGCCACCCACTTTGAGTAAAATTTAAATTTTTTGAGGTGCCCAAAAAATAATAAATAATAAATAATAAATTAAAAAATCAACAATTTCAAAACTTCACATAATGATTTAGAATACTTGTAGCCACTTACTTTGATTGAAATATAAAATTTTTTAGGTGCCTAAATGGTATTTTTGATTTTTTTCTTTTCTAATTTTTTATTTCGTCACCTAAAAAAATATTAAATTTCACTCAAAGTGGGTGGCCACATGTATTCTAAGACATTCTATGAAGTTTTGAAATTTCTGATTTTTTTTAAATTTTTTTGTGAAGTCTCAAAAAAATTAAATTTCTTTCGAAATGGGTGGCCACAAGTATTCTAAGCCATTCTGTGAAGTTTTGAAATTTTTAATTTTTTTATTTTTTTCGACACCTAAAAAATTTGAATTTCCTCAAAGTTGGTGGCCACATGTATTCTAAGCCATTCTATGAAGTTTTGAAATTAAATTTTACATTGGATTCGTAACGTTACGTACGCCCGCACACAAATTCCAGTCAAATTAATGCAAATGGCCAAGCACTGGAACGAGTCTTTAGCATTCAACCACCATCGCTCTCAATATTTGCTCTCAATATTTGTAAATATGCATCGTTCCTCATAATATCCCAAATGCTTATGGAGAAAAGTAAACCAAGTACATCACATTATAAGAGCCAATATAGTAGAAGATCCCAAAATACCACGTCACATTACAAGAGCTAACATAAAAAATCCTTAAATACAAAATAATGGAAATACAATAGAAAAGTCGGAAACACATTTTCATGGAATCTCCGCCATATTATTATCAATTGCCATTTCATTGGCAATTCTTTTTCTAAGCATGTTGATCTCCATATCCTCCTCAGTCGATGTATCGTCAATAACCTCATCTTGTGCACTTCCAAACGGGTACTCTGAATCACCATATTGGGAAAAGTTCTTATCCATCTTGTCTTGATCACGGATGTAATTATGAATAGCACAACATGCAATTACAATACATGACTGCTTTTGAATTGAAAATGAAGGCATGTGTCTCAAAATGAAAAAGCGATTCTTTAACACCGCAAATGATCTCTCAATAACATTCCTTAGTGAAGAATGCCTGTGGTTGAATAATTCTCTTGCTGTTGTTGCCTGCCTCACTCTACCCCTAAAATCATTAATATGATACCATTCCCCTTTGAAAGGAGTCAAAAATCCCGGGGCTGCAGCATAACCAGAATCTACCACATAGTATTTGCCTAGCAAAAGGTATTCATATATTGAACATGATTCGCAAATGCAATATAATTATAAAGAAAATTATCCCTTGAAAAACAAGCAAATACCTGGTGGAGGTCGAGGAAATTGTAAGCGATGTGTCTCGAGTGCTGCCGAGAGCACCCGACAATTGTTGGCAGAGCCTTCCCAACCAGCATACACAAATGTAAATTTCATATCAAATGAACAAACACACATCACATTCTGAGTGGTAATTCCTTTCCTGCCTCTAAATGGGATCTGTTTCGACACTGGTACAGAAGCATGAATGTGAGTGCCATCAATAGCACCTATGCAGCCCTGTCATTTCAGCAACCCCTTGCATTATACAAGATTATCAACAAAATGTAAATGACGGTGTAAAGGAATGTATGCAAATCCTACCTTGAAGTAACGATTATATTTAGGATTGATAAGAATTTCTTCTGGGACAACATCAAATGATGGTGGTACGATAATTTCTCTTGCCAAATTCAGAACTGCTTGCAACACTTTAGCAAAGTACTTGCTGATAGTTTGTCCCGAATGTTGGAATCTCTCACATAAATCTCTATTCGAGTTCTTGTGCGAAATCATAGATAAAAATATCCCAACTTGTTCGTCTACCCTAATATATCGACTATCTGCCAACCAACCCCTTGCCTTCATTAAATCACAAAGGTTGAGAAAAACATGCCTCTCCATTCGAAAAGCTTCATATACCCTGTCTGAATGTCCATAAAGAATCTCTCTCATCCATTCAGGCCCTGACAATTTACTATCCCTAATAGGTTCTCTCGTGTGCATAGACATGTTCATCAAAACAGTACACATCCATGCTTTCAGTATATTAAGTTCAGAATCATCGAAGACCTATTCAACTGGTTCAACTGATGCTATTGGACCATTATTGCTGCTACTTTCACCACCCTCCATATTACCTATGCCCTCGCACGAAGAACACAAACACACCAAATAAGTCAAGAATCAACAGTAGCCATAACATCATCATAGTTCCATAATTAACAATAGCCACGTCATCATAGTTGCATAATTAAAAACAAACCAAATACATCATAGTTCTATAAATAAAACAAACCAAAGTATCTCAAGGACACAAGTCATTAAATGAAAATAAAGCAAACATGAAAAAGTCATCGTAGTTCTCAACATCTATTCAAAGATATTCAAGAAGACCGCGTCTCCTTTCAGGTAAAGATAGGACGAAACCCTCTCTCCAGTTGGCACTAAGGCATGCTTGGTTCATAGCTTTGTTGTAAAGATTCTGCTCTAAGTCAGGCATGTCATTTAAAATGGCAACCACGGCTCCCATGGAGTAGGGGTTCTCGGGTGGAGGGGCATGTGAGGTGATGGAGCCACTTGTTGATTGACTCGCTTTCGACTTGATCATATCTTGAATGGCTTTGCAGGTGCTAGCAATATCATATGTGCTACTCTTTCTCCTCCTCTTGGAATTTGGAGTCCTATCCAACTTATGCTTCTCACGAACTTACGTGGCACTCACGTCAGGTGTGAAGACTCCATCACTAAGTTCGTTTGGATCACCTACAAAAGCACCACCACCATTGTCACCAGCACTATCATTGTCTTCCCCCTCCGACACCACCAAGTGTTCTGCATTTCCTACTGCGTAATCCCCAGTAGCATATGTATCGCCAAACACGATACACAGATCGGGATATTGAGGAAACCCATCCTTTCGGAATTTAGCCCATTCGATGTTATCCTGCAATTTCAAAAATATGTGACATACGTCAGCAACATAATCGAAATATATATCCACAATAAGAACAAAATGACCCAAAGTAAACCGATACCTTGATATGATCATCCCATACACTTGGATCCTCCACAATAACCGTTTTGTTAACATGATCCCATCCAAATCCAGATTGTGAAAGAAGCTTCTTATAACTCGCATACTGTCTCCTCAATTTGTTTGCCCTGTTCTTCAACTGAACTACAGTAAACTGGAGTGTTGTTTGTTTATTGAACTCGGTAACTATGTTATTCCACCCTACTTTGTTGTAGGTAGTAGTGGTGCGATTTCCTCTTTTTACCTCTTCAACCATTAAGCTTACAAGCAAATTGGTTAAAGGCTCAGTCCACTTTGCCACAAATGCCTCTTTTTGAGAAGCCATTTACCCTTAACTGGTTGAACATCAAATGAAGCACATCATAGGGTGTACCAATTCCAATGCAAAAGATTTGATGTAAAGAGCCATATCATATACAATTTGAACCGTTCGATGTACATGTGCATTAATGCTGAGTGTTCTGATAGATAATTAGCGCTAACTTTATTATTTGAGAAATTCAAAAGAACTCAGCAGAAATGCAAATGATGTAGGAGTATACTGATATATTCAGGCAAAGCTTCGTAAATGGAAAACGAAAAGGAAAGTAAAAAGCCAGGCTTTATTTGCTAAGAACACCTGAGCAACTAGAGTGTGGAGAAAAGTCCAGGTGGCCCTCCCGAGTTCTCCTTTACTTACAGGTGCAGCAGCTTATACCTGAAAATTCAAGTGGAACAAGCAAAAAAAAAAAGTCAATGTGCGTTAGTCACAAGATTTGAATTAAGCAAAAAGCAAAAACGTAAGAGCTTATCCACACACACCCTTAAACTTCATGCTTAAGTCACCTTAATTCTCGGCCATACATGACAAACTTGAACAATGACATACCCAACGAGCCAACACCCAATGTACTTTAGCTATCAATCAACACCAATACAGACACTATTGCAAAAACTACATTAGAATATTTCCCTTCCTCCAGCGCCAAAAAATAGAATAACAAAGGGCATGTATCCTCCAGAGATGCCAACACAGAAGGAAACACTACCTTTCCCACAAAGTAAAACATTATGCTAGGACAGCACAAAAAACAAATGCAAATCCAAAGATATTCGGAAAATGAAACTGCAGCCAAAGAACTGAGGCTGATATTCGGAAAATGAAACTCATTCAATGTTGTGGGCTACACTGGAGATACTCTCATCGAAGGATGCCGTTGACATTGTGAGCCCTCCATCTTGCTGATGCGCTCTCATCATCCCTCTTTCCCTCCCAACTTTCTTTCAAACATAGTCTCATTGTCCAGTCATGTACACTAAAGATTGGACCATGTCTAATTCCCAAACTAGGAAGCAGCAACAATTAAATTTGATTTTTCCAATCTCGTCCAACCAGAAAATATGCATGCCGAAATTCTGCAGTTCTTTAAAGTTCCGGAGGCAATGAGCATCCTGCTGGTGTTTTCCACCAATATGCCATCACTAGTTGCCAACCGGTGCCAAGCTTATATTTGTTATTCTTAACTCTCACTCTCCTAAGTAGCATCAGTCAAAACAAGCCCATAAATGAAACAAAGGGTGGGTTCTAGTAGAGCCATATACAGTCCTACATAAAGCCACTTTATAAACAAGAGATTGGAAATAAAAGATCTTATCATATCATATCAGTTACAACTTCTTATCCCAGTAACCGAACCGCATAAACAAGAGGAGTCAATTGACATGCCACAGCAAAGACCAAAATATGTGCATATTAACAGAAGTGGCAACATACTGGAATGGCCAGATCTCGATGGCCCTAAAGAAATAGCATTGATAGCCTTTTTCTGAAAGCTCATCAAAGCAACAATTCTGTTCGATGGCCACAATATGCAAGATCACCGGCGCGTCCATAATCAAACAGAGATGGGACAGCAAGCAAAGAAACAAATCCATGCTAATTACTACCAGAGGATCGCATCCAATGTCATTTAACCTAGACACACTGCAAAGCGCAACAAATTAAAGGCAAGAAAATCGTTGATGCAAAATAGTCAAGCCAACATGATACCAGCAAATTAGAGCAAAGGATTCAATTCATCGGTCGAATCACCACCACATGCGCCGATCACGCCGTAAATCTAGCCAAGAAAATAGGAAACAAAACGCTAGCTTCCACAAACCGACGAGCCTAACGCTGACAAATAACAGCAGTTCTTTTGACACGCATCGAATCAGAACCACGCGAAACCAACCAATGGAGAGAGAAGGGAGAAGGGGGAGACACGAAAAGTGAGACATGGTTGAACTTGAGGGCGTGCTGCTCGCCCACGACCAGCACAAAGAATCCTATAACAGCCGCGGGTACCTCTCTCCGCACCCACAAAGAAATCCCGATTCGTCGGGGTGCCGGAAGCCGAAACCCTAGGAATTCGGCGGTGGACCCAGGCGGCGACGCGGAGACCCACGCCCGCCCCGGCCCGACCGGACCCGCGTACCCCGGACGCCTAAGCCCGCGCCGCCACAAAGCCCTCGTCCTTCGCTGGTGAATCGACCGTCGGAAACGCGAAAGGGGGCTCTCCCAAATGGGAGACAAACGCCGAGAGAGAGAAAGAGAGCGAGAGGGGGAGGGGGAGGCCGAGCGGCCTCGCCCAGGTTTGGCGGTCGACCTCGCCATCGCCCAGATCTGGGCGACGGCCAGGTCGACCGCCGGCCATGGCAAGGCCGAACCTGACCCCCCCCGATGAAGGCGACTGGAAAATCCAAAAAAGAGAGAGATGAGAGGAGATCGGAGCTTACGTGGAGCAGGAGCGAGCGAGCGAGCGGCCGTGGCTTCCTCTTGGTCGGAGCGAGCGAACGAGCGGCTGGCTTCTTGAGAGACGGAGAGTCTTTCGGAGACGAGAGACAGGCGGATGAGCTTTGTTCCAGACGAGAGAGACGGGCAGCAGTCCAGTGATGAATGAGTTCCTCAGAACCCGTTCTGAGTTTTGTTCAAGAACGAGAAAACCTACTTTTTTTTTGTTCTAATTTCTGGTTCACAGCCGGTTTTGGGACAAAAATTTATCCTAGAAATAGAAAAATAAATTTGCGTTACCAAACGGGTTTTTGGTCCAAAACTGATTCCGGGAGCAAAAAACCAATTCTGGACTGAACCATAATGGTTTTCATGCAGTACCTTGGTAGCACGGGAATATCAGGTAGAGAGGGCAGTACAAGGCCTCTCAGTTTGCAGTACCGAAGTATGGAGAAAACGAGGGTGCCTACAACTGCCCGTGGGGCATCTTGTCCTACTTTCGGGTAGGAAGTAGGAGAGGTTGGTGAACCGTCCATTGCCCTACTTGTTCTTTTTGCCTTTATTAGTTTGCCTTTATTAGTTTGTCTTATTCTCCTTCCATCCGGAGCTGGCGTAACTTGGGTTCATCATGCTATTGTCTCACATGGGCCTTGTCATTGGGCACTTAATCGCCATTAGAGTGGGTAATCATTATGGGCCCACTGTGGCCCTCTAATGGGCCCAAGGGGACTGTGTTCAGGCCCAACTGAGCCTCACGTCCCATGCATGATGGACAACCAAAGCCGATAAAGGGCAAAAAAGCATAACGTGTATACGCACATACATAGATGCATATAACGTGCAACTGCATACACATATATAATCATGGAGAAAATTAGCCTCAAATCACTTAGAGTTGACTCAGCTGTTAAGAAACAAACATATATGTACATCAGGCGCATGATAAATGTTCGATTCTTTACATTACCAAATGTAAACAATTTTCTGTTTGGACAACCTAATCTGAGTTTTGATAAGTATTTTAACTCACTGCGCGAGATTGGCAGAATATTTCATCTACCGAAAATTTACCTACCAAGATAAGATTCATATAGTCATTAAATTAACAAACATACACGAATTGGTTTTTAACCCAATTCGTGTATATCTCATGATTTGACCGGGATTCGTCCTAGATAAGAAATCGCTGAGTTCGTGACATTGGCGAAAGGTCTTTCGTGGACGATTGCCAACACAAAGATGATCCGGGATTCGTACACTTAAGCATTGGTTGTCCATAGATTGAAATCGACTCTACACGTTGTGCTCCAACCACGTTAGCCAAAAAGTCTGAGAAAGAGTACTTTACATGTCGATTTCAGTAAGCCTCTGACGTTGGCATCAAAAAGAGCTATCACTACTAAAAAATTTAGGGAAAATGACACAAATAGTTTCTAAACTTTAGTTCAATGTACAATATGATACTTGAGTTCTTAATTTATTCAATATGATCCTTGAATTTTAACCCAATATGCAATATGGTCCCTGAACTTTTAATTTGTTCAATGTCATCTCTGAACTTTTGGTACATGTTCAATTTAGTCCCTGAACTATATGAAAATGTTGAATATAGTCCTTTCATTAATTCAAATTTAGGGACTATATTGAACATGTACCAAAAGTTTAGAAATTTACATTGAATAAATTAAAAGTTTAGGGACTACATTGAACATTAGGCTAAAACTCATGTATCTCATTGAATAAATTGAAAGTTCAGAGAATGTTTGTGTTATTATCCCCAAAAATTTACAACATCGAGAAAACATGGGTTGGCACATTGGATTAAAGATATACGAGCATCATAACTGTTGGATAAAATCAGTCAATTTAATTTCTTTAGAATAAGTCAAAGTTGTTTGGTTTGTTAGGATTTTATGTTACCGTCCTAGATTTTAAGAGTTGGTTTCTTTTGTTGTTATCTTGTAGTTATCGAGTTGTTATTAGTGACCTATTTAAAGGTCTTTTGTTAGATAAATAAAAAAGCAGATAAGTATTTATCTCTCGGTGTCTCTTTCTTATCCTCGGTTGTGCCTCTTTTTGTATCAGTGATATCAGAGTTTGCTTTTGTAGAGAGCGTTGAGAGTTCAAACATTTAAAAAAAAAGAGAGCCACAAAAGGTTGAGAGCCAAAAAGAAAGAGAGTCCATGAGAATACAGCAATAGCTCTATTCCGTTTTTTACTCTTGCAATAGCAGTTCAAATCGATGGCCTTGGAAACATTTGTGCAACCAGCTATCTCGTGTTTTGTTGGTTACTATGATTATTGAAGCATACTGACGCAAAATTTCCTCAAGACTAAGGAGTATTGGCAAGTAGTTACCTCTGGAGTTGTAGAACCAGAGGAAGGAAGGAGCTGTGTTGTCAGCAACTCAAAAAGTAGATCTGGATTCATTAAAGCTGAAAGATCTCAAGGCCAAAAATTATCTTTTCCAAGCTATTGATAGATCAATTTTGGAAACAATTCTTTGCAAGGATACGTCCAAGAAAATTTGGGACTTCATGAAGAAGAAATATCAAGGATCAACAAGGGCAAAGAGGCAGCAGCTTCAAACACTTCGTTCGCAGTTCAAAATGCTATGAATGAAATTAGGACAGTCAGTCACAGACTATTTTTCCCGGACAATGTCAATTGTCAATAAGATGCGGATTCATGGCAACAAGACGGAGGACGTCACCATAATTGAGAAAATTCTTCGATCCTTGACACCAAAATTCAACTTTGTTGTCTGTTCCATAGAGGAAGTCAAGGATATTAAAGAAATTTCAATTGATGAATTGCAGGGTTCGTTATTGGTTCATGAACAAAAATTCCAACTGCAAGAGATGGAGGAGGAAGCGTTGAAGGCTTCAACTGAAAACCATTTTTCATCATCATCTAAACCAAATAAAGAAAGATGGTGCGGTGAGCGTGGAAGAGCCAAAGGTAGAGGAAACAATGATCGCGGCAACTCAAATAAAAAAAACCGACAATAATCAGTATTATGATCCTCAAGGGAAAGGAAGATGTCGGCATTCAACTGGTTATGGACCAAAGTCAGCAGACATATCCAATATAGAGTGTCGAACTAATTTGAATAGACAAAATGGAGAAAGAACTATTTGCAGAAAAAGAAGAAGAAATGTCGCTTTTGATGGTGTGTCACGTGAAGGAAGAAACTTAACCAAACATGTGGTACTTAGACACTGGCTGTAGCAACCACATAAGTGAAGATAAAAATGTGTTCTCTAATTTGGATGAATCTTTCCGCAACACTATGAAGTTTGGAGACAATTCCATCATCTCTGTTATGGGAAAAGGGAAGGTAACAATTCACACAAGATGAAAAATTGGGCTTAATTGCCCAAGTCAATATGACGGATAACAATTCACATAAAATGTTTTTTATGTCCTTGAGTTAAAGATCAATTTGGTAAGTGCTGGCCAACTACAAGAGAAGAGATATGAGATCTCTATCAAGGGAGGCATTTGCAAAATACATGATGAAAAATTGAGCTTAATTGCCCAAGTCAGTATGACGGAGAAACGAATGTTTCCGTTGTATCTCCACAATACTAACCATTCATGCTTCTCCATGAGATCAAAGGGTGAGGCTTGGTCATGGCATTTTCATTATGGACATCTCAATTTTGGTGGGCTAAGAACACTACATCAAAAGAACATGATGACTGGTCTTTCTTAAATGACAACTCCTTCTCAAATTTGTAAAGAATGCATTGTTAGTAAACAACACCGTTGTCAATTTCCACAAGGAAAATCATGGGGAGCAAGTAAGACTTTGTAGCTCGTTCATTCAGACATTTGCGGGCTGATAAATCCATCTTCCAATGGAGGTAAAAGATACATAATTACCTTCATTGATGACTATAGCCAGAAAATTTGAATTCACTTTTTGCAGAAAAAATCTGAAACTTTTGTAGCCTTTAAAAGCTATAAAGCATTTGTTGAAAAAGAAATTGGCAACCCAATAAAAGTTCTTCGCACTGATTGTGGTGGAGAATACAACTCACATGAATTTGCAAATTTTTCTAAGATGCATGGAATCAAGAAGCAACTTGTAGCAGCCTATATGCCACAACAAAATGGTGTTTGCGAAAGGAAGAATCGCACTATTTTGAATATGGTACGAAGCCTTTTGACAATAAGTGGCATTTTGAAAAGCTTTTGGCCTGAAGCAGTCAATTGGAGCATTCATATTTTGAACAGAAGTCCCACTCTTGCTATTCAAAATATGACACCTGAGGAAGCATGGAGCGGCCAAAGACTAGCAATAGACCATTTCAGAATTTTTGGGTGTGTTGCTTATGCCCACGTTCCAAACCAAAAGAGGAAAAAGCTAGATGACAAGGGAGAAAAATGCATTTTTCTTGGCATTAGTGATTAATCAAAAGCTTATAAGCTTTATGATTCTATCACCAAGAAAATCATTATCAGTTGTCATGTAGTCTTTGATGAAGATCGAACCTGGTCATGGAGCGAGAATAGTGCTGGAGACCATATTCCAGCGGACTTTGATAATAATGAGGAAAGATTGCAACCTATGGAGAATGTGCATCAGCCAACAATCACTCAAACTTCCCCAGAAGATGGTCAAAGTCCATTTGTAGCCGAACAACAGCCACAAAGTGTTAGAAGGAGACCCGCATGGATGACTGATTATGAGTTAACTGAAATTGATTTCGAAGACTCACTTACACATTTTGCACTATTTTCCAATTGTGATCCTACAACTTTCGACATCGCTGTAAAACAATTGAGTTGGTAGAATGCGATGGATGAAGATTGATTTCGAAGACTCACTTACACATTTTGCACTATTTTCCAATTGTGATCCTACAACTTTCGACATCGCTGTAAAACAATTGAGTTGGTAGAATGCGATGGATGAAGAAATTGCAGACATTGAAAGAAACAATACTTGGGAGTTGATAGATCTTCATAGAGGGCGCAAAACAATTGGTGTCAAGTGGGTTTACAAGACAAAGTTGAAAGCAAATGGCAAAGTTGAGAAGTACAGGGCACGCTTAGTAGCTAAAGGCTATAAGCAAGAGTTTGGTGTTGATTATAAAGAAGTTTTTGCACCTGTTGCATGGCATGATACAATAAGGTTGGTGATTGCATTGGCAGCTCAAAATTCATGGCATATCTTCCAATTAGACGTGAAATCAACATTTTTGCATGGTGACCTACAAGAACAGGTATTTATTGATCAACCTATTGGATATGTGAAGACTAGTAGTGAACATGAGGTATATAAACTAAAAAGGCATTATATGGGCTAAAACAAGTTCCACAGGCTTGGTATAGTCGTATTGATGCTTTTTTTTAAGGAAGGTTTTAAAAAATGTCCATATGGGCATACTCTTTTTATTAAAATAGGTGATGGAGTAAAGTTGCTTATAGTGTGCTTATATGTGAATGATCTTATTTTTACTTGGAATGATCATGCCATGTTTGACAAGTTTAAGAAGTCTATAATGGTTGAATTTGATATGACCGATCTTGGGATGATGCATTACTTTTTGGGCATTGAAGTGACTCAATCAGCAGTGGGGATTTTTATTTCTCAAAAGAAATATGTTCAAGAAATTTTAGACAAGTTTCGGGATGAAGAATTTGCAATTCTGTGAGTACACCAATTGAGTTTGGCTTGAAGCTTTTGAAAGATCCTGAAGGAAGAAATGTGGACAACACCCTCTACAAGCAAATTGTGGGAAGCTTGATGTACTTGACTGCGACACTACCGGATATAATACATGCCGTGAGTCCCATTAGTAGGTACATGGAATGCCCAAGACAGATCCATCTTAATACTGCAAAAAGAATTTTTCGATAGTTGCAAGGTACTGTAGCTTATGGGCTGTTTTTATAAGAAGGAAAATAAGTCAGATTTATTTGACTTTACAAATGGTAAATATGCTGGAGACCTAGATGATAGAAGAAACACTTCGGGATATGTTTTTATGCTAGGTTCAGGAGTTGTGTCATGGTCCACAAAGAAGCAACCAATTGTTACTTTATCAACAACCGAAGCTGAGTTTGTAGCTGCAACTTCAAGTGCCTATCAAGCTATTTGGCTAAGGAAGATTCTTGAAGAACTTCAGTTCAAGCAACAAGGAGCAATTTCAATTTACTGTGACAGCAGTTTAGCCATTAAACTCTCCAAAAATCCTGTTCTACATGATAGAAGCAAACACATAGATGTGAAGTATCATTTCTTGAGGGATCTTGCGAAGGATGAAGCAATTGATCATATTTTCTGCAGAAGTGACAATCAAGTTGCTGACATATTCACTAAGCCCCTCAAGTTGTTTACGTTTCTTAAGCTAAGAAGCTTGCTTGGTGTTTGCTCGATAGATAATCCAATTTGCGGGAGGATATCTATTTTTTAAACTGAGTGTCTATAACGTCAGTTTAAGTGAGGGAATGTTGGATAAAATCAGTCAATTTAATTTCTTTAGAATAGGTCAAAGTTGTTTGGTTCGTTAGGATTTTATGTTACCGTCCTAGATTTTAGGAATTAGTTTCTTTTGTTGTTAGCTTGTAGTTATCCAGTTATTGTCGGGGACCTATTTAAAGTTCTTTTGTAAAAAAATAGAGAAGCATTTTCCTCTGAGTTTCTTTCTTATCGGGGGTTGTGCCTCTTTTTGTATCAATGACTTGTCATCCTTAAAAAAAGTTATGTTCCACTATTGTCCCGCAAAGTAGCTCGATGTCGAGTAAGCATCGTGCATACAAGTGTGGATGCCGCATTTCCTCTCGTAACCCAAATTACTACGACAGTGCTCGCTGTCGACACGTCAAACCACACAGGCCAAGCAAAAATATAAGAGGATATGTCTGAGAAAATGCCCCGATGTGGATCACCATCGGTACAATGTGTAATCCGTGTCTTGAGTGTGCTAACTCGAAAACAGGGAACAAACTCTTCGCATTATGCAGGCAGGAACCGCAAGAATCATTTGCTTAAGAGCCTGAACAGTCGTATGTTCGATCAGTTATCACTTGAACTCTGCTCAGGAGCTTCCTACAGGTAATTTTCCTTTGTCACTCAACCTGAAACAGAGCGCAATCGGGGTCGGCCTCTTCTCTGGCTGAAATGGGAGCTCTCGTTCTTTCCACTAGCAACCCTGCTTTGTGGTCCGAGCTTTCCCATCTCGCGTATTGCAGGTGGTGTAATGAGAATCTACCCATTAGGGTCTTTTGGCCTCCTGATGGACTGGCCAAGCCTGTGAAGTCTGAATTGGGTTACTCTTGTTTTTGTTTTTTGAATTCTGAAAAACTATCAACTTTCGGGAGTTTCAAATTCTGGGACTCGGTTCTTTTCAGTACATTATGGGGTTGATGTTGTTAATCTGGAGGTGAAATCGGCTTATGACGCATTTCATGTGTAATGTATTACTTGGCCTCCTTGTTCGACGCTTGTGCTTTGATGAGTATGGATATATTGCTTGGGCTTTTTCCAGCGACAGGCATATGATGTCAGCACTGATTCATCACATTTCTTATGTACAGAGCATCAAATGGAGGTATTGTATTCCAATTGCTAGTACTGTTAGTCTCAGTAAGCTAGACCTGATGTTAAAACCGGGAATCTGCATTTTTAGTGAATGCTGCTGCTACAATTATTTGATTTACTTGCAATTCCCGAAAAATTGATGTTGCCTTGTTAATGCGCTGCTAGAATGTTTTCTGCCCTCATTGTGATTGAAATCTCGGTCTCTCGTGCGACCTCTCGCTCTTTTTGCCAGTTTAGAATTTGGGAGTTATGATGTGGTTCTTGAGATGAAATTTTTTTTTTGGTCGAAATTGAGATGCTATTTACATGTGGGGAAACCTATAGTAAAGAACAGAAGAGAGGACAGTATGTAGTCTTCGACTACATATAGGTTTCCCCAAAGTATATGTCGCCCCTAAAAAAATAAGGATTACCTATTAATGCCTATATGCTGCATAATATTGCTCGTGAGAAGTCGAATGCTATTGATTTGGCATGGCATCCTGTGGTTCGGTTCTCACCATTCTTTGAGATTCTTGGGGAAGGATTCTTCCCTGACTTTGCTCGCGTTGCTGATGATGAGAGTCGCTATTTTGCTTGGTGATCTTAGAGGCTTCTGGAGCTTGGATTCAGGTCAGGGGAACTTTTGGTTTGCAAATTTCTTGTTGTTAGTTGTTTGTTTGTAAAACAAACAAAATAGTGCATTTTTCTTTGTACCACGTAGGAAAGTTTTGAGAATGTGGGCCACCTTATATGTGTGAGTATCTTTTTCCTTGTTAAAGTGAAGACAATGAGGTGTGGACTAGACTTTTCAATACCCGCGTGCGGGTGCGCAATTATTAGGCGTACTTAGCACGCTCGCGGATGAAAATTAGCACTAATCCTCGTTTATTATTTTTATTTATTAAATTTCTAATTTATTATAAAATAATGATTTTATCCTATTGAAACAGTGTGACTGTTCGCAATAGAGTTGTGATTATTTTTTTTATTAATTAATTTCGAAATTTATTATTTAGCCTAACGGTTATTAGGCGTTATTACAACCTTTGAAAGAATTGTATCCCTTCGAACATAACTACTTCACTTTTGGAAGGTTATGTCTTTTCGGACATAACTCCTTCAACGTTGAAATGTTGTATTTGTTCAAAGATTATTTTTCAGAATTTATAAAATTCGGATTAATAAAAATGATTAAGAAATAATAATAATTTAAAAAAATATTATTATTTTATTTTATTATTATTTTATTCCAAAATTTCATATATCTTTTTTTAACGTGAGTTTTGGTTTCACACCAATTCATTATACATCTTTTTGATGAAGGGACGCCTTTATTCGAAAGGGTGTGATTAGTGAGTTAATTAGTTTTTATATGGTTGAATATTAAGTCTCTTCATTTGGAATTTTAGATTTTTTTTTTCATTCCGAAAAATTGCATCCATTCTTTTTAATTGTTTTCCTAGAGAGACCCTGGAGATATACCAAAATTGCTATTTGATATTCTCAATCGAGACTTTATTGTATCATGGAGGAAATTTGCCGATGACCATTAGCAACTTTGTGAGGCAAATAATTCCTTATAAAAAGTGATATCACGTCTCAAAGTATGACTTCGTTGTTCATTCCGTTTGAAGTTGAAGTTTCTTTTCTTCTACAATTCGAAGGAGCATATTTTTTCCAACACTTCTAGCCTGTGCAACCCGATATGCCTTTATCATATTCTCTTTACTTAGGTATGGAGATATGCCTGCTCATAATTTGCTTTGCAGAGAACGAGAAATCCCTGCGTTTGCTGTTGAATTCGCATAATCAATCTTAATAATACTAGACAAGTCTCTGTGCATTAGCTGCTACATTAGGATACCAGTTCATGTCAACCTCCTAGATATGCGTTCCATCAATGTGGGAGAGATAGGAATTACAATGGCAATTAGTTATATCGGGAAAGTAATTCTAGAATAGGAATTGCAATATAATTAAGTCCACTGCCCGTTCCAGTCCCAATTGAAAATGCCTCGAAACAGATAGTAAAAATACAAGCAGACAGAATTCAGGATTGGAGGGAGGTTGAATCGCGTGAATTCAGTGTCTCTGCAGCAACCGTTGGTAGTTTGTTTGTAAAACAAACAACGAGGTGCCTTGTCCCACATCGAAAGGATGTGAGTGCGCACGTGGACGAGATTTGGCACTAATCAACGATCATTTTTTATTTATTTATTAAATTTCGAATTTATTATTATAAAATAATTGTTTTGTCCTATTGAAATAATATGATTGTTTACAATAGAGTGGCGGTTATTTTTTAATAATTTAATTCCGAATTTCATATATAGTTTTTAACGTGACTTTTGATTTCGTACCAATTCACTATACATCTTTTCAATGAAGAGACGCTTTTGTTCGAAATGGTGTGATTAGTGAGTCAGTTTTTTGCATAGTTGAATATCAAGTCTCTTTATTCGGAATTCAGAGATACTTTTTCATTCATAAAACTGCAGCCATATTTTCTAATTGTTTCCTAGAGAGACCCTGGAGATATACCGAAATTGCTATTCGGTATTCTCAATCGAGACTTTATTGTATCATGGAGGAAATTTGCCGGTAACCATTAGCAACTTCGTGGGGCAAATAATTCCTTAAAGAAAGTGATATTACGCCTCAAAGTCTGACTTCATTATTCTTCCCGATTCACGTTGATATTTTCCCAACAGCAACCTCATGGTCCGTACTTTGGCTTCCTTAATTTTCCACTCACAATTGCCAACGAATGCTGTCTGTTCACTTTTACGAATGTCGGTCCAGCATAATATGGCGAAATGCTCGCAATTGTTGTTTATGAGGCTGTAGTTGCCAAAAGCATTGTTAGCATGGAGCTCGTTAGCCTTCTCGACGACTTGGTGGGGCAATTTGGTATCCGGTAAGGTGGTGCACGTTCCTCACCTTGCTAGCGTGAACCCTAACATAGACCACCCGTATTCGTAATGGTGAAGGGATCGGAGATTTTTTCCGTCCCACCGGAAGCAATCGAGACAAGTTTTGATGACCCCATGTTTGATGGTCTCCTTGCATGCACATTTCAGGCAAGGAGACAAAGCTTCTTGCTTGTGGCTAGTCCGGGATAGTGATGAGAATATGATTTTTTTGTTCTCTATTCGGGGTGAAATGAATCACGTAGCCCTCATCAACATATATTCCTGTCATATATACAAACACACGTGTGGAGCACGGTAAATAATCAAAATTAATCCAAAATGAGCGAAGATGAACTTATGGTTAGGGACGATTTAGCATGAACTTTAAAACTTGCTAGAAATAATCGCAAACTTATGTTTTTGACTCGAAGTGTTGGCCAATTTTAATCACAAACTTCGTTTTTATCTTTAACATGCATGTTTGACATATTTTTAGAGCGCTTGTTTACGTGACTCGTGTCATGACGGACGATATTCACCATAAATCAAATCGAGGTAAAATTTTCTAAGTACTGGTAACTTCTCTGAGCTTTTCATTTTTTTAAAACCTTCACCGCCCAACGTCGACCCTTCAAGACCAACACCACCTTGTATATAACACCATAAAAAAAAAAAAAACTCATCCATCGCTCCGACCTCATCGCACAAGACATGGGCCGTCAATGGCATAAGCATGCACGTGATGGAGAAGGGCTGTGGCCCGGCGGTCATCCTCCTCCACGGCTTTCCGGATCGCCGGTTCCCACAAGGGGCGCCGAAAGATCGATGCGCTGGCCTCGCTGGGGGCAAAATGGGTTAACAGAAAATCAAGGCCTGGTAAAACGGGTGATGATGGGTTGCTCAAATGGTATAGGGTCACCGACAAAATGGTTTAGCGTTTCGGCTTTTGGGCGAGCTTTGTGTTTTGGAGCATCAAAATAGTGAACTTGGTCCTCTTCCTGCATTTGGGCTTTTCTAGTTGGTTTTCAAGAAGCGTACATTTGGGTTGGATTACTCACGGTCATAATTATCATTAGAGTGCACTGGAGTTTTGTAGTCCAGGATGCATTCACGTGCAGAGATTAACGAATCACAATTCAACCTGCCGTGGGCACTCGCCCTCGAGAAAGCACGACATCCCTATCCATTGTCCGGGTTCAACTAAGCAACATTCAGTTTAATAATGAAACAAATATAAAACAACAAGAAGGTGCATCATGGACTTTTTGGATAATTTTTCCTGATATGGGACAATTAGCAAAGCCGTAATGATAATGAGAACCGTGTTGCACCTTTGGACGTCAATACACAACACGGACCCCGCTTGTCGCCATATACATCTTTTTCTGCGAAGATTCGAGTTGCATCATTTCATCATCAGCTTCTAGATTCACTTGATGGTGGATCATTGCTCACGTTTCGTGTCACTTGACTTGGAGTAGGGGCGGGCGTGGTTCGAGTGGGTGGCTTCCGACATCGAACCGGGAACCGTCCACCAATGACCGGTTCCGAGAAATTGAAACTGGAAACCGCCCGTTGGTTCCATGACCCATTCGAAAACAGGACCCACCTAGGAACCGGACCGCCGATTCGGTCCGATTCCTGGGTGAGCCATGGAACCAGTCTCACTAAGTTTCAGGCAAATGGAGGTGACCGATAGTGAGAGAAGGAGGCAATGAAAGACTAAAAATGTTTTACGTGAATTGACGGGAGTAGAGAGTCGAGTTTTATATTAGGGATTTTATGGTTTTCATTTTTCTAAAAATGTTTTTTTTTGGTTGAAATTTTTCTAAAAAATTATATATATTACTGGTTCAGTCCCGTTGGGTGGGTGGATAGTTCCACGCCTAGAATAAGGAACTGAATCGGTACTCACTGATTCTAGTAAATTAGAACCGGTAACCAGACCGATCTTCACGGGAACAGCCGGTTCCGGGTCGGTCCAGTCAGTTTCCGGGCGGTTCCCGGTTCCTTTGCACACCCCTAACTTGAAAAGAACTTTTTTGTGCATTTATAAATATAAGATATAAAATTAGGAAGTATTTGTTTCGAGAAAAGCTTTATCATAAAGGAAAATGTTTTTCGAAAAATCATTTTTCGAAAAAATATTTTTCCCTTTTTCAGATTAGGAAATTCATTTTCCTAACTTTAAGCATTCATATTTTTATTGACCGTAAATGGTTTTCTTTTGATATATTATTTTCAGCAAACCAAACGCGTGAAAGTCCAAAAAAATTAATTAGCAAAAAAATTCTTTCACTCAAACAAACATATCCTAATTGTTGTGTCATTCTCTTACAGTTTAAAGTTTTAGAACAAGAATAACTCACTCAACTCAGAGTCAATATATGTTGAGGTTCGGTTCCTACATTTCCGCATCTATATGGGTTTTCCCTTCTTTATAAGGCAGCAGTTCATAATTGTTCTTTCACTTATGTGTATCGAACCTATATTAGGCCTCGATATTCCTATCGGCTAATTTAGATGGAAGTTAGTACATGAGAAATATGTGAATCCTTATTTTGCCAATTTAAAAATTCTAACTCATAATGGTTATGCCGATTATTTGTCAATATCCCAACTTCTAAGATCGAAAAAGCTTATCAAGACAAAAGAAAACATCCCGTTTCCCTGTCTCTTTCTATCACCTTCATTGCAATTAGCATCGCTACGTTTAACGTAATTTAAAACGAGTCAAATTGGTCATAATCGCACATGTGGTCCTCTAGCGGGTCGAATTGGACTGCGTTCGGGCCCAATTACCGAATGCAAACAATTCCTTATTTATGTTAGAATTAGCACACAATAGTAAGGAAATAGAGAATGAAAACGAGAAAGAAAAATCGAGACACAATTTTTATCCTAGTCCATCTTTAAACTAAAGTTACATCTAGCAGATGATTCAACTATAATTAACACATCGCACCTCTCTATTATGTCTCTTAATTACAAAAAAATAGACTATATATACTCAGTAGCTTCATGAGCGAGACCGCCGTGCTTTCCTGTTGATGGGAAGTATGAACCATAGCTCGACAATTTAGACCATCCAACCGAGTTTTGGTACGTATTTAACTCAATTCACGAGGATGGCAACATATTTTTTTTGGTTCGAAGGCAGCATATTTCATCCACTGGAAATTTACCTACCATCAAATGAGAATCCTATAGTCATATAATAAAAAAAAAAGAGAGAAGACAATCATGCTATTGTTTCAGCATAATCTACATGCAAGGTTTTTAAACCAGTCTGTGGATACCCAGTTACCCACGGTACCGACGGGGATTCAATTCTTTGGATGCCGTTCACTTTAAATTTTTAAGTGTTTTTTTTAGTTAATATCACCAAAAATCCTAAATTTGTACACTTATGACAAATTTATCCTAAACTAATTTTTTAACACAAAAAACTTCAAACTGGTGCATATGTGATAAATTTACCCTCTATTAGTTTCTATGAAATTTTACAATCAATTTGTTTTTATGCGAAGCAAAAGCATAAGAGGAAATGTCTGAGAATACCCCCTGACGTGGATCGCTATCCGGACAATGTCCAATCCGTGCCAGCGTGAATGTGCTAGCTCAAAAACGGGGCACAAGCTATTCGCAGTATGGTGAGGTAGAAAACATCGAGCCTCATTTGCTCAAGAGCTTGAACAGTCGTCTGCTTGATCTATCGTATAATTGCATGTCAGGAAGCAAACTGGTAGGTTGAAGAGTTCCGGTCAGGTCAGCAATGGCAAGTTTTGCCTCGCCAAGTAAACCAAGAAAACGATTGAAAGTATTGTCATTGTGGATGACAGACAAAATGTAAGCCATCAGATGCTTGGTGGCATTTCTTGCACTGTCGTAAGCTGCCTTGACATCCGAGGAATTGCATCCATCGCCGTAATCATGTGAACCACCAATTGGACAGTCGCAACCTGCTCTCGGGAATTGCGAAGACGACTTTGATTTATTCACAAGAACGGAGAGCAAGCGTACAAGGAGTGGCAGGCACAACGGGTCGTATATCACGTTAGCACCTAAATTGTAGAAAAAGAGAAATTACGCCGTCATTGACTGATGAAGAGAGAAAACAACCGAATATCTCATATTAATGCTCAACAGAAGAAGTGTGTCAGTGGATAAACTACTCACATTATATCCGGTTTCAATCCCTAAAAGTTCACTCTTAGATGCACACTCCCAAGGCAGGCGTAACATTTTTCCTGGGGCGAGGAAATGATATCAATTTCAGTTCTTATTCCTTCAATTTGTGCATGGTCAAACTGCATCGGGATCCACATTATCGCAGAAAATGAATATTGTTCGGATGGACAATCAGCGCTTGACCGAGAAGGCCTCATTCAAAGTCATGCTTTTCTTGAGAAAATCAATTTGTTCAAGGGAAAAGGACAAACCACACTTTTATCGTAGTAACCAAAGGACTAACGGGAAAGTCGTGCAGCAGGACTACTCTTTTAGGCTAAAGGCATTATCATAATGATGTCTACCATACCAATGAAAGAAATATCCATAATGGCATCTAAGAAAGAAAACTATGGTGCATGTGTGTGAAATATGAAACCAAAAACTTGAAAAAGTGGGCGCTTAGGGTGGAACGTGCAAGGTCAATGGCATGATCACTCACAGATTCTGCACATTCCGAAGACACTGGCTCATCATCATCCATGCTCAATTGATTCATCTTCAAATCAAGCTTCATGTTGCTTAAAGTTGATAGGTCGCCATCACTCAATATTACCTGCATGGATATGGTCAATTTCTAAACTGCTACTCATAGATAATCATAAATCTATGTCCAGCGTGTTCAGCCAAGTTTGTATATGTGCTGAAGGACAAATCACTACTTTCACAACCAAATCAGCTTTGATATCCAACTCATAGGAACAACAACAATTACAAGAACCAAGTACAGCAAAAGAGTTGCTTCCCAAAACCATAGTGAGCACAACCCTAGCATATCTACATATACTGATTGGGGGAACAAGAACAATGCTCAAGTAAAAGAAAAAAAACTATGCTAACATATACTGATTGATGGAACAAGAACAATGCATAAACATGTGAAGGTTCCAGTAAAAGAAAAAAACCTAAAAAAGAAAGGAGCTTGAAGCTACCTCGGAAGCTTTCACATGGTGAGACAGATACCAACTAAGCCAACCCCTGAGCCAACCTAAGTCCAATATTCTAGTCATACCTGAAATTACTTCTAGTGCATGATATATAAAGTTAAAACAGATTGTAGTAATCAGATAAAGGGGGAAAGGGAATAGAACGCCAAGTGATTATCTAACGACAATGTTGATCTCTCTGCGGTGTTTCCTAGATTACTGGATCTGATGATTCAGATTGTTTTTATAGAAAATAAAACAATAAGGTTGGCAAAACTATTCTAATGGAATATCAATGCCAAAACCAACTCTAACGTGGATAAATCAAGGAAATTGAACCCGTAACGCCAATGTTTATTTGAACATTTCGATGCACATTAGACAGCTTACTTCAAAACATGTTTTGCTGGAGAATATACCCGAAAAGGAAAGTATGAACTCTGACAAAAATAGACTGGCTGACCAGATTGAACACCTGATGAGAGAATGGACAGAAAGCTAATTTCAGTCGGCACATAAATCCACACAATGCATGAGACAGTATAACCGCTGCTAGTAAAACCATCTTCATGACTGATAAAGTTGTGATTTTTTTTCTAATAAAAAGAATGAAATACGTTAACGCCTTATTATTGGCACAACAGCCTAGAAATCTAGTTGAACGAAACCAAGCAAGGATCTGACCCAGGACAAGCGCTCAGTTCTTCAAAAACATGCATGAACCAATACCATGCATACTCTGTATCTCCTTCGAGCATGTTGAGCGAACAATGCAGTGGAACCACCAATTTCCTTATCATTGCATCCTCACAACCTGAATCTAGGATATTATTAGCCAAGGATTTGGTTGATGCACACAATAAATTATATCTCAAGAGAAAAGAATTACAGTAAAAGGAAAAAAAGGGAAAAAAAGGTTACCATCTGGGAAAAGAAAAGAAATATATTTCAAAACCCTCACATTCCCTTTGATTCCATTTTCATCCCAATGCATAAAAGACTTTGTCATTGGTAACTTGAGGATTAATAAATAAACCAGGAGAAAATGGGACGCATTATTCTGTAAAAGAAATTAACAACAATGAGCTTTACCTTTAAAGAAGTCATGAACTCGGTGTACAGTTCATACAATTCATCTAGCACATCATCACGATTAGACTCCATTTTTTATATGAGCTTCTTTAATAAGTTTTTCAAGTACGGAGCATGACACTTGCCAATCTGCATCAACACACTGCCTATTCAAAGATTCACACAGTGACAGTTCTTCACTAAAATAATGCAGCAAAAACAGATGACAATGAACCTGATACTCAAGAACTAATACATGAGCTAGTATTGGTAAGCTAGAGCAATAACTCCAAAAAGTACCAACGAGAACAATAACTTCCAAGCATATAATCATTTTGGCTAGTCCAAATGGTGTCGAGGAGTAAAAAACATTCACTTTAGCCGAAATGACACAGAACAAACACGGAAGATAGTTTTTTTTTTCCTTCGCTTGTATCCTAAACCCATATCAACATTTGAGCTGAACTTAAAAGACACTTCAATTCGGACATCTTTTTTTTCCCTTTTGGATTCTCTAGTGTGGGAAAAGCTCTCAATCAAGACTTACGGCTCTACTGATGCAATGATCCCAAATGAACCTCTGAACATCCACTGTCACGGACCCACCGCCACCAAGTGATCTGGGTTTCGAATAGAAGAGACAATTGCTTCAAATTCAATGAACACAGAATCTAGAGAATCTATAAAGCAAGTGAAAAGGAGTATCTTTTTGGTAAAGCGCGCGCAAAAGAGGAAAACAGAGAAGATTTTTACCTCGCGTGTGAAGTGACATCACGCAGTCAGCGGGTTTCCATGGCGAAGAAACGCAGAGACCAATTGGAGACTCGCAGTTTTTGCTTCTCCATTTGTTCAAGAATATGTCTTCTCGCCTCTTTCTCTGCAACACCGTCAGCAGGAATTACGGAGCAGGAGGAAGAAGGAGGGAGCCGGAGAGAAGCGGAGATGGGTTTGGATCGGTTTCCGGGTTTTTGGGTCGGCTTGAAAAAATGAAATGTCAAATCCGATTATTTAGGTACAAGATAATCCGAAATCCTATCCCAAATTCATGAATACAGATGAAAACTTCTACCGGAAAGAATGTGTCCTTTACTTATTTTCAATTTTAGATCTACAAAAACACAGATATACTTATCTCTTTTAGAATGAGGAGAACATTTATAGTGATATGCCTAAACAAATTTAGATTTACAAGATATTCAAGAAATAGATTGGGAGTGTTCTATTGAACGATGTAAATGATTATCCTAGAAATCGAAAGGCATTGAATCAAGGACCTTGACTTTGTAGTCACCGATTTTTTGTTGCTAGAGGTAAGTCCAGAGCACAATGGGGCCGGCTTCTTCTCTAGCCGAGATGGGAGCTCCCGTTCAGCGCTTTGAAGTCCGAGCTTTCCCATTTTGCCATGGTGCAGTGAAAATCTACCCATTGGGGTCTTTTGGCCCTCGGGTAGACCCGCTAGGCCTGTGAAGCCTAAATGGGCAACCCTTGTTTTGGTTTTTTGAATTCCCAAAAAGTATTGACTTTCGAGAGTTTCGAATTCTAAGACTTGGTTCTTTTTGGTGCATCCTGGGGTTGGTGTTGTCATTTTTGTTTAAATCATTCGGTTGTGGGCTTGAGTCGTGATCCATTTCCTGTGTAATGCATTGCATGGTTTCATTGTTTGAAGCCTGAGTTTTTTATGAATATGTGCATGTTGCTTGGGCTTTTTGCATCGATAGTATTATGATGTTAGTACTAATTTATCACTGTTTGTTATTTTGCAATGATACTGCTGAGTCGGTGTTTGGCGTGCTATAGTTCTTGGTGGTTAATGTTTCTTATGTCCAGAGCATCATGCGGAGGTATTGTATTCCAATTGCTAGTACCTTTAGTCGCAGTAAGCCTGAACTGAAGTTAAAACCGTGAATCTGTATTATTTGTGAATAGTGCAGCTGCAATTATCTGGTTTTATTAGCAATTCTGGAAAAAAAATTGATGTTGCCTAGTTAATGCGCTGTTAGATTGTTTTCTGCCCTCAATGTGATTGGAATCTCAGTCTCTCGCCAATCGACCTCTCACTCTTTTTGCCAGTTTAGAATTTAGGAGTCGAGATGTGGATCTTGAGGTGCTATTTACATGGTAAATTGCCAGCCCGCTTGTAGTCTAAGACTATCAACCGTCTTCTCATCTGTTCTTTACTATAGGTTTCCCCAAAGGATATACCGCCCCTTAAAGAATCGGGATTACCTTTTGATGCCTAGATGCTGCATATTCTTGCTCATGTGGAGTTGAATGCTATTGATGGCATGGGATACTGTGGTTCGGTTCTCACCATTCTTTGATATTTTTGGGGAAGGAATCTTCGCCGACTTCGCTCCCGTTGCTGATGATGAGAGTCCCAATTTGCTTGTTGCTCTCAGATGCTTCTGGAGTTTGGATTCAGGTCAGGGGAACTTTCGAAGTTTGCAAATTTTCCCTAGCATGCGCAACCCCATATTTCTTTTTCATATTCTTTGTTTACTTGGGTATGGAGATGTGCCTGCTCATTATTTGCTTTGGAGAGAGTGAGAAATCCTCTAATAACGTTGTTGCTCGTTTCGTCGCGACCCACACTGGTTCAGGCAGCCCTTCGCTGTTGAGTTGTTTGAATCATTCTCTTCCAATGATGGGCCCAAAGACTCTTGCTTTTCCATTTATCTTTTCACTTATAATCTCAAGTATGACACAAAGCCATGCGTTCGGGCTACTCGCCCAAGGCCTTCAAATATATGCAAATGCTAGCGGCAAGTACATTGGACTATTTCATGCAAATGCTTCTGCTATGTGTTGGTGCATCTATGTTTATATATGATGCAATGCGGTATGTTTGCCTTGAAACAGGAAGTATATGTAGTGGCCATTTTTGGTTTAAAGTCCTAATCTTTTGCTGTTTAGGGAAGGAATCATTTTGATGGATTGTATTAGTATAAAGTGTGGTCGTAAAATTATTACTTAAAGTGACAGTTCCTTCCTCTTGTGCTTAAAGAACTGTGTTCATCGCATGAGCAACGAGTTGGAACTTAGAGGAATGCCCACGGAGTATCTACAGACAGATTGTACAATCAATCCTGTAAGATGCAGCAATGCCTACATTGTAGTCCTAACTGAGTATACATTGAAACAGAGAGTACAAAAACGAACAGAGTATACGACATTGGAGGAAGGTTGGACCACTAGAGTTCAGTTTCTCTGCAGCAACCTCATGGTCCACTCTTTGGCTTCCATAATTTTCCGATCACAATAAGTGACAAATGCTGTTTGTTCGCTTTTACGAATGTCAGTCCGGCAAAATAGGGCGAAATGCTCACAGTTATTGTTCACGAGGCTGTAATTGCCAAAAGCATTGTTAGCGTGAAGCTCGCTAGCCTTATCAACAACTTGATTGTACGATTTGGTGTAGGGTAAGGTGGTGCAAGTTCCTGGCCTTGCGAGTGCAAACCCTGGTTGTGGCCACCCGTACCCGTAACAGTGAAGGGATCGAAGTCTTTTGCCGTCCCGGCGAAAGCAATCGACACAAGTTTTGATGACCCCGTGTTTGATGGTCTCCTGGTATTCGCATTCTGGGAAATTGGGACAGCTTTGTTGCTCGTGGCTAGTCTTGGATAACAATGGGCATATGGTTTTTTTGTTCTCGGTTCGGGTGAAATGAATCACATAGCCGTCACCGACGTAAATTCCTGCCATATATACCCGTGGGGAACACGGTAAAGAATCAAAATTTCAGTCCCAAATGAACGAAGATGAAGTTTAAAACCTGCTAAGAATAATGACAAAGTTCTGCTCTTTGACTCAAAAGAGTGAACTTAGGCCTATTCATGAATTTGGGCTTTTCTAGTTGGGTTTTGTGGAATGTATAGTGGGTTGGATTGGAATGCTTTCGGTCCAAATTGGCTTGCAATGGGACATGGTTCACCCATTGTTTCCCGCATCGGAAAACAAAGAAATTTACTTGTAAAAAAAAACAAAAAGCTTTTCTAATCGCAATAAGAGTACGTAATAAGAAATCTATAACAAGGGATGTGCATGTACAGGCAGCGAATAGAAACATTTTGATTAGGCATGGGGGTTAATGAAATTGCGTAATTATCCATTTGAGTCTTTGAATAGTTGCTAGAATTTAATCACACTTAAAGCACTATAGGACAAAGTGTGTTTGGTGAGCCTCACGCGTGATATACAATGGGTATATGGATGTGAACAAGAGGGACTATTGTGAACTTGTCACTCGATCTAATGGTCTCTTCTTTTGTATCATGTCACTTGCGGGACAAAATCACTTGTCCCCAAAGTTTTAGATGTTGGTTGTCAAGGAACATGCTCGAGCAAATTTTGATATTTACAGATCTCATAATTGAATTATATATTTTTCTTGATTCAACAACAGCCTCGAGTACATAGGGAGAAGAGAGTTTTTTTTAAGTGAATTCGGAGTATAACCTTCTCGTCCACCTAAACCAATTAAGATACTCATCCGTTTGAAAGAAAAAGAAAAGGTGAGAGCGAGAGCTTGGATTTTTCTTAATCCGACTTTCGCTTTATGCGGCAGGCAAACGTACCTACATAGTTTATTGTCCAAAAGGAGACATGCCACTATCAGAATCAAATAGCGTTATTTCTTGGCCACCGGGTGTATTGCTCTCATGAACTTTTAGTAATCTGGTGGTTTTTTAATCTAAAAAAAAAAGCGAAATAAATAAATAAATAATGGATAAATGAGCATTATCTAATTTTAATTACACAAAGAGGCTCTCTTGAAGATCAAAAAGTGGAGATCATCGACTCGGTCATTCCTCATCAAATAACGGATAAATGAGCATATCATACTTTAATTACCGACCACAGTGCAAATGGTAACCAAATGTTGCAAATTATCACTACGACGGAGTTGCGAGGCTAAATTTGCTTGCTCAAATAATCGATCAACCCGATACAGGGATTATTAAAACGCAAAAGAAATACTAATGCCAATAGAAAGTAATGAGAGCCGATTCCGGCATCGGGCCGGAATCGGCAAGGTTAAACAGTCCCGAGTGACCGATAGCCACGTAGTTACGAGGGGAAGGGGGACAAGAACCCCCTTAGGGGAGTGAGATCTTTTATACGGAAGCCCCCTTTTTTTTATTACTGTTTTTTCTTCTGCTGTATCCTTAATAGCAGGGACGGTTACACTTGCAATCGAAATGGGACGTTCACAAATCCTACGAGAGATGGTTCACTGAATGGATCGCGAGATAAGTAAGATTCGACTCACCGTGATGCGAATAAACGCCGTGTAATCTATATGTGTAGATGTGATCTCCGGCTTCCAGTTCATCAGGCTTCACCACCTTCCACATCAACTGCTTGGATATTGCGATAGCCTTCTCCATGGCATCCCTCACCATTTTTGACCCTTTCACTTCACACTCTTGGGCTAGTGGCACTGCCAAAAGGTCGATGGAGGAGGATGAGGAGGTAGGAGGAGGGGGAGGTTTTTGGCGACTTCAGATGGGAGGAAATCGAAGCGAAGAAAATCACTTAGAATGAACTGGCGGGGTCTTACAATGTCGAAAATTTATAGAGGCTCCAGGCCGTGCCCGCTTATTAGAACCTATAGAATTTTCCAAGATCTGATGTCATTGGCTTGGTACATTAAAGTCACGCACGACACAAGTGAGAGAGAGTCAAAACTGGATTTCGGTGAAGAATTTTCGCGGACCACGTTCGCGTCTCAATCGTTGAAAGAAGACGGCTCGTGCCTCATCCGTCGTACTACATTTTTTAACAAAGGTGGACGACATAAGTTGCACAGCATGACCAACCACAGCTCATGAAAGTAAAAGTTCTATGTCTCTCGTTCCGACAAGAGTGGACCTACCCCGATCATTTACGTCCCTGCCAGGAAGGGGAAGTTTGAACAACCGCCATGTACTTTGTGTGACTAGGGCATGAAAGCAGCAGCTCATGATGCCGAGGTAGGATTGTGCATAAGGTCGAGCACCCTTTTTCCAATCGATGAATGCATTCCCGATTTGACGGTTTCCCATTGTGGTATAGTCCTTGCTTCAATCTTACCCCCCCATCTCGTTCAGACTAATCACTGGGTGTCCTCGCTAGATTGCTTCTTTCACTTGTTGACCTAACTTTGGAATCACTTGGACAAATATATCCAAAGGTTGCATGTCTCGAGATTATATTCCACCGATTTCCTTTCTTTCCTTTCCTCCATGCTAAGAAAGCTTAGGTGGTGCTACTTACACTGGCAGAGTTCAGCAAGGATATCTTTTTGAGCATGAAACTCTCCTGGTGCTCCTAATCCTCCAAATTACGAGTTGGTTTTGAAAAACTACACACGTACGTCCGCATTATATTGTCTCTCTTTCATGTTTCATTAGGTAATTAGCGTGCTGGCTGTCAGCCTCTCGAAAGGTGGCACGCCCTTGAGAAAGCCCATCTTGTGGGGCGTCAATTAATTAAGGGTACTCGTCAGAATTTGTCAAATGGGAAAAAGAATGATAAAAATGATACTGCTATAAGACCTGCGGGCATTCTGGAGCTTATGAAAAGAGCCTTCCTCGTGCCGAACTATGGTAGTCCATCATTGAAGAAACAGTTGATCACGAAATAGGCGAACATTCCGGTTCTTCTAGCACTAAAATTGGCCGAAGAAAAGCCAGAAAGGAGACATTCATATGATTTTTGACTTTGATCTGTTCCATCTTTTAGGGCAAGATTCAGAGTTTTGGACTGCTGAAGGTGGCATTGCCATTCTATTGATATCCCAAACCATCTTTCATTTCTATATTCTTCCTAATACGTCTTGATCTCTCTTATGCTGCTGCTAAAGAAGGATACATGACTTGTATATGCACAAATCAGACAAAACAGCACGATTCAGTTCTGCTTAACAGATTCCATATTTAGTTGAAGTAAGCTTTTTCCGCTTAAGAAAACTTCGAAAAGGAAACTGTAGGATCCATTCACCTTCAAACTCCGAAAATTGAAGTGAGTTTGAATTGTTACTCAGAACTCGTTATAAGTAGGCAGTCATTTTATTATGATCCTAAAGGTTTTTAGTCAAGAAAAAAAAAAACTAATAACGCTGTCCTCAGCCTCTTATCGAGCAATTTTACGTCTTGATCGGATCGCTACGCGATTATGGTAACTATGATTGGGGTCAATACTTAAAACGTCAAATGGACTTATACTAGTGGCGAGGCGCAACGCGATGATCTTTCCGACAGACGCGCCCCGCTTTCGAAATCCCCATGATTCGTGTATACGACTTTGTCAAAGACATGTGTCAGAATGGCAGAACCCTCCGGGATCAACTATTGCCTTGCTTTTGGCGTCTTGCTTAAATAAATGGGCACCCATTAGATTTGCCGAATACAAAAAACGAATAATAAAGGTGTCAATAATATAAGACGTGGGCATTCTAGACCTACGCTCGCTTTCCATAGCACCTACGGCCCTATGCTACTTAGTCTCCGTTAAGGAAAATTTCAGAATTCGGATTGTGAAAGGGTAGCATGGCCATTGTTCATTGTTCATTTCTATTGTCCTCTTAGGTAGGTTTTGATTGGCCTGATGCTGCTAATAGTAGGACACATGACTCCTAGGAAAGTGGTTTACGATTGAATCTCCAAGGAATTCTTATCATCTGGTAGTCCAAGCCCATGGCCTATTTGGGAGTCACTCGGAGCTTTGACAACCAGCGTAAGAGGTGTGATGTACATATATCCATTTCAAGGGGACGAAACATTTCTTAGTTTGGGCCTTATGTTTATTCAGATAACATGTTCTATAGTGGCACGAAGTTCTATGTGAATCCACATTGGACTGATTTCATACCAAAGTCGTATAATTAGGATCTCGATTTAGTTCTATTTCATTCATCTTATCAGAGGTTATGTTCCTTTTTGCTTTTTTTTCGGGCTTTTTCTCGTGGCACCTACGGTAGAGATCGGAGGTATTTGGCCCCGGAAAGGGATGGGGTTTTAGATCATCGGGAAATCCCTTTTCTTAATATCCCTCTTCTCTTTTTTGTCCGGACTGGAGTGCCGTAACTTGGGCTCATCATTCTGTACTCGCGGAAAATGTAGTCATATAGTAAAGAGAGGGGTACACTTTCCGGTGTCGAATGTTAAAGAAAATAAAAAAAAAAGACCGGACAGGACCGACGCAAAAATTTTCGTTCTTTTCTGGTTGGGTCTCTTTTCGGTTCGGCTAATGTGTGACAAAAATAGGGTATGGATTTGGTTCGGTTCCTCCCCATCGATGTCTTCTTCCACAGAGCCCATGTCTCCTTCCTCCACCCAATCCTCGATTCATCCGCAGATGGTCAGAATTCATCCGCTGGGATGCAGAGGAGAACGCCAACGAGATCCCCGTCTCTGCTGAGAAGGTACGCTTCTCTTTACTCTCGATTCGAGTCAATTGATTCTCAATCTCGAGTTTTTGCTATGGCTAATCATTAGGTTTGTTGCTGCATTCACGACTTTTTAGCCCGCTCGGAACAGATAATGTCGACGAACCCCTCCGTGAACGCCCGAAGGTTCCAAGCGCGGTGCGGTACGAAGCATATGCTCGTGAGTGGTTTTTTGAGCGAAAACAAGAGGCAAAGACTGAAAAATGGAGTGCGCTGTGGTGCGTTTCTTGCTCGGGGTGATTGCTTCCTGGCAATTTATTGAAAATTTTGTGCTGGAAAAGTCTAGGTTTGGATGAACGGATTCGCCGTCCCCTGCCCTTTCTCCCAAAAAAAGTATCCGATCCGATTCATACTTCCATATTTAATCAATTTAAGAAAACTCGTATCTAATCTAAGAAAACAGGTTCTTCTCGTCATCTGCCTGTAAAACCGCTGCCCAATATTCCCTCTTTAAGATTAGATTATATAATTAGCACGCTAGCTGTTGGCTTCTTGACCGATGAAAATAATACTAATTTAAGACGCGGGCATTCTAGAACTTATGGAAAAGAGCCCTACCCCTACAAGAATTGACCACTACCATAGGTTAAAAGAGCCTGGACAGGACTCCATTTTGACATTTTCCATTCTCTGGGGCCACAGTCCAGAAGTTGCACAACGGAAGGTTGCCTCATCATTTTATTATCCAAAATCAATTTCCAATTTTTTATGTCTACTGTCGTCTCAATTTGTCTGGATCTCTCTGATGCTAACTAAAGTAGAACATATGACTTGTATCTGCAGTAGCACACAAAGCTGTAGGATTCGATTCACCATATAACAGATTCCATATTGTGTTACAGTAAATTGTCTCCCCTTTAATAAAAGTTCGAAAAAGGTTTGCATTGTTGCTCAGAACTTGTTAGTAGCAGTCACATTGTTGCGATGCGAGAGGTTTTCAGTCAAGAAAAAGAAAGGCTAACACCGTCCATGCTCTCTTCATTTTGATCATTCTAGCAATTTTGGGCGCTCTGCGAATTTCGTAACTCCAATTGGGGTCAAAATTCAACATCTAAAAGATTGATGCTAATGGTAAGACGTATTGCGATAGACATATCGTAGATTTGTGCATACTTTTCGAAGACCCGTGATCGTATGTATGTTTAAAAGTAACCAGTCCGAAGTGATTTTTTTGTTTTTGTTTTGTTATTGGCGACTAATCCAACGTGATCATAAAAAAGGCACATGATATGCGATACCCTAGTTTCAGTCGGCATCATTCAGTTTAAATATGAACATGGTCTTACAACGGGAAGATGCATCTGATGCAGTGGTATCATAACAGTCTTTATGTCGATTATTTGTCAATTTCAAACATTCATAAGGCTACATAACCCGGTGAGAGGAGCTACGACCTGGACATTGATGTACCATAATCATGATTCACAAAAGAGTGCCGAGTGTGATAAGATTATTACGACTCAACAAATTATTAAAAAAAAAAAAGAGTTGGTTGAAATGCTTTCTAAGGACTAGAAAATTCAAATGAAGGCCAAGCAATAGTTCTTTCGTAATTATGATAGTTGGGTCGCTTTGAGGTCAAGCAAGGAAATGGCTAGCTTGTCTCGTTCCCTGTCTCTCTCTATCACCTTTGTTTCAATTAGCTTAGCAGCGCTAACTACGTCTTTCGTAGCATATAACAAGGCAAGTTGCTCGTCCCTTTCCCATTGCTTGGTGCTCCAGCTTTGCTCTTTTCCGACAAGTATTCGCCCCCCCCCCCCCCCCCCCACCACAAAAAAAAAGAAAAAAAAATCTTCATGAGCCCTACCAATTTCATCACCTTTGATGACCTCAGTATGATTTTATATATTATAAAAAAAAGGGAAACCTTTATATTGTATTAGTCTTGACAGTTTCCCAATAGGCCAATAACCATGTGTCGCCATCGTACGTACCTTTTATATTATATTATATTAGTTTCAACGGTTTCCTAACACTGGACGTTGCGCTCCATGTTAGCCAAAAGGCTGGGAAAGGTACTTTACCCGTCGATTTCATTAGCCTCTTGCTTATACATCCAAACGAGCTTCCACTATTCAGAAATTTACAACGCTGAGAAAAACATGGGTCGGCACATCCGATTAAAGATATACGAGACCGTAATCCATTATCCTGGAAAAGGCTTCGCTGCACTATTGTCCTACAAAGTATCTCTGCTGTCAAGTATCAAACATGCAAGCAATGGATGAAGCATTACCTCTCATAACTCAAATTACTACAGCAATGCTCGCTGCACTAGGTCAAACACATCACATAGGCCAAGCAAAAATATCAGAGGAAATGTCTGAGAACATGCCCCTGACGTGGATCACTATCGGGACAATTTGCAATCTGCGCCTGCGTGAATGTGCTAACTCAAAAACAGGGCACAAGCTCTTCACACTATGGTGAGTTAGAAACATCGAGCCTCATTTGCTCGAGTGAGCCTGAACAGTCGTATGCTCGATCTATCGTATGATTGCATGTAAGGAAGCAAACTGGCGGGTTGAAGAGTTCCGGTCAGGTCAGCAATGGCAAGGTTTGCCTCGTCAACTAAAGCAAGATTAGTATTGGCATTATGAATGACAGACGAAATGTAAGCCATCGGATGCTTGGTGAGACTGGGATTTCCTGCACTGTCGCAAGCTGCCTTGACATTCTGGGAATTGCATCTATCGCTGTAATCATGCAAACCGCCAATTACACTGTCACAAGCAGTTCTTGGGAATCGCGAAGATGACTTTGATTTATCCACAAGAATGGAGAGCAAACGCACAAGGTGTGGCGGGCACAACAGGTGGTATATCACGTCAGCACCTAAGCTGTAGAAAAAGAGAAATTAAGCCTTCACTGATGGATGAAGAGAGAAAACAACCGAATATCTCACATTGATGCTAACAGAAGAAGTGCGTTGGTGGAGAAACTACTCACATTTTATCTGGTTTCAACCCTGAAGTTCACACTCAAATGCACATTCCCAAGGCAGGTGTAAACATTTTACCTGGGGCGAGGAAATAATATCAATTTCAGTTCTTATTCCTCCAATTTGTGCAAGGTGAAACTGCATCAGGATCCACATGATCGCATAAGATGAATATTGTTCGGATGGAAAATCAGCGCTTGACCAAGAAGGCCTCATTTAAAGTCATGCTTTTCTTGAGAAAATCAATTTGTTCAATGGAATAGGACAAATTACACTGCTGTCAAAGTATATCAAGGACTATGGGAAAGTCATGCAGCAGGACTATTCTTTTAGGATAAAGGCATTATCATAACAATGTCTACCATAACAATGAAAGAAATATCTATCATGGGATCTAAGAAGGAAAACTATGGTGCATGTGTGTGAAATAAGAAACTAAAATCTTGAAAAAGTGGCCGCTTAGGGTGGTACGTGCAAGGACAATGACATGATCGCTCACAGAATCTGTACATTCCAAAGACACTGGCTCATCATCAGCCGTACTCAACTGTTTCATCTTCAAATTAAGCTTCATGCTGCTTGGAGTTGATAGGTCGCCATCACTCAATATTACCTGCATGGATATGGTCAATTTCTAAACTGCTACTCACATATCATCACGAAACTATGTCCAGCATGTTCAGCCAAGTTTGAATATGTGCTGAAGGGCAGATCACTACTTTCACAACCGAATCAGCTTTTAATATCCAACTCATGGGAACAATAACAATTACAAGAACCAAGTACAGCAAAAGAGTTGCTTGCCAAAACCACAGTGGGCACAACCCTAGCATATCTACATATATACCGATTGATGGAACAAGAACAATGCATAAACATATGAAGGTTCGAGTAAAAGTAAAAAAAAACCTAAAAAGGAAAGGAACTTGATGCTCAACGACAGTACCTTGGGAGCTTTCACATGGGTGATACAGATACCGACTAAGCCAACCCCTGAGCTAACCTAAATCCAATATTCTAGTCAGTACTGAAATTACTTCTAGTGCATGATATATAAAGTTAAAACAGATTGCACTAATCAGATAAAGGGAGAAAGGGAATAGAATGCCAAGTGATTATCTGACAACAGCGTTGATCTCTGCAGTGTTTCCTAGATTACTGGATCTGATGATTCAGATTGTTTCTATAGAAAATAAAACAATAGGGTTGGCAAAACTTTTCTGATGGAATATCAACAACAGAACCAACTCTAATGTGGATAAATCAAGGAAATTGAACCCACAACACTAATGTTTATTTGAACATTCGATGCACTTCCGACAGCTTAATTCAAAACATGTTTTGCTGGAGAATATATCCGGAAAGGAAAGTATGAACTCTGACAAAAATAGACTGGTTGGCCAGATTGAACATCTGATGAGAGAATGGACTGAAAGCTAATTTCAGTCGGCACATAAATCCACACAATGCATGAGACAGTATGACAGCTGCTATTAAAACCATCTTCATGACTGATAAAATTGTAATTTTTTTCTAAAAGAAAAAGAATAAAATACATTAACGCCTTATTATTGGGACAACAGCTTAGAAATCTAGTTGAATGAAACCAAGCAAGGATCTGACCCAGGACAAGCGCTCAGTTCTTTAAAAATATGCACGAACCAATACCATGCATACTCTGTATCTCCTTCGAGCATGTTGGGCGAACAATGCAGTGGAACCACCAATTTCCTTATCATTGCATCCTCACAACCTGAATCTAGGATATTATTAGCCAAGGATTTGGTTGATGCACACAATAAATTATACCTCAAGAGAAAAGAATTACAGTAAAAGGAAAAAAAGAAAAAGAAGGTTACCATCTGGGAAAAGAAAAGAATTATATTTCAAAACCCTCACATTCCCTTTGACTCCATTTTCATCCTAATGAATAAAAGACTTTGTCATGGGTAACTTGAGGATTAATAAATAAACCAGGAGAAAATGGGACGCATTATTCTGTAAAAGAAATTAACAACGATGAGCTTCACCTTTAGAGAGGTCATGAACTCTGTGTACATTTCATACAATGCATCTAGCACATCATCACGATTAGACTCAATTCTGACATGAGCTTCTCTAATAAGTTTTTCAAGTACGGAGCATGACACTTGCCAATCTGCATCAACACACGGCCTATTCAAAGATTTACACGGTATCAGTTCTTCACTAAAATAATGCAGCAAAAACAGATGACAATGAACCAGATACTCGAACTAATACAGAGCTAGTATTAGTAAGCTAGAGCAACAGCTCCAAAAAGTAGCAACGAGAGCAATAACTTCCAAGCATATAATCATATCGACTAGTCCAAATGGTGTCGAGGAGTAAAAAACATTCACTTTAGCCGAAATGACACAGAATAAACACAGAAGATTGAGCTCAAATTAAAAGACACTTCAATTCAGAAATCTTTTTTTCTTTTTCCCTTTTGGATTCTCTAGCTTGGGAAAAGCTCTCAATCAAGACTTACAGCTCTATTGATGCAATGATCCCAAATGAACCTCTGAATATCCCCTGTCACAGACCCACCACCACCTAGTGATCTGGCTGTCGAATGGAAGAGACATCTGCGTCAAATTCAATGAACACAGAATCTAGAGAATATATAGAACAAGTGAAAAGGAGTATCTTTTTGGTAAAGCGCGCACAAAGAGGAAACCAGAGAAGATTTTTACCTCGCGTGTGAAGTGATATCACGCAGTCAGCGGGTGCCATGGCGAAGAAACGCAGAGACCAAATGGAGACTCGCTGTTTTTGCTTCTCCATTTGTTCAAGAATCTGTCTTCTCGCCTCTTTCTCTGCAACACCGTCAGCAGGAATTACGGAGCAGGAGGAAGGAGGAGGGAGCCGGTGAGAAGCGGAGATGGGTTTGGATCGGTTTTCGGGTTTTGGGTCGGCTTGAAAAAAATGAAATATCAAATCTGATTATTTAGGTACAAGAAAATCCGAAATCCTATCCCAAATTCAATGAATACAGATGAAAACTTCTACCGGAAAGAATGTGTCCTTTATTTATTTTCAATTTTAGATCTATAAAAATTACATAAATAAACTAATCTCTTTTTAGAAGGAGGAGAACATCTAACTGACATGCCTAAACAAATTTAGATTTACAAGATACTCCAACAAATGAATTGAGGTGCTCTGTTGAACGATGGAAATGATTATTCTAGAAATCAAAAGGAATCCAACAAAGAAAAGGCATGGAATCAATGACTTTGACTTCGTAGTCAACAACTTTTTGTTGCTGGAGGGAAGTCCAGAGCCCAATGGGGCCGGCTTCTTCTCTGCCTGAGATGGGATCTCCCGTTCCGCGCTTGGAAGTCCGAGCTTTCCCATCTTGCTATGATGCGGTGAAAATCTACCCATCGGGGTCTTTCGGCCATCAAATAGACCCGCCAGGCCTACGAAGTTTTGGTTTCTTGAATTCCCAAAAAGTATCGGCTTTCGAGAGTTTCAAATTCTGGGACTTGGTTCTTTTCAATGCATTCTAGAGTTGGTGTTTTCATTTTTGTTTAAATCATTCGGTTGTCGGGCTTGAGTCATGATGCATTTCCCGTGTAATGTATTGCTTGGTTTCATTGTTTGAAGCCTGTGCTTTTTATGAATATGTGAACATTGCTTGGGCTTTTTGCATCGATAGTATTATGATGTTAGTACTAATTTATCATTGCTTGTTATATTGCAATGATATTGCTGAGTCGGGTCTTGGCATGCTATAGTTCTTGGTGGTTAAAGTTTCTTATGTCCAGAGCACATCATATGGAGGTATTGTATTCCAATTGCCAGTACCTTTAGTCTCAGTAAGCTTGATGTGAAGTTGAAACTGTGAATTTGCATTATCGGTGAATATTGCAGCTTCGATTATCTGGTTTTACTTGCAATTCTGGCAAAAAATTGAGGTTGCCTAGTTGATGCGCTGTTAGATTGTTTTCTGCTCTCAATGTAATTGGAAACTCGGTCTCTCGCCAATCGACCTCTCACTCTTTTTGCCAGTTGAGAATTTAGGAGTTGAGATGTGGATCTTGAAATGCTATTTACACGGTGAATTGCTAGCCTGTTTGCAGTCTAAGAGTCTCCACCGTCTTCTCTTCTGTTCTTTACTATAGGTTTCCCCGAAGGATATACCTCCCCTTAACAAATCAGGATTAACTCTTAATGCCTATATGCTGCATAATCGTGCTCATGTGGAGTTGAATGCTATTAATTTGGCATGGGAAACGGTGGTTCGGTTCACCATTCTTTGAGATTCTTGGGGAAGGATTCGTCGCCGACTTTGCTCGCGTTGCTGATGATGAGAGTCCGAATTTGGTTACTGCTCTGAGAGGCTTATGAGCTTGGATTCAGGTCAAGGGAACTTTTGAAGTTTGCAAATTTCTTCTAGCCTGCGCAGCCCCTTATTTCTTTATCATATTCTCTTTGTTTACTTGGGTATGGAGATATGCCTGCTCATTTTTTGCTTTGGAGAGTGAGAAATCCTCTGATAACGTTGTTGCTCATTTCACAACGATCTACACTGGTTCAGGTAGTCCTTTGCGTTCGAGTTGTTTGAAGCATTCTCTTCCAATGATGGGCCCAAAGACTCTTGCTTCTCCATTTGTCTTTTCACTCATAATCTCAAGTATGACACAAAGGCACACCTTCGGGCTACTCGCCCAAGGCCTTCATTCATATGCAAATGCTAGCAGCAAGTACATTGGACTATTTCATGCAAATGCTTCTGCTATGTGTTGGTGCATCTATGTTTAATATTTTGCAATTCGGTCTGTTTGCCTGGAAACAGGAAGTATAAGTAGTGGCCATTTTAGGGTAAAGTTCTAACTTATGCTGTATAGGGAACCATTTTGGTTGATGCTATCAGCGCAGAAGTGTGGACGTATACTTAAAGTGACAGTTCCTCTTGTGCTTAAAGAGCTGTGTTCATCGCCCGAGCAAAGAGTTGGAACTTAGACGAAAGCCCATGGAGTTTCTATAGACAGATTGTCCGATCAATCCGATAAGAGGCAACAATAACTCTGTTCCAGTCCCAATTGAGTATACATTGAAACAGACAGTAAAAAAAACGAGCAAACATCATAGGTGATTGGAGGATGGTTGGGGCACTTGAATTCAGTGTCTCTACATCTACCTCATGGTCTACTCTTACTAAAAAATGTTGAAAAATGCTGTCTGTTCGCTTTTACAAATATCAGTCCGGCAAAATAGGGCGAAATGCTCGCAGTTATTTTTCAGGAGACTGTAATTGCCAAAGGCATTGTCAGCGTGAAGTTGGGTAGCGGTCTTGACGACTTGCTCACGCGATTTCGTGCAGGGTGAGGTCGTGCAGGTTCCACGCCTTGCCAGTATAAATCCTAGCCGCGACCGCCCGTACCCATAGCGGTAAAGCGATCGGAGTTTGTTGCCGTCCCGGCGGAAGCAATCGACACAAGTTTTGACGACCCCAAGCTTCATTGTCTCATGGTGGTCACATTCCGCGAAATTGGGACAACTTTGTTGCTCGTGGCTAGTCCCGGACATCGACGGGCATATAGTTCTTTTGTCCTCTGTTCGGGTGAAATGTATCACTAAGCCGCCGCCCACATAAATTCCTGCAGTATATTAACCGCGTGGAACACGATAAAGAATCAAAATTTCATTCTAGTTAGGGACGATTAGGCGCGAACTTTAGAACCTGTTAGAAAGAATGAGAGTTCTCTGTTTCTTGACTCAAAAGAGCGAACGTAGGCCTGTTCCTGCCGTTTGGGCTTTTTCTAGTTGGGTTTTGCGAAATGCACATCAAAATCAATTGAACAGTTCCTCAGCCCACAATGTATGACAAGTGTGTATGTGGTGAATAAACATTTTTGATTAGGCAGGGGGTTAATGAAATCGAGCGTCATTAACAGCTATAATTATCCATTTGAATCTGGAATTTGTCCCTATTTAATTATTTTTAACTTAAGCACTATGTGACTAGGCGTGTTTGGTGGGCCTCTCATGTGATATACTATGTGGATGTGAATTAGAGGGAAATTTGTGAGCTCGTTACTCGATGTTATGACCTATTTTTCAATACCATGCCACTTGCAAGACGAACTTCCTCGCCCTCAAAAAATTAAGATGTCGACGAACAAACTCGAACAAAGGAATTGTATATGTTTTCAATTCAAGAAGCATATACAGGCATAGACTAAGAGAGCTTTTTAAGGGAGCCTCGTACGTAATACAGGATGGATATATGGGCGTAAATAAGAGGGATTATTGTGAAGTCATTACTCGATTTTATGACCTATTCCAGTATCCTGCCGCTTACTAGAGGCACACTTCCTCACCCTGGAAGTTTTTAGATGTCAAGAGATAGGCTCAAAGAAAATTTGAGATTGCAAATCTCATAATTGAATTATATAAACAATCTCGAGCATATAGGAATAAGAGAGCTTTTTAGGTGCACTGTAGATTGATGGGGATGCTGGGGCCATTAAACACGAGTTAGCAACTAATGTCGATAATTAGACGAACTTTAGTACCCATGTATTCACTAGCTTTCCATAGATAGAACTAATTAATATCCTTAAGTCGAGGGTAAACGTGCTCGGATTTGTCTTAACCAGACTTTGGCTTTACACACATGCATACATACATACATACATACATACATACATACATGCATGCATCCATGCATGCATGCATGCATGCATGCATGCATGTATGCATGTGTGTGCATGCATGCATACATACATACATCCATACATACATGCATGCATCCATATATGCATGCATGCATGTCACATGTTTATATATGCGCAAGATGTTAATAAAGACGCGGCATAGTGCTTTATAATCTCTCTCTAACTATAAATTAGATGGTAATGTGCACTTTCATTATATAAGTTCTGCTAATGCAACAACAAAGTCCCGAGAACTGTACCGTGGTGTGAGTAAATGCCGTGCAATCCATATCGGAATATATGGTCTCCGGCGTTCAGATCTTCAGGCGTCACCACCTTCCCCATCACATCCCTCGCCATTTTCAGCCCGCACTTCGCGCACTCTTTGACTAGTGCTTCGGAGCAGCGGCGCTGCAGGAAGGGCCGATGGAGGAAGACGATGACAAGGGGGGGGTTGGGTGGGAGAAGGAGGAGGGATTTGGGCTGTCTTGAGAAGAGAGGGGAATCAAAGCGAAGAGGAAATGAATTCGGGAGGGTCTGAGTCGGAGGACGGACGGGGGGGTGACTGAGGTGAGCAAGTTCATATAAAGGAGAGGTGGAAGGCCCCCGCGGAGCTCTGCTGGTCAAGTTACCGGACTCGATCCCATACAACAGGACATTGAGGGGGTCCTCGCGTCGTCGTCAATCGCCATCGCCTTAAACTTTTCACGATCTGGTGTCGAATCTGTGCGCTGAAGTCAAAAATGGGCGCACGAATGTTCGGATTTAACCCACTCAAGTCTCGGTCGCTCGCAAAGACGACGGCTTTCCCCTCGTCTCCGTCCCGTACTTTTGAAATGGACTGATTAAAGTCAAATTGGGGAACGAACGTTACGAACCCCACACAGCTCGGCGCATCATTATAGCGCTTTGCGCCTGCCTGCTCAACTTTGTCACGTTCTTGAAGTGGTCTCGAACAACGGTGTACGACTTTACGCGTTCGGGATGGCCCATCCCCTCCATCTGCATTGATCACGGGCTCCTGAGTAGTCCGCCGCGGCTTCCTTAGGACCGTCGAACGTCCCGGTGCGCAATCGAAGAATCCGGTCGCATTTCCGGGTGCGCTGCACATTTCTTCGTTCGCATAAAGGCCGACCCACTTGGGCATGAGTTTCGAGATTTGTAGGTCGAATTCACTAGCGGAGGTCGAATTCGTAGTGATGCCAGAGGAGCTTTCAATTTGATCTTCCTGGCATTTCCCCGTCCTGTTTGGATCGCTCCGCGATTTTCGTAACTTCAATTGGGGTAAAAAATTTAAACATCCAATGGACTGATGCTAATGGTAAGCCATACACAGTGATAAACATGCCACAAATTCGCGCTTTCTTTTCAAAGAGCCGCGACTCGTGATATATCTCTCGAACCAACTAATCTAGTACCATCCACTGTTTTTTTTTTTGTTTAGTGGCGACTAATCCAATATGATCATACCCACCCATCGGTGGCCGCGTTGGTTTGTGCTCAGTTCCTTTCACGAGAGGTCTTGGGTTCAAACTCGCCCATCGGTGATTTAAGTGGGCGGTCGTGGCAGTAGGATGCTGCGCTAGCCCCCCTCGAGGACTAGTCGGGCATCATCGCTGGTTTGAGCCCTAGCTCGCCGGCTGGGCGGACACCTCGGTTATCAAAAAAAAAAATCCAATATGATCATCATAGAGGCACGTAATATGTGATTTCCTGGTTTGACTCCGGCAATATTTAGTTTACAAAACAAAAATAGATAAAACAATGTGGTGCAACAATGAGAAAGTGCATTTTGTGACAATTGAGTCATAAACATTTTGTTTTTATGTAAATTCAATCCATCCAGCTAATTTTGACTGGATATTATTGATTTGGACACTGGCTGGCTTACGTGGCATCGTTGGCACGGACGTGGATAATTTTTAATAATACTTTAATAATTTTTTGATTTTTTATTATTTCTTTTCTTTTCTTTTTATGCCTTTCTTCAACCTTTGGCCGGTCGCCGTCACCTGCCACAGGTGAGGGTCGGTCTCGTCAATACAAAAGGTTTAAGACTTAATTAGTATAAAAAAATTAATATTAAATCAACATCAATGCAAAAGTTTATCACTTTGACACTTTTTCGATTTCAAATTGGTCATCCTTTTTCATTGCTCGGTGCTAGTACAGATTGGATCTTTTACTTGACTTTCTTGCCGCGACCCCCCACCCCAAACCGATAAATAAATCTTCATGAGCCCAACCAATTTCCAAATCTTTGAAGACCCCACAACGATTTTATTTTAAGAAAAAGAACCTTTAAATTACATTAGTTTTGACAGTTTCCTCGTACGCACGTGTCCCCGGCATACGTATCTTTGTAATAAGATAAGAAAATCACTTAAAGTTGATTCAGAGTTTAAGGAATAAACATGTGTGTGAATTAGGTGCACGACGTACGTTCAATTTTTAACGTTACCAAATGCAAACAATCCTCTAAGATGAGAGCCACTCAACCCGAGTCTTGATGCATATTTAACCTAGTCTATGAGATTCACAAGATGTTTCATTAACCGGATATTTACCTCACTAAGATGAGGTCCCTATAGTCAAAAAAGCAAAAAAAAAAAAAAAAAGAGACATAATCGTGCTATTGTTTCAGCATGATTTTTAACGCAGTCCCGAACCCAATCCGGATTCGATTACCTGGATGCACAATCGTTTTAAGTCTTTTACTTTATTAAGTGATTTTATTTTTTGTTCATATGCTTCTTTCTTTTCTGGAAATGAGAAGTCTGCAGAAGTCGCGACATTGGTGAAAGTTCTTTCACAAACGATCATCGATATAAAGATGGTCCAGTTAAAAATGCATTTGCCATGGTACTCATACTCTTTAAGCGTTGGCCGTTCGTCGGTTGAAATCGACACTGGATATTACGCTCCAATCATGTTACCTAAAAGGCCAGGAAAGGTACCTTACCCGTCAATTTCGTTAGCCTCTCACTCAATACATCAAAATAGCTTTAACTATTCAGAAATTTACGACACCAGAAAAACACGGGTCGGCACGTCTGATTAAAGATAAACGAGTATCATAACCCGTCATCCTGGAAAAAGGTTTCGTTGTGCTATTGTCCTACAAAGAATCTCCGCTGTCGGGTAAGCATCATGCATACGAGCAATGGATGAAGCATTTCTTCTTATCAACTCAAATTACTACAACAATGCTCGCTGCCATACATCGAACAAATCACATAGGCCAAGCAAAAATATCAGAGGAAATGTCTAAGATTATGCCCCTGACGTGGATCACCATCAGGACAATGTGCAATCCGTGCCAGCGTGAATTTGCTAACTTGAAAACAGGGCACAAGCTCTTCGCACTATGGTGAGGTGGAAACATCGAGCCTCATTTGCTCAAGAGCCTGAACAGTCGTATGCTCGATCAATTGTATGATTGCATATAAGGAAGCAAGCTGGCCGGTTGAAGAGTTCCGGTCAGGTCAGCAATGGCAAGGTTTGCCTCGTCAGCTAATGCGAGAAAACGATCGAAAGTATTGGCATTGCAGATGACAGACAAAATGTATGCGATCGGATGCTTGGTGGGACTCGCATTTCCTGCACTGTCGCAAGCTGCCTCGACATCCTGGGAATTGCACCAATTGCACCGTCGCAAGCTGCTCTTGGGAATTGCGAAGACGACTTCGATTTATCCAAAAGAATGGAGAGCAAACGCACACAGTGTGGCAGGCACAATGGGTCGTATATGACGTCAGCACCTGAGCTATAGAAAAAAAGAAATTACACCTTCACTGATTGATGAGAGAGAAAACAACCGAATCTCACATTGATGCTCAACAGAAGAAGTGTGTTTAGCGGAGAAACTACTCACATTATATCCGGTTTCAATCCCTGAAGTTCACTCTCAGATGCACATTCCCAAGGCAGGGGTAAACACTTTACCTGGGGTGAGGAAATGATATCAATTTCAGTTCTTATCCCGACAATTTGTGCTGACTATAACTGCAGCAGGATCCACATGATCGCAGAAGATGACTATTGTTCCAATGGACAATCAGCTCTTGACCGCGAGGGCCTCATTCAAAGTCATGCTTTTCTTGAAAAAATCAATTTGTTCAATGGAAAAGCACAAATCACACTGCTATCAAAGTAACCAAAGTATTAATGGGGAATTCGTGCAGCAGGACTACTCTTTTAGGCTAAAGACATTATCATAATGATGTCTACCATACCAGTGAAAGAAATAACTACCATGATCTAAGAAGGAAAACTATGGGGTGTGTATGTGTGTGTGAATAATGAAACTAAAAACTTGAAAAAGTCAGGGCGTAGGGTCGAACATGCAACAACGATGACATGATTACTCATAGAATCTGTACATTCTGAAGACACTGGCTCATCATCATCCGTGCTGAATTCATTTATCTTCAAATTAAGCTTAAAGTTGATAGGTCGCCATTACTCAATATTACCTGCAGGAATATGGTCAATTTCTAAACTGCTCTCTCATATATCATCATAAAACTACATCCAGCTTGTTCAGCCAAGCTTGCATATCTGTCCAAGGACAGATCACTAGTTTCACAGCCAAATTAGCTTTTGATATCCAGCTCATAGGAACAAGAACAATTTTAAGAACTAAGTACAGCAAAAGACTTGCCAAACCATAGTGAGCACAACCCTAGCATATCTACATATACTGGTTGATGGAACGAGAACAATGCATAAACATATGAAGGTTCGAGTAAAAGAAAACAACTTAAGAGTGAAAGGAGCTTGAAGTGCAAGGACAGTACCTTCGAAGCTGTCACATGGTTGAGACAGCTCCCGACTAAGCCAACCTAAGTCCAATACTCTAGTCAGTGCCTAAAATCACTTCTTGTGCATCATATATAAAGTCAAAACAGATGGAACTAATCAGATAAAGGGGGAAACGGAATAGATAGCCAAGGAATTATGTGACAACAATGTTGATCTATGTGGCGTTTCCTAGAATTCTGGATCTAATAATTCAGATTGTTACTACAGAAAATAACACGAAAAGGTTGGCAAAACTTTTCTAATGGAATATCTATAACAAACCAACTCTAGCGTTGATAAGTCAAGAAAATTGAACCCATAATACCGATGTTTATCTGAAAATTTTAATGCACTTCGAACATCTTACTTCAAAACATGTTTTGCTGCACAATTTCTCCAGAAAGGAAAGTATGAACTCCAACAAAAACAGACTGGCCGGCCAGATCGAACACCTGATGAGAAAATGGACTAAAAGCTAATTTCAGCCAGCAGATAAATCCACACAATTTATGAGACAATAAACCATCTATGATCAACTGATGTAAAATCCTGTTCTTTTTTGCCAAAGAAAAAAAGTAATACATCCACGCCTTCAACTTAGGACAACAGCCTAGTAATCTAGTTGAATGAAACCAAGCAAGCATATGTCCCAGGATGAGCATTCAGTTCTTCAAAAATATACATGAACCAATGCCACACATACCCGATATCTCCTTCAAGCATGTTGAGCGAACAATGCAGTGGAACAGTGAATTTCCTAAACGTTGCATCCTCACAACCTGCATCTAGGAAATTATTAGCCAAAAATTTGGATGATGCATACAAAATAATATAACTCAAGTGAGAAAATAAATAACTCTAACAAAAGACTGAAAAAATCACCATCTGGGAAAAGAAAAGAAATATATTCCAAAACCGTCATGTTCCCTTTGACTGCATTTTCATCCTAATGAAAAAAGAATTTGTCATTGGTAGCTTGAGGATTAATAAATAAACCAGGAGAAATGGGACACATTATTCTGCAACAGAAATTAACAACGATGAGCTTCACCTTTAAAGAAGTCATGAAATCTATGTACAGTTCATACAATCCATCTAGCGCATCATCATGATTAGACTTAATTTCTGTTATAAGCTTCTTCAAAAGTTCTTCAAGTACAGGGCATGACATTTGCCAATCTGCATCAACACACTGCCTAATCAGAGAATTACACAGTAACAGTCCTTAACTAAAGTAATGCAGCAAAAACAGATGGCAATGAACCTGATACTCAAGAACAAATACATGAGCTGGCATGAGTAAGCTCGAGCAACAACTCGAAAAGTAGCAACAAGAACAATAACTTCCAAGCCTAAAATCATTTCGGCTAGTCTAACAGGTGTCGACAAGGAAAAAACATTCACTTTAGCAGAAATGACACAGAAGAAACACAAAAGATTGTTCTTTTTTTTTGTTTTCGCTAATATCCTGAGCCAACATCAACATTTTGAGCTGAACTTAAAAGACTCTTCAATTCAGACATCTTTTTTTTCCTTTTGGATTCTCAAGTTTGGGAAAAACTTTACAGCTCACTGATGCAATGATCCCAAATGAACCTCTGAACATCCTCTGTCACGGACCCACCCCCACCAAGTGATCTGGGTTTCGAATAGAAGGGACATTTGCTTCGAATTCAATGCACACAGAATCTAGTGAATCTAGAGACAAGGTGAAAAAGAATATTTCTTCCAAAAAAAGAAAACTGGTGAGCTCAGTGAAGCCCGTGCAGAGGGGAAAAAGGGGAAAACTTTACCTCGCGCGTGGGAAATCACGCAGTCAAGTGGGTTCCATGGCGAGAAACGCAGAGACCAAGTGGAGACTCTCGCAGTTTTTGCTTCTCCATTTGTCCAAAAAATATTTTCTTCTCACCTCTTTCTCTGCAACACCGTCAGCAGGAATTATGAGCAGGAGGAGGAGGAGAGAGCCGGAGCCGGTGAGAAGCGGAGATGGGTTTGGATCGGTTTTCGGGTTTTGGGTCGGCTTGAAAAAATGAAATGTCAAATCTGATTATTTAGGCACAAGAAAATCCGAAATCCTATCCCAAATTCAATGAATACGGATGAAAACTTCCACCGGAAAGAATGTGTCGTTCATTTATTTTCAAGTTTAGATCTATAAAATTACACAAATGAACTTATCTCTTTTTAGAAAGGAGGAGAACATTTAAGTGATATGCCTAAGCAAATTTAGATTTACAAGATACTCTGACAAAAGAATTAAGGTGCTCTGTTGAGCGATGCAAATGATTATCCTAAAAATCAAAAGGAATCCAACAGAGAAAAGGCATTGAATCAAGGACTTTGATTTCGTAGTCAACGATTTTTTGTTGCTGGAGGGAAGTCCAGAGCGCAATGGGGCCGGCTTCTTCTCTGCCTGAGATGGGATCTCCCGTTCCGCACTTCGAAGTCCGAGCTTTCCCATCTTGCTTATTGTAGGTGGCGCGGTGAAAATCTACCCATTGGGATCTTTTGGCCCTCAAATAGATCCGCCATTCCTACGAAGCCTGAATGGGCAACTCTTGTTTTTGTTTTTTGAATTCCCAAAAAGTATCGACTTTTAAGAGTTTCGAATTTTGGGACTTAGTTCTCTTCAGTGCATTTTGGGATTGGTGTCGTCATTGTTTAAATCATTTGGTTGTTGGGCTTGAGTCGTGATGCATTTTCCTGTGTAATGTGTTGCTTGGCCTCATTGTTTGAAGCCTCTGTTGTTTATAAATATGTATATGTTGCTCGGGCTTCTTGCATCGATAGTATTACGATGTTAATACCGATTTATCAGTGATTATTATTTTGCGATGATACTGCTGAGTCGAGATTTGGCTTGCTATAGTTCTTGGTGGCTAATGTGTCTTATGTCTAGAGCATCATACGGAGGTATTGTACTTCAAGTGCTAGTACCTTTAGTTGCAGTAAGCTTTGTCTAAAGTTGAAACCGTGAATTTGCATTATCTGTGAATACTGCAGCTGCAATTATTTGGTTTTACATGCAATTCTGTTAAAAAATTGATGTTGCCTAGTTGATGCACTGCTAGAATGTTTTTCTGCCCTCAATGTGCTTAAATAGCTGTGTTCATTGCATGAGCAATGAGTTGGAACTTAGAGGAATGCCCATGGAGTATCTACAAACAAATTGCGCAATCGACCCGGAAAAAGACGCAACAATGCCTGCGTTTGCTGTTGCATTCACATAATATTAGACAAGTCTCTGTGCATTAGCTTCTCCATCAGGACACCAGTTCTGGTCAACCTCCTACATAAGGTTTACATTAATGTGGCAAGAAGAGGAATTCAGATGGCAACTAGATATATTGGGACAATAAGGAATTAAGTCTCACCGCCTGTTCCATCCCCAATTGAGTATACATTGAAACAGATAGTAAAGAAATAAATAAACAATATACAACATTGGAGGAAGGTTGGACCGGTAGAGTTCAGTTTTCTCTGCAACAAACTCATGGTCCACTCCTTGGCTGCCATGATTTTCCGCTCACAATTATTGACAAAGGCTGTCTGTTCGCTTTTATGAACGTCAGTCCGGCAAAATAGGGCAAAATGCTCGCAATTATTGCTCAAGAGGCTATAATTGCCAAAAGCATTGTTAGCGTGAAGCTCGCTAGCCTTCTTGACAACTTGATCACACGATTTGATAAAGGGTAAGGTGGTGCAAGTTCCTCGCCTCGTGAGCATAAATCGTGGTTGTGGCCACCCGTACCCATAACAGTGAAGTGATCGGAGTTTTTCGCCGTCCCGACGGAAGCAATCGACACAAGTTTTGACGACCCCGCGCTTGATAGTCTCCTGGTATTCGCATTCTGGGAAATTGGGACAGCTTTGTTGCTTGTGGCTAGTCCTAGACAGTGATGGGCATATGGTTTTTTTGTTCTCGGTTCGCGTGAAATGAATCACGTAGCCGTCGCCGACATAAATTCCTGCCATGTATACCCACGTGGAACGCGGTAAAGAATCAAAATTTCAGTCCCAAATGAACGAAGATGAAGTTTTCGTTAGGGAAGATTAGGCGCGAACTTTAAAACCTGTTAGAAATAATGACAAGCTTCTGTTTTTGGGACACAGAAGAGTGAACTTAGGCCTATTCCAGCATTTGGGCTTTTCTAGTTGGCTTTTGTGGAATGTCTATTTGGGTTGGATTTGGAATTCTTTCGGTCCGAATGGGCTTGTAATGGGACATGGCTTCCCCATTGTTTTCCGTATCGGCAGTAAAGACATTCACTTATCCAAAAAAAGAAAAAAGAAAAGAAAAAAAGGGCTTTCTAATCGCAACAAGAATACGTAAAAGTGGAACAAGTCACGATGTAAAAAGAAATCTATAAGAAGGGATGTATGTATTTAAAAAGATCTTGATTAGTCAGGGGGTTAATGAAATCGAGTCATTAACAGGCATAATTATACACTCGAAATTTGAATTGTCACTAAAAAAATTAATTGCTGTTAACTTAAGCACTATATGACCAAGCGTGTTTGATGAGCCTCACATGTGATATGCGATGGATTCGTGGATGTGAATTAGAGGGAAATTGTGAGTTCGTTACTCGATCTTATGACCTATTTTCCGATATTATATCGCTTGTAAAGCAAACTCCCTCACCCCAACAGTCTTAGATGTCAAGAAACAGACACAAACGAAATTTCAGATTATAAATTTCGTCATTGAATTATAGATTTTTTCAATTTGAAAACAATCTCCGAGTATATAGGAATAACAGAGCTTTTTAGGTGCACCGGGAGTATAACATTCCCATCGACCCAAACCAATCAGGAAATATCAAGTTGCTCATCCATTTGAAAGAAAAGAGAAAACATTAAAATCATAGTACCTGACTTTTGACTTTTGAAATGCACGACTGTTTCTTCATCTGACTAGGGCTTAATATACTGGCAAAGGTCAGGCAGAGACATGTGTCGTGGTTATTTATTAATATCTCGTGCACAACTCAATTCGATTAAGTTAAGTCGAATACACTTATGAAATATATTGATTTAATTTTTTTTATTAATCATAGCGATATCATTTAAGGACCACAAGAAAGACATGCTACAATCAGAATAGATTAAATGATCAGTATTTTTGGCCACCGGATTGTACCGTTTGGATGAACTTTTAGTGATCGGGTGGCCTTATAAGCAGGAAGAAGAAGAAGAAGAAGAAGAAGAAGAAGAAGTACAGGAGCGTTATATATGAACCCGATCGAGGGGAAGCTTCAGCCCCACAAAATTTCTGAAAAGAAAAAGAAAGAGAAAGAGATGGAAACATACGAATGCAACAACAAAGGCACGAGAATTGTACCGTGGTGTGAATAAAAGCCTTGCAGTCCATATCGGAATATATGATCTCCGAAGTTCAGATCCTCCGGCGCCACCACCTTCCCCATCACTTCCCTCGCCATTTTCGGCCTGAGCTTCACACTCTTCAGCTAGTGCTTTGGGGTAGCGGCACCACCGAAAGGGTCAATGGGAAGACAGAGGAGGAGGAGGAGGAGGAGGGTTTTGGGGGAGAGTGAACTCGGCGAGAGAGTCTTGAGTCAGGAGAGCGAGCGAGGAAGCTGAAGAGAAGCGAAGGATTATATAGAGGTTCGTTCGTGCCTCCTGTACCTGGTCGTCCGCCACCATTCAGCTTCGATGAGATGGGTAACATAATGAAGATGGCAAGAGCTCGATCTCATCTCATCATCTGGACACATTTCTCCGACGTACGTCATATCGAATTATTCCACCAAAACTCTACTTAGTTATCGGCAGGTTTAGTCAAAGTCAGAGTCGGCCGAGGTCTCCCGGGCGACCGCAGCACGCCCAATCTTTCGAAAACGCCCTTTTTGTCTACTTTGGAGAAAGTTGGTGGGATCACAGAAATTACAACTAACCACAGCTCAATGCATGCCCGATGATTCTGGACATGGTTCACCGATGCTTTACGGCTTTGTCAGGTTCTTTCTTTTTTTGCTTTCTCCTGCTTCAGCTACAATTCCACACATTGTAGCGGTCCACGAAAACTAAAAATATCAAGCACAACAAACATGCTCTTTCTTGGGTCGGGAGACAATAGTATTTTGATTGAGTTAAATGAAGAATAGAAGAAATCATACTTTCATATAATATCCTAATTGAATTAAATATGTAATGATCAATAAATTCGGTTTCATCGTATATCTTCTCGTGTCAATACCCTAGGAACAACAGAGTCTATAGATATTTTGGATTGGAATTGATGAACAACCAATACCAATACTAGTGTTCATTAATATGGAATAGAAATTGAAATGGGGTGCGGCCAAAAGGTAAGGTAACGAGTTTTTGTCTCACTATCCGGAGGTTCGAATTCTTCCATCTCGAGGAATACCTCTTTTATATATAGATAGAAATATCTATTATCCGAAGAAATAAGGTTGCCTTTTCGAACTACCCCCTCTACTCTTTAAGAGTCAAATATTGGACATGGAGAGGCACCTATGAGATTGTTTAACATTTAAATATTTAACACTTCCCTCATGCATAGGTTGAGTTTTGGTTAAGCCTAAAGCGTGGAAACATGTAATTGAGAAGGCAAATAGAGGCTCGAAAAAATTCGAAAATCAAGAGCTTCACCCAATGAGATCGCTAAGAGAGAAGTCAAGTTAGAACTCATTAACATTTTCATTTGGACCCATCTTTACTCAAATACAAAAGTGACGGGCAAACTATTCATATCAACTACTCCACACTACACCATTCGATGTGCTACTCTTTCCAACACAATTCGCACGCTCAATAAATAGTTGATTATATTTCTCGATTAGCCACTATGTCCCTTTAATTATGTCTCCAATCGATTCGTTCACAAGTTGTGGACATCACCCATGTGCATATTTGGGTACGCCTCTCACTTTTTCCACGTTTGTATTCGTCATTCTTCCATGCTATTAAGTAATTAATCATAACGTGGCCAACAATATGGACCGCAATCTATCTCAATGAGAACGGCACTAATCGTCCAGTTCATTCTCATTAGAGTGGACCTACTAAAGAAAGGGCTCAAGATTCCTGGATGAAACCACTTGCGGAGATCAACGAATCACAATTCAACTTGTCGTCGTAAGTTGCCCTCGAGAACGTCTTGTTGACGGAGCAACGAAAGGCTATTCCGGTTTCCGCGAAGCTTCCCTGCCGATTCTTGAAAAAATTTCGAGATTTCGCTTGCCGAAGTGGGAAGAAGGTGAACAGGTGATTGAGTTGTAAACAGAAGTACGCCGCAAACAAACACATTACATTCCATCTTTAAGATTGGAATAAATAATTGGCACGGTAGCTGTCAGCCTGTGACCTTCTAGATATGTGGGCATTCTGAAACTTAAGGAAAGCAACTTGAGCTCTGTTCGTTTCGTAAAAAATAAATAATTTATAAAATATTTTCTTAAAAATAATCGCTCATATCACTTAAAATAATTGGTCAATAAAACGTATTTTCATTATTGATAATAACTTATGTCTAAGTATTTTTATGGACGATAAAAATATTTTCCATTCATTCATTTTCAAAAGTGATGCAAGCAGTCATTTTTAACAAAATATTTTTTAAATCAATTATTTCTTGTGAAACAAACGCATATTTACTCTTATTGAAACTCCGTTAATCAGCATCAATATGATGGTGGTGGATCGTATATGCCGATCCTTCTGCCACTAGAATAGGGAAAAAGAATCAAGAGCCGCTTGTACTAATTTTTCAGATATCAGGGGGAAAAATGATTTGCTAAGGTCTTACTTCTGTGAAGTTCAATGGGCATATACCATAAAATTCGAAGCAAGGCCACAGTTCTTTCGTAATTATGTTTCACTAAGGTCTCTCTTTCTATCACCTTTGTTTCAATTAGCTTAGCATAGTTTTAATCTTAGGGTTAATACCACGAAAAATTTCAAACCGGTACTCATGTGACAAATTTATCCTAAACTAACTTTTTTACCACCAAAACCCCAAATTAGTATTCCTGTGACAAATTTATCCTCCATTTAATTTTACCATCAAATTTCTAAATTGAATGACATGTGACAGTTGACGGTTATACTAATTTAGGGTCTTACCATTGATTTGTCACGGATGTACCGATTTGTGATTTTTTGTGGTATTAATCTAATTTAACGAAAGGTAAATTTGAGAATTTTAGTAGTCAAAAAATTAATTTTGAGTAAATTTATTATCTGTGTTTCAATTTGAGGTTTTTCGTGATATTAAAACTTTAATCTTATCCTTGACTTTCTTGTCATCTCCCTAGAAAAAAGCAAGAAAGAAAGATTCATGAGCCCCCTGCCCGACCACTTTCAAAGTCCAAGAGGAACTCGCAAGAAAGAAAGAAAGAAAAGTCTTTGGGGGAGGAACTAAGAAAGAAAGAGGAACCGCAAGAAAGAAAGAAAAGTCCTTGGGAGGAACCGCGAGGAAGAAAGAAAGAAAGGAAATTCCTTGGACCCCTGCCCAACTTGCTTTCCAAATCCATGAGGACCCCGCTATGATTTTTATATTAAAAGAAAAACGAACGTATATCTTATATTAATTTTGACAATTTCCTTGATACTCATGTGTCGTCATTATGAGGTTGGCAAGATAATTATTTATCACTAAAGCTCCGTTTATTTCGCGAAAAATATAACATTTTTGAAAAATATTTTTCAAGAATTGGCCATCCGTATGTTGAAATCGACGCTTGATGTTACGCTACAATCATGTTACCTAAAAGGCCAAGAAAGGTACCTTACCCTGTCAATTTCGTTAGCCTCTCACTTATACATCAAAATAGCTTTTAACAATTCAGAATTTACGACACCGCAAAAAACATGGGTCGGCACATCCGATTAAAGATATATGAGTATCATAACTCGTCATCCTGGAAAAGGCTTCGTCACGCTGTTGTCCTACAAAGTATCTCGCTCTCGAGTAAGCATCATGCATACGAGCAATGGATGAAGCATTTCCTCTCATAACTCAAATTACTACAGCAATGCTCGCTGCCATACATCAAACAAATCACATAGACCAAGCAAAAATATCAGAGGAAATGTCTGAGAATATGCCCCTGACCTGGATCACTAACAGGACAATGTACAATCAGGACAATGTGCAATCCGTGCCAGCGTGAATGTGCTAACCTGAAAACAGGGCAAAAGCTCTTCGCACTATGGTGAGGTAGAAATATTGAGCCTCATTTGCTCGAGAACCTGAACAGTCATATGCTTGATCTATCGTATGATTGCATGTAAGGAAGCAAACTGGTAGGTTGAAGAGTTCCGGTCAGGTCAGCAATGGCAAGGTTTGCCTCATCAACTAAAGCAAGAAAACGATCAAAAGTATTGGCATTGCGGATGACAGATGAAATGTAAGCGATCGGATGCTTGGTGGGATTGGTATTTCCAGCAGTGTCGCAAGCTGCCTCGACATCCAGGGAATTGCATCTATCGCTGTAATCATGTGAACCGCCAATTGCACTGTCGCAACCTACTCTCGGGAATCGTGAAGATGACTTTGATTTATCCACAAGAATGGAGAGCAAACACACAAGGTGCGGCAGGCACAACTGGTCATATATCACGTCAGCACCTGAACTGTAGAAAAAAGAGAAATTACGCCTTCACTGATTGATGAAGGGAGAAAACAACTGAATATCTCACATGTGCTCTACAGAAGAAGTGTTTTAGTGGAGAAACTACTCACATTATATCCGGTTGCAATCCCTGAAGTACACTCTCAAACACACATTCCCAAGGTAGGTGTAAACATTTTACCTGGGGTGAGAAAATGATATCAATTTCAGTTCCTATTCCTCCAATTTGTGCATGGTCAAACTGCATCAGGATCCACATGATCGCAAAAGATAAATATTGTTTGGATGGACCTCATCCAAAGTCATGCTTTTCTTGAGAAAATCAATTTTTTCAATAAAAAGATACAAACCACACTGCTATTGAGGTAACCAAAGGACTAATGGGGAAGTCGCACAGCAGGACCATTCTTTTATGCTAAAGGCATTATCATCGATGTCCACCGTACCAATGAAAGAAATATCTTTCATGGGATCTAAGAAGGAAAACTCTGGGTGTGCATGTGAAATATGAAACGAAAAACTTGTAAAATTGCGTGCTTAGGGTGGAATGTGCAAGGACAATGGCATGATCACTCACAGAATCTAATCATTCTGAAGTCACTGGCTCATCGTCTTCAGTGCTCATTTGATTCATCTTCAAATTAAGCTTCATGTTGCTTAGAGTTGATAGGTCGCCATCGCTCAATATAACCTGCATGAATACGGTCAATTTCTAAACTGCTAGTCATGTATCATCATGAAACCGTGTTCAGCGTGTTCAGCCAAGTTTGTATATGTGCTGAAGGACAGATCACTAGTTTCACAACCAAATCAGCTTTTGATATCCAGCTCATAGGAACAAGAACAATTCCAAGAAACAAGTACAGTAAAAGAGTTGCTTGCCAAAACCATAGCGAGCGCAACCCTAGCATATCTACATATACTGATTGATGGAATAAGAACAATCCATAAACATATGAAGGTTCAAGTAAAAGAAATAAACCTAAGCAGAAAGGAGCTTGAAGCTCAAGGACAGTACCTTGGAAGCTTTCACATGGGAGAGACAGATACCAACTAAGCCAACCCCTGAGCCAACCTATGTCCAATATTCTAGTCCGTACCTGAAATCAGTTCTAGTGCATGATATATAAAATTAAAACAGATCGAACTAATCAGATAAAGGGGGAAAGGAACAGAAGGCCAAGTGATTATCTCTGTGGTGTTCCGCAGACTACTGGATCTGATGAGTCAGATTGTTACTACAGAAAATAAAACAATAAAGCTGGCAAAACTTTTATAACAGAATGATTATAACAGAACCAAATCTAACATGGATAAATCAGAAATTGAACCCATAATACCAATGTTTATTCGAAAATTCTGACGCGATTTGGACAACTTACTTCAAAACATGTTTTGCTGGAGAACATATCCAGAAAGGAAAGTATGAACTCTGACAAAAATAGACTGGCTGGCCAGATCGAGCACCTGATGAGAGAATGGACTGAAAGCTAATTTCAGTCGGCACATAAATCCACACAATGCATGAGACAATAAGCCATCTGTGATTAAAACCGTCTCCATACCTAATATAAAATCGAGCTCTTTTGCCCAAAAAAAAAAACAAAAAGTATACATCCACTTCTAATCTAACTGAACAAAACCAAGCAAGCATATGACCCAGGACACTCATTCAGTTCTTCAAAAATATACATGATTCAATCCCATACATACTTTGTATCTCCTTCAAGCATGTTGAGTGAGCAATGCAGACAAACCACCAATTTCCTTACCATTGCATCCTCACAACTCGCATCTATGAAATTATTAGCCAAAGATTCGGATGATGCATACAAAAAAATATAACTCAAGTGAAAAAAATAAACCTGAAAAAACAAAGTTACCATCCACGAAAAGAAAAGAAATATATTTCAAAGCCCTTACATTCCCTTTGACTGCATTTTCATCCTAATGAAAAAAGACTTTGTCATTGGTAACTTGAGGATTTTTAAATAAACCAGGAGAAATGGGACACATAATTCTGAAAGAAAAATTAACAACAACGAGCTTTACCGTTAAAGAAGTCACCAACTCGTTGTACAGTTCATACAATTCATCTAGCACATCATCAGGATTAGACTCAATTTCCAACATGAGCTTCTTCAAGAAGTTTTTCAAGTACGGATCATGACACTTGCCAATCTGCAACAACACACCGCCTGTTCATCGGTAACAGTCCTTCACTAAAATAATGCAGCAAAAACAGATACAATGAATCTGGCACTCAAAAACTAATACATGAGCTAGTATTACTAAGCTAGAGCAACAACTCCAGTAGTAGCAACAAGAACAATAACTTCTACAGGAGCATATAACCATTTTCGCTAGTCTATATGGTGTCAACGAGTAAAAGAACATTCACTTTAGCAGAAATGATACAGAGGAAACAAAAAAGATTTTTTTTTTTCACTTATTTCCTAAACCCACATCGACATGTGCACTGAACTTAAAAGACACTTCAGTTCAGACATCAGTTTTCTTTTTTCCTTTTGGATTCTCTAGTTTGGGAAAAACTTTACAGATCCACTGATGCAATGATCCCAAATGAACCTCTGAACATCCTCTGTCACGGACCCACCACCACCTAGCGATCTGGGTTTCGAATTCAAGAGACGATTGATTCAAATTCAATGCACACAGAATCTAGTGATACTAGAGACCAAGTGAAAAAGAAAATCTTTTCACAAAAAAAAAAAGAAAATTGGTGAGCTCAGTGAAGCCCATGCAGAGAGGAAAAAGGGGAAGACTTTACCAAACGCGGGAGATCACGCAGCCAGTGGGTTCCAGGGCCAGAAACGCGGAGACCAAACGGAGATTCGCAGTTTGCTTCTCCATCTGTTCAAAGAACTTCTTCTCGCCTCTTTCCCTGCAACACCCTCGACAGGAATTACGAGCTTGAGCATGAGGAGGAGGAAGGAGAGCTGCTGAGAAGCGGGATGGGCTTGGATCGGTTTCCGGGTTTGGGTCGGCTTGAATATGAAATCCCAAATCTGATTACTTAGGTATAAGAAAATCCGAAAATCATCCGAAACTCATAAATACAGATAAAAACTTCTATGGAAAGAATGGACCCTTCTTGGATTTTCGTTTTCAGATCAATAAAATTACATAAATAAACTCATCTCCTTTTAGAAGAACGAGAGCATTTAAGTGATATGCCTAACCAAATTTAAATTTGCAAGATACTCAACAAATGAATCGATATGTTCAATTGAACGTACTACCGTTGGATCTTAAGTTCACTTGATAAACATACTTAATTAAAAGATTAGTTTGATTTTTAAAGCCTAGGATTGCGAGAAAATTCGACGACTCTTTTAGTTAATCCTGTCCATTTTCAACAACAAATTCTTTTAATATACTAATTAAATGGTTTTATTTTGATGTAAAAGATCAGTCACTTTGGTATGATTCCCATTTTACCTTTGCTGTATCTAATCAAACTATAAAAATTCATGGCATGAAAAAGTTAGTTGATAATGAAATATCTCCATTTTTCAATAAGTACATCATAAGAAATAAATACATGTAAACACACATATACATATTTTTTCCTGTACTAATGGCATTTTATACTTATGTGATTGATTCTCATACAAAAATGACGCCTAAATTACATCATCTGTATACGGATAATGTAATGTATAAACTTGAAAAAAGGCATGCCTTTACTTGGTTGTTGAAAAGGTGATCGTGAAAAATCATCCTCAATGATATTTTTTTTTGGGTTGGAATCAAGAAGTAAACACTCCCATTCGAGAGGGTATGAGGTTGGAAATATAGAAACACAAATTAGAAGTGGTGAACATAGTTTATGGTTATATGAAATGTTTATGTCACCTAATTATTTAAATTATTTAAGTTATCATGTTTGTCCACGTGAGTTCGCATATGTGATGTTGATAATGAAAACGTTTCTGAAAGGAGAGTGGAAAGTAATTTGCGGAAAACAGAAGTATTGCTACCAGTACTAGCAAATAAGAGGCATTTTAATCAAGGACTTTGACTTCGGAGTCAACAATTTAAGGTAGTTTCTTTGCAGGATCAGAAGTTGTATTTAGGTGTTGAATCATTCCTGGAGACATTCACCGAATATGTGGTATCGCTTGATCTCTCCTGGGGAGCTTGGGTAATTTTCCTTGTGCTTCTTCTCGCAGCACATTCCTCTGTTCCGATGCGTGCCTGCAAATTTTTTTACTGCTGCAGGGAAGTCTAGAGCAATTTTGGCTTTCAAGTGCAGAGAAAACTTTCATTCATTCTTTCTTTTATTTCCGCCCGAGTAAATTTAGTGCTACGGGTGGCACTTCGGTCTGTTTGCCAAGAAACAGGAAGTCGAGAGCACAATCTGGTCGGCTTCTTCTCTGGCCGAAATTGGAACCGCGGTTCTTTTTTCCAGTAACCGTGCTACGAAGTCCAAGTGTTCCCATCTCTTGCTTGTGTCTTTTGAATCCTCAAAAAAGCATCGACTTTCGAGAGCTTTGAATTCTGGAACTCGGTTCTTTCTAGTGCATCCTGGGGTTGGTGTTGTCATTGTTGAGGTGAAATTGGCTTATGATGCATCTCCAGCGATAGGAGTATGATGTCAGTACCGATTGTTATTTTGCGATGATACGGCTAAGTCGGGGTTTGGCATGCTACGGTTCTTGGTGGTGAATGTTTCTAACGTCCAAAGCATCGTATGGAGGTCTTGTATTCCCATAGCTATTACTGTTATACTCTGTAAGCTTGACCTGAAGTTAAAACCGTGAAGCTGCATTATTTGTGAACACTGCAGCAATGCAGTGACTATTATATGAATGTGCATTGGAACAAACAAACAGAATACAAGGTTGGAACCCTTGAATTCAGTTTCTCTGCAGCAAACTCATCGCCCATTCTTTGGCTACCTGAATTCTCCGATCACAGTAATTGACAAATGCTGTCTATTCACTTCTACGGATGTCGGTCCGGCAAAATGTAGCGAAATGCTCGCAGTTGTTGTTTATGAGGCTGTAGTTGCCAAAAGCATTTTTAGCGTGAAGCTCCCTAGCCTTACGGACATGTTGGCAGGGCAATTTGGTATCTGGTAAGGCGGTGCACATTCCTCGCCTTGCTAGCTTAAACCCCAATTGTGGCCACTCGTATTCATAACGGTGAAGGGATCGGAGTCTTTCGCCGTCCCTCCGGAAGCAATCGAGACATGTTTTGACAATGCCACGCTTGACGGTCTCCTGGTTTTCACATTCCTGGAAATTGAGACAAATCCGTTGCTTGTGGTTTGTCTCGGATAGGGATGGGCATATGGTTTTTTGCTTTGTGTTCTGGTGAAATGAATCACATAGCCATCCCCAATGTAAATTCCTGTCATATACACACGTGTGGAGCATGCTAAAGAATCAAAATTAATCCCAAATGAGCGAAGATCAACTTTTGGTTAGGGACTTGCTAGAAATAATCACAAACTTCTGTTTTTTACTCGATGTGTAGGCCAATTTTAATAGAAAAAGATTATAAATTTCTGGTGTTATGTGTAATCAACGTGCTTAAAATCGTAGTATTTCCCCATGAAGTATAGTTAATGACTGCCCCGTGAACACTTGTTAATTAAGGTCCTAATTAAATAACGAAATTATATGTGTGGGTTCATGGTACCATTCATGCTTGATTCCTCGAATGCAAAATGAAAAGAGATTGCATATTCTAATGCACTAACCTTTTTATTGTAGTATAAATGCTAAATTATTTGGAAAATCGAACTTCGTTTTTCCCTTTTAACATGCATGTGTGACATATTTTAGAGCGCTTGTTGACACGAGTCATGTTATAACAGATGATATTTATCACGAAACTAAACGAGGTAAAATTTTCTAAAGGACTGGCAATTCACCGCCCAACGTCGACCCTTCAAAACCAACCCACCTTGTGTATGTAACACCGTCAAAAAACACGTCCATTACTCCTACCTCTTCAGACACGACCTAGGCAGTTCTAGGCATAACCATGCACGCGATGGAGAAGGGCTGTGGCCCGATGGCCCTCCTCCTCCTCCATGGCGTCCCCGAGTTTTGGTATAGCGGGCGCCGGCAGATCCGTGCGCTAGCCTCACTAGGGTAAAATGGGTTAGTAAATCAGGGGAAAAATTGTCCAAAAAGTCATAAACCTATTACACTTTTGCTCGGTCAGCGTCAATGTCAGCAATTTTCCGCCAAAATCGATCGGATGTACTCAATTGGCAAAAAGTAAAAATGTTTATGATTCAATTGACAAACTTGAAAAATTTAGGATTGAATTAATAAAAGTGCAATAAATTTAAAACTTTTTGGACAATTCGGGTCATGATGGGTTGCTTAATGGTATCGAGTCACTGACAAAATGGTTTTGTGTTTCGGCTTCTGGGCGAGCTTTGTGTTTTGGAGCATCAGAAGAGCGAACTTGGGCCTATTCCTGCATTTGGGCTTTTCCAGTTGGTTTTTATCAAATGTATAGTCGGCTTGGATTATTAGCGATCGTACTTATCCGTTTGAATCTTGAATTGTTGCAAAAACTTTGATCGTTGTTAACTTAAGCATTATATAATCAAGTGTGTTTGGCAAGCCTCACACGTGATACGCGGTGGGTATTGAAAACTCGTTATTCGATCTTATGATGTATTTTTCAGTATCGTGCCGCTTGCGAGATAACCTCACTTGTCCCAAAAGTTTTTTTATGTTAATAAACAGACTCAAGCAAAATTTGAGACAACAGTGTCAAATATATAGGAAAAGAGAGCTTTTCGGGTGTACTAGGACTATAACATTCCCATCAACCTAAACCAATCGAGAAGTATCGAGTTTCTCGTCTGTTCGAAAAAAAGTTAAAATCATGACATGTAGCTTTTGATAACTGATCTAGATAGATGTTGATGCCACACTTCGAGTTTACATAGAAGTTTCTCTATAGGAAGGCACTTTGCACGAGCCTATTAAACACGAGTTGCAAAATGGGTTTGTGGCCTATTAAATGATTTAAGTTGAAAACCACTCCTTATTTAATATATCGATCTAATTATGTTTTTTTTAATATATCCGCACAATTTTGTTGTCCATTGAGACATGCTAAAATCAGAATCAATTAAATGAGCTTTTTTTTTTTTTTGCCACTGGACGTGACTGTTTGAATGAACTTTCAGTAGTAATCTGGTGACCTTAGCAAAAAAGAAGAAGAAGATAAACATAAGTAAATTACCATTATGAAATTTCAATTAGATAAAGAGGAAATCTAGAAGATTAAAAGAGGAGATTGACTATGTCATTTTTATTTTTTTTTGGGGTGTGGGGACGAGGGAACTGTTTTATTAAGTTCGGATCGGGGAGCTCTCACAAGCCACGGTGCAGATGTTAACCAAACATCAACTTCAACACGGAGCCGGAGGCGAAAGGCACAATTTGATTACCGAAATAATCTACCAACCCGAGAAGGCAATAAATAAATAAATACATAAATAAAAGAGAGAGAGAGAAGGAAGTACTGATGCAATAGCAAGGAATGAGAACTGACCGTGATGCGTGTACAAGCCGTGGAATCCATATCTGTAGACATGATCTCCGAGCTTCAGATCCTCATAACTCACCACCTTCCACATCAACTGCATCAATAGTTTCATTAGCCCCTCGATGATGCGCGTCGCCATTCGTGCTTCAGGAAATGAAAGAGAAGGAAGTCAGTTGACCTGTGCTGTGACCCACCCCCTGCAGAAGATACATAATATATAGAGGAGGGAGATGTCGGTTTGCGCCCTCATTTTCCAACGCTCTCGCGTTTCTAGATGCGGGACGGTTCCCAGAGACGCCGCCCGCCTTCTGTCTTGTGCCTTGTGGGCAACGCGGATAAAACAAGGGGGGGTTTCATGCGCAATCATCTCGCAGATGATGCCTTTTCGGTATGTCCAAAAGGATATTTCGTCGGAATCAAACGACGGCAAGCTACATTTCGAATATATATATATATATATATATGTATATATGTATATATATATGTATATATATATATATATGTATATATATATATGTATGTATGGATTGACATGTGAATCAACAGAGAATGCGAATGGTGTTTTGTTGATTTTAGAAGGGAAAGTAAATGACAAGAATTTGTAAGGTACGGAGACTGAAAGCAATCGCGTCCATCCATTTGAATTGCGGAAAAGTAAAGATTAAAGGATAAATTACATGAGAATGTTGTGTTCTTGGATAGACTACGGGATTTTACAAAGAATACAATGTAGCTATCTAAATCCTACAGTCGACTATTACAAACGTTATTGAATTGAAAAAGATAGTTTCCTGATCGTAACCACGGTGATAAGAAGTTACAATTATGAAACTATCGCTACTCAGCAATTGCCCGTCGATGTCGATGACTGCATCTCCAGATAACCGATGTTTTCTGTCGATAACTCCCTTGGCAAGTTGTCGATATTCTTTTCATCTATGACTTCTATTGATCACGAAACTCTATTACCATCAACCAAGTCTATCACTTCTTGATTATAACCAAAGGTTAATCATGTTTGAGTGTCAATAGTGCCTTATCATGTTCTTATTGTCGAGCTTGCTCCTGCCATTGCTAAAATATTATGCATTGAACAGTGTACAAATATGTTGCAAGATAAGTCACGCATGGAGAGACATTTTAGTCTCGCTCCTTAGCGCTCGCGACTTCCTCAGGACCATTGGGCCTAGGAACCGAAACACCGAATGCCGGCGATGACCGATTATATTTCAAGATCAAGCCAATATGTTACTGTGATAATGTCTTTGACTGGTGGATCGTAAGTTATGGACATCTCCTGCATGTAATTTTCGCAAATATCTCTCGCTTTGTTTTTTGTTTGTATCAAATGATTAATTATAACGTGGCCAATCAAATGGCCAACGGTCTTTCTCAGTAACAACGCCATAGATTGTCTACTTCATTCCCGTTAGGAGTGGACCTACCACCATTTGTGTCCCCATGTGGACGGAAGTTTTAAAAATTGCCAAAAGTTTTGCGTGACCAGAGCATCAAAGCATCAGCTAATATTTGCCGCATCATTATTGGGTTTCTTCTTGAAAAAGTGCCAAAGAAGTTCTAAACCTTTTGCATTTATGTCAATTTAGTTTTAAATCTTTTTTTGGTGTCAATTCAGTCATAAACCTTTTATATTTGTGCCAATTCAGTCCTAAACCTTTTTATGGTGCCAATTCAGTCCTAAACTTTTTATATTTATATCAATTTAGTCATAAACCTTTTGTCTTTGTGTTAATTCAATCCTTCCAACCAATTCGACCTTGCCGGCCTCTGGCCTCAAGTAGGTCAGACACCCTAGCCGGCCTCTGGCCTCTGGCTAAAATTGGTTGGAAGGACTGAATTAATACAAAGACAAAAGGTTTAGAACCGAATTGACATCAATGCAAAAGGTTTAAGACTAAATTGGTAAAAAAAAAGTTTAGGATTAAATTGACACAAATACAAAAAGTTTAAGACTGAATTGACACCAAAAAAAGGTTTATGACTAAATTGACACAAATAAAAAAGGTTTATGACTTTTGTGGCACTTTTCCCCGTTTCCTCGCTTGATTGTGTCCACTTATTGATCAGACGTTCAATCCACGTGGATAATATTTCATTCCTAGATTTCTTTCCCTTTTCTTTTACCTCGGCCATCCTTCTCTTCCTTTGCTAAGAAAGGTTAGAAGGTGCTAGTTCTCTTCCCCCTCGAGAACATCATTTTGACGGAGCAAAAGTACAAGGGCTACTTTTCCACTTCCCATGAAACTTTCGTTGTGCTAGAAAATTACGGGCCGATGCGTGAAGCAGGTGAGTATGCGTGTTTGGCATGGAATGTACAACACCTACGCACAAATAATATTCTCTCTTCCAGATTTCATTTATACTGAGGAAAATGTTGAGCTGACCCTCTCCGTATAAGGACGGAATGACGGTCAGACCTCAGCCACAATATTTTGGGGAGGAAATCGGTAAACTTGGTCACCCGATTTCAAATTTTGACCCTACTTTCCTTCTTCTTTTTTTGAGATTTCCATAATTCTTCGTTGCAAGCTTAAATTGAGATACAAAATCATAAGAAATAATTTGAAGGCGGCTGATATACGAAGAAACAAATCAAAGTGATAATATTCAAATAATAACAAACAAATCAAAGTGATAAGAATCAAACAATATGAAATATATGAAGAACTTAGTAGTAACTTTTATAATAGTGGATATTATTTTCCGGTAAAAGAAAAAGATAATTGTCGGCAAAAGGATACTATTGGTGCCATAACTTGTGTACGGAGATCACTTTGGTGCCATAACTTTTTTTCGGATCACTTTGGTGCCAAAATCGGAGAAAAAAGATCACTTTAGTGACTCCGGCCAAAATTCCGGCCAAAAAAAGAGCCACTTCAGATTTCCGGTGAGCCATGTCAGCATCAGAAATTAATAAAAAAAGAGCCACGTCAGATTTCCGGCAGCCATGTCAGCATTGGCACTAAAGTGATCGTTTTTCAAAAAAGTTGGCACTAAAGTGATCCAAAAAAAAGTTATGGCACCAAAGTGATCTCCGTACACAAGTTATGGCACTTGTGGTGTACTTTTGCCGATAATTGTCACGACCTACCTCACAAGGGCCAAACTCAATAAGGCAGGTTTACAGGTAAGTGTTCATGAAATGGTTGTTGACACATAATTTTGCCCCGTCGCGATAAAATCAAGGCTTGAATAGTAAATGGGCCAAGTCAGTGCAAAAGAGAGATTAAAAAAAATTTAATTAAAATAAATAAAGTATATATATCGGACCAATCTAGCTCGGGCCATCAACCCTGGTCCTGATCTTTTAATTCTCGCTAGGCTCAGCCCTTTTTGCTTATCTTTCTTTGGGCTTGGCCCCCTCTCTCTCTTTTCAGCCCACCTTCGGATCCTCCCCCCTCTTTGTTTTTATTTTCGGCCCAACCTTCTATCATTTCTTTCTCTTCAGCCCAGCCCAGCCGCTCAACCTCACTCTCTCCCTCACGCACGCTGGTACAAGACAGAAGGGACAAAATAGAGGGAGGGGGAGGTCTGTACGGGAGGTACAGAGCAGAGAGCGGAATGTTGCGCTGCAGAGGGAACGTCGCGCAGCAGTAGCGTCCGTCGTCGCGCGATGCCCAGTGTCAGGCACGTACAGTAGTCCCAAAGGAGTCCCCGATTCGGGGATAAAGAGGCGAGAAGAAGAAGGGAAGAACAGGGAGACCGAGAGGAAGAGACGGGAAAGGGGGTATCAGAAGAGAGCGCTTCGGTTCCTCCCTCGGTGAGGATCGCCGGCAAATCTCTTCCCCCCTCCCCACAGGCCAGCCACTGTCGCCAGTCATCCACTATTTCCGGTCGTCGCGTTCCGTCTTGGCCCTTTAGGAACGAAGGAACAGAAAAAGAAGGGAAGAACAGAGAGAGTTTGTGAGGAGAGAAAGGGGAGATCGAGAGAAAGTGGAAGCGAATCAAAGAGACTCGAGCTTCATCCACTCGCCGGAGGACCGCCTGAACCGTCGTCGAACCCCCCCAGCCACCGCGCTTCATCTCAGATAGACACGAACCAGGTGGGTCTCCCCTTTTCTTCCCCTGTTTCGCTTCCCCTCTCCCCTGCCTCTCGGGTGCCGGGCTCACCGAGCTCCTTCGGTGCTTGCCCGACACCACAGAACAAGGAAAATGGTTCCATACTTCCCCAAATGATGTTATTGAACGATTTTTAGCGAGAAACAAGCCCCGAATCCCACTAAAATCATCTTAGAAGCTGTTAGTTTTAGGTGCATCCCACCTTCTCGTTGAAATATCCCAATGAAGTTCTTTGAGTTTATGACCTGAGTCCAATCGTGCATTTTTGGGTTGTTTTTGTGCAAACCGAGACTTTATTGTGGCAAAAAATGGATGGATAGATCTTCTCGCTTCACGTTTGAGTTGAGAACTGCATCAAATCTCACTCTAGAACATTTTTATGAACTCGCACATCACATGTTTGACGAAATGCCTAAATGGAGGTCCGAGTCATTTTTGGGGAATCAGTGCTTGAAACTTGACTTTTATGCTTGATTGGTTCCAATATTGGTCGAATGGTGTCTGAATTCGTATTTTCTCTGTGATTTCTTTCGGTTTTGTGGCATATCTTGCATCGTTCGAGTCGGCCATGGACGCGGCCTTCGCTGGAGCTCCATTCCCTTTTGCCTAGTGACACCTCTGGTCCGAAGCCGCCACTGTTAGTTCGCTCTTTTCCGTGCCGTGTATGCTTGGTTGTTTGGGTTTTACATTTTCTTGTGGCCGAAAGTTTGACGGTCGGGAAACGAGTCTTGGTTGCCGGTGTCGTTCGGTGGCCGGAGTTAACCCAAGGTTCGGCGATGGGGCGGTCGATGGTGAGAACGTGAGCCCAGTGTAGGCCGTTGGCGTTGGTGGCATGCGTCGTCGGTCGAAGGTTCAGAAGCGTTCTTGGCGTGTCCTTGGTTGAAGATGAGGAAGCTCTCGGTGAAGATCCCAGTGAAGAAGCAAAGAAGAAAGCATTCTGGGGAAGACATGCGAAGGAGGGGATGAAGACCAGAAAAGAAAAAATAGAAAAGGAAAAAGAAAGCAAAGGAAAGCAAAAAAGGGGAAAAGAAAGAAAAAAAATTTAGAAAAAAGTGTATAAAACAGGTGCAGGCGGGTCAAAGAATCGGGTCAGATAGCCGGGTCGGATCGGGTCAGGGGACCCGGTCCGGAATCTTTATTTTATTAATAAAAATTTTCAAAAATTTAAAATTTTAAAAAAAAACATTAAAAAATTTAAAAAATTATTAAAAAATTCCAAAAAAACTCGAAAATGTTTAAAAATCCAAAAAAAAGATTAATTAAATAAAAATATTTAAAAAATCCAGAAAAATTCAAAAAAAATATTAAAAATTTCAGAAAATTCAAAAAATATTTAAAAAAAATCCATAAAAATTCAAAAAAATATTAAAAATTTCAGAAAATTCAAAAAATGTTTAAAAATTCAGAAAATTCAAAAAATACTTAAAAATTCGGAAAATTCAAAATATTAAAAAATTCAAAAATTCAGAAAAATTCAAAAAAAAATCCAAAAAAAATCAGAAAATTAGGAAATGTTTAGAAATTAGTTTTGAGCTTAATTTCACTAGATTTTAGGTTAAAAAAAATGAGAAAAACCCTCTAAAAAATTTCCAAAATTTGGATAAGCCATTAGGGCTTTACTTTAGGGTTTTTTATTGCCTTTCTCTTTCTAGAGACGATGCTAGGTCGTTGGTTGTTTATTTTCTTCATGATTATTTGGTTGCGCATCTTTAATTTATTGATTGTTATTTTCTATTCTTTAGAACAGTTAGGTAGAAAATTAACTTTTTTCGATAGGCTGCCCGGTACGTTAGTTTGCAAACATTCAAGTTTAGGTACCGAAAGGGCACTAGTTAAATTGCTAGTGTAATCAAGTCCCCGAATTTTGGAATCTCTGGTTCTCGCACGTATCGAGACGATACTCCCGCGTCTCGATTAGGATTTCTAGCCGACCCTTAATCATGGCTAGTGGCGACTCCATTCGAATGCGTAAATTAAAAAAATTCTCGTCGCGCGAGGTATGGGGTTTGGGAGAACCTCAGTCTTTGGATCAATGAACCATTTGGTTTGTCTTTTAAACAAACCAATCGTTGTTCGTATCCATCGACAAATACCTCTTGGCCTAAACCTAAACCTGATCACTCGATCGGTTCGGGTAGGTCGCGACAGCTTGGCGACTCCACTGGGGACTTGAGGACTTAGGCCTAATATAATGCGATTGTTTGTTAACTAACGTGGTCTTATGGCAGCGCTTTATGAAGGCTAAGGTAAGTTCACTAACATTGTGTTAAATGGTTTTGTAGGTTGGGAGTTATAAGGGGTGAGTGATTGTTGACATGTTTATTTTGCAGGTTGGTGTAAAGGGTGTACGTGTATGTGAATGAAAAATTGAAGTGCTGTTTTGATATCAAATGTTGTGCATGCTTTTACCTGCTTTAGCACTACACTTTGCACACACAACCTGCGATCTAAAACCCCGATCGCCTTAGGAACCCCATAGGAGGTGCCAAAAGTGTGGAAACCGTGCGGGGAAGGACCCATGGCTATCCCCTTTTGGTTCCGCCCATTTTCAAATAGTGATAAAGAGGACTGTCCGACGCAAGCGCGGAATGGGGAAAACTCTTTTGATCTATTTGGAATGGGAACCTTTAGAATTCCCACCTTTAGTGAGCTTCACGAGTCGGCATGCGACTTGTTTTTGTGCTTGACATATCCACCATTTTTGGGTAAAGGTTTCTATCTCCTTCACGTTCAATAATCGCAATCCTTTTCTTTCCATGTGAATTTAAATTTACTTCGTAATAAATAGTGATTGATTTAAATGCCCCTAGGCTTAGATATCATGGGCTTCGATGAACTTTGGATCCTCCCGATCCCGAAGCGAGTGTTGTTGGACATGTGGGATGCTCTCAACCCGAGCAAGAAGAACTACGTGGAAAAGAAGATCGGCCACCTCCTTTCTCTTTTACATATAGAACCCCAAGTGTCATTGATCAAGGCCTTAGCCCACTTTTGGAACCCCGAAACCTCAACCTTTGTGTTTGATCGTCACGAATTAACCCCGACTTTGGAGGAATTCAAATCATCATAGGCGATATCCCCTCCCTTAGTGTCATCGATCCTTCTTTAGGCGTGGATCCAGTTCCTCGTTTGAGTCAAATCCTAAGGGTTCCGCCGCCCAAAATTAGGACACTCCTCGATAGAAACTCTAAGGGCCTCCCACTAGCTTTTGTTGAACGACGATTCCATAGCTTCCTTTCGAGTCCTAGAGCCGAATTCGCTAAGATCTTCCTATTAGCCTTTTTCGGGTTTGTCATCTTTCCATTCACTCAAAAAACAATGGACCCCACTGTTATCCATGTTATCGATGAGATCCTCGTCCTCAAAGGGTTTACCAATATGATCCTCGCCGAGCTATTCATATCTCTTAATCGTTTCAAGAAAGACAAGCGTATGGCCCTTAGAGGCCCCTTAGGTATTCTCCAAGTCTGGTTTGTGTCTCATTTGAAACAATTCGGTGGAAACTTAGCCATTCCTCATGTTAGTAAAGACATAAATCCCCTTACCCAATTTAGAGAGATAGAAAAATTCCTTCGTCCTTGGACATTTCGTAGTTGGGTAGACTTCCTCGAGAATCTTACACCTAAGCAAATTCTTTGGCAAGCCCTTTGGGTTCATTTTCCTAAAGTATGTCTTACAAGTGGCCATAGTGACCCAGTTCCACTCTTAGGTTTGACGGGATCGACTTCTTATTATCCTTTAAGAGTCGCCCGTCAATTCTGTGTGCTTCAAGAAATCCCTCATCCTCTAAAATCGGGTTTATTTCGTTTTGATTTTCGCAATGGGGTTATCAAGGGGGACCAACTTGAGGAATTGAAAAGCGAGGTGAAACGAATTATCGATTTACTTTACCGTTGCCAACCGAAGGACGTGGAGAGAGCCACGGACTTGGAAGGATCCATGAAGGAGCACAATGCATCGAAGGAATACATAGCGCGACGTGTCGAGCCCGAGCTCGCTGTCACCATCCCAAAATTTCCCGTGATTGCGACCCCCAAGGAGACTCAAGTGGGGCGGATCACAAGAGAAAGAGACGAAGCCCTGGCTGAGGCAGAACATTGGCAGAAAGCTTACAAGCGCGTCCGCAACATGCTGTGAAGAGGCCCTATATCCAAGATTAGTCATGTTCTATTAGTTTCTTTTAGGGTGTTCTTTTAATTATCTTAGAATTGATGTATATGTCATTTTCTTTACATGAACTTTTAGAGCAAATGTTTAGATATGCTTTTTATTATTTAGCGGGTGTATAGAGATTTCCTTTCACAAATTTTGATGTAATTAGTGAAATTCCCTTTTTTGTATGTTGAATAGAACATGACGTGGGCATTTTAATCAATCACTATATGTTACCCCCTTTTAATTGTATAGTTTCTTACAATGAAATTCTTATAAGAAACTGTTTACATGAGGTGCGACTTGTGCGAAAAGGTTTCTTATCTTGGTTTCATTATAAGAAAATATAAAATTAAAAGGTGTGCAATTTCCGTTCTCTTGCTTCACTCCGTACTAATTTCGGTCTTCTTGTTTTATTTTACGAACCAGGTCCCAAAACTACGGCTTCGTGGCGATCACCCATTCGCACACGCTCAAGAGTAGTAAGGATGAACATCGAGGAGCAAAATGTCCGCTTCACCGCACTCGATAACAAGATCAATGAGCTAACTGCTCAACTCACACAGTTCGCCAATGAAGTTAGAACCGCATTGGCAGCGCCGAATGCTAACCAAGCCGCTCCACAAGCTGCCCCCGATCCCGAAGAGGGGTCTGTAAGGAGGAATGGTGTCAGGGAAACGTTAAATGCCGCGCCCGTAGTGGTAGAGCTTGATCTCGTTTCGGAAGCCGTCACGGCCCGTTTGGAAGAGGAGCACAATAAAAGGTTTGCAAAGATAGAAGAGAAACTCCGTGCGCTACGGGGATATGAAGAGCATATGATCGAGGATCTTTCCCGATATGCGCAAATGAGCTTTCCTGAGAAGTTCAAGATTCCCGACTTTACTAAGTATGACGAGACCGGAGACCCAAAGTTCCACTTGAAGTACTATTTGAATCGAATGGCGAGATATGCCCAGAATGTCCCATTGATGATTCAGACTTTTCAAGAAAATTTGACGGGGCCTGCTTTGCAATGGTACGTGCTGTCGAAGCCTGAGAAATTTGAGAAGTAGGAAGAGTTAGCCGAAGCGTTCGTCCTGCAATACAAATACAACACCGACATAGCTCCCATATGTGAAGTATTGACTCGAACTGAAAAGAAAAGGAGTGAGTCCTTCAGAGCTTTTGCTCAAAGATGGCGTACTCTCGCTGCTCAAGTTCGTCCTCCGCTCGATGAAAAAGAGCTATTGGATCTCTTCCTTAAGGCATTGCCTAATGATTTCTATTTGAAATTGGTGGGTTCTGGATGCATGACCTTCTCTCAATTGGTAGATGTCGGAGAAAGGGTAGAGGGAGCCATGTACGATGGTAGATTGAATGAAGGGACTAGCCGGAAGATCCCAAATAGAAAAGAAAAGAATGTGAAGATCGCATATGTACAAGCACCGGTTGTGACAAGGCCCTCTGTCTCATCCTCTCAAGGACCGTCTGTGTTCCGAGAGAAGACATATCAGAGTTATGAATTCAAAAAGAAGGCACCGAGGCAATTCACTCCCCTGTCTAGGCCTCTATCCAAGTTGTTGCCCATGCTGTTGAGAAGGGGAATGATAGCCAAAGAAGTACCTCGGGATAATCCTCCGAAATTCCCCGGATTCGACTTGTCGAAATCCTGCGAGTTCCATATAGGCGAGAGGGGTCATGATGTAGATAATTGCTTCACTCTCAAGAACAAAGTTCAGAATTTACTCGACAAAGGCCTTTTATCCTTCAAGGATTCGCCCCCTAATATCCAACAGAATCCATTGCCTAATCATGCTGAGAATGTCAACGTGGTTACGGAAAAGGGTAATGAGAGTAAGCAAATCTTTGGAGTGAATGTTCATAAACTATATGAGCTATTAGTGTCGGCGGGACATTTTGAAGAGGGGAAGGATATTCCGATGGAAGAGAAGCTGAGATATATCACTCAGATGGTAGACATGGGCATAATCTATAGTGTGAAGGAGGATGTTACAATGCCCCCGGTAGCTGTCATAGACTCATTTTGCGAGATCAAGAAGGGATCGGAGGAGGCACATGTTGAGCTTACGGAGACTAATGAACCGATCAATGATGGTACGTCGGAAAATTTAATTGTGACCGATAGTGAAGAAGACAATTCATGTGATGATTACGAGCCTCATGCTAGAAATGTTAATTGGAACCATGAATTCATGAAGATCGCCCGCGAGAATGGGGAAGTGGTTGACACCCTAGGTCAACCTAGTGGTAAATTCGACTATTTTGTAAAGTATTCACCCCCACCAAGCTTCTTCATCGATCCCAAGGATGTTGTTCTTGATGGATGGGGAGGTATGGACGACCCGCTTGAGCCCGAGGAGGAGATGGTCAACATGATCACCCCCATGGTTATTGACCTGTCAGTCGAAGAAGACCTATCAGACCCCGATGAACGAGATGTTGAGCATGTAATCATTGACCTCACGTCCGAAGAGTTTGCTACTATAGAAATTGAGGATTATGCCATGGAACCGACGGTGATTGAACTCCTGCCCGAGAGCAGGGAAGACATGATGACAGAGATGGCCCCTAATTACGATACTAAGGCGGTCCCTTGGAGCTACAAGGTGAATGAAATCGATGTTGTTACTCGCTCTGGTCAATGCTATGATCCCACCAAGGTGGTTGAGAAGAAGGCTGTTTCAAATGAAGAGACCGAGCAGTTTTTAGCAATTGTTAAGACTAGCGAGTTTGATGTTGTCAATCAGCTAAGGAAGATGCCGGCCCAGATATCACTTTTGGATCTTTTCAAATCCTCCGAGAAACACAAAAATGCACTACTCAAGGTTCTAAATGAAGTGCACGTTCCTGAAACTATCAATGACACCCAATTGGAGGAGTTTGTTGGGTCTATCTTGCTGAAAGATCAGATTTCTTTTGCCGATGAAGATTTTCCTCCAGAAGGTCGCAATCATACTAAGGCACTACTTATTTCAGTTAAGTGTCGTGATAGAATGGTAGCAAGAGTGCTAATTGACAATGGGTCTGCATCAAACATTTGCCCACTCGCCACCCTTCGTCGTTTGGGAGTGAGTGAGGAGAAAATTCTATCATCTAAATCTACCGTTCGTGCCTTTGACGGTATGAAGAAAGAAGTCGTTGGTGAAGTTGAGCTTGAACTACTGATTGGTCCAGTTCTTTTTCTGGTCAACTTCCAAGTCTTGGACATTCCTAGTGCATTCAATTTTCTACTGGGACGACCTTGGATACACACCGCCGGAGCTGTGCCCTCGAGCTTGCACCAGAAGGTTAAATTCATTGTGGATGGAAAGCTGATAACTGTTCACGGAGAGACTGATTTTAAAGTTTTTCACGACACTGCAATTCCGTACATAGAGCCCGAGAACAAGGCTGAATCAAGCTACCAAACTTTGGAGTTGGTGTCGGTGGTCCATGTGCCTGTGGGGACTATTATGCGCAACCCAGAAGTAGCTAAGCCTTCGATGATGTCGAGTAGAGTGTTACTCGAAAGTGGTCATATTCCCGGAACTGGCCTAGGATTGTATGGACAAGGCATCAAAGAGCCTATTCAGGCTTCCAAGTGGCATAAAACAACATGCCTAGGCTATCATGGTGGCAATTCTGGTGGCCGAGATAATCATGAAGGACGAGGCGATTTCGGAGGTCGGGGTAATCGCGGAGGTCGTGGTGGCCGTGGAGTCTATACTAGCTACGGGGGCCGTGGAGTCAATGAAGGTCATGGTAATCATAAAAGCCTAGCTAATTATGGAGGTAACGGAGGTCGTGGAAATCTATTTGGATTAAGGGAGGGTCAGAGAGGCTTACTCCTTCCGGAGTTGAAAGAGATCTTCCCGGGTCCACCCAAGCTGCTGCAGGAAGAGGAGGCCATCCTTGGCCTAGTCGAGTTGTTCGAGGAGGAGTTTGCTTGTGTTATCATGGGAAGTGAGGAGACCGAGCCCTCTACTGCTACCACCAACCCTTCTGAGTAGGGATGCTGTTTTTCTTTCCTGTTTCGTTTAGTTTGAGTCTATGTCTATCCCTTGCATGGGAAGTCTGTTTAGGTCTAGCTGCTGCTTTCCTTTGTAATCAAAATCTTGGACTGCGAGTCGTCGTTCCAAGACTTCGAGTCATGTAAATGGCCTTATCCTGTTAATAGAATCATGAATCTATTTTATTAAGGACGTGTGGAAGTACCTAAACCAGTCTGATGATGATGCTTTGAGGCCTGGACTTCCACACGCTTCCTAGTTTTCAAAATTCTTTATGGACAGAGACGTCCGAGGATATGAGGACGGATCTCTCATTTTTTTATATTATTGAAAACTCTTTCAAAATTATTTCAAAACAGATGCATGTCATCAATTGCAATAATGCTTGCTGATCTAATTACTAATCTTTTTCATGGCATCTCAGGCATATCATTCCACATAATCATGATAGTTGCATTTGTAACTCGGATTTACTTGACGGAAATTCCTCCGGGTTCGATGATGATAAGGAGGACTGTGATCAAAGAAGCGTCGAACGAGACTGGATTCACCACGAAGAATCTAAACCGTTGATCGCAGAGCCTACAGTCACAATAAACCTGGGTGATTCGAAAAATGTTAGAGAAGTTAAAATTAGTGATGGCCTTTCTGAAATTAAGGCTAAAAGGATGATTGAGCTGCTAAAGGAATACCAAGATGTGTTCGCATGGTCATATGCGGATATGCCGGGATTAGATAAGAAAATCGTAGAGCATGCTCTCCCGACTGATCCGAATATCCCGCTTAAGAAACAAAGGCTTAGGAGAACAAGACCCGAATTATCCAAGAAAATTGAAGAAGAAGTCATGAAGTTATTGAAAGTGGGCTTCATAGAGGTGTCGCACTATTCTGATTGGATCGCTAATGTCGTCCCTGTCATGAAGAAAGATGGTCGAATTAGGGTCTGTATCGACTACCGCGATTTGAATCGAGCAAGTTCGAAAGATGATTTCCCGTTGCCTCACATTGATGTGTTAGTCGACAGTACTGCGGGATTCGAACTGTTTTCTTTTATGGATGGATTTTCTGGTTACAATCAAATTCGGATGAAAGAAGAAGATAAAAGTAAGACCTCCTTCATTACCCCATGGGGGACCTTTTGTTACAAGGTAATGCCTTTTGGCTTGAAGAATGCTGGGGCAACGTACCAAAGAGCAATGGTCACCCTGTTTCATAATATGATGCATAAGGAAGTGGAGGTCTACGTGGACGACATGATTGCCAAATCCAAACATGGAGAGGACCACATCAAGGTGTTGCAGAAATTGTTTGATCGACTCCGAAAATTCAAGCTGAGGCTTAATCCCGACAAATGTGTGTTTGGGGCAAAGTCTGGGAAGCTATTAGGGTTTATGGTTAGTAGTCGAGGCATTAAAATTGACCCATCGAAAGTTAAAGCCATTTGTGAGCTGAAACCTCCTTCAACTGTCAAAGAAGTTCGGAGTTTGTTAGGGAGACTGAACTATGTGGCGAGATTCATATCTCAGTTGTCTGAGATAGCTAAACCTTTATTCAAGCTTTTGAAGAAGAACGCCAAAGTTGAGTGGGATATCGACTGTCAAAAGGCTTTTGAGGAAATAAAACAGTATCTTTCTCATCCGCCAGTTCTGGTCCCACCGGTTCCAAAGGTGCCATTAATACTGTATCTGACTATTCATGACGAATCATCGGGAGCCTTGCTAGCCCAGAAAAGGCCGGGTGATGGTAAAGAATGTGCAATATACTATCTCAGTAAAAAGTTCACTTCCTCCGAAACTAATTACCCCGGAGTTGAGAAAACATGTGTGGCCTTGGTGTGGGTGTTACATCGTTTACGCCAATACACACTCCATCATCGAATTCTGCTTGTAACTGAGAATGATCCCATCAAATTTTTACTGGAAAAACCCGCGTTGGTCGGAAAATTAGCGAAGTGGCAAATTCTAGTGTCTGAATTCGATGTCCACAGCATGACCCATAAATCTATCAAGGGAAGAGCCATAACTGACATGTTGGCAGAAAACTTCGAAAGATCGGAGGACCAGGATCAGTCGGATCCCATAGAGGAACGCATTTCAGAGGTAGTGAGTGATAAATGGACCATGTACTTCGATGGTGCTGTTAATTTGACTGGTTCTGGGACTGGGGCAGTCCTCATTTCCCCGACGGGTCAACATTATCCTGTGGCCGCCAAGTTGGTCTTTCCTTGTACTAACAACATCTCGGAATACGAAGCTTGCGTACTGGGGCTGCAGTTGGCCGTCGACATGAAAGTTAGGAAGCTACAAGTTTATAGTGATTCTGCCCTCATTATTCTGCAAACAGAGGGTCAATGGCGTACCCGTGACCCCAAATTAATCCCTTACCACGAATTTCTAGAGGAGTTGATAAAGGAATTTGATGAGGTTGTCTTCGAATATTTGCCTCGATCGCAGAATCAGTTCGCCGATGCCTTGGCCACGTTGTCATCGATGCTGCAAGTTACGGGAGGATTGGACATCGAGCCTTTAAAAATTAAAATTCTAAGACGTCCAGCTTACTGTATGGTGATCGTCGATGAACCCGATGGGAAGCCTTGGTATTATGACAGTATGAACTATCTTCAAAAGGGTGAATATCCTCCCGGGAGTGAACTGGCTGATAAAAAATACATTAGGAAGCTAGCTGCCAAATTCTTCGTAAGTGGCAATGCTCTTTATAAGAGGTCTTTCGACTCAATTTTATTGAAATGCGTTGATGCTAAAGAAGCTAATCAGTTGATGAGAGAAATACATGAGGGGGAATGCGGTCCGCACATGAATGGTCATCTTCTAGCCAGAAAAATCATGAGACTGGGATATTTTTGGATGGCTATGGAGACTGACTGTATCCGACATGTTCGTTATTGTCATCAGTGTCAGATTTATGCGGATAAAGTCAACGTACCGCCCAACAAATTGCATCAAATGTCTGAGCCATGGCCCTTCTCAATGTGGGGGATCGACATGATTGGGCCAATTAATCCTAAGGCCTCTAATGGACATCACTTCATCTTGGTGGCCATTGATTATTTCACTAAGTGGATTGAGGCGAATTCATATGCCAATGTCACCGCCAAGAATGTAGCCAAGTTTATCCGCCGTGACATCATCGCTCGCTATGGATTCCCGGAGGCGATCATTACTGATAATGGCTCAAATCTGAACAATAAGGTCGTGGATGACTTGCTCAACAAATTTCACATTCGTCACCTGAATTCCTCACCTTACCGCCCACAAATGAATGGAGCTGTGGAGGCAGCTAATAAGAACATAAAGAAGATCCTGTCAAAGACTGCCGACAATTATCGAGATTGGCATGAACGGTTGCCTTATGCATTGATGGCATACCGAACCTCAATTCGCACTTCAACAGGGGCAACTCCTTTTTCGCTTGTCTATGGTATGGAGGCTGTCTTGCCTATAGAAATTGAAATTCCTTCATTAAGGATTCTCTCACAAGCCAGCCTCTCTGAGGAAGAATGGACTCAACAGAGACACGATCAATTGAACATGATTGAAAAGAAAAGACTCAAGGCTTTGTGCCACGGTCAATGCTACCAAAAGCGAGTTGCAAAATCCTTCAACCGCAAAGTCCGACCTCGACATTTTGAAGCCGGAGATCTCGTGCTAAAAAAAGTGTTGTCTACCATACCGGCGTCGGGTGGGAAGTTTGCCCCGAACTACGAGGGTCCGTATGTAGTTAAGAAAGCGCTACCTGGGGGAGCCCTAGTTCTTGTAGAAATGGATGGCCAAGAATTGCCAAAACTTGTAAATACCGATTCGGTGAAGAAGTATTTTCCTTGAATGAAATCCAAGGCTTGAGAGCCATTTCTGATTCGAGTCATTGTAGGTTATTCACATTGCGCATATCATGCATATCATGCATCCATGCACACGAACTCATTTTGCAGGTTCCAGATGATCCGTGAATTGACCCGCGATTGACAGAAAGGTTTTGACAAGTATTCAGAAAATCAAACGCAAAGGAAGGGGTTACCAAGTCACCCTACTGCAGGTAAGTACCCTTCTTCCCAAAATCAAAGGAGAGTCAAATGGAGAATTTTCATTGCAAAGAAAAAGTCTTTGAGGTTTTTGAGAAGCAACAAGTGTTGAAGTGGAAATTGAAAGAGCAGAATTTGCGCAAATGTTTGGAATATCGTTTCATCCAAAAAATTGCCTTTATGCTTAATGAATCACTCATTTTGAATCAAAATTCCCTGTGGAGATTGATCAATTCATGATGATCTCAACGAAATGAAAGGAAAATGTTGATCATGCCAAGTGAGAAACATTTAGGATGAGGAAGGGCAAGCCATTCCCAAACACGTCCTGTAAACACTTTGATAGGAGAAAAAAAAACTCGCGTTGTTTAAGGACGAGAGATCCATTCGTGAATAGTGCACAGACCGAAATGAAAAGAGGCATTTTTTTTCATATATCCTACACACTACAGGTGATCATAGTCAAGCCCCTTTGAGCCTTTACATGTGGAGAATTTCTACAAAATACCCCTGTCAAGAACCACCCCACAACGGGGCAAATTTGGAGGTTTTGATTGACATTCTTTGGAGGAAAAGATGAGTAAGATTTCTTTGCCCTTACTTGTATTAATCTTTTTGTGATAACTTCAGGTAAGTCCTTATGGAAGCTTGAAACATCCCAAAATAAAGAGGAGCATTTCTTTCTCTACCCAAACACTCATACCATTTGCTTAGCCAAGTTGAGCCTAAATATTCATTTCTAAAGCCCGAGTGGTGATTGTCTTCCTATCTTGGGGAAAGGCACATGATTTACCATGGCGATAGGTGCTTATGTCACAACAAGTAAAAAATCTCAAAAGTCCTAGGAGCTCAAAATATTCAAATGAGCAGAAGTCAAATGAAAACTAGGGGGCATGAAAAAGCAGTGTGCCTGGTAAAAGCAAGGCCAATGCCAATTGAAAAAAAAAGAAGAAGAAAGAAAAAAGAGCAAAAAAAGTAGCATCAAGAGAAGAATTCTTTCGCAAGAAAAAGGGTCAAAAGCAAAATGCTTGCAGGAAGAGAAAATCATTACAAATACAAAAGTCATTAGAGAAAAGAGCAAAGCTCTTGCATTGAAATGATTAGCCAATGGACTTTTGAGACAAGTTGAATTTCGAAAAGTCGAGTGCCTTAAAAAAGATTGGATGATATGGTAATGATGCCATGATAATCACCAACTCCTAAATCCCATTTGAGAATTTCTGAGCCTTTCAAGCCTTTACCCAGACCAATGTTACAACCTTCTCCAAAGTCTCTTCTGATTGGGATGGTTCAAGTAGAAATTTGGATGTCCGAAGAAGCTACCACTTGAAGAAATGGGGGCAAGGTTATCTTATCTCGTCTTAAGGTTTCTTGACTTGTAAACCTGGCGAAAATGCTGATCGACAATTATTTCATTCCTTAGCCGATAATGCTCATCCATTGTTGAGACCATAACCATACCTACATTACAGTCCCTTAAAAGACCTCTTAGATTGGTTGATGTGCATTTGTCGCGAATGATTCTCAAAGCCTTCGACACTAGTAGTGTGAGGTATACAGAGAGATCACGCTTACTTCCCACAATAATGGATGTGATCAAACTACCTTCTCGAGAGTATGTAAAAAGTCCCTTCCAACTGATGAGCTCTTGTTTAGCATAATTAATTAGCTCTTTTCATAAGTCAAGATCATTTTGACAAAAAATTGTCTTCCAGGGGAATTTGAGAATTGATGATATTTTTCAAACCCGATGGCAATTGTGTGATGTTCAATAATGTCAAATGTTTTCCAATCAATCGAAGTTAGTTTGATTTGCTCATTGCAATCGACACTTTCCCGATAATGATGTTATCTATGATTTTACCTGGTATGCCTTCGCTACCAAGGCACTTGTTATAACATGTTATATTAGATGTGTAGGTACCTCCTCGGAAGGTCCCCAAAATTTGGCTGACATGGTGAGCATTAGCAGCCAGAGACTATTCTTGCATGACAGGCCTCCTCACGGGAAGTCTCGATTTCAAAAGGTTCATGGGTTTATCCTTAAACCATGCTTTATACAGCATCAAGCCTCAAGTGAAAAGCTTTACGCCCATCGAGCCATGTGCGAGAAACCTTAGGCGTTCCCTTATGGTTTTATTCTTATTGCCGTTCATAGGGTTTTAGTCCCTAGGCAGGATCTTAACTGTTCAGGGTTTTATCCCCTTTATCGTTCATAGGGTTTTAACCCCTAAACGTACTTTCAGGGTTTTATTCCCTTTGTCATTCATAGGGTTTTAGCCCCTAGTCATACTTTCAGGGTTTTACCCCCTTGCTTCATAAGGCTTTAGTCCTGATGCGGAACCACTGACGTTCATAGGGTTGTAACCCCTAGGCGTCTTTCTATTTCATTTTATTTTAATTATTATCTTCTTTCTTTCTTTCCTTAAAAAAAAAAAACTCTCTAACACTTTGGGCTGAGACGCCATCTTGTATCCTTTGCGGGCAAAATGTAGGTGCCACTTTTGTCTTCGAACGAAACTTCGTTGAAATTTCTTTCGAAGAGGGGCAGCTGTTGACACATAATTTTGCCCCGTCGCGATAAAATCAAGGCTTGAATAGTAAACGGGCCAAGTCAGTGCAAAAGAGAGATTAAAAAAAAATTTAATTAAAATAAATAAAGTATATATATCGGACCAATCTAGCTCGGCCCATCAACCCCGGTCCCGATCTTTTAATTCTCGCTAGGCTCAGCCCTTTTTGCTTATCTTTCTTTGGGCTTGGCCCCCTCTCTCTCTTTTCAGCCCACCTTCGGATCCTCCCCCCTCTTTGTTTTTATTTTCGGCCCAACCTTCTATCATTTCTTTCTCTTCAGCCCAGCCCAGCCGCTCAACCTCACTCTCTCCCTCACGCACGCTGGTACAAGACAGAAGGGACAAAATAGAGGGAGGGGGAGGTCTGTACGGGAGGTACAGAGCAGAGAGCGGAATGTTGCGCTGCAGAGGGAACGTCGCGCAGCAGTAGCGTCCGTCGTCGCGCGATGCCCAGTGTCAGGCACGTACAGTGGTCCCAAAGGAGTCCCCGATTAAGGGATAAAGAGGCGAGAAGAAGAAGGGAAGAACAGGGAGACCGAGAGGAAGAGACGGGAAAGGGGGTATCAGAAGAGAGCGCTTCGGTTCCTCCCTCGGTGAGGATCGCCGGCAAATCTCTTCCCCCCCCCCTCCCCACAGGCCAGCCACTGTCGCCAGTCATCCACTATTTCCGGTCGTCGCGTTCCGTCTTGGCCCTTTAGGAACGAAGGAACAGAAAAAGAAGAGAAGAACAGAGAGAGTTTGTGAGGAGAGAAAGGGGAGATCGAGAGAAAGTGGAAGCGAATCAAAGAGACTCGAGCTTCATCCACTCGCCGGAGGACCGCCTGAACCGTCGTCGAACCCCCCCAGCCACCGCGCTTCATCTCAGATAGACACGAACCAGGTGGGTCTCCCCTTTTCTTCCCCTGTTTCGCTTCCCCTCTCCCCTGCCTCTCGGGTGCCGGGCTCACCGAGCTCCTTCGGTGCTTGCCCGACACCACAGAACAAGGAAAATGGTTCCATACTTCCCCAAATGATGTTATTGAACGATTTTTAGCGAGAAACAAGCCCCGAATCCCACTAAAATCATCTTAGAAGCTGTTAGTTTTAGGTGCATCCCACCTTCTCGTTGAAATATCCCAATGAAGTTCTTTGAGTTTATGACCTGAGTCCAATCGTGCATTTTTGGGTTGTTTTTGTGCAAACCGAGACTTTATTGTGGCAAAAAATGGATGGATAGATCTTCTCGCTTCACGTTTGAGTTGAGAACTGCATCAAATCTCACTCTAGAACATTTTTATGAACTCGCACATCACATGTTTGACGAAATGCCTAAATGGAGGTCCGAGTCATTTTTGGGGAATCAGTGCTTGAAACTTGACTTTTATGCTTGATTGGTTCCAATATTGGTCGAATGGTGTCTGAATTCGTATTTTCTCTGTGATTTCTTTCGGTTTTGTGGCATATCTTGCATCGTTCGAGTCGGCCATGGACGCGGCCTTCGCTGGAGCTCCATTCCCTTTTGCCTAGTGACACCTCTGGTCCGAAGCCGCCACTGTTAGTTCGCTCTTTTCCGTGCCGTGTATGCTTGGTTGTTTGGGTTTTACATTTTCTTGTGGCCGAAAGTTTGACGGTCGGGAAACGAGTCTTGGTTGCCGGTGTCGTTCGGTGGCCGGAGTTAACCCAAGGTTCGGCGATGGGGCGGTCGATGGTGAGAACGTGAGCCCAGTGTAGGCCGTTGGCGTTGGTGGCATGCGTCGTCGGTCGAAGGTTCAGAAGCGTTCTTGGCGTGTCCTTGGTTGAAGATGAGGAAGCTCTCGGTGAAGATCCCAGTGAAGAAGCAAAGAAGAAAGCATTCTGGGGAAGACATGCGAAGGAGGGGATGAAGACCAGAAAAGAAAAAATAGAAAAGGAAAAAGAAAGCAAAGGAAAGCAAAAAAGGGGAAAAGAAAGAAAAAAAATTTAGAAAAAAGTGTATAAAACAGGTGCAGGCGGGTCAAAGAATCGGGTCAGATAGCCGGGTCGGATCGGGTCAGGGGACCCGGTCCGGAATCTTTATTTTATTAATAAAAATTTTCAAAAATTTAAAATTTTAAAAAAAAACATTAAAAAATTTAAAAAATTATTAAAAAATTCCAAAAAAACTCGAAAATGTTTAAAAATCCAAAAAAAAGATTAATTAAATAAAAATATTTAAAAAATCCAGAAAAATTCAAAAAAAATATTAAAAATTTCAGAAAATTCAAAAAATATTTAAAAAAATCCATAAAAATTCAAAAAAATATTAAAAATTTCAGAAAATTCAAAAAATGTTTAAAAATTCAGAAAATTCAAAAAATACTTAAAAATTCGGAAAATTCAAAATATTAAAAAATTCAAAAATTCAGAAAAATTCAAAAAAAAATCCAAAAAAAATCAGAAAATTAGGAAATGTTTAGAAATTAGTTTTGAGCTTAATTTCACTAGATTTTAGGTTAAAAAAAATGAGAAAAACCCTCTAAAAAATTTCCAAAATTTGGATAAGCCATTAGGGCTTTACTTTAGGGTTTTTTATTGCCTTTCTCTTTCTAGAGACGATGCTAGGTCGTTGGTTGTTTATTTTCTTCATGATTATTTGGTTGCGCATCTTTAATTTATTGATTGTTATTTTCTATTCTTTAGAACAGTTAGGTAGAAAATTAACTTTTTTCGATAGGCTGCCCGGTACGTTAGTTTGCAAACATTCAAGTTTAGGTACCGAAAGGGCACTAGTTAAATTGCTAGTGTAATCAAGTCCCCGAATTTTGGAATCTCTGGTTCTCGCACGTATCGAGACGATACTCCCGCGTCTCGATTAGGATTTCTAGCCGACCCTTAATCATGGCTAGTGGCGACTCCATTCGAATGCGTAAATTAAAAAAATTCTCGTCGCGCGAGGTATGGGGTTTGGGAGAACCTCGGTCTTTGGATCAATGAACCATTTGGTTTGTCTTTTAAACAAACCAATCGTTGTTCGTATCCATCGACAAATACCTCTTGGCCTAAACCTAAACCCGATCACTCGATCGGTTCGGGTAGGTCGCGACAATGGTCCATACGGCACATCATAAAAAATGGCTTATCCTTACGGTCCATTATTCATGAACGTGAATTTTCCCTAATTCATACCTCGCTTGACAGCGGATCAATTTTATCTTTTTTAGGAGTTGCCACTAGCCTAGGTTGGGGGTCAGCTAGAATACCTAACCAACACGCGGGAATTTCGTATTGGTTTCTGCAAGAACCAGAGATCATGGGTTCAGGGACTAGCTTACGTTAATATTTCTCTTAACGCCCTTTCGGTGCCGCTAAACTTATCGAGGTTGTTATCTAAGTTGTCATATATTTGTTTTTTTACCATTTTTACGTTAAAGCTTTAGTCCACTGAGTGATCATACATCTTGTTTTTGTATTTTCATTTAAGATTCTAAATTAATTCTATCTTAGCCTAGAAAAAGAAAGAAATAATTAATTGTATTGAAAGAAATTTCGTAAAGTAAACACTCAAAGTATTAAAAAGACGAGCTAATTCTAAGTGCGAGAAAGTAAAACCCGTAACTCGTTGACTTTTCAGTGGGAGCTTAATTTTATGATCAAATCTTTGAATTTTTATGAAATTTTCACTTTTAAAGTGAAATTAAACTTGAAAGGAATCTTTTTTTTTTTATGTGAAAAGCCCAAATTTGACTCGGAGTTGACTTTTGGTCAAAGGATTGATCAAAAAGTCAACCATTTAACTTTTCGAGTTTTGCATGAAATGAATGGTAAACCGTCTACAGAAGCTAAGCCAACAAACGGAATTAAAAAACGACACTTTCTGTTCAAGAAACGGATTCTGTTGCGATTGAAAACCCTAATCATGAATTTTCTTTTTTTTAAGGGTTAATACCACAAAAAACCCTAAACTGGTACATGTGTGATAATTTTACCTCGAACTTTTTTTTTTACCACTAAAAACCCTAAACTGGTACACATGTGATAATTTTACCCCGAACATATCTCAAAAAACCCTAAACTGGTACACTTGTGGCAATTTTACCTTAAACATACCACAAAAAGCCCCAAACTGGTACACAGATGACAATTTTACCCTGAATTAAAATTTTAATATTATTTTTTTATTTTTTCGAATTTTTATTAATTTTTTTGTTTTTTCTTTTCTATTTTTTTCTTCATCTTCTACCTTTGGCCGGTTGCCGCTCCGACAACCGGCCAGAGGCGGAAGCCGGCGAGGTCGGCCCCGCCGGTTGCTGGCGAGGGCCGCCCTCACCGGCGTCGGGCGAGGGCCGCCCTTGCCCGACGCAGGCGAGGGTCACCCTCGCCGGATCTAGCGAGGGCGGCCCTCGCCCGCGTCTGGCGAGGGCTGCCCTCGCCGGCGTCTGGCAAGGCCAGCCCTCGCCTGGGCGGGCGAGGGCAACCCTCGCCTGAGTCGGGCGAGGCCAGCCCTCACCTAGGCGGGCGAGGGCAACCCTCGCCTGAGTCGGGCGAGGATAGCCCTCGCCCAACGCCGACGAGGACTGCCCTCGCCGGATCTATCGAGGTTGGCCCTCACCGAAGTTGGGCGAGGGCTGTCCTCGCCCGCCCAGGCGAGGTCGACCCTCGCCTGCGCCGAGCGAGGGCTGTCCTCGCCTGCGCCGAGCGAGGGCTGTCCTCGCCCGACGTCAGCGAGAACAGCCCTCGCTCGACGCCGATGAGGGTCGACCTCGCCTGGGCGGGCGAGGGCCGCCCTCGCCAGCAGTCGGCGAGGCCGACTTTGCCGGCTTTCGCCTTTGGCCGATTGTCAATCCGGCGACCGGCCAAAGGTAGAAGATGAAGAAAAAAAAATAAAAAATTCGAAAAAATAATATTAAAAAATTATTAGTTATGGATAAAATTATCATAGGTGTACCAGTTTGAGATTTTTCGTGGTCAAAAAAATAGTTTAGGGTAAATTTGACACGGGTTTACCAGTTTGGGGTAAAATTATCACAGATGTATCGGTTTGAGGTTTTTGGTGGTAAAACAAAAGTTTGGGGTAAAATTGTTACAAGTGTACCAGTTTGGGGTTTTTGGTGGTAAAAAAAAAAATTCGGGGTAAAATTGTCACACATGTACTAGTTTAGGGTTTTTGTTAGTATTAACCCTTTTTTTAAAGGCAAGTCGGCTAAAAATTAGGTGTCAACAATAATGTGTATATTGTTCCCATATAAAAACAACTTAACAACTCAAAAAAGTAGAATGATCTTGTACACTTTGAACTTTTGATTATTGTAGGATTTTATTGGAAGAAAGTAAGAGTATTAATTGTCGTCGAATTTTAGTTTGTTTCTATATTTTAGACATATGATACTAAAAGTTAAAGCTATATTAGGTAAATTTTGTATAAAAATCGATCGAAAATGTTTTTTTTTAACTTGACCTTTTATTCATGTGATCCTAAGATTGATTTGCTAATGTTTAGGTCACAACACATCTCCATCTACAAGATTTGGATCAATGGGATAAATTTTTTCTCTACTAATTCATTATTCTTATTTTGATATTCTCCTTACTTCATTTGTTTTATGCATAATTGATATCATTGGTCTTAATTTTAGGTTACCGGAGAGTCCTTTTAGAGCAATTTGATTTGAGCGAAAGGAATAGCAGAAGCTAATTCACTCCACTATGATTTCGTTATTAGTTGGAAAGCCAACGTTTCAAATGTTTTTTCATCTTTTAAATTGAATAGATTTATATAATGACATTAATAATTTCTTTTTAATAAGTGACAATATTTTTCTACTTGTAATTATTTATATTTCGGTATCTAATTTATTTTTTCTTTCTTCATATTCAAGAAAATTGATTTTATGGGCCCTCTTATGATTTTGTCTCTCAATTTTAGCTTACAATAAGGAAACATAAAATTCAAAAAAAAAACAAAGTCAAAATGAAATTGGCTGAGAAAGTTCATGGTTTCCTCAAAACAGAACTTGTGGCTGGCATTAGATGGTTACACCGTCATTGTCTTCAGCATCATTATGCTAGCCGCTTGCTTATATTAATTAGTATGCTAGTTGTCGAGAGCTTTTACAGAACCGGGCTCATAAAATTCGGGTCACAAAATGGGTTTGGCCGGCCCTAGAATCTAACCATTGGGGTCTTTCGGCGCTTGATAGATTGGTCGGGCCTACGAAACCTAAATTGGCTAACTCTTGTTTTTGTTATTTGAATTCTTAAAAAGTGTCGACTTTCGAGAGTTTCGAATTCTAGAGCTCATCTCTTTTCGGTACATTTTGGGGTTGGTGTTGTTATTCCGGAGGCGAAATTGGCTTATAATGCATATGGCCTCCTTGTTCGACGCATATGGATATGTTGCTAGGGCTTTTTCCAACAATCGACATACGATGCCAGTACTAATTTATCACCGATTGTTGTTTTGTGATGATGCTGCTAATTCAAGGTTTGGCTGTTGATGTTTAGAGTCAAAAAGAAAACAACGACATAGCGTTATGGTGGCTTAACTCCACTTAGGGTTGTATGATGATATGTATTTATAAGAGTGATTAATTACAGTCAAGGTACAGATAGAAACATAATTATAGAAAGACCTCATAATACACATAGATTACACATTAATACTCACCCTTAATCCAAAGTAGGCGTAACAACTGAGAATTGGATCTCAATAGTGCGTGACGTGGACTAGGTAGTCCCTTGGTGAAGATGTCCGCCAGTTGATCCGTTGTAGGCATGTAGTGAACACGTAGATCGTCGGAAACAATCCGCTCTTGAACAAAGTGAAAATCTAACTCATTGTGTTTGGTGTGAGCATGAAACATGGGGTTGAGAGCAAGATAGGTGATAGAAATGCGTCATAATAAACTGTGGGAGGATTAAAAAGGGAGACTCCAAGCTCACAAAGTAAATGACAAATCCAAATACTCTCAGCAACACAATGAGCGACAGTACAATAGTTAGCCTCTATATTAGAGCGGGCTGTAGTGAGTTGCTTCTTGGTACTCCATGAAACAAGATTAGCACTTAGAAAACCACAAAAACTTGAGGTGGACATTCAAGTATCGAAGCATCCAGCCTAGTTTGCATCCACATAAGCAATCAATGAAATGAGACAACACCTCTGACAAAACAAAAATGTGGGAGAACATCGCTCAATAAGCAATCCGTGGGTGGATGTGCCAGCTAAAATATTGGTATATATGTTTGACAACCTGAAAATGAGGTAATTTGGATTGATGCATGAATTGACTAACCAAGTTCATAACAAAACTAATATTGAGTGTGATCATGGACACATGCTGTGGAGCACCAACCATATGTGGATACAAAGTCGAAAAAGCGAGAAGCTCACCATTGTTAGTTGACTACATAGTCTTCCCGGCCGGGGGAGTACATGTAGGCTTGACCTTAACAAGGTCATACTTGTGAAAAAGACCATTAACATACTTGGCTTGAGATAAAAACGTACGGTCAAAGCGGTGATGAGTCTTAATGCCAAGGAAAAAGTGAAGTTGTCCAAGTTTATTCATAGCAAATTCCTATGAGAGTCGAGAAATCAAAGACCATAATAATCGAGGAATATCACTAGTGACAAGGATATCATCAACATACAATATGAGATACAGACAACCCCGAATAGAAGTATAGAAGAATAACGAAGGACCATCCTTACTCACCTAAAGATAATAAAAAGCTGCCAAAGCAATGAAACCATACACGTGGAGCTTGTTTTATACCATAAATGGCTTTCCGGAGACAGCACACATGATTCTGGAACTTAGGATGAGAGAAACCGGGAGGTTGGTGCATGTAAACTTCTTTATAAAGGATGCAATGCAAGAAAGCATTCTTAACATGAAGTTGAGGTGTGGCCCATCCCAATGAAATCGAAATAGAGAGAACAACCCAAATTGTAGTGTGTTTAACGACTAGACTAAATGTCGCATCAAGTCTAGTCTGGCTTTTTGCTTAAATCCTTGTGCAACGATGGGAGCTTTGAAGCATTCGATAGTTTCATCAGATTTTTCCTTGACTTTAAAAACTCATTTGCAACCTACTAAATTCTTGGAAGGGCCAGGTGGTACATGATCCCACGTGTGATTGGTGACCAAAGCATTAAATTCATCTGCCATGGTCACTTTCCAGAGTGGGTCAAGAATGGCCTTAGAGTAGAAAGTCGGTCTCTTGAAAAAAACTTATGGATTTAAAAATTCCAGATTTAGCATGAGTCTGCATAGGATGAATTAGAAGAAAAAAAAATATAAGTGGAGGAGCTGGATAAAGATGTAGAGAGGATTTGTGGGTTTGTTGTGGAAAGAATTTGGTCAGGAGAGGAATTAGGTTGCAACATAGTGAGTGGGTTCAGAGGGAGGGATGGTGGAGGCAAAAAAGAATTGGAAGAAGGTTGGGAAGGTTGAGAGGAGGAGAGAGGTGAGTTAGGAGGTTGGGTGAGAAAAGAGGAAAGGGGTGGATGAGAAGTTTGAGGGTCAAAGGAGACGGAAAGAAGAATAGATGGATTGATAGAAACAAGGGTTATACCCTGAAAAACCCCAAACTGGTACAATTGTGACAAATTTACTCCAAATTATTTTTTTGACCACAAAAAATCCTAAACTGGTACACCCGTGACAATTTTACCCCGAACTATTTTTTTGACCATCAAAAACCCTACACTGGTATACTTGTGACAATTTTACCCCCGAACTAATTTTTTGGCCATCAAAAACCCCAAACTGGTATACCTGTGACAAATTTACCCTCAGTTAGTTTCCGTTAAATTTTATTATCAAATTGTTAAGTTTAATGACACGTGGTAATTGACATGTGTAGCGATTTTGGGTTTTACCTATCTGTTTGTCACAAGTTTACCAATTTGTGATTTTTTGTGATATTAATATAATTTAACGGACACTAACATAAGGTAAATTTGTCACAAATATACCAGTTTGGGGTTTTTAGTAGTTAAAAAATGAGTTCGGGGGTAAAATTGTCACAGGTGTACCAATGTGGGATTTTTGGTGGTCAAAGAAATAGTTCGGGGTAAAATTATCACAAGTGTACCAGTTTAGAGTTTTTGATGGTCAAAAAAATAGTTCGGGGTAAATTTATCACAGGTGTACCAGTTTGGGGTTTTTTGTGATCAAAAAAATAGTTCGGGGTACAATTGTCACAGGTGTACCAGTTTAGGGTTTTTCGTGGTATTAACCCTAGAAACAAAAAGAAAAAGGGGTTTCCAAAATAATATGTTACGGGACTAAGAGTTAAGAATTATTTTAAAAGGGAAAATTTTCCTCATCAAACCCAACATGACAATTGATAAAAACATGACCACTTGATCGTTCAAGCCAATGATAGTCTTTGTGATTTGACATATATCCAAAAAATACACATGGCACAGAATGAGGTGTCAAGTTATGAGAGACACGAGATTGAAGAAAAGGACAACATACACAACAAAAAAGCTCGAAAGAATGAGTAAACAAACTAGAACCCAAATAAATAGTGAAAATGAGAAATATCAGATATGATTAGAGAAGGAAGCCGATTAATAATGTAAACAACAGTAAAAAGAGCTTCAACCCAACATGAAAGAGGCATGTGAGCATGGATTAATAACGTTTGAGACATTTTGATTGAGTGTTTGATTTTGCGTTCTAACATACCATTTTGAGATGGAGTGTCTAGACAAGAAAAGCGTTGAATAAAACTATTTTCACATGAGTATGTTTGGAACGAATTACTGATATATTAACCTCCTCCATCTTTATGTAAAAATTTAATTTTGGCATTGCACAAATTTTCGATTAAACTACGGAAGTAATGAAAGTGTGTAGGTACTTCGGATTTATTTTTCATGGGAAAAACCTAAGTGAACGAGAGTAATCATCAATGAATAATATAATATATTTAAAACCAAAATTTGATCAAACTGGCTCGTCCATAAGTCAAAATGAATCACAATTAAAGGAAAAGAAGCACAATGACTAACAGACTTAAAAGGCAATAGATGAGATTTACCTACGAGGAAGGACTCAAAATATACCAACTTAGAACTAAAATTGCAAATACTACTCAAAACCTATTTATTAAGATGGCCAAGACGAGCATGCCAAGAAGTAAGTGAAGCAGAGGAAGCCACGATAAGATTTGAGTGAAATGACACCAATGAATTGGAAATCGGATAAAGATAACGAGAAGAATCATCTTGGAAGAGAACTTAGTGCACAGTCAATTGCAGTTCTAATCCCTCCACTTTGTGCATGGCCATAATGCATCAGGATCCACACGATCGCAGAAATTGAATATTGTTCGGAAGGACAATCAACACTTGACCGAGAAGACCTCATCCAAAGTCAGGCTGTTCTTGCGAGAATCAATCTGTTCAATGGGGAAGTCGTGCAGCAGGACTACTCTTTTAGGCTAAAGGCATTATCGTAACAATGCTTACCATAACAATTAAAGAAACATCTATTCTGCAATCGGCAAGGGTTGCCGGCCATCCCCCGCCTTCCAGATGAGAGTGGGGCAGCGGCAGCGAGCGAGGACTACAACCCTCATTGCCTAGTTTCTCCTCCCCCCATTATTTTTTAAATTTAAATTTTTTAAAATTGAATTTAAATAAAAATTTATAGTAAAAATCAAATTTGAACCAAAATGATGTCATTTTAACCACGTAGGATAGAGAAAATAAAAAAAAAGTCACATCAGTATTTTTCGTTAGCCAGATTGGACGTAATTAATGAAATGACTCAGTTAAATTAATTTGACAAGTTTTCGAATTTGATTACACTTTTTATAAGTTATAGAACTCAATTGCTATTCCGTTAGAAGTTTTGAGATTTTCGTTACAATTTGGAAGGGGGTGAGAATATTATATGGTTCTATTACTGTTTTTGTCATTTAATATTGACCATTTATATTATATGCAGGAAGTGTTGATTTTTTTAGTACAATTGATTTGATTCGGGAAAATTACCAAAAAAGTCATAAACCTTTTGCAATTTTTTCAATTCAGTCCTAGACTTTTTTTTTTTTGCCAATTCAGTCCTAAACTTTTTGCAAATCAGCCAATTTAGTCCTTTTGGCCGGCCGACGCTGACGTGGCCGCCGGTCGGCGTCCACATGGCAATATTTTAATTTTTTTTATTATTTTCAAATTTTTTTCTTTTTTATTTTTTTTTCTTTTCCTTCTCCCCCTGGCCTGTCCGGCTAGGGGGGAGGCTCGCCAGCGAGGGCCCAGCTTCGGCGAGCTAGGCTCTCGCCGTCGCTGGGCGAGCTTGCCTCCACTCGGCGAGCTCGCCTTGGCTGGGTGAGCTCCGCCTCGCCCAGCAGCAACGAGGGCCCAGCTCGCCATGGCTGGGCGAGCTCTGCCCTTGCCCAACTCCGGCGAGGCGAAGCTCGCCATGGCTGGGCGAGCTCCGCCCTTGCCCAAATCTGGCGAGGCGGAGCTCACACAGCCAAGGCGAGCTCTCCCAGCTCCGCCTTGCCGAAGCTGGGCGAGCTCGCCCAGCGGAGGCGAGGGCCCAACTCGCCGAAGTTGGGCCTCGCCGGTGAACCTCCCCCCTGGCCGAATAGGCCAAGGGGGAGAAGGAAAAGAAGAAAAAAATAAAAAAAACTCGAAAATAATAAAAAAAAATATTAAAATATTGTCACGTGGACGCTGGCCAGCGGCCACGTCAACGCCGACCGGCCAAAAGGACTGAATTGGCTAGTTTGCAAAAGATTTAGGACTGAGTTGGCAAAAAAAAGGTTTAGGACTGAATTGGCAAAATTGCAAAAGGTTTAGGACTTTTTTGGTAATTTTCCCGATTTCATTCGGTCGGGAACGTTAAACTCATGCGCAAAGAGAAACCCGCGAGTCGTATACTTAATTTCTAAGCGAAAACTCCAACAATTAAAAGGCATTTTAATCAACGACTTTGACTTTGGAGTCAACGATATAAGGTACCATCTTTGCAAGATCAGAAGTTGTATTAGGTGCGGGAATCATTCCATGGAGATTGGTCACTGAATCTGGGGTATCACTTGATCTCTGCTGAGGAGCTTCTACGGGTAATTTCCCTTCTGCTTCTCCTCTTCAGCACATTGCTCTGTTCCAATGCGTGCCTGCAAAGTTTGTACTGCTGCAGTGGAGTCGAGCAATTTTGGCTCTCAATTGCAGAGAAAACTTTGATTATTTCTTTTCTTTTTTCCGCCCGCGCAAGTTTTAATGCTACAGATGGCGGGAATTGCTGTCGCTGGTTCTGGTCTGTTTCATGCAAATGCTAGCAATGAGTGCCTTTGGACTATTTCATGAAAATGCTTCTGTTATATGTAAGGTCGTCTGTGTTTGATATGTTGCAATTCGGTCTCTTTGCAAAGAATGGAAGTACATGTAGTGCACATTTTAGGTTAAAGTTCTAATTTTTGTGGTTTAAGGCTTTTGGGTATCATTGCATTAAGTAGTAAGCTCAAGAGTTTGTTGGATATGGTGTTCTTTAGAGTGCTTGTAGGTCGTACCCAGCACAACCCGTGCAACTGCCATTCCTTTTAAGCAAACATGTTTATGTTGTTGCGTGTATCTGGTGAATGTAGGTGTGATAATTCCAGATCCTAGGGCAAGGTGAATCTCAAGAGAGACCCATTAGATCTAAAGGTCGAAATGTACTGTCTTGCATACGCTAGATTCATATTAAGGATTTTGGAGTGTGTAGCAGATTGCCTAGTCAATTTAAAGTTTTCTTGCGGTGGTAGTGAGAGCCTTTTCAATGAACTGCCTTTGTTTGATTTGAATCCCAAAATCACAGCCTGGATTCCTGCCCAATTGCATAAAGAATTCACACCACCTCTCCTGGAATTCATTTTTTTAGATCAGCTGCAACATGGTTTGTCTCCTTTTGAATTTTATCAGAAGCAGTGCTTAACACTGCTCTTTTCCTTAGTTATCCTATGTTCATTTTTCTTTTTGCAACCTGCAGAAGCACTTCCCTCCAAGTGTTTTGATATAAATGAGGCAGCTTCTGCTAAATCTGAAGAAAATGCCAAACCAATAAGGGATGTTTTGGCAGAGATACGATTGCAGAAGCTGCTGCTAGGATTGCTCCTGCAGTTGCTAATGTATATTATCCAAAATGAGGGCCAAGTATACCATGTGATCCTTCTCTTATTGAGTCATCCTGGCCAAAAATCTTTTCTTACTTGTATTTTGCGCTAATCTGAAGTCTCTCCTTATCTTGTTGATCAGAGGTAGACGAGGAGAAAGGTTCTGGAACGGGTCATTCATAAGGACGGCTACATGTTGTCTTCAATTCTACAAACATGATAGATTCGGCTAATGGGGAGGTTGGTCAGTGGGGATGTATTTTGCTGTCCAAATTTGGTGGCTTCATTTCAAGTTTCTCACTTCGTTTTCTTCTCTACCACATGATCTTGGAACTGGTGATATTATCTTGAACTTGAAGTAGACATGTAAACTGCGTGTATAGTTAAGGATGGGAAAAAAATACCTCTTTCTTAGATTAGTTAGTCTTCAACTTCGCTCAATATATTGTCATTCTATTTCTCTGCACATGAGCATGCGCACGGATGGCATAAAATCATTGCTCTGCCAGTATCTGCTTGACTTGGGATAAATACAGTTTTGTTCTTGGAAAAATAAAATCAGCTCGTTTTAGAAAGTCCAAAAACCAGAAACTTAAACAATTAGGTGGAGGGTGACTATTGGTATATAAGCCTCAGACAAAGGCGTACTACGCTTGGCTGAGTACTAAAGATAAATGCTGGGCTCTTGGCTTGCATAAAGAATGTCTCGGGTTGTTGTACATTTGCAAGACCTGGAGAAAAATATTGCAGGCCAAGTTGTTGATGCTTATGTGATCTTGACATGGCCATTACAAAGATCGAGTCCCCAAGTTCTCCCCTTTCAACAGCAAAAGTTGGCTCACATCTAGTAAGCATCGTCCTGGAGACTGGGCAATAGCCATCGGCAGTCCACTTCCCTTCAACACACTGTTATGCTCGGGATTATCAGGTCGTTCAGCTTGTGCTTACAATTTGACCAAGCAATTAATTTATGTCCAAATCTTTGTTTTCCTTAGTAGACTGTACTAGCACAAAAGTGTGGATGTATAATTATTACTTAGAGTGACAGTTCCTTCGCTCTTCTTTTGCTTAATGTAGCTGCGTTCATGGCACGCGCGATGAGTTGGGATTTAGATGAATGCCCATGGAAAATCTACAGACAGATTCCAGTAAGGTGCAACAATGCCCGTGTTTTCCTGCCTGCCTGTGGTTGGTTTGTGTTTCCTTTTACTGTTGCATTCGCATATTCAATGTTAACAATACTAGACGAGTCTCCACGCATTGGCTGCTATATCAGGACACCAGTTCTGGTCGAACTCCCGGAATCTCTATGTTTGTGAAGGCAAATTCTGGGGTTCCTCCTTGCAATGAATACTAGTTGGTGTCGATGTTAACACTATGAATGCGGACAAAGCATCTGTTGTGAGCTTTGCTTTACCGGTTGATGTTTTTTCAACAATCGACCCTATGTATGTCTTCATGAATACTTTCAAGCGATGATTGATTAAAATGAAGAACTAGAACCACGTGCAGTGCACGTGTGCCTGCTTAAAATGGCAAAGCACATTTTTTGCTTTAATCACGTAAGAACGATTAACGTTTCCTACCACCCGCCTGGGTGGCGCTGCTGGAGCGCGCACTCTTCCTCTCGCAAAAGGTTGAGTGTTCGAATCCCGGGCGCCGCAGGGTGACTTAACCGGTGGCACGTGTGTGGTGGCTAGCACGTGTCGCCCCCAGGGTTTACTCCCGGCTGTCGGCCGTGCGGGGGTTCCCTGGGTTATCAAAAAAAAAAAAAAACGATTAACGTTTCCTACTTACCAAAAAAAAAAAAACGATTAACGTTTCCCTCTCTTTGTATGCATTTTTTTTTTGTTACTTGCTCTCTCCGGCTAAGCACCCAAATTCTACCAAAAACATTGAGTTCCGGGCCGTCACCCCTGAACTCAACAGCAGCTGTCATCCTTCTGGTGAACGCAACGACTACCTTGATCCTCCTCCTGCAGCAGCCACTTGTGATCAGGGTTTTATTCTTCCTCTGCCATCTCTCGGCGGCAGAAGACGGAGTTCTCGTGGTACCAGTGGACTCGGACGGAAAGCTCCCCTACCAGAGAGGGTGCCCAAGCTCATTGCATACTTGGGAGTGCAGGACAAGCTCCTCCACTTTCGGGTGGCCAGATTCGTGCTGGTGATTTGTGCCGCCATGGGCATGAATTTATTTCAGCAATCATAAAGCCGAAAGCTGCACCCGCCTCCAGGTGTAGGAGTCTTGGTTAGCGGTTTGGGCCTCCTCGATGATCAAGTTTGACAGATGAAAAACTAGGAAATGAAAGGAATCAAAGACATGAGGCACTATTATTTGGGATGCTGTTCAAGTACACTTTAGTGAAAGAAGAGAGTAAAAAGAGAAGAAAAATAAAAATAAAAACTCCCTCTCTCTCTCTCTCTCTCTCTCTTCTGTATCCTTTCCACAATCTCTCGATGACCGTCCGATAAGAAGAAAAGTAAATCACGGCCGTTAATGATAAAACCTCATCTCCACGTTATTTATAGTATCAATCCACACTAACCTCACCTCGCCGTGATTGATGGATCAATTTCATGTGGTCCTTCCCAAAAATTTCCTTTTTTACCCCAAATATCATACTCAATGGAATGATATGAGAATGTGAGATTCCATCAGCATCAGCTATAGCCTTTCTTTCGCCATATTTGACTAGGATGACCGTTTGGCCTATGCTCATAAGGAATACCCGGCGCCAACATATAATAATTGATCATATTTCTGGACATTGAACGTAACGACCATATATATATTTATAGATATATCTCCACATAAACATGTCCCTACACGAATAAGCTAAGTAGTTTCTTGAAAAAACAAACTGATAGAGAAATACAAGATTGGAGGACACTCGAATTCAGTTTCTCCACAGCAACTTCTTGGTCCATTCTTTGGCTTCCTTAATTTTCTGCTCACAGTCACTGAAAAATGCTACCTGTTCGCTCGCACGATTGTCGGTTCGGCAATATGTGGCGAAATGCTCGCAATTGTTGTTGATGAGGCTGTAGTCACCAAAAGCATGGTCCTCATGAAGCCTGCTGGCCTTATCAACAACTTGATGGGGCAATTTGGTATCGAGTAAAGTGGTACAAGTTCCTCGCCTTGCAAGCTTAAACCTTAGTGGTGGCCACCCGTATTCATACCGGTGAAGGGATCGGAGTCTATTGCCGTCCTGCCGAAAGCAATTGAGACAAGTTTTGACGACCCCACGATTGATGCTCTCCCGGTATCCACAGTCTAGGCACGGAGATGAAATTTCTTGCCTGTGGCTAGTTTTGGACAGGGATGAAAATATGGTTTTTTGGCTCTGCGTTCGGGTGAAATGAATCACACAGCCATCACCGATGTAAATTCCTGTCATATGCACGTGCAAATAAGTAAAGAATCAAATTTAGTCCACAATGAAAAAAAAAAAAAACTCTGGAGGGACAATTTTGACACAAACGCCGGAATGTACCATGAATACTCACAACCATCTTTTCTTTAAGTGGACCTGTAGGCCGATTTTGACCTAAATAGAAATGAAATGTGCTGGAGGTCCAACTCAGCCCTAGAATTCTCACTCCAGCTACTAGTCAAGAAAAGACACAAAATTTCAACGCACTAAAAGCGAGGACAGCATCTAAAAAGAAGAAAACCATTTTCCCCATATATAACCCCAGAATCTGAGGGACTTTGAAGCCGGTTTGGACTTGAGAGTTGTTGAGCTGCTGGCAGACCTTTTTGCTTTAATCTCTTCAACTAGTTACCGATCTCTCGTTCTTACTCTTGATATGTACTATATCCACATAAGTCAAGGTCCGAAAGAATATATGCTACAGTCGAAATAAATTGAGTGAGCATTATTTCTATGTTTGCTTTTGTTCAGCATCCTTTCCTTCTCATTCTGTATTGGCAATAAAGATATTTACTTATCAAAAAAAAATTGCAATAGGAAAACGTAAAAACCGAACAAAACCGATGTAAAAGAACTCTATAAGAAGGGATGTATGTATTTTAAAAACATCTTGAATAGGCATGGTTCAGATTCACATGCAATGATGAGTCATCTTAGGTTAACTCTCTCTCTTCTTGCGGACGATGGCTATTGCTACGAGATAATGAAATAAGATACGAGCTATCTGCAATATATCCTTTGATTTGCCCTCTACTATCCAAGCTCTCATGAGCCTCATCGTCATCATCATAATCATCAACTGTTTCAAGGCATGCATAAGCATCAGCTGACCGCTAATGCCTCATAATCTCCGACGTCCCAGAATTTGCTGTTTGCTGATGGGGTGCTATTTGCAGGAATGGGGGAACAAAGGAAATTCGATTAGGGTTTGCAGAGAGTAACACGATCATATAAAGCTTTGCATCTGGCTTTCATTGCTTATTTAAGCTCAGTTTCCTTATGGGATAGCTTTGACCCCAGCATTATAAGGCTGCGCATGGCAACTTGCCAAATAGTGTTTGATTCTGTTCTTTTGTTCCCACAATCAGTTTGGGAATAGAAATCCGTTTATTTAATTTTTTGGTTCTGGGCACAAATTCTTGTAAATTTGTGCCCAGAATTAGTTTTAAAGCAGAATCAAGAATAAAAAAAAGTAACTTCTTGATTCTGAGAACAAAAATGAGAATCAGTTTTTTTTCTTCTTCTTTTTCTTGTTTTTTATAATAGAAAATAATGTCCGACGCGAGGACCACCCTTGCCGTATATGGCGAGATTAAAATATTATTAATATAAAAATTTTACCAGCCATGGCCAGCGACCAGACGATGGCGAAAAAAATAAAAAAAATATTATTAATAAAAAAATTTTTATCAGCCATGGCTAGTGACCAGGCCATGGCAAAAAAATAAAAAAATATTTTCAATAAAAATATTTTTTATTAAAATATTATTAATAAAAAAATTATTTATAAAAAAATATTTTACCGGCCATGGCCAGCGACTAGGCCATGACAAAAAAAATATAAAAAATAATTTCAATAAAAATATTTTTTATTAAAATATTATTGATAAAAAAATATTTTATCGGCCATGGCCAACAGCCAAGCCATGGCGAAAAAAAAGAAAAAAATATTTTCAATAAAAAATAAAAAAAATATTTATAAGAAAATTTTTTACCGGCCATGGCCAAAAAAAATAAAAAAATTTATTTTTAATAAAAGTATTATTAATTAAAAAATATTCTACCGGCCATGGCCAAGAAGGAGGAGAAGAAAAAAAGAAAAGAAAGAAATATTAAAATATTTAAAATGTTATTAAAATATTATTAATAAAAAGAAATTTTATGCCGTTACCAATCGCATTTCTGTTCTTTTACTATTTCAGGAATAGAAATTTTGGACCGTTACCAAACGCCTTCAAATGCTTAGAATTAGTTCTCGGGCACAGAATAAAAAAGAATCATTTCTAACCAAAATCGATTCCCGAACACAAAATGATTGTCATATGCAGCCTAACTCGTGGCTATGCATGGAGATGCTCGCGTGGGCATGGTCCAATTAGGTCGGTCCCGGACCCATTTCATTAGGTGAAAGTGCGAGCTTTTGAAGATTGGGAAGCTTCCTAATTGGCAATCCTCAAATAAAAGTGTAAATCCGCTTGGATTTGTCTTCACCTGACTTTGGCTTTACACACAGGAAAATTTGATGAGACATGTCGCCCTCCAAATAGATTAGTTCCTCATGCGCAATTTAATTAAAAACACTCCTTTTAGAAGATATCATTCTAATTTTTTTCTAAATATACCGACATAATCCAATGACCAAAAGAAAGACATGCTACAATCACAATCCATTGAATGATCATCATTTTTGGCCACCGGATGGTACTGTTTGGATGAACTTTTTGTATGATAAACGAACGAGCACTATCAAATTTTAATTACATAAAGCGGAGTCCTTGAAGATAAAAAGTGGAGATTGACTTTATCATTCCTTTTGGGCCGAGGGAACGTTTGGCAGTGGTCTGTTGAGCAAAGGGTGTGATTCACAAGGGATGGAAATGTTAACCATATATATCTGTGGGTAGATAAGAATAAAGGAGAGTGTTGGAAACAGATGCGGAAAAACAAAAGACAGAACACAGGAATTTACGTGATTCGATCACAAGGTGATCTACGTCCACGGGCGAGGCAAGATAAAATTCCACTATATTCAAAGAGAGTACAGTTTTCAGAAGTTGAAAACAACGACAAAACCTCATAGCTCACAAAACTCTCTAAAAATAAAATTCTCTCTGTACTTCCATGAGAAAACCTAGCCGCACTACAAATAGGGCTCTCAAAAAATTTTCCTCGGGGGCGTAGCCCCCGAATCCCCCGAAACATTAGTTCGCTTCCTCCAACTTGGGCAGTCTGCTATGGAGATTTATTCGCTTGCTGTGGGTTGAGCCTATCGGCCCAACCTTTCACATCGCGAACCAAATCTCAATTTTCTTTCCACTTTCGGGTCGCACAAAAATATGTCGGGTTAGGTCATGAACCGGACCAAGTACATAAAATTCAAGACATATTTAACAGAGAGAGAAAAGAAAATATTGATGCAGCAGCAAGTAACGAGAACTATACCGTGGTGCGTATATGTGCCGTATAATCCGTATCGGTAGATATGATCTCCGGCGATCAGATCAGCGGGCCTCACCGCCTTCCAGACCAGCTGCATCAGTATCGCCACAACCTTCTTGATGGCCTCCACCACCATTTTCAACCCTTGCTTCATGTTCTTGGAATGGTGCTTCGGAGTGGTGGTGGCGGCACTGCCAAAAGGTTGACGGAGGACGACGAGGAGGGAGGAGGAGGAGGAGGAGGATCTTGGCGTCTCCAGAAGAGAGGGAATGAAGGAGAAGCGAGTCACGCAAGCATGAAGTAGGGAGATTCTGAGTGACGGGAGGGAGAGAGGAGACGCACGTGCAGAAGACAAATAGGGTTAGGACCGGACTTGAAGGATGATTTTGCCTCCCTCACCTGTGCGTCATCATTCTTTGACTTTAACCAATCTGTTAGGCAGTGTCTCCATGGCAGTCAATGACGTACACTTGTTGTAGGGTTCGATGGTTGTCGGGTTCTCTTTTTGTTAATTTTTGTGACTGCGAGTGGGAATGGAAAAGCAGCACATGTCTCCGCTCTCTCTGAACACATTTTCTTGCGCCAACATTTGGTAGACAAATCTTTCAGCCCCATTAATTTTCATGTGTGTAAATAAACCTTATCTTATATTTATATCGTTGATAATGTTTTTCGGTATTTGCATAAGTAGTCTTGGTATATAACGATGCTATAGGACATAAGATTCATAGATCGATCCAAACTAGAAATTTTCAGCGGATCAAACTCAGATCCGGCCATGGCCTTTTCTTATATCATGAATGGAATTTTGGGATTCCAAAGTTGGTAGCTGAGAGTGATAAATGAAACAAAGTGCGCAAGAGCATTAGTTCGGGGGCCGTCGTGTTTCTTCTTAATAACAGGATCTTTTAGTAATTCCATACATTATAAATCAGTTAATCTCCTTTTATAGCAATATTTATAACTACAAAAACCTAAAGATAATATATATTCAAACTAGGAACTGAATGACTATAAAAATCCTAAATAAGATAATCCTATATAACCTACGCCAATGAATTCTAGATCAATATAAACGGATATCTTGGAAATCATAAAAATATTAAAGAGAAGACAATAAAAATAAAGATCTCATTCACAACTATTAATCAGTCTATCTCGTTCTCCTCCACTTTCAAAATCTCGATTCGGTCGAGTTGCTTTCCGAGCTATCAATGTGACGGTCCACGGCTTTTTCTTTTCTTTATGCGCCCGTTCACATCGACCTTTCTTCCCTTGTCTTTTTCTTGGCCGTCTAAGAATTGCTTAGGTGTTGCTACTTACGCGTGAGTTTGAGACTCTGGGTTGAATTCACCGGATGCTCTCAGCCTGTCGTTGTAACTCACCCTCGAGAAGAAAAATCATTGCCGCGGAGCAAAAAATTCAAAGGCATTCGCAACCTATTTCCAGGAAACTTCCCTTTGCGTTCATCCTCTAATTTCATGAAAGCTTTACGAGATTTCGCTGTGCCGATGTGCATAGCAGGTGAACAAGTCAGTGCGCGCATACAGACCTTATCTTAATTATATTTATATCGTTGATAATGTTTTTCGGTATTTGCATAAGTATTCTTGGTAAATAATGACGCAATAGGACATAAGATTCATAGATCGATCCAAAATAGAAATTTGTGACATCCCTAGGTTAACTCACTTGATGTATTATCCATTTTGGCCTGTCCCATACCAAGTCTCATGATTTTGTTCTTTGGCTTACAGATAAGCACTTTCTCAAGAAGTCACTCATCCTGATAGTGCTCTTGCATGGGTTCGCTTAACTTTGGAGTTTGAAAAAAAGGCGCTTCAGTGAGCTAATTTTAATTTTCACTTATATATATATTTTAAAATCGCTCTCCCCTGTTCAATGTATAGTTCGGTTCCTGTCATGAGCTGCTCCTTGTCTAGGCCCTCTGGCCCCGGTGACCACTTCCGTCCACGTCGGACCGGGTCGTTACATCATTGAGACTTTAGACTTTTTACAAATCTCTGCATCGCAGTCAACGACGTTATCTACTTGTAGGGTTCGATGCTTGTCGTGCTCTTTTTGTTGGGTTTTGTGACTACGAGTGGGAATGGAAAAGCAATGCATGTCTCCACTCTCTCTGAACACATTTTCTTGCGCCAACATTAGGTAGACAAATCTTTCAGCCCCGTTAATTTTCATGTATGCAAACAAACCTTATCTTATAGGTATTTGCATAAGAATTCTTGGTAAATGACGATGCTATAGGACATAAGATTCATAGATCGATCCAAACTAGAAATTTTCAGCGGATCAAACTCAGATCCGACCATGGCCTTTTCTTATATCATGAATGGAATTTTGGGATTCCAAAGTTGGTAGCTGAGAGTGATAAATGAAACAAAGTGCGCAAGAGCATTAGTTCGGGGGCCGTCGTGTTTCTTCTTAATAACAGGATCTTTTAGTAATTCCATACATTATAAATCAGTTAATCTCCTTTTATAGCAATATTTATAACTACAAAAACCTAAAGATAATATATATTCAAACTAGGAACTGAATGACTATAAAAATCCTAAATAAGATAATCCTATATAACCTACGCCAATGAATTCTAGATCAATATAAACGGATAACTTGGAAATCATAAAAATATTAAAGAGAAGACAATAAAAATAAAGATCTCATTCACAACTATTAATCAGTCTATCTCGTTCTCCTCCACTTTCAAAATCTCGATTCGGTCGAGTTGCTTTCCGAGCTATCAATGTGACGGTCCACGGCTTTTTCTTTTCTTTATGCGCCCGTTCACATCGACCTTTCTTCCCTTGTCTTTTTCTTGGCCGTCTAAGAATTGCTTAGGTGTTGCTACTTACGCGTGAGTTTGAGACTCTGGGTTGAATTCACCGGATGCTCTCAGCCTGTCGTTGTAACTCACCCTCGAGAAGAAAAATCATTGCCGCGGAGCAAAAAATTCAAAGGCATTCGCAACCTATTTCCAGGAAACTTCCCTTTGCGTTCATCCTCCAATTTCATGAAAGCTTTACGAGATTTCGCTGTGCCGATGTGCGTAGCAGGTGAACAAGTCAGTGCGCGCATTCAGATTTTATCTTATATTTAAATCGTTGATAATGGTTTTCGGTTTTTGCATAAGTATTCTCGGTAAATAATGACGCAATAGAACATAAGATCCATAGATCAATCCAAAATAGAAATTTGTGACATCCCTAGATTAACTTATTCGATGTATTGTCCATTTTGGCCCGTTTCATATCGAGTCTCATGATTTTGTTCTTTGGCGTACAGATAAGCACTTTCCCATGAAGTCACTTGTCCTGATAATGCTCTAGCATTGGCTCGCTTAACTTTGGAGTTCCAAAAAAAGGCACTTCAGTGAGTTAATTTTAATTTTCACTTTTATATATATATATATATTTCAAAATCGTTCTCCCCTATTCAGTGTATAGTTCAGTTCCTATTAGGAGCCGCTCCTTGTCCAGGCCCTCTGGCCCTGGTGACTGCTTTCGCCCACGTCGGACCGGGTCGTTACATCATTTAGACTTTAGACTTTTTACAAATCTCTACATCGCAGTCAACGACGTTATCTGTTTGTAGGGTTCGATGCTTGTCGTGCTCTTTTTGTTGGGTTTTGTGACTGCGAGTGGGAATGGAAAAGCAATACATGTCTCCACTCTCTCTGAACACATTTTCTTGGGACAACGTAAGGTTGACAAATCTTTCAGCCCCATTAAGTTTCATGTATGCAAATAAGCTTTATTGTGTATTTATATCGTTGATAATTTTTTTCGGTATTTGCATAAGAATTCTCGGTAAATGACGACGCAATAGGACATAAGATTCATAGATCAATCCAAACTAGAAATTTTCAGTGGATCAAACTCAGATCCGACCATCGCCTTTTCTTATATCATGAATAGAATTTTGGGATTCCAAAGTTGGTAGCTGAGAGTGATAAATGAAACAAAGTGCGTAAGAGCATTAGTTCGGGGGCCCGTCGTGTTTCTTCTTAATAACAGGATCTTTTAGTAATTCCATACATTATAAATCAGTTAATCTCCTTTTATAGCAATATTTATAACTACAAAAACCTAAAGATAATATATATTCAAACTAGGAACTGAAAGACTATAAAAATCCTAAATAAGATAATCGTAACCTACGCCAATGAATTCTAGATCAATATAAACGGATATCTTGGAAATCATAAAAATATTAAAGAGAAGAAAATAAAAATAAAGATCTCCTTCACAACTATTAATCATTCTATATCGTTCTCCTCCACTTTCAAAATCTCAATTCGGTCGAGTTGCTTTCCGAGCTATCAATGTGACGGTCCACTTGCTTCCTTTCTTTTTGCACCCTTTCACAGCGACCTTTCTTTCCTCGTCTTTTTCTTGGCCATCCTTCTGTTCCTAGGCTAAGAATTGCTTAGGTGGTGCTACTTACACGTGAGTTTGAGACTCTGGATTGAATTCACTTGCAGATTTCAACGAATTAATGCTCTCAGCCCGTCGTTGTAAGTCATCCTCGAGAAGAAAAACCATTGCCGCGGAGCAAAAAATTCAAAGGCATTCACAACCTATTTCCAGGAAACTTCCCTTCGCGTTCATCCTCCAATTTCACGAAAACTTTACGAGATTTTGCAGCGCCGATGTGCTTAGCAGGTGAACAAGTCAGTGCACGCATGCGGAACACATAACATTCTCTTTTCAGATTTCATCGTCCAATCAGCACGAGAGCTGTGAGCCCCTTCAAAGAGGCAGCGCATACTTAGAAAAGCCAATGTTGTGGGGCATCGTTAAATTTGGCAATAGAACAATGAATAATAAGAATGACGCCTATGTAATTCAATCGGGCATTCGAGTACTTACGGGAAAGAATCTTACTGACGGAGTGTGCTGCAGGAGTGTACTCTGTCTTGGTATCGAATCGTTGCTTTTAAGCAAAGGGATAATTACCAAAAAAATCCTAAATTTATTGTGCTTGTGCTAATTCAGTCATAAACATTTTCATTGCGTCAATTTAGTCTTAAATATTGTCTTGTTTTGTCAATTAAGTCAATTTGGCCAATTTTAACTGTAAATTGCTGATATGGACACCGGCGGTTCTGCGTGGTACAATCTAACATAGACAAATTTTCTGAATTTTTTATTTTTCTTTTTTCCTTTTCTGGTGGTGGGATGGCATGTTTGACCGAAAACCATGTATGAATAAGATTCTAGGGTTTCGAGAGTACTGCTAGAACTATCTTCTAGTGGTGGGATGGCATGTTTGATCGAAAACCATGTATGAATCTATAAAATTTTGTGGGATCACAGTCAACTGTTCTAAAAATTCAATCTGTCAGAGAAATGTGCGATTTAATATTTAAATATTTTAAGAAAATCATCTTGAAATAAAAGAAGAACAAACGAGGAAAGTGCGAAAACGTGGGATGGGTTAAACTCAACGGGAAATTTACCCAAACAGTATAGTAGTTTACGGATGCCAATTCAGTCTTAAACTTTTCGATTTTGCCAATTTAGTCCTAAAACTTTGCGTGAAATTTCAATATAGTCTTTTAGACCAGTTTTTGTTGAAAATCGTTGACGTGATGGAGGGTCATGTAGAACGACCAGTGATGACTAGATAGTCACGTTAGCAATTTCCAACAAAAACTTGTCAGAAGAAATACATTGGAATTTTGTGTTACAGATTTGGACTAAATTGGCTAGGCTGGAAAGTTTTTGATTGAATTAACATTTATATAATAAGTTTATGGCTGATTAGATAATTTTTTCTAAACTTAACACTAATGGGGCATCTCAAAGTAACCGGGGCTTGACCCGGAACTCTTGAAGATTGAAAGTGGAGATTAGTTTTGCCAATTCATCTTGGGCTAGGGGAACTGTTTAATTAAGTTTGGCTTTGGAGAAAAAATGGTCCGTCGAGTGGTGTTTTACAATTACTGAGGTGAAGAGGAGGACGAGGAAACTTGAGGATGAAGCTAAAGTGATTGATTTACCTGACGTCACAACCCCCGACAAGTGGCAGTGCCGAAAGGTCGATGGCAGGTGCTAGATCTGAGTCGGAATTCTAGAATGCGGGAGGGAGGGGAGCGAGAGTGAGAGAGAGAGACGCTCACAAAAGTTATCATTATGTCTCTAGTTGAAATTGGTCATATCAAGGATAAAATTATTTAAAAAATTTTAAATTTATCGTATGACGGTTAATTTACTTTTAAATTTTTCAATTGCTAAATAGAGTGCATAAGATTAGGAAGATGTTAAAAGGGGCATCTTCTGCATTTGATCCTTTGTGAAGTATCTCCTTCATACCACACCATACGACATGAATAGTTCGCTGGGCATCTCCTACGTATCACTGCTATTTGAAACCTGCTATGGCTTCAATAGATTATTTAATGCCACGCACAAGGAAAAAGAATGTCCTCCCATAACTTTGGATGAGATGGCAAAACCAATGCCTTTTCCCGAAGGCCGATCAGGAGGCGCCCTTCGACCGATACCAGAAATGTCGAGCCTTCGACCTCAACATCGGGAATCCAGAACACTTGCATTTTACACTATGATTGGGGAAGAAAGCATCATCAAGAAAAGGGGTCGTGTCTTTTGTTAGATGTTATCTTTAGCGGTCTTCGCTTGTGCGAAGTGCGAAACGAGGAATGTTCATTGGATTCACTGAAAGGAGACATACAACAAGGGATTAATTCACATTGAGAACACCTAATTCTTGGGAAAAGTGTCGGAAAAGTCCTAAATCTATTGCATTTGTACCAATTTAAGGTGTGTTTGGTTCAATATTCCCAAGGGGCTTTCGGCCGAGAAAATGCTGAGCCGTTTGGCGAGCATTTCCAATGAGTTTTCGATCGAAAGCTAGCATTGGAAATGCTAAAAGCCTAAGGCTGATCCGGACCAGATTTGAGCTTTTAGCATTTGCCTAATGCTGAAACCAAATTTTTTTCTTCCCAAACTATCCTTACTAATTCTTCAATATTCCAATTTTGCCTCTCATTACTGTTCATCTTCTTTGGACTGAGGGCAGTCAACCAGAGCTGCTCGAGGCTAGATCGGGATTGCGAAGCGCCAGCGAGAGGCCAGCAAAGTCGCTCGACCCTGGCGATAGCCGCCTGGGGTTGCACAATCCCGACGGGGGCTGCCTGGGTTGCGCGACCCCATGCGACAGCCATTAGGCATTGGGCAGCCCGACCTTGGGCAATGATCGCCGACGCCAGATCTAGCTCGCCGGCAGCCGTAGCCTATCGTCGACTCTAGTGAAGGGTAAGATTTTTTTTTTAATAAAAAAAATCTCAAAGCCCTTTGTAAAATAAGATTTGCCATATACTACTTTGGCCAAAGTAGCTTCACAAATTTTTTTTACCAAATGCAATTTACATTTCTCCAAGGGGCTTTAAGTTAAAGGTATTTAGTTCCCCCAAAGCCTACTGGGAATGCTGAACCAAACGCATCCTTGGTCCTAAACCTTTATTGGTGATAATTCAGTTCTAAACCGTTTGTCATTGTGCCAATTTCATCATTTCGACTAATTTTTGCCAGATATTGCTAACTTAGATACCAGCTAGCTTATATGGCACCATCCGACAATGACGTGAACAATTTTTAATAATATTTTAATATTTTTTGAATTTTTTTTTTTGAATTTTTTTTCTTTTTCCTTTGTTCTTCATCCAGCAGGTTAAACAAAAATAAAAAATTTAAGGCTGAATTGACATTTAATTTTTCTGACATTTTCCCCCTAATTCTTGATAAATCTGTGTGAGGTGACACTTATCGGCGAACATTTTCTATACCAGAAAAGGAGCATAATCATAGTCAATGGGTGGTAGGGCCAGGGACCTGTGGCCGTGAGGACGCCATGGACGATTCAATTATTCATGATAGTTACATCAGAATATGCTTAATGGGGAACAGAAGACGGGCCAAGGTAAAATATTAGAAAGAGCAATTTCAGAAATCTGATGTTACGCCCTTAAGCATGAGGTTGAAATCAACATTGGATGTTACGCTCGAATCACGTTAGCCAAAGGCCGAGAAAGGTTCTTTGCCCGTCGATTTCATTAGCCTCTCACTTTGACATTAAAAAGAGCTTCAACTTTTCAGAAATTCACAACAGGGGTCGGCACATCGGATTAAAGAAATACTGGCACCATAACTCATCATCCTGAAAAGAGTTTCGTTCCGCTATCGTACGACAAAGTATCTCACCGTCGAGTAAGCATCATTCATACAAGTGTGGATGTAGCATTTCCTCTCATAACTCGAATTACTACAACAATGCTAGCTGTCCCTACATCAAATCACATAGGCCAAGCGAAAGTACAAGAGGGAAATGTCTCAGAAATGCCCCGACATGGATCACCATCGGGACAATGTGCAATCCGTGAGTGTGCTAACTCAAAAATGGGGCACAAACTCTTCGCACTATGGTAAGGTACAAACAGCGAGCCTCATTTGCTCGAGAGCTTGAACAGTCGTATGCTTGATCTATCGTACGATTGCATGTAACGAAGCAAACTGGCGGGTTGAAGAGTTCCGGTCAGGTCTGTGATGGCGAGGTTTGCCTCGTCAACTAAAGCAAGAAAACAATGGAAAGAATTGGCATTGCAGATGACAGATGAAATTTAAGCCATCGGATGCTCAGTGATACCGGCATTTCCTGCACGCTCGCAGGCTGCCACAACATCACAGGAATCACATCCATCACTATAATTGTGCGAACTGCCAATTGCACTGTCACAACCTACTCTTGGGAATTGTGAAGATGACTTCGTTTTATCCAAAAGAATGGAGAGCACACGCACAAGGTGTGGCAGGCACAACGGGTAGTCTATCATGTCAGCACCTAAGCGGTAGAAAAAGAGAAATTACACCTTCACCGACTAATGAAAAGAGAAAACAACCGAATATCTAAAATTAATGCTCAACAGCAGAAGTGTGTTAGCGAAGAAGCTACTCACACGATATCCGGTTTCAATTCCCGAAGTTCACTCTCAGATGCACATTCCCAAGGCAGGTGTAAACATTTTACCTGGGACGAGGAAATAATATCAATTGCAGTTCTTATTTCTCCAATTTGTGCATGGCGAAACTGCATCAAGATCCAAATGATTGCAGAAAATGAATATTGTTCGGATGAACAATCAGTGCTAGACCAAGAAAACCTCATTCAAAGTCATGCTTTTCTTGAGAAAATCAATTTTTTCAATGGAAAAGGACAAACCACACCGCAATCGAGGTAACCAAAGGACTAACAGGGAAGTCATGCAACAGGACTACTCTTTTAGGCTAAAGGCATTTATCATACCTATGTCTTCCATAACAATGAAAGAAATATCCATTGTAGGATCTAAGAAGGAAAACTATGGTGCACGTGTGTGAAATATGAAACTAAAAACTTCAAAAAGTGGGCGCTTAGGGTGGAATGTGCAAGGACAATGACATGATCACTCACAGAATATGAACATTCCGAAGACACTGGCTCATCGTCTTCCGTGCCCAATTGATTAATTTTCAAATTAAGCTTCATGTTTCTTAAAGTTGATAGGTCACCATCACTTAATATTACCTCCATGAATACGGTCAATTTCTAAATCGCTACTCATGTATCATCATGAAACTATGTCCAGCATGTTCAGCCAAGTTTGTATATGTGTCGAAGGACAGATTGCTAGTTTCACAACCAAATCAGCTTTTGATATCCAGCTCATAGGAACAAGAACAATTCCAAAAACCAAGTACAGCAAAAGAGTTGCTTGCCAAAACCATAGTGACCGCAACCTAGCATATCTACATATACTAATTGATAGAATAAAAAAAAATGCATAAACATATGAAGATTCAAGTAAAATAAAAAAACCTAAGTGAGAAAGGAGCTTGAAGCTCAAGGACAGTACCTTGGAAGCTTTCACATGGGTGAGACAGATACCAACTAAGCCAACCCCTGAGCCAACCTATGTCCAATATTCTAGTCAGTACCTGAAATCAATTCTAGTGCATGATATATAAAGTTAAAACAGATTGAACTAATCAGGTAAAGAGGGAAGGGAATAGAAGGCCAAGTGATCATGTGACAACAGCACTGATCTCTGCAGTGTTCCGCAGACTACTGGCTCTGATGATTCAGATTGTTACTATAGAAAATAAAACAATAAGGTTGGCAAAACTTTTCTAATGGCATGTCTATAACAGAACCAAATCTTACATGGATCAATCAAGAAAATTGAACCCATAACACCAATATTTATTTGAAATTCCAATGCAGACAGCCTACTTGAAAACATGTTTTGCTGGAGAACATATCTGGAAAGGAAAGTCTGAACTCTGACAAAAACAGACTGGCTGGCCAGATCGAACACCTGATGAGAGAATGGACTGAAAGCTAATTTCAGTAGGCACATAAATCCACACAATGCATGAGACAATAAAACATCTGTGATTAAAACCGTTCTCATAACTAATATAAAAATATGCTCTTTTGCCAAAAAGAGGAGGAATATACATCCACGCCTAATCTAGTTGAAGAATACGAAGCAAGCATAGACCCAGGACAAGCATTCAGTTCTTCAAAAATATACACGAACCAATACCATACATACCCTGTATCTCCTTCAAGCATGTTGAGCGAACAATGCAGTGGAACCACCAATTTCCTTACCATTGCATCCTCACAACTTGCATCTAGGAAATTATTAGCCAAAGATCCGGATGATGCACACAAAAAATTATAACTCAAGCGAACAAAAAAGAAAACCTGAAAAAAGAAAGTTACCATCTGGGAAAAGAAAAGAAATATATTTCAAAGCCCTCACATTCCCTTTGACTGCATTTTCATCCTAATGAAAAAAGACTTTGTCATTGGTAGCTTGAGGATTAACAAATAAATCAGGAAAAACGGGACACATTATTCTGCAAGGAAATAAAAACAATGAGCTTTACCTTAAAAGAAGTCATGAACTCGGTGTACAGTTCATACAACTCATCTAGCACATCATCACGATTAGACTCGATTTCCAATATGAGCTTCTTCAAAAAGTTTTTCAAGAACGGAGCATGACACTTGCCAATCTGCAACAACACACTGCCTGTTCAGAGAATCAGGCAGTAACAGTCTTTCACTAAAATAATGCAGCAAAAACAGATGGCAGTGAACCTGGTACTCAAAAAAAAAAAACCTGGCACTCAAGAACTTATACATAAGCTAGTATTACTAAGCTAGAGCAACGACTCCAACAGTAGAAACAAGAACAACAACTTCCACAGGAGCATATAATCATATCGGCTAGTCTATATGGTGTCAACGAGCAAAAGAATATTGACTTTAGCAGATTTGACACAGAGGAAACACAAGATTATTTTTTTTTTTTCACTTATTTCCTAAACCCACATCAACATGTGAACTGAACTTAAAATACACTTCGGTTCAAACATCATTTTTCTTTTTTCCTCTGGGTTCTCTAGTTTGGGAAAAACTTTACAGATCCACTGATGCCATGATCCCAAATGAACCTCTGAACATCCACTGTCACGGACCCACCACCGCCTAGCGATCTGCGTTTCGAATTCAAGAGACAATTGCTTCAAATTCAATGCTCACGGAATCTAGCGAATCTAGAGACCAAGTGAAAAAGAATATTTTTACCAAAGAAAAGAAAATTGGTGAGCTCAGTGAAGCCCATGCAGAGAGGAAAAAGGGGAAGACTTTACCACGCGCGGGAGATCACGCAGCCAGTGGGTTCCATGGCCAGAAACGCGGAGACCAAACGGAGATTCGCAGTTTGCTTCTCCATCTTCTCGCCTCTTTCCCTGCAACACCCTCGACAGGAATTACGAGCTTGAGCAGGAGGAGGAAGAAGAGCTGCTGAGTTGCGTGATGGGCTTGGATCGGTTTCCGGGTTTGGGTCGGCTTGAATATGAAATCTCAAATCTGATTACTTAGGTATAAGAAAATCCGAAAATCATCCGAAACCCGTAAATACAGATAAAAACTTCTATGGAAAGAATGGACCCTTCTCGGATTTTCATTTTCAGATCAATAAAATTACACAAATAAACTTATCTCTTTTTAGAAGAACGAGAGCATTTAAGTGATATGTCTAAGCAAATTTAAATTTAAAAGATACTCGATAAATGCATCGATATGTTCAATTGGACTAATGGCATTTTATACTTATGTGATTGATTCTCATACAAAAATGACGCCTAAATTACATCATCTGTATACGGATAATGTAATGTATAAACTTGAAAAAAGGCATGCCTTTACTTGGTTGTTGAAAAGGTGATCGTGAAAAATCATCCTCAATGATATTTTTTTTTTTTTGGGTTGGAATCAAGAAGTAAACACTCCCATTTGAGAGGGTATGAGATTGGAAATATAGAAACACAAATTAGAAGTGGTGAACATAGTTTATGGTTATATGAAATGTTTATGTCACCTAATTATTTAAATTATTTAAGTTATCATGTTTGTCCACGTGAGTTCGCATATGTGATGTTGATAATGAAGACGTTTCTGAAAGGAGAGTGGAAAGTAATTTGCGGAAAACAGAAGTATTGCTACCAGTACTAGCAAATAAGAGGCATTTTAATCAAGGACTTTGACTTCGGAGTCAACAATTTAAGGTAGTTTCTTTGCAGGATCAGAAGTTGTATTTAGGTGTTGAATCATTCCTGGAGACATTCACCGAATATGTGGTATCGCTTGATCTCTCCTGGGGAGCTTGGGTAATTTTCCTTGTGCTTCTTCTCGCAGCACATTCCTCTGTTCCGATGCGTGCCTGCAAATTTTTTTACTGCTGCAGGGGAGTCTAGAGCAATTTTGGCTTTTAAGTGCAGAGAAAACTTTCATTCATTCTTTCTTTTATTTCCGCCCGAGTAAATTTAGTGCTACGGGTGGCACTTCGGTCTGTTTGCCAAGAAACAGGAAGTCGAGAGCACAATCTGGTCGGCTTCTTCTCTGGCCGAAATGGGAAATGCGGTTCTTTTTTCCAGTAACCGTGCTACGAAGTCCGAGCGTTCCCATCTCTTGCTTGTCTCTTTTGAATCCTCAAAAAAGCATCGACTTTCGAGAGCTTCGAATTCTGGAACTCGGTTCTTTCTAGTGCATCCTAGGGTTGGTGTTGTCATTGTTGAGGTGAAATTGGCTTATGATGCGTCTCCAGCGATAGGAGTATGATGTCAGTACCGATTGTTATTTTGCGATGATACGGCTAAGTCGGGGTTTGGCATGCTACGGTTCTTGGTGGTGAATGTTTCTAACGTCCAAAGCATCGTATGTAGGTCTTGTATTCCCATAGCTATTACTGTTATACTCTGTAAGCTTGACCTGAAGTTAAAACCGTGAAGCTGCATTATTTGTGAACACTACAGCAATGCAGTGACTATTATATGAATGTGCATTGGAACAAACAAACAGAATACAAGGTTGGACCCCTTGAATTCAGATTCTCTGCAGCAAACTCATTGCCCATTCTTTGGCTACCTGAATTCTCCGATCACAGTAACTGACAAATGCTGTCTAATGCTGTCTGTTCGCTTCTAATGATGTTGATCCGGCAAAATGTAGCGAAATGCTCGCAGTTGTTGTTTATGAGGCTGTAGTTGCCAAAAGCATTTTTAGCGTGAAGCTCCCTAGCCTTACGGACATGTTGGCAGGGCAATTTGGTATCTAGTAAGGCGGTGCACATTCCTCGCCTTGCTAGCTTAAACCCCAATTGTGGCCACCCGTATTCATAACGGTGAAGGGATCGGAGTCTTTCGCCGTCCCTCCGGAAGCAATCGAGACATGTTTTGACAATGCCACGCTTGATGGTCTCCTGGTTTTCACATTCCTGGAAATTGAGACAAATCCGTTGCTTGTGGTTTGTCTCGGATAGGGATGGGCATATGGTTTTTTTGCTTTGTGTTCGGGTGAAATGAATCACATAGCCATCCCCAATGTAAATTCCTGTCATATACACACGTGTGGAGCATGCTGAAGAATCAAAATTAATCCCAAATGAGCGAAGATCAACTTTTGGTCAGGGACTCGCTAGAAATAATCACAAACTTCTGTTTTTTACTCGATGTGTAGGCCAATTTTAATCGAAAAAGATTATAAATTTCTGGTGTTATGTGTAATCAACGTGCTTAAAATCGTAGTATTTCCCCATGAAGTATAGTTAATGACTGCCCGGTGAACACTCGTTAATTAAGGTCCTAATTAAATAACGAAATTATATGTGTGGGTTCATGGTACCATTCATGCTTGATTCCTCGAATGCAAAATGAAAAGAGATTGCATATTCTAGTGCACTAACCTTTTTATTGTAGTATAAATGCTAAATTATTTGGAAAATCGAACTTCGTTTTTCCCTTTTAACATGCATGTGTGACATATTTTAGAGCGCTTGTTGACACAAGTCATGTTATAACAGATGATATTTATCACGAAACTAAACGAGGTAAAATTTTCTAAAGGACTGGCAATTCACCGCCCAACGTCAACCCTTCAAAACCAACCCACCTTGTGTATATAACACCGTCAAAAAACACGTCCATCACTCCTACCTCTTCAGACAGGACCTAGGCAGTTCTAGGCATAACCATGCACGCGATGGAGAAGGGCTGCGGCCCGATGGCCCTCCTCCTCCTCCATGGCGTCCCCGAGTTTTGGTACAGCGGGCACTGGCAGATCCGTGTGCTAGCCTCACCAGGGTAAAATGGGTTAGTAAATCTGGGAAAAAATTGTCCAAAAAGTCATAAACCTATTACACTTTTGCTCGGTCAGCGTCCATGTCAGTAATTTTCCGTCAAAATCGATTGGATGTACTCAATTGGCAAAAAGTGAAAATGTTTATGACTCAATTGATAAACTTGAAAAATTTAGGATTGAATTAACAAAAGTGTAATAAATTTAAAACTTTTTGGACAATTCGGGTCATGATGGGTTGCTTATGGTGCGAATGGTAACCATTCTGCTCCAGAAATCAAATTTTTGCCAGAAATTGATTTCTAGAATTCATGCCAGAAATTGATTTCTAGATTCTAGAGGAGAAATCTGTTTGGTAAAACATGACTAATTCTGCTCCAGAAATTGATTTCTGGAACAGAAATTGATTTCTGGAACAGAAATCTATTTTTATTTTATTATTTTTTTGGGCACCTCAAAAAAAATAAATTTCACTCAAAGTAGGTGCCCAAAGGTATTCTAAGCTATTTTGTGAAGTTTTGAAATTTTTTATTTTTTGATTTTTTTGGGCACCTCAAAAAAATTAAATTTCACTCAAAGTAGGTGCTAAAGGTATTCTAAGCCATTTTGTTAAGTTTTGAAATTTTTTATTTTTTTTGGATAGCTCAAAAAAATTAAATTTCACTCAAAGTGGGTGCCCAAAGGTATTCTAAGCCATTTTGTGAAGTTTTGAAATTTTTGATTTTTTGATTTTTTTGGGCACCTCAAAAAAATTAAATTTCACTCAAAGTGGATGCCCAAAGGTATTCTAAGCCATTTTGTGAAGTTTTGAAATTTTTTATTTTTTTATTTTTTTGGGCACCTCAAAAAAAATTAAATTTCACTCAAAGTGGATGTCCAAAGGTATTCTAAGCCATTTTGTGAAGTTTTGAAATTTTTTATTTTTTTATTTTTTTGGGCACCTCAAAAAAAATTAAATTTCACTCAAAGTGGATGCCCAAAGGTATTCTAAGCCATTTTGTGAAGTTTTGAAATTTTTTTGATTTTTTTTTATTTTTTTGAGCACCTCAAAAAAATTAAATTTCACTCAAAGTGGGTGCCAAAGGTATTCTAAATTATTTTGTGAAGTTTTGAAATTTTTGATTTTTTTTTATTTTTTTGAGCACCTCAAAAAAATTAAATTTCACTCAAAGTGGGTGCCCAAAGGTATTCTAAATTATTTTGTGAAGTTTTGAAATTTTTGATTTTTTTATTTTTTTGAGCACCTCAAAAAAATTAAATTTCACTCAAAGTGGGTGCCCAAAGGTATTCTAAATTATTTTGTGAAGTTTTGAAATTTTTGATTTTTTTTTATTTTTTTGGGCACCTCAAAAAAATTAAATTTCACTCATAGTAGGTACCCAAAGGTATTCTAAGCCATTCTGTGAAATTTTGAAAATTTTTATTTTTTATATATTTTTTTAAAAAATTCACCAAATTTCCTATTTTCTCAAAATCTTGACTTTTTTTTATTTTCTGGAAATTTTTATGAATTTTTCTGGAATTTTTCAATTTTTATGCATTTTCTGAAAAAAAAATTTAGTGAGAAAAAGAGAGAAAATAGGAAGAATGCATTCTGGAAGAGAGAAGCTATAAAAAGTAGCTTCTCTTTTTCTTGCCCAAAACTCATTCTGGAATCAAAAATGCATTCTGGAATCAAGAATGCATTCTGGAATCAAGTATTTTTAACAAACGTATTTTTATTCCAGAATGTGAAAATTGCTCCAGAATACATTCCAGAAATTTTTTAACAAACGCATTTCTATTCCGGAATCCATTCTGGAACAGAATTTCTATTCCAGAATGGATTCCATGCGCGCACTTAATGGTATCAAGTCACTGACAAAATGGTTTTGTGTTTCGGCTTTTGGGCGAGCTTTGTGTTTTGGAGCATCAGAATAGCGAACTTGGGCCTATTCCTGCATTTGGGCTTTTTTCCAGTTGGTTTTTATCAAATGTATAGTTGGCTTGGATTTTTAACGGTCGTACTTATCCGTTTGAATCTTGAATTGTTGCAAAAACTTTGATCGTTGTTAACTTAAGCATTATATAATCAAGTGTGTTTGGCAAAGCCTCACACGTGATACACGGTGGGTATTGAAAACTCGTTATTCGATCTTATGATGTATTTTTCAGTATCATGCCACTTGCGAGATAACCTCACTTGTCCCAAAAGTTTTTTTATGTTAATAAACAGACTCAAGCAAAATTTGAGACAACAGTGTCAAATATATAGGAAAAGAGAGCTTTTCGGGTGTACTGGGACTATAACATTCCCATCAACCTAAACCAATCGAGAAGTATCGAGTTTCTCGTCTGTTCGAAAAAAAGTTAAAATCATGACATGTAGCTTTTGATAACTGATCTAGATAGATGTTGATGCCACACTTCGAGTTTACATAGAAGTTTCCCTATAGGAAGGCACTTTGCACGAGCCTATTAAACACGAGTTGCAAAATGGGTTTGTGGCCTATTAAATGATTTAAGTTGAAAACCACTCCTTATTTAATATATCGATCTAATTATGTTTTTTAATATATCCGCACAATTTTGTTGTCCATGAAGACATGCTAAAATCAGAATCAATTAAATGAGCCTTTTTTTTTTTGGCCACCGGATGTAACTGTTTGAATGAACTTTCAGTAGTAATCTGGTGACTTTAGCAACAAAAAAAGAAGAAGATACGTATAAATAAATTACCATTATGAAATTTCAATTAGATAAAGAGGAACTCTAGAAGATTAAAAGAGGAGATTGACTATGTCATTTTTATTTTTATTTTTTTTTGTGGGGGGGGGGAACGAACGAACTGTTTTATTAAGTTCGGATCGGGGAGCTCACACAAGCCACGGTGCATATGGTAACCAAACATCAACTTCAACACGGAGCGGGAGGCGAAAGGCACAATTTGATTACCGAAATAATCTACCAACCCGAGAAGGCAATAAATAAATGCATAAATAAAAGAGAGAGAGAGAGAAGTACTGATGCAATAGCAAGGAATCACTACAAAAAAACTGCATTTTAGCGACGACAATTAGCGACGAAAAAACGCAAATTTTCGTCGCTATAATTTTTTAGCGACGACTTTTGCGACGAACCAAATTTCGTTGCGAAAAACCATGTCGCTAAAATTAGCGACGAAACATATGGCAATTCGTCGCTAATTAGCGACAAACTGTCTCGTCGCTAACACATCTGTCGCAAAACTCAGATATCGCAACTTAGCGACTAGACACACCATTAGTCGCCATTTAGCGACGAACTACACCTGGCGTCGCTAATATTTTAGCGACTACAAGAGTATGATCGTCGCAAATTTTTGCGACGATATTTTTCTTGCAGTCGCAAAAATGTCCAGAATGCATGGAACTCAGTCTCGCATATTTAGCGACAACAATGTCTACTGTCGTCACCAATTAGCGATAACTCTATCCCCCGTCGCTAATGACGTCCCGAATGCATATTATAGCTCTCGGCCACTTTTGGCGACGGGTATGTTTTCTTCCGTCGCTAAAAGTGTCCCCGATTGTAAATTTAATAAGTCTCGGCCACTTTTGGCGACGACACTGTCATCTACCGTCACTTTTGGCGACGACAATGTGTTCTTCCGTTACTAATTAGCGACGATTAGATTGTCCGTCGCTAACGCTGTCCCGAATGCAAAATGGTATCACTCGGCCACTTTAGCGACAAGGTAGTCGCCGATTCGTCGCCATTTAGCGACAAAGGCTAATGTTCGTCGCTAAACAGCGACGATTAGATTGTCTGTCGCTAACGTTGTCCCGAATGCAAAATGGTATCACTCGGCCACTTTAGCGACAAGGTAGTCGCCGATTCGTCGCCATTTAGCGACAAAGGCTAATGTTCGTCGCTAAATCGTCCAGAATAGCGACGATAGTAGATCGTAGCGTCGCTAAAGCTGTTTGAACGATTAATATTTATTTTTTGTTTTTTGTTCAGTTCTACCTGATAAGTCATAACATTCAACGCAAAATGAAATATAGAAGCAAAAAGTAAATATCTAAGAAAAGTACCCATATAAAAAAGGTTCAGCAAATGTATCTAAACAATTATCATTCGTACATATAAAAAATGTTCAGCAAATGTATCTACTCTTCATGGTCTTCATCGGGTGGGGGTGCCGGTGGAAGTCCAGTCTGCTCGGCTGCTTCATCCTCATCGTCTTGCTGCGAATGCTGACCATGCTGTTGTCTCATTAGCATACTCAATTGTTGTTGCATGATGCGCATTGCCTCATCTCTGGCATCTATGGCATCTAGTCTCTCCTCCATCTTCTTCATTTTTTCGTCTTTCTCTGCAAGTAGATTCTCGAGGTTTTCCACTTTTTTTTCCAGCTCACTCTCTCTTGCGCTGCGCCTTGAACTCGTTCCAGCAGAAGATGTGCCTACCGACTTCATGCTGTCCCGGGCTAACGACCCCAACCCGTACACCTTCCCTTTCTTCACTGCTGCAGATGCCTGCCACCACAGCTTCTCCTGCTCGGCCTGCGACATTTCAATCGAGGGCGACGTCCCTTCTGTACCCTCGCCGCTGCCACTACCCCCGACACCCGCCGTAGATGCAAGCATTTCATCAAATTTTTCCTACGTACACACTTTAAAAGTTACTAGGCATGCATCACAATCAACTAATCTGCTATAAAATCATCAAGTTCGAACATACCTTAACGGCCTTCGCCGTGCCACTGACGAATGATTTGTCCTTTCTCATGAAGGTCCGCTCATATGTTTGTGAGAAGCTGGGCGGCGTTCCCAACACCTTCGCCTAACATACAAAACGGACTTCCAACTAGTCATACAATCTATTAACGGAATAAATTGACAATCTGACAATACTTACCATCTTCCTTTTGTGCTCCGCAACTGTGATGGAGCCGCCGGCATACGTCCCAATCCCAGATTCTCTGGAACTGGAAGTTCGATTAATTTTATTCCTCTCGCTGGCGCGCTTATGCTCCTCACTAGCCCACTTTCTATGGATTTCCCCCCATGACTGATCGTCCATCCAAGCCGGCTGCCTCTGAGTGGTTTTCGCCTTGTTCATCACATTTCGCATGTGATCGCCGGCCTTCTTGTTTAAAATTCTTCTAATCTCGCTATCCATAGATCTGTCCCAATAGTACTTGCGCTGCAAAAAAAAAAAACGCTAACTCAATTTACCAATACATTTTAGAAATGTCACTAACAAACCGATCTTACACTTACCTCAAACTCTTGCCACCATACTCTCCTATGTTCCTCCGGCGCTTGCGTAATGCATGTATATGGCCCACGCCAAAAATTGTTGATCATACGATACCAGTCTCGCAGGACTACCGTCGCTCTGTAGAAGCTGCATTTGTTAAACATAAAAAATACATAAAACATCTCAAATTCCAAAGAAAATCTAGCCTATACAGTTAATAACAAAAAATTATGCACTTTCATCATATTGTACTTACGAGTCTCCTAACGGTTCTATCCGCCTCCTCCCTTCATCATCGATGACCCAATTATCATCCGCATCTTCGGCGCTTGGCGGTGTCGACGTTTGGCCTACCGATGATCGTGCCGTGATCAAAGGCTCGCCCTCAGATTGAGTCTCCTCCGATCCTTCGTCTTCCAACTGTTGAGGCTGCGGTTCTGTGGGGGGCGTTTCGACCCAAGTTGGCGTGGGCACGAAGGTCCATCGAGGGGGACTAGCCTCGTCGACCGGCCTGATCACGACTGCCATTGAACGCCCTCCTCTGGCCCGTCCACGTGTATAAACCGTCGGTTGATCATCAGCCTTACCCTTACCCTTGTTGTTATTTTTCTGATTTGGACGCTGGTGCACATTGGAAAAACAAACTAGTTAGAACAATTTATTTACCAACTAGAAATGATTTATAACCCAATTAAAAACTTACCATTTTTCTTGCAGTGTGTAAATATTGTTCTTCTTCCTGCATAAGGAAAACAACATTACAAAAGGTAACAACCAGCTTGCTTCAATCACTGTCTTAACAACCAAAGGTAAGCCCATGTCTTGATTGGTTCAGTATCAGCAAGGCAATGTAAGTTGCAGTCATCGACAAAGTAAGACAGAGGATGGTAAAACCAGCGTTGAGCAAGCACTGGAGACGCAAAGACAAAGTCCCAGATCCTCAATCGATGCAACTCACAAAAGATTTCAACTTTAAACAATTTCCACTAAGCCCTCAAACAGAAATGTGAAAGCACCTCAAAACTTCAACAGCATACAGATGGGTAGCAAAAACTTCAGTCGAAGAAAAAAAATTCTTCATACAAACTTCCCAGTATCATTCTTGATTACCCAACAATATTTGATACTAAGGAAGATATATGCGATTGATACTAAAATGGGAATTGCTTTTGGATCGAAGCATTAACAGCATAATGATTACGTTCCTTGCAAGATGTTCTGGATGATGGCTAGCATAGTCCTTACTGAATTGACATTGGAAGCTAATCATCATCTTCCTTCATGATCCATATGGACAGTGCATATGCGTCATCACAGGTGCAGCTAAGAGTTTATGTTACATAAATCATTCTAGGGATGTGAATTGCTTCAGATGCATCAGGTCGAATCTTGCAATGATTGAATAGCCAGAACTACTAAAGCATGATTGACATTGCATTCTGAATTGACATTGCATTCTGATCTGAATTGACAACATAATAAACTATCTACTGCCTGGCTTGAAGATTGGACGGAACACGTTTCTTTCTGATCACCCGATTGCTTCTTTTTTTTATTTTTTTATCACACATTAAACAGCATGCATTGACAATGCATTGACTATAGAGCTATAAGTTCTCAGCAGACTCAATGTTGTATCAAACGAAATCATTCGGGCCGAGAACTTACAGCGGTCGTCGGTGGCGGGCGGAGGAGCGGGCGGCGGGGAGCGGGCAGCCGAGCCGGTGGAAGAGCGGCGGGGAGCGGGCAGCCGAGCGGTTGGACGAGCGGCGGGGAGCCGGCAGCCGAGCGGTGGACGAGCGGCGGGGAGCGGCCAGCCGAGCGGTTGGACGAGCGGCGGGGAGCGGGCAGCCGAGCGGGTGGACGAGCGGCGGGGAGCGGGCGGACGAGCGGCGGCGAGAGGCCAGACGAGCGGCGGCGGGCGATCGAGCGGCGTCGGAGGTCACAGGGAGAGCGAGAGTAGAGGAGAGATAGAGAGAGACAGACTGGGGAAAAATCGATTTCGAACTTAGGTTATCCTGATTCAGCGACGGCATAGCCACGAATCGTCGCTAATTGGCTACAATTAAAAACCTCCGTCGCTAATTAGTGACGGTATAGCGACCAAGTAGTCGCTAAAACGCCTGAATCAAATCCATAACTCCGCCACATTTGGCGACCAATCAGCGACAGCATCGTCGCTAAAATTTCACTTTTAGCGACGATATGAGCTCCCCGTCACCAACCAGCGACGAAGATATGTGATCCGTCGCTAATGATGTCCCCGAATGCAAATTGTATAGCTCTCGGTAACTTTTGGCGACGACCGAGCACGTCTCCGTCGCTAAAATTTCACTTTTAGCGACGATATGAGCTCCCCGTCACCAAGTAGCGACGAAGATATGTGATCCGTCGCTAATGATGTCCCCGAATGCAAATTGTATAGCTCTCGGTAACTTTTGGCGACGACCGACCACGTCTCCGTCGCTAAAATTTCACTTTTAGCGACGATATGAGCTCCCCGTCACCAAGTAGCGACGAAGATATGTGATCCGTCGCTAATGATGTCCCCGAATGCAAATTGTATAGCTCTCGGTAACTTTTGGCGACGACCGACCACGTCTCCGTCACTAATTAGCGACAAGAACAGGGTCCGTCGCTAATATCGGACCGAATACCAAATATAAAGCTCTCGGCCACTTTTGGCGACGACAAGGGTATGACCGTCGCTAATTAGTGACTATTGTTTATGGTTTGTCGCTAAAGATGTGCCCCATTGCAAATTTTATAGCTCTCGGCCTTTTTTGGCGACGACATTGTGCGTCGCCGTCACTAATTAATGACTAAATTAGCGACAAAATTGTCGCTAATTTTTACAGAATACACCTAATTACCTTATTATATATTTATATATAAATACACCTGATTCATAAATAATATTATCATATATACCGTATATACTGAATATTAATTATAACACAATAAACCATAAAATACGTTATACATGTCATAAAGAAGAATAGTAAAAGTTTCAAAACCCAAAGTCGTTGTCATTGTCATCTTCGTCGTTGTCATGATAATCGTCGTCTTCTGCATCTTTACTATGATCATAAAACTCGTCTTCGTCTTCGCTGTCCTCGTTTTCCTCATCAGTGTCCTCGTCATCATCAGTGATAAATTCATCTTCTTCAACACTATGATGCAAGTTCGATTGACGAACTTCACTTGCATCAACATCGATCAATGCTCCATGTGGGTCTTGTAAAGATGGAATATTATATTCATAAGGTTCAGCTGTGTGCAGAACGACCTCTTGCTGATATGCTGTATCTTTCCAGTGTTGTTCGATCTTTTTTCGCGCTTTGATTTGACATGCTGCCAACCACTCAACTTTGTCCTGTTTCAAGCTCGGATATGATGCGTAATAGACTTGAATTGCTTGTTGTGCTAGTACAAATGGTTCGTATTTCATATATTTTCTCTTGTGATTAACTTCAACCAAATTAAACTTCGGATGCACCCTCATTCCTTTGATAGGGTCGAACCACGTGCATTTAAATAACGTAACGGCCAATGGTGGACCAGGGTACTCTACCTGTATGATAGCATCCAACAAGCCGTAAAAGGCCTCCATCAAACTGCTCCCAGATCGAACACAGACGCCACTATTCATCGTGGCCTTTCCCTTGCCATATTCTTGCGTGTGAAAATTATAACCGTTGACAAAATATGCTGGCCAAGTTCTTGCTATTGCTTTTGGACCCAATGACAGATGATATAACAACCCTTCATTCTCGATCATGCCATGATTATTGTGAACCTAATGACACATATGAATAAGTTATTCATATATGTACGTATACATAGAGTATGCAGTAATATCAAAATTTGATGAAAACTACAAGTTAACACTTCACGTCGATCTTACATAATTTTTAAACCATGCTGCAAAATGGTCATTGCACAAACGATCAAGCTCATCAGGCGATACTCCTGACATGGATGCCCGAAACATTCTGTTCGATTTGAGCCAAGATAGAATAATTTATTAGCGAATGGTTAGACACAATAAATGTGTATATACATTCACATTGTGAGGTCTAATATGAAATGCTTACTGAAAGTATGGCTCCACTTCTGGACAATTCAATAAAATGTATGTGTGGGCTGCATGCATTTCTTCCCCCGTTATATAACGTAACTTACATACGCCGCTTGGTCGACCAAGATAATTGAAAATGGAGAATGAGTTACAATCCGAATCAAGCGGTCCCTCGTCGTTTCGTCCTGGTCTCCGCCTCTTGCATTGCACGTGCGACTCAAAGTAGTATGATGCAAATGTAGTCACTTCTTCAACAATGTATGCATTACAAATTGAAGCCTCCACACATGCCTTATTCTTAATTTTTTTCTTCAAATGATACAAAAACCTATATGGAAAACGACATTTTAGTTCAACATCGTTGATAGGTAGTTTCATATCTATACAAAATGAAAAACATTGTTACCTCTCAAATGGGTACATCCATCGAAATTGGACGGGACCTGCAAGTTTTGCTTCGTATGGCAAATGAACTAGTAGATGCTCCATTGAATCAAAGAACGATGGGGGGAATATCCGCTCCAAGTTACACATGATGATTGGAATATCTTTCTCCAGCTTCTCCATGTGTGATGTACGTAACATTGTCGAGCAAATATCATGAAAGAAAGTCGTCAATTCAGTAAGAGCGCCCCACACGAAGTTTGGCAGAAATTCCTTCAAGGCTATTGGAAGTAGTCGCTCCATAAAGACGTGACAGTCATGACTTTTCATACCTGACAACTTACATGCATTCAAATCAACACATCTCCCGATGTTTGAAGCATACCCATCAGGAAATCGGACAGATTTCAACCATGTTAAGACTGCACGTCGCTGCTCCTTGGTCAACGTGTACACTGCTTTTGGCTTTGGACCAATACTGCTTGGCTCCACGTCTAGAGTCGGCCGATCACAAATGTCTCGCAAGTCTTTTCTTGCATTTAGGTTGTCCTTTGTTTTGCCAGGGACGTCCATCACCGTGTTGATGACATTCTCAAAAACATTCTTCTCTATGTGCATGACGTCAAGGTTATGATGAACAAAGTGGGTCTTCCAATATGGTAAATGCCAAAATATACTGCGCTTTGTCCATTTATGCGTAGAACCATACGAATGAGGTATGCATTGCGGGGCTTCAACAACGGTCGGGAAGGTTTGGACTCGTTCCCAAAGTTCATAACCGGTCAACCTCATTGGTGGAGGTGTCCTTTCAATCCTTTTTTTGACGAACTCTTTCTTATTCCTTCTAAATGGATGATTTATCGGTAAGAATTGTCTGTGGCAATCAAAGTAACACGCCTTCTTACCATGTTTTAATCGGAACGACTTTGATTTCTCCATACAAATCGGACATCCTAACAGGCCGGCTGTGCTCCACCCAGACAACATTCCATAAGCTGGGAAGTCATTTATCGTCCAAAGAAGCGCAGCCCTCAATAGAAATGTTTTATCGGTGCAAACATCATAGGTTGGAACACCAACATTCCATAGTTGTTGCAACTCTTCAATCAATGGTTGCATGTAAACGTCTATCATCTTCTTCGGGTTATGCGGACCGGGCACGATCAATGTCAGAAACATATAAGGTGTCTTCATGCACATGCCAGGAGGGAGATTGTACGGCGTTAATATGACTGGCCAGCATGAATAGTTTTTTCCGGTTTTTCCAAAGGGGGCAAACCCATCACTACATAGACCTAACCTGATGTTGCGTCGCTCCATAGCGAAATCTGGGTATGTTCTATCGAAATGTTTCCAGGCGTATGCATCGGAAGGATGACACATCATATCCTCTTCAGTTTCATGGTTTGCGTGCCAACTCATGTGTTCAGCAGTAGCTCGAGACGCAAACAACCTTTGCAATCTAGGAATTAACGGCAGATGAAACAATTGCTTCACTGGTCTACGTGTATGGTTACCACCATGCCTCCTTTGAACCTTGTATCTAGGCTCACCGCAAAACTTGCAAGATTCAGCAGATTGATATTCTTTCCAATACAACATACACCCTGCGATGCAGACGTCAATCCGCTCAACCGGAAGACCGAGGTCATGCACTAACTTCTTCATATCGTAAAAGGAACTCGGCATGTTGTTATCACGGGGTAATGCTTCACGCATTATTTCCACAAAAGAATTGAAGCAGTTCTCTGACACGTTATGCTCGGCTTTAATACTTAGCATTCTTGCCGTGACTGATAGCATTGAGTGGTTGTCACAACCTCCCCATAAAGGTTCATCCGCTGAACTCAACACGTCACGAAATTTATGGCACACACTTTCTTCAAATGTTGTGTCACCAGAATTGTCAAACTGTGATGTATGACTGGAGCTTCCATGCTCATGGGTGCTTGTTTGGTTCGTTTCCCATCCAAAATTATGAGCAGCTGCATCAAGCACCATTCTCTGATATGGATTTAATTCATCTCTAGCACTACTACATTCTTCCCGTACACAAGGCAATTGGTGAGTATTGCGATATTCCTCGGGAGACATAAATGGTTCACCATGGCAAGTCCAATTGTAGTAATTCGGAGTGAAACCGTTTCTATAAAGATGCTCTTGAACGATATCATATTCTTGGAATTTACTGTTTTTGCATTTTTTGCACGGACACCTTAACTTACTTCCGTTCATGTATTCAACTTGTGAACTAGCAAACGCCATGAATTTTTCCAACCCAGCACGAAACTCATCGGTTAATCCTCCACGCCTAGGTAAGTTCTTATTATACATCCAAGACCTATCTCCTTCCATGATGCCTACGATGAAAACCCGACTCAACAAATGTCAAGATTCATTACGGTATTTTAACAAACATATGGGGGGTGTCACATGTAGCCGAGTCGTTTAACCCCATATTACGCTTGAAATCAATCTCGTGTAAACAACAACGTATAACGGCAACACAACAACGCGTAATAGACAGAAATATCACTCAAATTGAAAGAAGAAATAACTTACCTTGAAATTAAACAAGTTGGGACAATGGTGTATTTTTTGCGGTTTCTTCAATCGCGAATTTCTCACTCCCTTTAGCTTTTCCGATTTCTTCGCTAAAGCATACGCATCTCCACCTCCAGGTAACTTGTACTTACTCCAAGTCGGCGTCGGGCTCTCGTTCAGACAGAGAGGAAGAAGAGATCGAGTGCTGCGAAATGAATGAATCGTCTGTTTTGTTGCTGATATAAGCTATATTTAGCGACGAAATATATTTACTTCGTCGCTAAATAGCGACTAATAAATTAAATCGTCGCTAACGATAGTCGCTATTCAGCGACTAAACACAAGTCGTAGGTAAATATAGTAGCTATTTAGTGACGGGACTAATATCGTCGCTATTTTGAGACGAGATTGCGACAACTTAGTCGCTAAACTGTCCAAAGATCAAGAAACCTAAAATGTAACATTAGATCACATTAGCGACGAAGTAATTACGATGCGTCGCTAAACTGTGTTTTTGCGACTACCAAGTATTTTCGTAGCTACTTAGCTATGATAAAAATGCCGTCGCTGAATGTAGTCGCTATTTAGCGACAGAAAAGCGTGATCGTCACAAATTGGCGACGACATCTTTATCTCGTGGCTATTTAGCGACGAATTAGCGACTAATTGTCTGTTGCCGTCGCTATTGTCGGTAATTGGCGATGAAATTAACTTGGTCGCTAATTTGGTCGCCACTTAGCGACTATTTGCCTTTTGTTGTCGCTAATTAGCGACGATACTGTTGTCGTCGCAAATATGTTGTAGCTAAATTACAGTTTTTTTGTAGTGAATGAGAACCGACCGTGATGGTTGTAGACATGATCTCCGAGCTTCAGATCCTCGTAACTCACCACCTTCCACATCAACTGCATCAAGAGTTTCATTAACCTCTCGATGATGCGCGTCGCCATTCGTGCTTCAGGAAATGAAAGAGAAGGAAGTCACTTGACCTGTGCTGTGACCCACCCCCTGCAGAAGATACATAATATATGGATCGATGTGTGAATCAACAGAGGGTGCGAATGGTGCTTTGTTGATTTTAGAAGGGAAAGTAAATGACAAGAATTTGTAAGGTACGGAGACCGAAATCAATCGCGTCCATCCATTTAAATTGCGGAAAAGTAAAGATTAAAGGGTAAATCGCGTGAGAACGTTGAGTTCTTGGATAGACTACGGGATTTTACAAAGAGTATAATGTGGCTATCTAAAGCCTACAGTGGACTGTTACAAACGTTATTGAATTGAAAAAGATAGTTTCCTGATCGTATAGACGGTGACAAGAAGTTACAAATCCAAAACTATCGCTACTCGGCAATTGCCTTTGATGTCGATGACTACATCTCCAGATAACCAATGTTTCTTGTCGATAACTCCCTTGGCGAGTTGTCAATGTTCTTTTCATCCATGACTTCTGTTAATCACGAAACTCTATTACCATCGACTAAGTCTATCACTTCTCAATTATAACCAAAGGTTAATCATGTTTGAGTGTCAACACTGCCTGATCAGGTTCTTTTTGTCGAGCCTGCTCCCGCCATTTCTAAAATATTACGCATTGAACAGTGTACAAATATGTTGAGAGATAAGTCACGCACGGAGAGACATTTTAGTCTCGCTCCTTAGCGCTCGCGACTTCCTTAGGACCATTGGGCCTAGGAACCAAAACACCGAATGCCGGCGATAACCGATTATATTTCAAGATCAAGCCAATATGTTGCTGTGATAAAGTCTCTGACCGGTGGATCGTAAGTTATGGACATCTCCTGTATGTAATTTTCGCAAATATCCCTTGCTTTGTTTTTTGTTTGTATCAAATGATTAATTATAACGCGGTCAATCGAATGGACAACGGTCTTTCTCAATAACAATGCTATAGATTGTCCACTTCATTCCCGTTAGGAGTGGACCTACCATCATTTTTGTCCCCACGTGGACGGAAGTTTTAAAAATTGCCAAAATTTTTGCGTGACCAGAGCATCGAAGCATCAGCTAATATTTGCCGCATCATTATCGGGTTTCCTCGCTTGATTGCGTCCATTTGTTGATCAGACGTTCGATCCGCGTGGATAATATTTCATTCCTAGATTTCTTTCCCTTTTCTTTTACCTCGGCCATCCTCCTCTTCCTTGCTAAGCAAGCTTAGAAGGTGCTACTTCTCTTCCCCCTCGAGAGCATCATTTTGACGGAGCAAAAGTACAAGGGCTACTTTTCCACTTCCCATGAAACTTTCGTTGTGCTAGAAAATTACGGGCCGATGCGTGAAGCAGGTGAGTATGTGAGTTTGGCATGGAATGTGCAACTCCTGCGTACACATAATATTCTCTCTTCCAGATTTCATTTATATTAAGGAAAATGTTGAGCTGACCGTCTCCGTATAAGGACGGGATGACGGTCAGACCTCAGCCACAATATTTTGGGGAGGAAATCGGTAAACTTGGTCACCCGGTTTCAAATTTTGACCCTACTTTCCTTCTTCTTTTTTCGAGATTTCCATAATTCTTCGTTGCAAGCTTAAATTGAGATACAAAATCATAAGAAATAATTGAAGACGGTTGATATATGAAGAAACAAATCAAAGTGATAATATATATTCAAATAATAAGAAACAAATCAAAGTGATAAGAATCAAACAATAAGAAATATATGAAGAACTTAGTAGCAACTTTTATAATAGCGGATATTATTTTCCGGTAAAAGAAAAAGATAATGTGTATATTGTTCCCATATAAAAACAACTTAATAACTCAAAAAAGTAGAATGATCTTGTACACTTTGAACTTTTGATTATTGTAGGATTTTATCGCAAGAAAGTAAGAGTATTCATTGTCGTCGAATTTTAGTTTGTTTCCATATTTTAGACGTATGATGCTAAAAGTTAAAGCTATATTAGGTAAATTTTGTATAAAAATCGACCGAAAATATTTTTTTTTTAACTATACCTTTTATTCATGTCATCCTAACATCGATTTGCTAATGTTTTAGGTCCCAACATATCTTCATCTACAGGATTTGGATCAATGGGGTAAATTTTTTCTCTGCTAATTCATTATTCTTATTTTGATATTCTCCTTACTTCGTTTGTTTTATGCATAATCGATATTATTGATCTTAATTTTAGGTTACCGAAGAGTCCTTCTAGAGCAATTTGATTTGAGCAAAAGGAAAAGGAGAAGCTAATTCACTGCACTATGATTTTGTTATTAGTTGGAAAGCCAACGTTTCAAGTGTTTTTTCATCTTTTAAATTTAATAGATCTATATAATGACATTAATGATTTCTTTTTAATAAGTGATAATATTTTTCTACTTGTAATTATTTGTATTTCGATAACCACTGGGGTTTGTCCTAATGGCTACCCTTTCTACTTGAGAAGAGGAAGGTGGAAAGTTTGAATCTCTACCTTCTCAAGGGGGCTAGAGGTGGGAACGTGTAGTTTTATATGTGGGTTTCGACTCCCACGCCTTGTCAGAGGCAGGGCAAAAGTTTGAAAATGAGTTGAGAGTCAGAGTAGGACTGACAAAAAAAATAATTTATATTTCGGTATCTAATTTATGTTTTCTTTCTTCATATTGAAGAAAATTGATTTTGTGGGCCCTCTTATGATTTTGTCTCTCAATTTGAGCTTACGATAAGGAAACATAAAATTCAAAAAAAGAAAGTCAAAATGAAATCGGCTGAGAAAGTTCACAATCTCCTCAAAACAGAACTTGTGGCTGGCATTAGACGGTTACACCGTCATTGTCTTCGGTATCGTTATGCTAGCTGCTTCCTTATATTAATTAGTATGCTAGTTGTCGAGAGCTTTTACCAAACAGGGCTCATAAAATTTGGGCCACAAAATGGGTTTGGCCGGCCTTAGAATCTAACCATTGGGGTCTTTTGGCCCCATGATAGACCTGTCAGGCCTACGAAAACTAAATTGGCTAACTCTTGTTTTTGTTATTTGAATTCTTAAAAAGTTATCGACTTTCGAGAGTTTCGAATTATGGGACTCAGCTCTTTTCAATACATTTTGGGTATGGTGTTGTTATTCCATAGGTGAAATTGGCTTATAATGCATATGGCCTCCTTGTTCGATGCTTATGCTTTGACACATATGGATATGTTGCTTGGACTTTTTCCAACAATACACATATGATGCCAGTACTGATTTATCACCGATTGTTATTTTGTGATGATATTGCTAATTCAGGGTTTGGCTGTTGATGTTTAGAGTCAAAAAGAAATAACAACAATGTGTTATGGAGGCTCAACTCCACTTAGGGTTGTATGATATGTATTTATAAGAGTGATTAATTACAGTCAAGGTACAGATAGAAACATAATTACATAAAGACCTCATAATACACATAGATTGCACATTAATACTCACCCTTAATCCAAAGTAGGTGTAACTAAATGGTTCCTCAAGTGCTAAAAATGCAGCGGAATTATAAACCGAAACCCTAGACAAGATTCATGCGTATATTGAAATCTAAATAGAAGTTCGACACATACTTTTTTGCAGATCGAAGGTAAATTGACAATCAATTGTGTCTGAATTAGCGCCCCAAGTATTGCGCCTCTACCGATATCTACACACACGAACGGAAGTTTCCAACAATCTAAGTGCTAGCTAAAGATCTTAGACTTCTTTTTCCTGATCGTCTTTGATCTTCGAGACTCTCTAAAAGATCTCTGAACAAAGAATGATTCTCTTCGTATTCTCTTGGAGGCGTTTTTTTTTCTCTTAGGGTTTTTCGTCACCCACACACTATATATATAGCCTTATTATCTACGTGAATTAAAAGAAGTGGAGCCGGGCGATTTGGGCCCGCCAAACTGTCCATCTTCAATCGTACGTTTAATCGTTATCTCATAACGTACACGACCACGTAGATAAGTTCAATAGGAGAATAAATTAAAATCTACTTCTTATTTTAAGTAGATCCCGACACATAGAAAATATTAACTCAGTTTGTTATTGTATGCGGCCCTGTAGGTTCACTAAATATTAGCACTGTGCTCAAAATCCTTTTTGGTCCACAAGTCATAAGCGGTCTCTAGTAAGACATTATGACTACCTAAGTATAGTGAAGGTCGGTTTTCCGACACAACCTAATCCACAACTAATATTAAAGTATCAACCTTGATTGATTCCTAGGGCAGACCACTAACAGTAACAACTAAGATTGGATCTCAATAGTGCATGACGTGGACTAGGTAGTCCCTTGGTGAAAATGTCCGCCAGCTGATCCGTTGCAGGCACGTAGTGAACACGTAGATCGCCAAAAGCAATCCGCTCTCAAACAAAGTGAAAATCCAACTCATTATGTTTGGTGCAAGCATGAAACATGAGGTTGAGAGCAAGATAGGTGGTAGAGATGTTGTCACAATAAACTGTGGGAGGATTAAAAAGGGGGACTCCGAGCTCACGAAGTAAATGACAAATCTAAGTAGTCTCAACAACACAATGAGCAACAATACGATAGTTAGCCTCTATACTAGAGTGGGCTATACTATGTTGCTTCTTGGTACTCCATGAAACAAGATTAGCGCTTAGAAAACCACAAAAACTCGAGGTGGACATTCAAGTATCGAAGCATCCAGGCTAGTCTGCATCCACATAAGCAATCAATGAAGTGGGAGAACACCTCTGACCAAAAAAATGTGGGAGAACATTGCTGAATAAGCAATCCGTGGATGGACGTGCCTATATATGTTTGACAACCTGGAGATGAGGTAATTTGGGTTGATGCATGAATTGACTAACCAAGTTCACAACAAAACTAATATCGTGTGTGGTCATGGACACATACTGTGAAGCACCAACCATAGTCGATACAAAGTCAAAGAAGCGAGAAGCCCACCATTGTTAGTTGACAACAGTCTTTGACGTCAGGGGAGTACTTACATGCTTGACCTTAACAAGATCATACTTGTGCAAAAGTCCATTAACATACTTGGCTTGAGATAAAAACGTACGGTCAAAGCGGTAATGAGCCTCAATGCCAAGGAAAAAGTGAAGTGATCCAAAATCATTCATAGTAAATTCATGTGAGCGTCGAGAAATCAAAGACTATAATAACCGATGAGCATCACTGGTGAGAAGGATATCATCAACATACAGTATAAGATACAGACGGCCCCAAGTAGAAGTATAGACAAATAACGAAGGATCATCCTTACTCACCTAAAGATAATAAAAAGTTGCCAAAGCGATGAAACCATGCACATGGAGCTTGTTTTGTACCATAGATGGCTTTCCGGAGACGGCACACATGATTTGGGAACTTAAGATGAGTGAAACTAGGAGGTTGGCGTATGTAAACTTCCTTATAAATGATGCAGTGCGAGAAAGCATTCTTAACATCAAGTTGAGGTATGGCCCATCCTCATGAAATGGAAATAGAGAGAACAACCCAAATTGTAGTGTGTTTAATGATTGGACTAAATGTCGCGTCAAGTCCAGTTCGGCCTTTTGCTCAAATCCTTGTGCAACGATGGGAGCTTTGAAGCATTCGATAGTTTCATCAGATTTTTCCTTGACCTTAAAAATCCATTTGCAACCTACTAAATTCAGGGAAGGGCCAAGTGGTACAAGATCCCACATGTGATTGGTGATCAAGGCATTAAATTCATCTGCCATGGTCACTTTCCAAAGTCAAGAATGGCCTTAGAGTAGAAAGTCGGTCTCTTGAAAAAAAAATTTGGATTTAGAAATTCCATATTTGGCATGAGTCTGCATAGGATGAATCAAAAGAAAATAAATATAAGTGGAGGAGCTGGATAAAGATGTAGAGAGGATTTGCGGGTCAGAAGAGGAATTAGGTTGCAACACAGTGAGTGGGTTCGGAGGGAGGGGTGGTGGATGCAAAAAAGAATTGGAAGCATGTTGGGTAGGTTGAGAGGAGGAGAGAGCTGGGTTAGGAGGTTGGGTTAGAGAAGAAGAGAGAGGTGGATGATACGCTTGATGGTCAAAGGAGACAAAAAGAAGAATAGATGGATTGATAGAAACAAAAAGAAAAGGGGTTGATCCAGAACAGTATGTTACGGACTAAGAGTTGAAGAATTTTTTTAAAAGGGAAAATTTTCCTCGTGAAACCAAACATGACAATTGATAAAAATATGACCACTTGACCATTCAAGCCAACGATAGCCTTTGTGGTTTGACACATATCCAAAAAATACACATGACACTGAATGAGGTGTCAAGTTATAGGAGACACGGATTGAAGAAAAGGACAACATGCACAACAAAAAAAACCTAAAAGAACGAGTAAACAAACTAGAGCCCAAATAAATAGTGAAAATGAGAATATCATATATGATCAAAGAAGGAAGCCAATTAATAATGTAAACAGAAGTAAAAAGAGCTTCAACCCAACATGAAAGAGGCATGTGAGCATAGATTAATAAAGTTTGAGACATTTTGACTGTGTGTTTGATTTTGCGTTCTAACAAACCATTTTGAGATGGAGTATCTAGACAAGAAAAGCGTTGAATAAAACCATTTTCACATGAGTATGTTTGGAACGAATTACTGATATATTAACCTCCTCCATCTTTATGTAAAAATTTAATTTTGGCATAGCATAAATTTTCGATTAAACTACGGAAGTGATGAAAGTGTGTAGGCACCTAGGAATTATTTTTCATGGGAAAAACCTAAGTGAATTGAGAGTAATCATCAATGAATAATATAATATATTTGAAACTAGAATTTGATTAAACTGGCTCGTCCATAAATCAAAATGAATCACAATTAAAGGAAAAGATGCACAATAACTGACAGACTCAAAAGGCAATCGATGAGATTTACTGATGAGTAAGGACTCAAAATATACTGACTTAGAACTAAAATTGCAAATACTACTCAAAACCTGTTTATTAGGATGGCCGAGACGAGTATGCGAAGGAGTGAGTGAAGCAGAGAAAGCCACGATAAGATGTGAGTGAGATGACACCAATGAATTGGAAATCGGATAAAGATAACGAGAAGAATCATCTTGGAGGAGAACTTTGTGCGAGGTCAATTGCAGTTCTAATCCTTCCACTTTGTGCACGGTCATATTGCATCAAGATCCACACGATCGCAGAAATTGAATATTGTTCGGAAGGACAATTAGCACTTGACCGAGAAGACCTCATACGAAGTCATGCTATTCTTGCGAGGATCAATCTGTTCAATGGGGAAGTCGTGCAGCAGGACTACTCTTTTAGGCTAAAGGCATTATCGTAACAATGCCCACCATAACAATTAAAGAAATATCTATTCTGCAATCGGCAAGGGTTGCCGGACATCCCCTACCTTCCGAGTGAGAGTGGGGCGGCGGCGGCGAGTCAGGGCTACAACCCTCACTGCCGAGTTTCTCCTCCCCCTTTTTTTAATTTAAATTTTTTAAAATTGAATTTAAATAAAATTTATAGTAAAAATCAAATTTGAACCAAAATGATGTTGTTTTAATTGTGTAGGATAGAGGGAAAAAAAAGTTACGTCCATATTTTCTGCTAGCAAAATTGGACAGAGTTAATGAAATGACTCAATTGAATTAATTTGATAAATTTTCAGATTTGATTACACTTTTTACAAGTTGTAAGACTCAATTGCTATTTCGCGATAAGTTTTGAGATTTCATTGCACATGTCCTGAAAAATAATTTGGAAGGGGTGAGAATATTAAATGGTTATATAACTGTTTATATCATTTAATATTGACCATTTATATTACATACGGCAAGTGTTGATTTTTCGAGTACAATTGATTTGATTCGGTCGGGAACGTGAAACTCATGCGCAAAGAGAAACCCGCGAGTCGTTTTCTTAATTTCTAAGCGAAAACCCCAACAATTAAAAAGGCATTTTCATCAACGACTTTGACTTTGGAGTCAACGATATAAGGTACCGTCTTTGCAAGATCAGAAGTTGTAGTAGGTGCGGGAATCATTCCATGGAGATTGGTCACTGAATCTGGGGTATCACTTGATCTCTGCCGAGGAGCTTCCTACGGGTAATTTTCCTTCTGCTTCTCTTCTCAGCACATTGCTCTGTTCCGATGCATGCCCGCAAAAGTTTTTACTGCTGCAGGGGAGTCTAGAGCAATTTTGGCTCTCAAGTGCAGAGAAAACTTTCATTCTTTCTTTCTTTTTCCGCCCGCGCAAATTTTAATGCTACAGATGGCGGGATTGCTGTTACTGGTTCTGGTCTGTTTCATGCAAATGCTAGCAATGAGTGCCTTTGGACTATTTCATGAAAATGCTTCTGTTATATGTAAGGTCGTCTGTGTAATATGTTGCAGTTCGGTCTGTTTGCCTAGAAACAGGAAGTACATGTAGTGCACATTTTAGGTTAAAGTTCTAATTTTTGCGGTTTAAGGTTTTTGGGCATCTTTGCATTCAGCAGTAAGCTCAAGAGTTCATCGGATAAGGGGCGCTTTAGAGTGCTTGTAGGTCGTACCCAGCGCAATCCGTGCAACTGCCATTCCTTTTAAGCAAAGATGTTGATGTTATTGCGTGTATATGGTGAATGTAGGTTTGATAATTCCAAATCCTAGGGTAAGGTGAATCTCCAGAGAGACCCATTAGATCTAAAGGTCGAAATGTATTGTCTCGCTTACGCTAAATTCAGATTAAGGATTTTGGAGTGTATAGCAGGTCGCCTAGTCAATTTAAAGTTTTCTTGCAGTTGTGAGAGCCGTTTTAATGAACTGCCTTTGTTTGATTTGAATGCCAAAATCAAGGCTATCAGTCTTGATTCCTGCCCAATTGCATAAAGAATTCACACCACCTCTCCTGGAATTCATTTCCTTAGATCAGCTGTGACATGGTTTGTCTCCTTTTGAATTTTATCAGAAGCAATGCTTTAACACTGTTTTTTTCCTTAGTTATCCTATGTTCATTTTTCTTTTTGCAACCTGCAGAAGCACTTCCTCCAAGTGTTTTGATACAAATGAGGCAGCTTCTGCTAAATCTGAAGAAAATGCCAAACCAATAAGGGATATTTTGGCAGAGATACAATCGCAGAAGCTGCTGCTAGGATAGCTCCTGCAGTTGCTAATGTATATTCTCCAAAACGAGGGCCGAGTATGCCATGCAATCCTTCTCTTGTTGAGTTGTCCTGGCCAAAAATCTTTTACTACTTGTTTTTTGCGCTAATCTGAAGTCTCTCCTTATCTTGCTGATCAGAGGTAGACGAGGAGATAGGTTCTGGAACAGGTCATTCATAAGGACACGGCTACGTGTTGTCTTCAATTCTACAAACATGATATATTTGGCTAATGGGGAGGTTGGTGAGTGAGGATGTACTTTGCTGTCCAAATTAGGTGGCTTCATTTCAAGTTTCTCACTTCGTTTTCTTCTTTACCACACGATCTTGGAAATGATGATATTATCTTGAACTTGAAGTAGACATGTAAACTGTATGTATAGTTAAGTATGGGAAAAAAATACCTCTTTGTTAGATTAGTTTGTCTTCAACTTTGCTCAATATATGGTCATTCTTTTTCTCTGCACATGAGCAAGTGAATGGAGGGCATAAAATCATTGCTCTGCCAGTATCTGCACGTCTTGGGTTATATACAGTTTTGTTCTTGGAAAAACAAAAACAGCTCTTTTTAGAAAGTCCAAAAACCAGAAACTTATACAATTAGGTGGAGGGTGACTATTGGTATATAAGGCTCAGACAAAGGCGCATTACGCTTGGCTGAGTACTAAAGATTAATGCTGGGCCGTTGGGTAACATAAAGAATGTCTCAGGTTGTTGTACATTTGCAAGAGCTGGAGAAAAATATTGCTGGCCAAGTTGTTGATGCTTATGTGGATCTCGACATGGCCATTATAAAGATTGATTCCCCAAGTTCTCCCCTTTTAACAGCAAAAGTTGGCTCACATCTAGTGAGCTTTGTCCTGGAGACTGGTCAATAGCCGTTGGCAGTCCACTTTCCCTTCAACACGCTGTTACGCTGGGGATTATAAGGTCGTTCAGATTGTGCTTACAATTTGACCAAGCAATTAATTTATATCCAAATCTTTGTTTTCCTTAGTTGACTGTACTAGCACGAAAGTGTGGATGTATAATTATTACTTAGAGTGACAGTTCCTTCGCTCTTCTCTTGTTTAATGTAGCTGTGTTCATGGCACACGCGACGAGTTGGGATTTAGATGAATGCCCATGGAAAATCTACGGACAGATTCCAGTAAGGTGCAACAATGCCTGTGTTTTCGTGCCTGCCTGTGGTTGGTTTGTGTTTCCTTTTACTGTTGCATTCACATATTCAATGTTAACAATACTAGACGAGTCTCCACACATTAGCTGCTATATCGGACACCAGTTATGGTCAAACTCCCGGAATCTCTTTGTTTGTGGAGGCAAATTCTGGGGTTCCTCCTTGCAGTGAGAACTAGATGGGGTCGATGTTTAACACTATGAATGCAGACAAATCATCTCTTGTGAGCTTTGCTTTACCCGTTGATGTTATTTCAGCAGCCGACACTACGTATGTCTTCATGAATACTTTCAAGCGGTGATTGATTAAAATGAAGAACTAGAACCCCGTGCTGTGCAAGTGTGCCAGCTAAAAATGGCAAAACACTTTTTGTGTTATCATCACGAAAGAACGATTACATTTTCTTCCCTTTGTATGCTTTGTTTTTGTTACTTCTCTCTCCGGCTAAGCACTCAATATTCTACCAAAAACATATTAGTTCCAGGCCCTTGCCCCCGAACTCAACAGCAGCCGTCATCCTTCTGGTGAATGCGACACCTTGATCCTCCTCCTCCTCCTCCTGCAGCGGCCGCTTGTGGTCAGGGTTTTATTCTTCCTCTGCCTCCTCCTTTGGCTGCGGAAGACGGAGGTCCTGTGGTCCTGATGGACTCTGACGGGAAGCTCCCTACGAGAGAGGTTGCCCAAGTGATACTGGTGGGCCTTTGCCGCCAGTCTCATTTCATACTTGGGAATGCAGGACAAGCTCCTCCACTTTCAGGTGGCCAGATTCGTGCCGGTGATGCCGCCGTGGGCATGAATTTATTTCAGCAATCATAAAGCCGAAAGCCGGCCCCGCCTCCAAGCGTAAGAGTCTTGGTTAGCGGTTCAGGCCTACTCGATGATCAAGTTTGACATATGGAAAACTAGGAAACGAAAGAGTCTAAGACATGAGGCACTGTCATTTGGGATGCTGTTCACGTACACTTTAGTGAAAAACACTATGCAGTGATGATGGCATGGTGAAGAACAGAGGAAAAAGAGAAGAAAAATAAACATGAGAACTCTCTCTCTCTCTCTCTCTCTCTCTCTCTCTCTCTCTCTTCTGTATCCGTTCCACAATCTCTCGATGACCGTCCAATGAGAAGAAAAGTAAATCACGCCTGTCAATGGTAAAACCTAATCTCCATGGTATCAGTCCACACTAACCTCACCTCATTGTGATTGATGGATCAATTTCATGTGGTCCTTCCTAAACATTTCCCTTTTTACCCCAAATATCATAATCAATGGATGACCGTTTGGCCTATGCTCATAAGGAATACCCATCGCCAACATATAATAATTGATCACATTTCCGGACATTGAACATAATGACCATATATGTTTATAGATATATCTCCACATAAACATGTCCATACACGAAAAAGCTAAGTAGGGCATATTTTCTTTTCTAAAAGAAGCGAACAGACAGAGAAATACTAGACTGAAAGAAGGTCGGGTCACTCAAATTCAGTTTCTCTGCAGCAGCTTCTTGATCCATTCTTTGGCTTCCTTAATTTTCTGCTCACAGTCACTGAAAAATGCTGCCTGTTCACTCACACAATTTTCGGTCCAGCAATATGTGGCGAAATGCTCGCAATTGTTGTTGATGAGGCTGTAGTCGCCAAAAGCATTGTCCGCGTGAAGCCTGCTGGCCTTATCGACAACTTGATGGGGCAATTTGGTATTGAGTAACGTGGTACAAGTTCCTCGCCTTGCGAGCTTAAACCCTAGTAGTGGCCACCCGTATTCATACCGGTGAAGGGATTGGAGTCTTTTGCCGTCCTACCGAAAGCAATTGAGACAAGTTTTGACAACTCCATGATTGATGCTCTTCTGATATCCACATTCTGGGCAAGGAGCTTGCCTATGGCTAGTCTTGGAAGGTGATGAAAATATAGTTTTTGGGCTCTGTGTTCGGGTGAAATGAATTACAGAGCTGTCGCCGACATAAATACCTGCCATACGTACGTACAAACCAGTAAAGAATCAAATCTAGTTTGACCTAAAAGGTTTAGAAATCTAAACAAATTTATGAACTTTTGTTTGGCACGACAGAAACCCAAAGATATTTCTGCTCAAGAAAAGACACAAAGTTTCCACGCGCTTTTAGTGCGAGGACAGCATCTAAAAAGTTAAAAAAGACCATTTTCCCCATATAACCCCTGAATCTGGTGATGGACTTTTAAAGCCAGTGCGGACTTTTGGAGTAGTTGAGCTGCTTGTTGATCATCTGGCTTTAATCTTGTTGACTAGTCCAGACGTCTCGTTGTTAGTCCTGATTTGTCGAAGTTGAAAAGGACTCCTTTTGTAATGCATATCCACAAAAGTCAAGGTCCGAAAGAACACATGCTACGGTCGAAATAAATTTTAGTGAACATTATTTCTATGTTTGCTTCTGTTCTGCATCCTTGCTATAAATAATTAATATAGTCTGGCCTTCAAAATTAATTACGGTCTTTCAACAAAAGAATCATGCAGTTTTTCCATTTCATTCTCATTCCGTAATTTTGTTTTTTTTTTTTGGCTTTTAGCTCATTCGGCTACATGTTTTGCAGCCATCTGAGTCTCTTTTTCTAAGTACAATCATTACAGTCTCATTTGTGAATGGAAAACTACCATAGAAAAATTTCATGAGAGAGTGCTTCCGATAGACCATTTTAAACGAGTCGATGTTCATTAATGTTTTATGGCTGTGCAAATAAAGAGAATAGGATTTTTGTAGTTTTCACATGAGATGGACGTTGTAGTTTTCACATGAGATGGACTCATCGTTGGGATAGAGATTTTAGTCGTTTTCAGTTGACTCGTCGTTGGGTGTCAAGCCAAAATCCGAGTAAAATTCTCTCTCTCTCCCCGCAAAGAATTCTATAGTGTTATTAGAACCTATCAAGCCTTTTTCTCTGGCCAGATAGCATGTTTGACTGAACTCAGTTATGAATTGTCTTGATATAAAAGAAAAGGAAATGAGAGGAGAGTGAAACCGTGGGGGTGGATTAAACTCAACGCTGATATAGCCTCGAAAGGTGATAGCTGCCGCTCGTCCCAGGATTCTTCGAGAGAGGGAATTGATCATATCATTCATTCTGGGCTGAGGGGAAGTGTTTAAGTTTGGCATGGCAGAGATAGTATGAGAAATTGGACTCACAAGCCATCCATCGTGAGAGCGAGCAATCGGAGAAATCAGATTTAATTTGTTATTAGAACTTTTCACGCCTTTTCTCTGGCGACAGAAAACAGATTTGAATTGCCTTGAAATGAAAGAAAAACGGTGGGGAAGGATTGAACTCAACACTAATGGAGCATCCAAAGCCAAAGGTAAACCGGGTGGAGCTGCAGCTCGACCCACGATTCTTTGAGATGAAAAGTGGGGATTGATTGTATCATTTACTTCGGGCTGAGGTTGGTTTGGGAGAATAGTATGAGAAAGTGAAGTCCACAAACCACAAGTGCAGATATTAACCAGTGTACTTCATTTAACACTGAGAAGGAATTGAAAGGCAAGAATTTTGATCTCTGAAAAAAGATTAATGCGCAGTCACCCAAATGTCCACTTGCCTGTTGATCTTGTTTTATATCGTCCCCAGCAGGATAGTGACCTTTGCTGCAAATATACTATATTTGCTTTGGGAGAGAAAGGAGAGAAAATCATGGGGAGAGGAAGAGTAGAGTTGAAGAGGATGACACCAAGATGAACAGGCAGGTGACATTTACTACGATTAATTTGCATCTCATTTGGCTACACATCTTTGTAGTCATTTATTCTCTTGTGGCTTCAATTTCGACGAACCATCCGCTAGAAATATTTTACTTTCTGCTGAGGCTTCTAGGTGCTGTTGGAAATGGAGTTGATCAGTGAAAACTGATCGGCTAAAGAGCAAAAATATTCAACAGAAAAAGGAGGAGGAAAAAAAAAGGACTAGTGCAAAATCAGGAAGAAGACGAGAACTCACCATGATGGCTGTATAATACATACAACCCATATCTATAAACGTGATCCCCAAGTTTGAGATCCTCAGGTCTCACCACTTTCCACATCAACTGCATCAATATCGTCAATACCTTGTTGATGATCGTCATCACCATTTTCTCTTGTGGCCCTTTTTCACTCTACCGGACTTGTGCTCGAGCTGATTTACCTGCAAAAAAATTCCCCAAACTGAAGATTATTGCAGTGAAGAGAAGAACAAGAAAACTCAGATGAGGAAGCTAAAAAGATCACCTATGCTGCCAAAAGGTCGATGACAGGGATGATGAATACGGTCCACTGAAGAGAGGAAAGGAAAAGGAAGAAGTGAGTAAAAATGAAGTGGGGGAGATTGGGCGATGACGATGAGGTTATGGTATGAGGATGCTTCAAGTGTTCGTGTGTGTGAGACAGATGGCGTCGACCGAAGAGAGAGGAAAGGAGAAGGAACAAGTGACTGAGAATGAACTAGGGCACAGTGGGCGATGGCGATGAGGTTATTGTATGGGGATTATTTAAACCTGTGAGAGACTCAGAGATATGGCGTCCACAGAAGAGAGAGGAAAGGAAAAGGAAGAAGTGAGTGAGAATGAACTAGGGGAGAGAGGGCAATGGCCATGAGGTTATTGTATGAGGGTTCTTCAAGTTTGTGTGTGTGTCTCTCTCTCTCTCTGAGAGACGGCGAAAGAGAGAGGAAAGAAGAGGAAGTGCCTGAGGAGGAGAGTAGGCGATGGCGAAGAGGTTATTGTATGAGGGTTCTTCAAGTTGGTGTGTGTCTCTTCAAGTGTGTGTGTGTGTGAGAGAGATGGCTGAATAGAGAGAGGAAAGGAAGAGGAAGAAGCGAGTGAGAATGAACTGGGGGAGAGTGGGCGATGGCGATGAGGTTATTGTATGAGGGTTCTTCAAGTTTTGCGTGTCTTTTCGAGATGGCAGAAGAGAGAGGTGGCGATGATGTTATTGTCTGGGGGTTCTTCAAGTTTGTTTGTGTCTCTTCAAGTGTGTGTTTGTGAGAGAGATAGCGGAAGAGACAGGAAAGGAAGAGGAAGAAGTGGGCGAGAATGAACCAGGGGAGAGTGGGCGATGAAGATGAGGTTATTGTATGAGTGCTCTTCAAGTTAGTGAGAGAGAGAAATGGCGGAAGAGAAAGGAAAGGAAGAGGGAGAAGTGGCTGAGAATGAACTGAGAGAGAGTGGCGATGGCGATGAGGTTATTGTATGAGGTTTTTTCAAGTTTGTATGTGTCTAGTGTGTGTGTGTGTGTGAGAGAGAGAGAGAGAGAGAGATGGCCGAAGAGAGAGGAAAGGAAAAGGAAGAAGTGACTGAGAATGAACTGGGGGAGAGTGGGCGACGGCGAAGAGAGAATAGAGAGGAAAGGAAGAGGAAGAAGCGGGTGAGAGTGGCGATGGCGATGAGGTTATTGTATGAGGGTTTTCAAGTTTGTGTGTCTCTTCAAATGTGTGAGAGAGAGAGAGAGAGATGGCGGAAGAGAGTAAAAAAAGAGAGGAAGAAGTGGGTGAGAATGATGAATTGAGCAATGGTGATGAGGTTATCGTACGAGCGTTTTCAAATTTGTCTCTTCAAGTGGGGGTGAGGGAGAGGCGGCGGAAGAGAGAGGAAAGGAAGAGGAAGAAGTGGGTGAGAATGAACTGCGGGGAGAGTGGGCGATGGCGATGAGGTTATTGTATGTGGGTTCTTCAAGTGTTTGCCCTCTCTTCCAGTGTGTGTAAGAGAGAGAGGTGGTGGCTGACCACTTGTGTCAACGGCGGCTTGACCGGTGGCGGCAGAAAACAAACTCACTTTGATGCTGCAAACGCGGCCGGCTCTCTGCACATACTCCAGCTCGTCGGTCACAGGATCATAGCACGAGAGGCTCTCCAAGTACTTGAGCACCATCTTCCGGCCACAACAGCCCCCAACCTCAAGGAACCAGTGACTGCTCACCGGAAACGGCGATCTCAGCCGGACAATGTACTCCTTCACCCGCCGCCCACTCTCCTCCATCGCCAACACGTCCAAGCTCTCCTGGCGCAAGCGGTCGACGAGCCGCAGAACTCCCCGGATGTGCACCAGGTGGACGTCTCGAAGCTCCGGGTACGGAGTCGGCGCGAACTCCTCCTTCGCAGGACGAGATGATGACGCCGTCTACGCCGGCGGCTTTCCAGCGGACCCACCCGGAGGGCTAACACGGGGCTGAGGAGGCTGGGAGGGACGCTCGCGACGTCTCTCCATGACTGCGAGCCCCGATGGAGGGCCTCTGCCCTTATCGGGCGGACCCAGCGAGACAATAGCTCACCGCACGATCTTCCAACGGTCAGTCAGACGGTCGACCCGATTCCGAATTTGTGCTGGCCCCGCCAATTGTGCGGTGGTTCGACGCTCGACAGTGAGACGATTTCCCGGATCAGAGAGTTGAGGAGATAGGTCGCGCTGCGGAGGTCCTCGACCCCGTGACCCGAAGCTCTAGCTCCATGGAGCCTCGACCTCGCGCCGAGTTGGGGAGCGAAGTCACCAGCACCGCAAATCGAGGCTCCGTGCCGCAGCTCGGATCTGAGCCGGGGACTTTGGACGCCGCTCGTGGCGTACATGGTGGCGAAGTGGGGATCGTCGATGATGTCGCACCACATCGTGGGGAAGCTGAGAGGATGCTGTGGAGGAGGTCTAGAAGGGAGGGAGCCCGTCGTCGGCGTTTCACACCAAGCAGAAAAAGTAAGAAGAACGATAGGTAGATGTGGACATTGAAGAAGATGTACTCTGGTTTATCCAACTTGTTTTTCTTTAAATTAAACTTACGTGACCAACAAAATAAAGAACTGGAGTTATAAGTAAAAGAAAGAAACGATGCAGGCGCAACCGATAGTTAAATTCTTTGTAATATAAGGATGCATTATTCAAGGTAGAAAACGAATCATTTTTCCTTACATTTAACTTTTCTTTCGAAATCTAGAAACTTTTAAAAAAATTAAAAGATTAAGGTTTAAAAGATTTACGGAATACTATATCAGTATAAGAAGATTAATTTTGTTAATCAGTACAAAACTATTGAACAATGATCACTGCTGGATGTAAATGAACCACAAGAAAAGGACAAGTGCATCTGATTGGATACAAAGATGACCGTGTATGCATATACCTAGATTCTGAATTGTTCATTGGATGGCACACGAAGAAAAAGAAAAGAAAAGAAAAGAAAAGAAAAGAAAAGAAAAGAAAAAGAAAAAGAAAAAGAAAAAAAAAAGGCGATACCCTTTTACGAATGAAAATACAAAATGCGATTCGCGCATGTCTCGACTATTCGAGCACATTTTCTTGGTGTAGCATAAGGTAGACAAACCTTCAGCGCCGTCAATTCCCGCGAATATAGATAGGCTTTCTTATCTATTTATTTTGTTGGTAATGTTTTGGTGTTTGCATAATACATACGCCAGATACCAAGAAAAGCGTAATAGGACAAAAAGATTCGTTGATTGGTTAAAGAAAGAAAAAAGGGAAATTGTCGGCTGATCAAACTCTGATCTGACCAGCACCTTCTCTTAGATCTTAAATAGAATTAGGGAGTTAGAATTGGCTTCCAAACGGAGATAGATACACCAAAATACCAATAAAACCATAACATGATGATCCTTACCTAAACTAATAAATCCTAAATGAAGATGACCAAAATATCTTTGAAATCCTCGAAATAGTAAAGCTAAGAAAATAAAATAAAATTTTCGTTCACAACTATTAACCAATCTCGTGTATTCACCTCGGCTATAAAAAACGATTGTACTTTGCCATTCTATTAATTTTTTGAATCTTTGTGACCGATCCACGTACCTTTACTTGCGGGATATTTCCAAATTAGATCTTTTAATGTGGGTTGCCAAAGGCATGTAGCATCGCGAAATTGATTTTATTTTGTGATCAAAGTTTTTTTTTTCCGTAGCAACTATTTGACAACTTCCGATGCTTTGAGTAAGATGGGGTTCTTGATGATAAAATCAACTTTGTTTTGAATGATACGAGGATGACAAAATCCAGCTGCTTTCGTAAGTTTTGACTAGGAGGACCGTTGGCCGAGGAATGATATAATGTGGCCGACTAAATGAACTACAATCTTTCTCCATAGGAATTATAAAAATTTTCCAATTATATGCTCATTCCGTAAAAGAAAAGAAAAGAAAAGGAAAATTTCTGCAGCTCTTTATCTACCAATTCCGCCTCCCAGCTTATCTCTTCCTACATCATCGCCATCACCCATCAGGCCATTACATTTCATTTCTACAGCTCTTTATAAACTATCTCGCTCTCATTTGTTTTTGTGAATTGGAAAAAAAAAAAACCATAACTAGTTTTCGTGAGAGAGTGCTTCCCATCAGGCCATTTCATGTCAAACTTGTTTGATTTTGACTACTTTTTAAATGGCTAAGCATATGAACAAACTGCTGATTGTATTGTGTTGTGGTTTGATGTGAGATGGACTTGGGGGATACTGGATTTGGCGTTTCGGTCTTTTGGGGTTGACTGGTTGGAACGCAACTTGCGTGTAAAGCCAATATGTCCCAACTTAGCATGTGTGAACTCAAGAATTTAGGGTATTGAGAGTAGTGTTGGAACTATCTTCTCGTGGTGGGATGGCATGTTTGACCGAAAACCTTGTATTAATAAGAATCAAGGGTTTCCAGAGTACTTTTATAACTATCTTCTGGTGGTGGGATGTATCTCCTGGTGGTGGATGGCACGTTTGACCGAAAACCACGTATGAATAAGAATCTAGGGTTTCGAGAGTATTGTTAGAACTATCTTCTGGTGGTGGGATGGCATGTTTGACCGAAAACCATGTATTAATAAGAATCTAGGGTTTCCAGAGTACTGTTAGAACTATCTTCGGGTGGTGTGATGTATCTTCTGGCGGTGGGATGGCACGTTTGACCGAAACCCATGTTATAAGAATCTAGGGTTTCGAGAGTAATGATAGAACCGTCATCTAGTGGTGGGATGGCATGTTTGATGCCAAACCATGTATGCACCTGTAAAATTCTGTGAGATCACGGTCAATTACTTTAAAAATTTAACCTATCGAAAAAAGGTACGATTTAATATTTGAATATTTTAAGAAAATCGTCTTGAAATAAAAGAAGAACGATCGAGGGAAGTGCAAAAACATGGGATGGGTTAAACTTAACGGGAAATTTGCTCAATTAGTCCTAAAGCTATTGTACGAATGTTAATTTAGTTATAAACTTTTCGATTTTATCAATTTACTCCCAAGCATTTGCATCAAATACCAATATAATCATTTCAATCAGTTTTCGCCGAAAACCGCCAACATGGTGAAGTGTCACGTAGAACGACCGACAATGATTAAATCGTCACGTTAGAAAACTGATCGGAATAACTATATTGAAATTTCGCGTAAAAAATTAAAATTAAATTAGCTAAGCTGGAAAATTTATGATTGAATTTATTTATACATATAATAAGTTTAGGGTTGAATGTATAATTTTTCCTAAAACTTAACACTAATGGGACATCTCGACCCGGAACTCTCGAAGACTGAAAGCGGAGATTGGTTTTCGTCATTCATCTGGGGCTAAGGGAACTGTTTAAAGTTTGACTTCGGACAAAAAACGGTCCGTCCAGCAGCGGTTTACAATCACTGCGGTGAAGAGAGGGGCGCTTAAACTTGAGGACGAAGCTAACGTGATTGATCCTACCTAACGTTGCAACACCGGACAAGTGGCAGGTGCCAAAAGGTCGTTGACAGACGATGGGGATCTGAGTCAGGGGCTTCTAGAAAATGCAGGAGAGAGGGGAGAGGGAGAGACTCACACACGGGCTGACACAAGTGACCATCAGTTGATGTTGGTCATGCGGCGCAGTTCGAATGTCATGCGATGGAAATTGGAAAGTGCAATCAAGACAGATATGAGATATGCTCTAACCGCGGCTAAATTATGCAATAATGGTTCGTTTGTAGCCGACACGCCGTTAATTTCGTCACGGTTGCCAAAAGTCATATCTCGGGCAAGTTCCACGAGGAATTTCATGAAGACAACCGAGAGGCAAGCCAGGTTTTTGAAAAATTGTCCTAAATTACTAAATATATCGTACGGCGGCCAATTCAGCTCCAAATCATTTGGTTGTATTGATTTATTCTTAAATATTTTGATAACTTATCAATTTGATTTTAAACCTTTAAATTGTGTCAATTTAATCTTAATTTTTTTTTATGATTTACCAATTTAGTCCTAACCTTTTGGCGATTTGCCAAATTTAGCCATTTTAGATTTTGATCGAAAATCGCTGACGTGGCGATCTAAGGGAAAATTACCAAAAAAGTCCTAAACCTTTTGCAATTGTGCCAATTCAGTCCTAAACCTTTTTTTTTTGCCAATTCAGTCCTAAACCTTTTACGAATAAGCCAATTCAGTCCATTTGGCCGGCCGGCTGACGTGGCGCCGGCCGGCATCCACGTGATAATATTTTAATATTTTTTTAATATTTTCGAATTTTTTTTTCTTTTTTCTTTTTTTTTCCTTCTCCCCCTTGGCTGTCCGGCCAAGGGGGAGCCTCGCCGGCGAGGGCCCAGCTCCGGCGAGGCGAGCTGGGCCCTCGCCGCAGCTGGGCGAGCTCGCCCAGCCAAGGCGAGCTCTGCCTCGCCGGAGCTGGGCGAGCTCGCCATGGCAGGGCGAGCTCCGCCTCGCCAGATCTGGGCGAGGGCGGAGCTCGCCCAGATCCGGCGAGGCGGAGCTCGCCATGGCTGGGCGAGCTCCGCCCTCGCCCAGATCCGGCGAGGCGGAGCTCGCCATGGCTGGGCGACCTCCGCCTCGCCGGAGCTGGGCGAGCTCGCCCAGCTGCAGCGAGGGCCCAGCTCGCCTCGCCGGAGCTGGGCCCTCGCCGGCGAGGCTCCCCCTTGGCCGGACAGCCAAGGGGGAGAAGGAAAAGAAAAAAAAAGAAAAAAGGAAAAAAAATTCGAAAATATTAAAATATTATCACGTGAACGCCGGCCGGCGCCACGTCAGCCGGCCGGCGGCCACGTCAGCGCCGGCCAGCCAAATGGACTGAATTGGCTTATTCGTAAAAGGTTTAGGACTGAATTGGCCAAAAAAAAAGGTTTAGGACTAAATTAGCACAATTACAAAAGGTTTATAACTTTTTTGGTAATTTTCTCGGCGATCTAATTAGCGCTGGCTATTTTACGAGGTACGGCCAACACTGACATAAATAATTTTTATAATTTTAAATTTTTTCTTTTCTTTTCTTCCTTATTCCCCTACACCGGCCTTGAAGACCCATCATGGCTCTACAATGGCTTTACTTAGGTTGTGCTCTAATAAACCAATGTCTGATCTATGTCAACATGCATGGCATGGACTTGGTGCAACCTTACGTCTTTCATGGATGCTAACTCGTGCCTCCTCACCGAAAAATAAAACAAAGCAGTCGGTCCTTCCAGCTGGCTTTGACCATTCTTTAAGCAGAAAGAAAATCTGCTTTGAATAGAACTTCTAAGTTGTAGCTTTCTTACTTTATATAGCTGAAAGATTCCAAACGACTCCAATTGCGAAACCACGAATGTTCATTGGATTCACTGAAAGGAAACGAACAACAAAGGGATTAATTTACACAGAGAACACCTAATTCTTGAGGGATCCGTGAGGCAAGACTTATCGGCGGACATTTGCCATACCAGAAAAGGAACATAATCGTCGTCAATGGGTGCCAGGGCCAGGGACCCGTAACTGAGAGATGCCACGGACGGTTCAACTTTCATGATAGTTTCATTAGAATATGCTTAAGGCGAAGAGAAGGTGGGCCAGGTAAAACCTTAAAAAAAAGAAATTTCAGGCATTTGATGTTACGCTCTTAAGCCTTGGCTGTCCAGAGGTTGAAATCGACAATGGATATTATGCTCCAATCATGTTAGCCGAAAGGCCGAGAAAGGTTCTTTACCAGTCGATTTCATTAGCCTCCCACCTATACATTGAAAAGAGCTTCAACTATTCAGAAATTTACAACACCGAGCAGAACATGGGCTGGCACATCCGATTAAAGATATACGAGATCATAACCTGTCATCCTGGAAAAGGTTTCATTGCGCTATTGTCCTACAAAGTATCTCTGCTGTCGAGTAAGCACCATGCATACAAGTGTGGATGAAGCATTTCCTCTCTTAACTCGAATCACTACAACAATGCTCGCTGCCATACATCAAAGAAATCACATAGGCCAAGCAAAAATATCAGAGGAAGTGTCTGAGAATATGACCCCGACCTGGATCACGATCAGGACAATGTGCAATCCGTGCCTCTGTGAATGTGCTAACACAAAAACAGGACACAAGCTCTTCGCACTATAGTGAGGTAGAAACATCAAGCCTCATTTGCTCGAGAGCCTGAACAGCCGTATGCTCGATCTATCATATGATTGCATGTAAGGAAGCAAACTAGCGGGTTGAAGAGTTCCGGTCAGGTCAGCAATGGCAAGGTTTGCCTCATCAACTAAAGCAAGGAAATGATCAAAAGTATTGGCATTGCGGATGACAGACGAAATGTAAGCGATCGGATGCTTGGTGGGACTGGCATTTCCTGCATTGTCGCAAGCTGCCTCAATATCCTGGGAATTGTATCTATCGGTGTAATCATGTGAACCGCCAATTGCACTGTCACAACCAGCTCTCGGGAATCGCGAAGATGACTTTGATTTATCCACAAGAATGGAGAGCAAACGCACAAGGTGTGGCAGGCACAACGGATCGTATATCACGTCAGCACCTAAACTGTAGAAAAAGAGAAATTACGCCTTCACTGATTGGTGAAGAGAAAACAACCGAATATCTCACATAAGCTCAACTGAAGAAGTGTGTTGGTGGAGAAACTTCTCACATTATATCCGGTAGCAATCCCTGAAGTACACTCTCAGATGCACATTCCCAAGGCAGGTGTAAACATTTTACCTGGGGCGAGAAAATGATATCAATTTCAGTTCTTATTCCTCCAATTTGTGCACGGTCAAACTGCATCAGGATCCACATGATTGCAAAAGACGAATATTTTTTGGATGGACCTCATTCAAAGCCATGTTTTTCTTGAGAGAATCAACTTTTTCAATAAAAAAGGACAAACCACACTGCTATCGAGGTAACCAAAGGACTAAAGGGGAAGTCGCGCGGCAGGACTACTCTTTTATGCTAAAGGCATTATCATAACGATGTTCGCCACACCAATGAAAGAAATATCTATTATGGGATCCAAGAAGGAGAACTCTGGGGTGTGCGTATGAAATATGACACTAAAAACTTGAAAAATTGCGCGCTTAGGGTGGAATGTGCAAGGACAATGACATGATCACTCACGGAATCTAAACATTCCAAAGTCACTGGCTCATCATCTTCCGTGCTCATTTGATTGATCTTCAAATTAAGCTTCATGTTGCTTAGAGTTGATAGGTCGCCATCACTTAATATTACCTGCATGAATACGGTCAATTTCTAAACTGCTAGTCATGTATCATCATGAAACCATGTCCGGCATGTTCAGCGAAGTTTGCATATGTGTTGAAGGACAGATCACTAGTTTCACAACTAAATCAGCTTTTGATATCCAGCTCATAGGAACAAGAACAATTCCAAGAACCAAGTACAGCAAAAGAGTTGCTTGCCCAAGCCATAGCGAGCACAACCCTAGCATATCTACATATACTGATTGATGGAATAAGAACAATGCATAAACATATGAAGGTTCAAGTAAAAGAGAAAAACCTAAGCAGAAAGGAGCTTGAAGCTCAAGGATAGTACCTTGGAAGCTTTCACATGGGAGAGACAGATACCAACTAAGCCAACCCCTGAGCCAACCTATGTCCAATATTCTAGTCAGTACCTGAAATCAGTTCTAGCACATGACATATAAAATTAAAACAGATCGAACTAATCAGATAAAGCGGGAAAGGAATAGAAGGCCAAGTGATTGTCTCTGTGGTGTTCCATAGACTACTGGATCTGATTCATCAGATTGTTACTACAGAAAATTAAACAATAAGGTTGGCAAAACTTTTAAAACAGATGTCTATAACAAAACCAAACCTAACGTGAATAAATCAAGAAAATTGAACCCATAACACCAATATTTATTTGAAAAATCCGATGCACTTTGGACAGCTTACTTCAAAACATGTTTTGCTGGAGAACATATCCGGAAAGGAAAGTATGAACTCTGACAAAAATAGACTGGCTGGCCAGATCGAGCACCTGATGAGAGAAAGGACTGAAAGCTAATTTCAGTCGGCACATGAATCCACACAATGCATGAAGCAATAAACCATCTGTGATTAAAGCCGTCTCCATATCTAATATAAAATCGTGCTCTTTTACCCAAAAAAAAAAAAACAAAAAGTATGCATCCACGCCTAATCTAGCTGAACAAAACCAAGCAAGCATATGACCCAGGACAAGCATTCAGTTCTTAAAAAATATACATGATTCAATTCCATACATACCCTGTATCTCCTTCAAGCATGTTGAGCGAACAATGCAGTGGAACCACCAATTTCCTTACCATTGCATCCTCACAACTTACATCTACGAAATTATTAGCCAAAGATTCAGATGATGCATAAAAACAAATATAACTCAAGCAAACAAAAAAAAAACCTGAAAAAAGAAAGTTACCATCTGGAAAAAGAAAAGAAATATATTTCAAAGCCCTCTCAGTCCCTTTGACTGCATTTTCATCCTAATGAAAAAAGACTTTGTCATTGGTAGCTTGAGGATTAATAAATAAACCAGGAGAAACGGGACACGTTATTCTGAAAGAAAAATTTAACAATAATGAGCTTTACCTTTAAAGAAGTCGTGAACTCGGTGTACAGTTCATACAATTCATCTAGCACATCATCACGATTAGACTCAATTTCCAATATGAGCTTCTTCACAAAGTTTTTCAAGTACGGAGCATGACACTTGCCAATCTGCAACAACACGCCGCCTGTTCAGAGAATCAAGCAGTAACAGTCTTTCACAAAAATAATGCAGCAAAAACAGATGGCAATGAACCTGGTACTGAATAACTAATACATGAGCTAGTATTTATAAGTTAGATCAACAACTCCAATAGTAGGCTTAGTAGCAACAAGATGAACAACTTCCATAGAAACATATAATCATTTCGGCCAGTCTATGTGGTGTCAACGAGTACAAGAACATTCACTTCAGCAGATATGACACAGAGGAAATACAAAAGATTTTTTTCTTTCACGTATTTCCTAAACCAACATCAACATGTGACCTGAACTTAAAAGACACTTCAGTTGAGACAACTTTTTCTTTTGTTTTTCGTTTTGGGTTCTCAAGTTTGGGAAAAGCTCTCAATCAAAACTTACAGCTTCACTGATGCAATGATCCCAAACGAACCTCTGAGCATCCACCGTCACGGACCCACCACCGAGCGATCTGGGTTTCGAACAGAAGAGACAATTGCTTCAAATTCAATGCCCACAGAATCTAGAGAGTCTAAAGAACAGGCGAAAAGGAGTATCTTTATGGCAAAAAAACATAAAACTGGTGAGCTCGGCGAAGCGCGCGCCAAGAGGATGACAGAGAAGACGTTACCTCGCGTGGGATATCACGCAGCCAGTGGGTTCCATGGCGAGAAACGCAGAGACCAAATGGAGGCTCGCAGTTTGGTTCTCCATTTGTTCAGGAAATATTTCTTCTCTGCAACACCCTCGACAGGAGTTATGAGCAGCAGCAGCAGCAGCGGAGGGAGCCGGCGAGAAGCGGAGGATGGGGTTTGGATCGGGTTTTCGGGTCTGGGTCGGGCTTGAAAAATGAAATCTCGAATCTGATTATTTAAGGTATAAGGAAAATCCCAAATTCATCCGAAACTCATAAAAAAAACAGATAAAAACTTAGCTCTAATTCCAAAAAAAACACCAATTTTTACTCGAGTCCCAAATCCGGTCTCTATGAAGTGAAATTTTTAAATTATTCGAACCGGATTTGGGATTTAAGTGAAAAAACAGACTCTTTTTGGATTTTCGTTTTCAGATCTATAAAATTACATAAATAAACTTATCTCTTTTTAGAAGAACTAGGGTATTTAGGAGATAAGCTTAAGCAAATTCCAATTTATGAGATACTCAAAAAAATGAATTGTGATTTTTTTTATTGGATGATTTAAATTTATATAGAGGGACGAAGACACATGTTCATTAGATTTAAAGTTCACTTATTATGCATAGTTAAATTTTTTCAAAGCATAAGTTTGCAAGAGAGTTCGGTAACTTTATTTAGATACTTTTATCAATCTTTGACAGATTCTTTTAGTATACTAATTAATTGATTTTATTCAAATGTAAAAGATAAGTCAAACTATTAATAATCATGGCATGAGAAAAGACTTAATTTATTGGAAATATCTCCATTGTTGCATAAGCATATTATAGAAAATATATACAGATACATGTAAAATATTTCTGGACTAATGGACTTGTTGTGTTTATATGATTAATTCTTAGACAGAAAAATGACATTAAAATTCGCAAATGCATAATTTACATTGACTTATATATGGAAAATGTACAGCATTTTTTTTAAAAAAAGCACACTTTTACTTTTTTTTTTTGGTTGGGAAGCATACCTTTACTTATAAATGGAGATACTGCCATGAGTATAAATCATATTATACGGTGTGCCCTTCCTTTTCTTTGATTGTTTTCCCCTATTCCTTTTCTTTTTGTCCCCGAACGCTCCAAGTAATTTTCAAACATTTTTCTTGATTTTTCCATATTCTATTTTCCATGTCAAAAGTATTTTTTGCTGCCCTTGCAAGGAAAATCTTGCTTGCAGAATGGTGGCCACCTTGCTTACTCAAATTCTCAAACGCTTTTCCAAAATTTCATTTTTGCTTTTTGCCCTTTGATTACTAGGATTGCTAACAGGCTAGCTAACAGCAGCTGTTTTCCATTACTTTCTTACCAAAAAAAAAGAAAAAAATATCCCAGGCCTTGGAATTACAAAATATTAGAGAATTAACTTAGGTAGTTCTGGTGGATACTTTGGAAGTTGGACATCAGTAAATATGGATCGGTGCGTCGTCGATTTCAGCATCTGAATAAAGTGATATACACGGTATATCTTTGTTCCGTACTCGTTTTAATAATAAGGTGAATTACATATCGTATTCTCTATCATCTCATTTTTTTAAAGTACAAAAAAAATAATTTCATGGACCATGTTTCTCAGATTATTAATTTAGCTACAAATGCAATGACCATGAGCTGGTCGGAGATTAGTCAACCACAGCAAAATCACAACTAACCTTTGCAGTTTTGCTGAGGTGCTTATAGCTGAATTGTATCCACCAGGGGCAGTTTAGTCACTTGAAAGGACAGTGGCAGAATCGTAATTTAAAGGAAAAAGGAGTAAATCTTTTGCTTAGGGCATTCATGTTGCCACCTCCATTGGCTTGAAGCAATCCCTCACTGTTCACATAAATACCAGCCCAAAAGGCCCCATTGCAAAAGTTATCACACACACAACAACAGCACAAGACCCCCCCCCAAAACAGCCATGCCCACCAAAATCCTCCCTCTGTTCCCTCTGTTCCAAGTTCTCTTCTCATTTTCCTTCTTCTTGCCTCTTGCAACCTCCACTGACTTCAATTTCCCAGCTGTTTTCAACTTCGGGGACTCGAACTCCGACACCGGCAACCTCGTCGCGGCGCTCGGCATCCGCTTGGACCCTCCCAACGGGCAGACTTACTTCAAGGCCCCGTCGGGGAGATTCTGCGACGGCCGTCTCATCGTCGATTTTCTCAGTAAACTAGTTACCCATCATTCACTTGGAAAAATGCATATTGCATGCTTAGTAAACTAGTTACCCATCGTTCACTTGGAAGAATGCAGATTGCAGGCTGCTCATGCCGTCCATATGCTTGTACTGTTGGAGATGATTGTTTTCAGCTATATTTGTGGAGTTTGTGGTCTGTGAGCTCAAACTAGCAAACAAGAATTGAGTCACATGCGTCTACCGTGAATAGTGAATGAATATTCTTTTCTTTTTTTGGTCGAAAAATAGTGGATAAATATTAAACATGTGAAAAAACAGTAAATTGTCTCCTGCATGATGGTTGTCCTACGAAAAATGCGAGTAAAGTTCTGCGGCATAAAAGATATTATTCTAATAGACTAACATTATCAAAGTAGTTATGTAGAGAATAGGGGAAATAAGATAAGATTTTGTGGAATTCTACCCTCTAGTCGGTGAACAAAGACAGAAAACATGAAGACTTTTCTTCTTAAATATCTTATTAAGTGGGTTTCCTTCATAGAAAGCAACCTAGACCCATAATAAAAGAAAGCATTTCTTTTCTAATCATGAGAGGGGACCATGAACTACATGTTGTTGGTAACTAACATTAAAGAGAAAACCACAAGCTTCCTGCACCACCATCCATGGCCGCCAGGACCTGCATTGCCACCTTGGCTTTGCTCTGTTTATTGCCTCTTGGCAACTCGATCCATCTCTTCGACTTCCCTGCTGTCTTCAACTTCGGCGACTCCAATTCCGACACGGGTAATCTCATCGCGGCTGGGATCGAGAGCCTCAACCCTCCTAATGGCCTGAGCTATTTCCAGCAGCCGTCCGGGCGATACTGCGATGGCCGTCTCATCATCGATTACCTGAGTAAATCACCAATCAATGCAAGAACAACGCTTTTGATGTTGCTTGGATTCTCTGTTTCAATTTGTTGGTGTCATGTCATTGTTTGTTCTATTTCTTCATTCTGCTCATGCCTTGCTGTTGCTGCTGCTATTTATTATGTTTCTTTTCTATTATCTAGACGGAATTTGCTTTCGAGAACAGAAATTGAACGCGTCTTGTTTGATGCTGCAGTGGATGCAATGGACCTTCCATTCCTAAATGCCTATCTAGATTCAATCGGCATGCCAAATTTCCGGAGAGGTTGCAACTTTGCAACGGCGGCGTCAACTATACTTCCAGCGACTGCAACATCACTGAGCCCATTTTCATTCGGAGTTCAGGTGTCTCAGTTTCTCCGTTTTAAAGCCCATGTGCTCGAGTTGCTGGCCAAAGGTTTTTAATCTTTTTCTTTTCTTGTTTTCCCTCAACTTCACAAAAAGCTTTGCCGTCAATAGCCATTGACAATTTCTGTTCCAGGTAAGAAGCTTAACAAGTATCTACCAGCAGAAGATTACTTTGCAGGGGGCCTTTACATGTTTGATATAGGACAGAATGACCTTGCTGGTCCATTTTACTCCAAGTCGTTGGATCAGATACTCGCCTTGATTCCCACAATTCTCGTAGAATTTGAAAATGGATTCAAGGTACATTTCATCCTGATGACAGCATGTTCATCGTTCTTTTAACTTCACACACACCCGTTTCATAATTTTGACATATACAGGAATTCTATCCAAGGATGTACATAATCAGGAATGAACCTAGCATAGAAGATAAAAATGTATTCTGCTCCAATTTACTTTGCTGTCTTGTTACAGACATTGTATGATCAAGGGGGTAGAAATTTTTGGATACACAACACGGGTCCTCTTGGATGCATAACTCAGAACGTTGCAAGGTTTGGGACTGATCCATCAAAGCTTGATGAGATCGGATGCGTCAGCGGACATAACCAAGCAGCTAAGCTTTACAACTTGCAACTCCATGCTCTATGCACGAAATTGCGGGGCCAATACACTGATGCAAATATCACATACGTTGATATTTTCTCAATAAAGTCCAACCTCATCGCCAATTATTCCCGCTACGGTAAGTCGCGGCCTGCAATTGCCTCTTCCACAATTTCATCCATGGCATATTACATCCTGCCAGTTCCTAGATTTGTGATTGCGTAAGAGAAGAATTAAGGTCTCATGGTTGATTTGGAACATCTATGGCTGGTTTGTGACAACAAGATTCTTCATCTTGAACTTGGATGATTAATTTATAGAAGATTGAATCTGGGAAGAAAGATCAATTATTCTGTAATGTCTTTAACAGGATTTGAGCAACCGCTCATGGCGTGTTGTGGCTATGGGGGTGCACAACTGAACTATGACAGCAGGATTTCTTGTGGACAAACAAAGGTTCTTAACGGGACCACAGTCACGGCCAAAGCATGCGATGACAGCACCGAGTATGTCAATTGGGATGGGATTCATTACACCGAGGCTGCCAACCAGTTCGTTTCCTCTCAAATACTAACAGGAAGATACTCAGATCCGCCTTTTGCAGACAAGATGCCTTTTGCAATGAAGCTCAAGTTCTGAAGGATGATCATCCTCTACAGCTTTAAAAATTTGACATTTTCTCAGCATCTGTTGGACACGAAAATCCTAAAAGCCACACATGATAGTCAAATGACAACTCATGTATTTGAGTGATTACTGATTTGCTATATGCTAACAGAGTATGATGCACTCGACAATTTGTTGTAATCATTCGACTCGGTGCAATGCAATCTAGTGGATATCTATGGTTTAATACAAGTATGCAGGGCTGGAAAGAGCTTCTACTTGTGGATCCGCTCAAACAATGAAGTTTCATGCATGTATAATTTCCCATTGTATACTGCAAAAATGTATACTGAAGAAACAAGACTTTTTCCGACCAAAAAAAAAAAAACAAGACTGTTTCAGTTAGAGAACACAAAATAAGATACTTATGATACTGCTCAGATGCCAAAACCATAGTGTCCTCTGATGTGCAAGCTTCTCAAACATTTATCTATAGTATCATTATGTTCAGAACTGTGGTTGTTGAACATGCTCCTTCTAAATCAGTGCAGGAGAAATTCAGAGAAGTATTAGCAAATAAAGATATAAATTTGCTCATTTTTTGGAGACATAAGCATAATATTGTGCCATTGGGACGACAAATGCAATTACCAACAAACCACCAACTACAAGACTAAATTGCCCCCTTTTCTCCTCAGTTTCTTCCCTGGTCTTGAAATTGGATTCTCTCTTGTTGTCCTTGGTTGCAGGCCCGCCTGGATCCGGGAGCCCATCAATGGCAGCGACTAGCCGTTTGGCACTGCTAAAAACTGCTTCATTGTACTTCTCTTCTGTTGCCAATACTGCAATGAATAAACCAGTAGTCTGATTATCAGTACTGCAGCATCAGGGAGCAGAACCCAGCTTCCTCTTTAAGTGAGGAATGTATACATTCTCGTAAAAATCTTAGCATAGGCTGATATGGGCTCCATTAACTTAAAACATCATAACACCCCATTAAACACAATTTTTTTTACTTTTTGGTACATGCAAACCCATTTGTACTAATGGAAGCGTCTCCTAGGATATGGTGAAAGAAACTAGCAAGAATCTCTAATAACTCGACATTTGGACAGAATAAGGCAACTTTGGCCTTAAAATATGGGCACATTTGATGTATGTCACCGACATTATTGCATGCGTGAGAAGGGTAACTCTAGATTCAGATGCTTATAGAACACAGCAAGGATTATTAAGAGGATCATCCTTGTTGGAAATTTATTCTCCACAAGCGGCTGTCAACAAAGGACAAGCATAGCACCTAGTAGACAAGAATTTCTCAAATTCAATAGTCAACCACAAACTTGGATTTTCTGACCCATTGACCATTAGAGAAAGCAGCCACGGACTGTAAATCACATGCGAGAAAGTGCAATCTTACCTGGAAGATTTTCTGAGACGGTTGCATCGAGGATATTATCTCCGACAGCCTTGATGAACTCAGGGCCTCCTGTGATTGCTCCTTCCTTTTGACTAGTGATAAGAACAACAATGCCCTTGTTGTTGCCCTCTTCCACTGTCGGATACCACTTCTCCAAAACTTGATCAGCATACTCAAAAGCATCAGCTTTACTCTGCAGCAAAATCAAGATTTACTTCTCCGCATAATCTCATAATGAACTATCATCCTCTTGCTGTGCACACACAAAATGAAGTGGGAGCTGCTTAAAAGAAATGACTCAGCCTAGGAAATTATACAAGTATGCAGAGAGCACTGATATGCTCACTGGTCAATAATCCCATGAGCTTTCAATATTTTCAAGGAAAAATTCTAGGTGTAAATGGTGTACAAAATCGGTATACTGTGGCAAATTCTAACCAGGAGTTGAATATGTCCGCCTTGATTGAATACCCACCGGTATTTTGCCACGCCAGTAAGAATACTAAGGCACTATTCTACTTTCAAGTGGCTCATACGTCAGATCAAGTCGTGAACACCCTGTGGTGAAGCTTCCATCTCAATGATGAGATCGGTTGAAATGCGAATAAAGATAAGTCTATATGCTACGTTTGAGTGCCATTATATGTCACTCCTATACATCGAATTTATCTTTCTAAGTCAATTTCATCAGGATAGGAAATGAAAGGGAGTATATTTGCAATATAAAGGTTACAATAATCTGCACTCGCCAGACACAAAATGGCTTAAAATTAACAGAATGTAATGCCACAGAACTTACAGTCAGCTTTCGGACAGTGATGAAGTTGATTCTGAGGTTCTTCCTCGACTCCACATCAGACAACAACCGTTTCAAGTCAGACTTTGTGACCCGGCTGAGAACTCCAGCATCATCAACGACATAAGACTCCTTTGGTGGTCCCTCGCTGATTACATCAAACTCAGAAGCCAATGCAGGACTGTCTAAAGATAGAGGGCAAAAGTTGAGTGCCAGAGTGAGAGCTAGAGCTGCTAGTCCTTGTTGGGCATGAGAGAACCAGTTCCTGGTCTCACTGAATGATGGGTTTTTTGACTCAATATGGTGTCTTTTGAGGATGCAAGAGATGGGTTTGGTGCAAAAGAGAGTGCTTGATCTGGGTTGGGGAGATTTCGAAGAAAAGCCTGGTTTGGGAGTGATGAGTGGAGAGAGTGAACGAGGAGAGAGAATGGTCTCCATAACTAAGAGATCAAACGGCCTTCAGAATCTGTGAATCATGACAAAGAGAGGACAATACATAGCAAATTCTTCAGATTGCTCGCTGTGCTCGTTGTGTTCCTGGTTTGTGTTGGTTTCAGATTTTGGGTGGATGACGTTTGTTCGTGTTTGGATTTTTGGCTGATATTTGGTGGAGGATAGCGTCTGCGTTGTTAGCCATGGAAAGAGTTGAGGGCTTTTTGGTCCACTTTGCAGAACCCATCGATGTCATTTTGGCAGTTAAAGTTAAGAGGTTAGGAAAACAGCTTGAGGCCTCATTTTGTGTATTGGATAATGCCTCTGTTTAAATGAGCAGACATTATTCCAACTACAGAAACCGAAATCTTGATCTCCACATTAAACACGGTTTACCGATTCTTGGTAAATTATGCCCAAATAAAATACCTCAAAATCTATATCAGTCTATTGATTCGGTTAGAAACCAAACCTCCGATGATTTAAATGTCGAATGCATGACCAAAATCATATTTTGTCTCAAACTTTATATACGACATAACTTTCTCTTTGTAATATGTAATCTCCTTTGCAAAAGACGATCCATCTATCTTATTGTTTCACAAATTTTACTTTAGCGATAGGCAAATGCCACTAATTTGTCTGTATTGGTACTGTGAAAGGACACTCTTACTGATTTCATCTATGCCAGAAGTACCCCTCACTTTTTCAATACTCTTCCAACTACCAACCCCAATGGCACGTACCAAAGTCTCTACTCTTACCCCACATTATCTCCGTCCAATTTTTTTCTGCAACCATGAATATTATTACCCTCACTCTCCCAAATGGTTCTTCCCATTTGCCTGTCCCTCTCTCCCAACCCACCAAACATCCCCTCCATCTCCTCCTCCTCCTCCTCCAAAGATAATGACCTTCACTGCATTAAACTCTCAAAGAGAGAATGCATCTCCAAGACAACTAGATTCTTGATCTTTTCACTCACACCCACATGGACATTCTCTCAGTGTTCAGCTGAACCGTCGTCAACTCCAAAGTCAGCTCCTTTGGGAATCGCCAATACCAAGTCGTGGTTCCAGTTTTATGGCGACGGGTTCGCAATTCGCGTCCCACCTCAGTTCGAGGACATTACGGAGCCCGAGGTATTGCTCTCTTGGCGTGTTGGACTGTATTGTCTGATAGTCACTACAAATTGCTTGTTTCACCAAAGAAAAAGTTTCTGTTATCTTTTTGGGTAAGTGGGAATTGCTTATAAAGTGTGCGGATTGTTATTAAGATGGTTCTTTTTATTGAGCAATCAATCTTGGTGGGCTTTTATCTTTTTTTGTGGAAAGATTTGATTTTTTTGGTCCAACGGTAAAAAGGTAGTCTCGGGTGATTTTACAATCTTTGAATAATCATTTGAGAGATTAAAACTGTTGGCTATTCTGTCTCATCACATTCTCTCTTGTTGATTGTTTTCTAAAAGATTTGGTGATCTCAGGATTTTAATGCTGGCTTGTCTCTTTATGGAGATAAGGCAAAACCGAAAACATTTGCAGCCCGGTTTGCATCGCCGGATGGGTATGTTACTCATGTTGTGAGCTGTTCATATTAGTTTGCATCTCCGTTTCTTAGCAATTGGCTGATAATTGTAAGCTCAAGTCTCTTTGCTAGATGGTAGACCCTAATTGTTTGACAGACATTTATATTAACAGTTACTTCAATGCTAATCTGATGCAGATCTGAAGTCTTAAGTGTTGTGATTCGCCCAACCAACCAACTCAAGATCACATTTTTGGAGGTTGGTGCATATAAAATAGCAAATTCTGGATTCTTATGATATGCTATTAGTATTCTTGAAAGAGGTTTTTGCTATCGAATAGCTGTTGTGATGTGACTGTAGTGGGACTCCATTTTTTTCATTCACTATGTGTTGCATTCATTATGGGAGTTTGCTTTGCAATTAGTCAAGAAAATTGAAGAATGAGGCTGTCGGTCTGTCTTTTTGGATTAAAGGTATATAATGCACTTAGTTTCTGCCTCTATTGGGAGGATAAGGTTCATTTTGCTGGCCTAAAGATGTCCAAGCAAAAAACTATGAGAATTCTCAACAAGAAGCAGGATTTGTACTGTATAGAAGTGAAGGATTACCTTTTGGCAGCTGAATAGATACCTGTGAAGATGTGTAAGCTTTCCTTACAAAGATATTAAGCCCCATCTTACCTAGCTCCCACAAAAATTAAAAAGGATATAGAAATTACGCTATCCTCCATTTTGACTTATGCTTTGCTGCACCTAGAGTATTAACTTGCAAATTTATCATTAAAAAGATGCCAAATTGGTAGTGCTGGTGGTACATTTCAATGGGTCTGGATCCTTTTTGTTACATGTTTGATCGACTGTCTTGTCTTCTGTTTTTTGGGATTGTCATTGACTACAAACCTTTACAGGCCCAAGATATTACTGCCTTGGGTTCCTTGAGGGAGGTTGCAAAAATTTTCGTTCCGGGTAAGATTCTGCCACCGAGTGGTTTCTCACCAATATTTGTCTTCAGAATTTTTGAGACTGCATTGCAATGGCAGGTGGCTCAACATTATACTCTGCCCGAAATATCAAAATAAAAGAAGAAGAAGGTTTCAAGTGAGTCTATTCTTCACTTTGCTGGAAATGTTGTAGTTCTCCAATCTCAGTGGCCGTTGTTAGTGCAGCAGCAATTTCTTTATCAGCAGATAGACTATGCAAATTTACCACTTGATAACTAAAATGTAAAGTGTTATCCTACTTTTAACATGTTGGATTGGGCAAGATAATCCATACTGGTGTATTGCTTTATTGATACAGGACATATTACTTCTATGAATTCTCTAGAAATGAGCAACATGTTGCGCTGGTTGCTGCTGTAGACAGTGGAAAGGTTAGTTGACGCCCTTCAACTGCTAAACTCCTTTGTCATACAGAGATGACACTTAAAGAAATTTACTGGGGAACTTTGCTGGTAGAAGGTCTTAACCACATTCATTGAACTCTAAAAGCTTAGAAACTTTGAGTAATGCCAACCTGCCCGCTCCAAGAGTTAGTATGCTATTTTCACGCCCAAATTTTAGAACATTCTTAATGATACTCCTCCCAAGAAATGATGTATTGATTGTACGATGTTTTTCCAATTAATGATGCGGAAGCTCATAACGTATACATTCTTAGAAGCACATGGAGATGGTGTTATAGGAACTGAATGACACCTGGAGATGGTGTTATAGGAACTGAATGACACCAATAAGAAGGAATGGTACGAAGCTTGCAATTTTGCATGCAAAGAAGGTTGAAGAGAAGACTCTTTCCTCTTACATTGCTTGTGAATGCATGGTTTGTCCTCTACAGGCATTTATTGCTGGAGCAACAGCACCGCAGTCCAAATGGGAAGATGATGGAGTGCGCCTCCGCTCTGCTGCTATATCCCTTACACTTCTCTAGCCATTCCGCTGGGCTTAGAAGGTTACTGCAATAACCTTGCGTTGCACATGTTTAGTTCTAGTTTTATCAAGTAGATCGACATTTTGACTTCTCAAGACCTTCATACTTGCCATTCTCATGGAACACTTGCAGTTTTTTCTTTTCCAGATACCTAGTGGAGAATTCTTGAACGAGGGAAATTTTGAGCCTTGTATATCCCTGAGCCATCTGCGTGGGTATATGTAAACTTCTTCGGAGATTGGTCATGTTGAAGTGCCAGATGTGATTCTTTTGTTAAATAGCATCTGTATTTGAAGCAATGAGATGTGTGATGCGTAGATGTTCTCCATCTCCGTAGAACAATGAAAATGGGTTTTCTTATTTCCATCTGCCGTAGTTTGTGTATGGTTCTTTTCATCCTGGGTTTTCTCCTGGCCTTGCTGAGGATCAACCGAAGAAGTTTAAGTCTCTAAGCATGCACATAATTGTTCTTTATAAGTGACAACGGGTTACCAGACAATCCACTGTAAATGCGACTCGGCTATTCCCAGTAAACGATTGGCATGTCTTCAAGCACTCGTTTGTCTAGTCTCATGACAGAGACACTTGTCACCGAATACTATGATTTTTCAGATGATGTTTCTCATGGTACTATCTGGTGGCTTGTCCCATCTTCCCCTGGGATCCAAGGTTTCGCCGATGATTGTGACAGATCATGACATATCGTAAGGCCCTTTCAAAAAAGAGAAGCACCGATGCTTATCATCATGACAAAGGACAGTGACCATTGTTCATTGATCAGTAGGTTGAGATCTCAAATAGGCGCAACTACTAAAAAAACAGAAGCGTGTCAACATCAAGAACTTTTGGTATGCGTGTGTGGTCTGCTCATTCGTGTTCATAGATGCCGTATTTGAAGGGCATTAGCTCTGTTTATTAGCCGATCTCTAAGCTGTACTTTCTCAGAGTCGGGGTTAGATGCAATGGCCTCTCTCTGTGCATCAGGACAATCAGAACACATCGACGCTGATTTCTTTCTCAGACCCGAGAAATCTCTTGATTCCAGCACCCACTTCCCAGAATGTTCTTTTGTTTAACTTTCTTTTTTGGCCTTATTGTAAGAAAAGTACTAAAAAAAGTCATAAATTTATTACATTTGTATCAATTTGATTTTAAACTTTTCAATTAAATCAATTTAATCCTAAATCTATTCACATTGATACAAATTCAGTCCATCCAGCCAATTTAGGCCGGAAATCGCTAATGTGGATACCGGGCGTTCTACGTGACATGGCCGGCAGATGGCCGGGCTGACATTGACATTTTTAATAGGACATTCTCTTCCTGTTGATTTCTCATCGGCTTCCTTGCTCAGCTTTTATTTTGGGGTCTTTCTAGCACAATCCCATAACATGTTAGCCCAATTCATGTGGACCGTTTGATAATAATCTGTGCGCACCTCATTCAACGGTGTTGCAGCTAGTGAAGGAGCCGATTGGCGTTGTCTCCATGTGCGGCCATGCTTGACAGGGAAAGAGCTTTATTTTGAACCAAGTGAGCTTCAATGTGCCAACGTTTGGAGGTGGTTGTGGAGTTTATCAATTTGGCGATGGCTAGGGTATTCGAAGTGCTCGAATTACTTAATGCAGTTCTAGAGCTATGAGGGCTGACTTTTTTTGTTTTGATCAAATATAAGGGCTGACTTTACTAGGGCTTTTTTTTTACTTCATTCTGCTGAGTTCTGAAGTAATTCCAGTGTTTTGGCGCTTGCTGTGCGAACTCCTCGAAGAGGAGTTCTAATGGGCATTTGCGTTGCACTAGTGTGAAGGTGAAACACTGTCTTTTAGGCCAGGTGAAGGCTAGGATATGTAAAAAAAAAGAGGCTAGGATATGTATATTCTGGTGCAATTTGGCCTGAAGTGGATTTAATATGTCTGAGCGTTGTGTTCTTTGCAATTCTAGCTGGGCGGGAGCTGCGTCTAGTGGCTGGAGGGGTAGGCTTTGCTGTTCATCTCGCTGTTGGAAAGTGATTTCACGGTTCAGGCGCTAGGTTTTCGAAATCTGAGTCACTTGAGTTTAGGCCTCATTTAAATAGTGGTTTATGTGTTTTCGGAATTGTAGTTCTAGCAAGCATCAAATGGTGATTTTACGGTCAGTTTCTTGCTGACTCAACGAGCGATTTGTAGCAATCTGAGAGTATGTTTCAGTAGTCTTCGGTTATGGCCAGTTAGGGTTTAGTCGTCTTCGTTCACGAACGCCACATAGAGGCGTGTGGTAATAGCCTTTGTTGGTTTTCCATGCAAGATATGTAAAAGTGGCCCATTGCTGTCTTATCTTTATAGCAAAACCCTCCTTTCTCTGAATTTATGAATTCTTATGGTAAGGTGAGAATAGAATCATTTATGGAAATATTAACATGAAAAGAGTTCCCGAAAATGATAGAAAATTCCATGGCACAGAATGCTCTACTAATTATATCATTGATGATCGGAGCATCGTTGAAGGCCGTCATAAGGTTGAAAGTCTCCTTTCTCTGAATTTATTAATTGTCACAACATGGTGAAAGCATAATCATTTAAAGCACTACTAATTGTATCAGTTCTGGAGAATGATGTAAAGTTCCATCATACAGAATGCACTACTAATTGTATCATTGATGATGCAAATGACAGTATAAGTGAAGGAAGAAGACAAACTTCATTCCAAATAGCATGCTAAAACATTTAAAGCGTTCCTACTGCTGCTGCTATAGATTTGTCCTTATACGATCCTCGAAATAACCTTAACATGGCACCCACTATTAGGAAATCTCTCATTTTTTTAGATGGAAATTCTTCCAATTGCTGTGCATTTGAGATGTAGAATTACTAGCCTATAACAAACAACTGAATTCAAATGCAAGGAGTTGATATTGTGAGAAAATTTGAATAAGTCATTTGAGGACTATTGCATAAACAAATGGAGTTCTGCGCAGTATTATTGTGACAGAAGATTCTAATAGAAAAACGCTAGGTACAGTAAGGGACACTCCTCTTTTGCAGCCGAGTGTAGTGCAGGAAAATAAATAAATAAGTTATCTCTTACATTATGTTTAAATCTCATTTTTACCTATTCTTATTAAATTATTAGTTCTTCCGTTTGCTTTGATTTCTGCTTTGGTTTTAGTCGTACAATTCTTTATTTTGGCCCATCTCAATTGACCCAATAAGATGTTAAGGTCCTATGATATTTATTATAATGTTTATTTTACTATGTAGCTTGTTGGAAAGTGTAGTGTATTCCAAGTAGCATCAACCCACCGGCTATGCACTAACGGGATTGTGGAGTGCACCGTTAAAGAGAAGAGGTCTTGATGGAACTGAGTACAATCTCTTACTTTTGGATAGTGAATTGATTGATACTTATGATCAAACGGTAGACCAAGTTCAATGAATTGAGTATTACTTGTTGATTGCTGATTTGATTGTTGAGGAATGAACTAAGAATTATTGTTGGGAAAAAAATTGCCTAATGGCACAATATGATACATAATGGAACAATATGATATATAATGGAACAATCAAATCAGCGATCAGAAAGAAATACTCGATTCATTGAACTTGGCCTACTGTTTGATCATAAACATCAATTACTTCACTGTCCAAAAGTAACAGAGAGAATATACTTGGTTCATCAAGAGCTCCTCTCTTCAACCATGCACTACACGACCAAAAGCTCATGATCGGTGGGTTAACGCTACTTGGAATCCACTACTCTCTCCAAGAAGCTACAGGACAAAATAAACATCATAATAAATATCATAGCATCTTAACCAGATCACCTACACAGGCCAAAATAGAGAATTGTATAACTAGAACCAAAGCAGAAATCTCGGCAACGGTAAAAATTAATACACTAAGAAGATCAGAGAAAAAGGAGATTTAAACACGATCTAAGAGGCAACTGATTTGTTTATATTCCTGTATTACACTTGGCTGCCGAAGACTCTTGATCACGTTTGGCATAACTTTATTTGTTTATGCAATATTGTCCACAATATAACTTCTTTAGTATCTTTTCATAATATTAACCCCTTGCATTTCATTCAGCGGTTCATATAGGCCAGCAATTCCTTAGATGCACAAACTTCCATCTCATTTAAATGAGAGATTTCCTAATAGTTCCAAGGCAGTAGATGTTTAACGCTTAAAATTTCTGGACTTGCTGTTTGGAATGAAATTTGTTTTCTTTCTTCACTTCTAGTGTCATTTGCATCATCAAGACCTTCAACCTTACGAAACCTTCATCCATGCTCTGATAGTCAATGATAGAATTAGTGGTGCATTCTGTAACATGAAACTTACCATCATTCTCCAAGACTGGTTATCTTAACATTTCGATAAATGATTCTGCTCTCACCTCACCATGACAATTCATAAATTCACATAAAGGAGACTTTCAACCTTACAGATTCTCCTCTTTTTTATGCTCGAATTCCTGAAACATGAACTTCCTAACTTTTCCTTTTCTTTTTTTCACTTTTTGATTCTTCTTTTCTTTCTAAAACATCCCAATTCCAACTCTGCTTAAGCAAATCACTCAAGTAAATCACTTGTTTCTCTTCGCCATTCTTATCCTTTGCTAGAATATTCATGCTTATTGTTCCATACAGAGAAGCACACCGCCAATTGACTCCGGGCACCATGGGATGCATATGCTCCCCATTCATCATCACACATGCAACGAGAACATTGAAGACAGGATTAAACCAGGACTACATCGTACGGATTACAATAGAAATGACCAAGCACAAGGCTTTAAAACAATGTGAAGCTGAAATACGTGAATCCGCAAATCAAAAGCGAGCAATACTTGGTGATGTATATATCCGAGGCAGGCAAGTACGATATGCCAAGGATTATCAAAATACCGAAACACAGTATGCTGCCATGGTTCAGGAATTTAATCGAGTAGGTGGCAGGCATCTCAGCCAAACATCTTATATTCCAAACTCAAGCACCCATTCATTTCAATTCATCACAACTAGCAATAATTGAATCTAAAATCCTCAATATGTCTTCATTCAGAGCAGAGTTTTTACCCGGAAACAACTCAAGAACAGAGTATTAACCCTTGCCTTCAAGGCGCACTTACCTGACACGGGCAGCGATCATATTAGCAAGTTGAGGTCTCAGACGGGTCGTTGTTGATGATCGGCGCCGGTGAAGAAGTCTCGAAAGCGAAAGCTTTGAATTTCTCGGACACAGAGACAGCTAAACAGGGCGAGATAGAGACTCTTCAACGACGGTGGAGAAGCGATCGCCGGGAATCTCACCCTCGCGATCACAGCATCTCAGTATTTTCCCGGTGCACAAATATGGAAAAGGGATTAACACGAACTCTCCCAGTGATCCACACTCGAACCTTCGGAATCCGAACCATCGCTTCACCGGCGACCACCACAACCATCGTAGGAGTACACGAAAGACACAGCAGCGGAGAAACAGCAAATGAAGATATGTTTAGAAAACATCTCAAGAAACCTTTTATTCAACATAGTATGTGCATTACAAATACGAAGCGTAGGCATGGAATGAATGAATGTAATTTTCCCATGCAAAATCGATGTATCAGCAACACAGCAGTATGAATCATCGAAGATTAGCTCCGATTTCGATTGATTTTTCTCGTAAGCATATTCGTGCATCCCGAATTCAAAAACTGGAGGAGACAGAGGATTCCCTGATTAACGAGCGCAGACGGCGGCCGTCTTCGGCGGATTCGGGATCACGGAAGGGAGCGAAGATGAAGAAGGTCCACGGATTCGAACACTGAGTAATCCGTGCGTGAACTTTCTGCGCTCTGTTCTGGTATGGCCGACCCCTGTGGTGGCCGGCGATGACTGATGCTGGAGGTGAATCGGCGTCGACCGGTGGCGGAGAGCCAAGAGGATTGCGAGAATCTTGTAGCGAACTCTACCTCATGTGGAGAGCAATGGAAGATGGGAGTTGAGATGGGATTCTATGGAAATTTATTCCAGAGAGAGAAGGCCATTTTATCAAATGTTATGGACTCTTCCAATTTTTTTTTAGGAAAAAAACCATCAAAAACTCCAAACTTTATCATCTGTGACACGTTTATTCCGAACTTTTTTTTATGATACCAAAAACTCAAAACTTTACTTTTTATGACATATTTACCCTAATGTATTTAGTCCATGAGCATTTTTGTCTTTTTTCCTTTTTTTTTTTCCTTTCTTACAAGGGGGCCTTGCCGGTGTCGAGCAAGGGCGGCCCTCGCCAGATCCGGCGAGGGTCGCCCTCGCCGGCAGGCGAGACGAGGACTAGCCCTCGCCTGACGCGAGCGAGGGCGGCCCTCGCCCGACTCAGGCGAGGGCGACCCTCGCCGGCATCGGGCGAGGCTCGCCCTCGCCGAAAAGGAAAAAAAAAAGCAAAAAAGACAAAAATGCCCATGGACTAAATACATTGGGGTAAATGTGTCACAAAAAGTAAAGTTTGGGGTTTTTTGTGTCACCAAAAAAAGTTCGGGGTAAATGTGTCACAGGTGACAAAGTTTAGGGTTTTTGGTGATTTTTCCCCTTTTTTTTTATCTTGGGCCAACATGAGTTTCATAAACTTGGCTAGATGGACTCAAGTGATCTAAATTGGCTTAATGGATATGCTCTTATGGTCAATTGAGCTGAAACCTTCTTATTTATTTTTATTGATTATAAATCTTTTTCTTAATTACAAAAAAATGCATATTTAATTTATTGGCAAAAATATTTAGGTGTTGATACTAGTTACTTCAAGTGATTATGGAATGGGAGTTTTGAATAAGGGCGCGCATGGAATCCATTCTGGAATAGAAATTCTGTTCCAGAATGGATTCCGGAACAGAAATGCGTTTGTTAAAAAATTTCCGGAATACATTCTGGAGCAATTTTCACATTCTGGAATAAAAATGCGTTTGTTAAAAATACTTGATTCCAGAATGCATTCTTGATTCCAGAATGCATTTTTGATTCCAGAATGAGTTTTGGGCAAGAAAAAGAGAAGCTACTTTTTATAGCTTCTCTCTTCCAGAATGCATTCTCCCTATTTTCTCTCTTTTTCTCACTAATTTTTTTTTCAGAAAATGCATAAAAATTGAAAAATTCCAAAAAAATTCATAAAAATTTCCAGAAAATAAAAAAAAGTCAAGATTTTGAGAAAATAAGAAATTTGGTGAATTTTTTTAAAAAATATAAAAAAATCAAAAATTTCAAAATTTCACAGAATGGCTTAGAATACCTTTGGGTACCTACTTTGAGTGAAATTTAATTTTTTTTGAGGTGCCCAAAAAAATAAAAAAAAATCAAAAATTTCAAAACTTTACAAAATGATTTAGAATACCTTTGGGCACCCACTTTGAGTGAAATTTAATTTTTTTTAGGTGCTCAAAAAAATAAAAAAAAATCAAAAATTTCAAAACTTCACAAAATGATTTAGAATACCTTTGGGCACCCACTTTGAGTGAAATTTAATTTTTTTGAGGTGCTCAAAAAAATTAAAAAAATTAAAAAAATTTCAAAACTTCACAAAATGGCTTAGAATACCTTTGGCCACCCACTTTGAGCGAAATTTAATTTTTTTGAGGTGCTCAAAAAAATAAAAAAAAATCAAAAATTTCAAAACTTCACAAAATGGATTAGAATACCTTTGGGCATCCACGTTGAGTGAAATTTAATTTTTTTTAGGTGTCCAAAAAGATAAAAAAAATCAAAATTTCAAAACTTCACAAAATGGCTTAGAATACCTCTAGGCATCCACTTTGAGTGAAATTTAATTTTTTTGAGATGCCCAAAAAAATCAAAAAATAAAAATTTCAAAACTTTACAAAATGGCTTAGAATACCTTTGGGCACCCACTTTGAGTGAAATTTAATTTTTTTTTGAGATATCCAAAAAAAAAATTTAAAACTTGACGAAATGGCTTAGAATACCTTTAGGCACCTACTTTGAGTGAAATTTAATTTTTTTGAGGTGCCCAAAAAAATCAAAAAATAAAAAATTTCAAAACTTCACAAAATAGCTTAGAATACCTTTGGGCACCCACTTTGAGTGAAATTTATTTTTTTTGAGGTGCCCAAAAAAATAAAAAAATAAAAATAGATTTCTGTTCCAGAAATCAATTTCTGGAGCAGAATTGATCATGTTTTACCAAACAGATTTCTCCTCTAAAAATCAATTTCTGGCATGAATTCCAAAAATCAATTTCTGGCAAGAATTTGATTTCTGGAGCAGAATTGTTACCATTCGCATCCTAAGTGGCTGAAGACGTGGGTTTCGAGGCACTTGTGAATTTATGCCGCGATGCGTGCTTGTAGCAGTTAAAATGGTTAACGTGTTTTTATAGGGATTGCGATGCAAGTGCTTGAATCGAGTTAGGATAGAATATATGTTGTATTCCTCATGTGATCAAAACATTCTGTGCTGTCACGCTCCGAACCCTATGGCGTTCGAGCATCCCTACCGTGGTCGATTCAAGCACGACGTCCCAGGACGCGTCACCGACCCAATACCTAAACAAAGTATAAGGCACATGCGGAAGCAATACGACACCCGAACAATTTAAAACCACATAACCGAAGATAGTCACACAACAACCAACATGAACAAATATATACTTGCATTGCTAGGGGGAACAAATACACTATCCATATACAACATGAGTCCAAAAATCAAAAACGGGTCAACGGCTACTACTTACCAAAAGGGGTAAGTGGTCCTAGCGGTTAGGGATACTAAGGTTAGGTGGGGCTCCGGTCAAAAAGGTGCTGGCCCGACCTATCTAGGGTCTAAGGTCTATTCTAGGGTTCCCAGTCTAGGCCAAAGCTCGACGAGTCGGAAGAGCTTTTGGACGACACCGACTCGAACTCCATGGACTCCAACTCGGTATCGATCCTGGATGACTCTTCATCTGAACCGTCGTCCTTTGGTGCTGCCTCCAGCTCGAGATCCTACTTCATCAGTTCTGGCTCATTGTCCAAATCCATCGGCTCTGGTTCTGAGTCCCCATCCTCTGGCTCCTCCTCCATCTACTCTGGTTCGTCCATCTCTCAAACCTCCGGCTCGTGCCCTAAGTCAGCACTAGAGCTCCCCTCAGGTGCATGATCAGGACTCGCCAAGTCCCCATCGGGACGTCCCCTGACTCGTTATATGAGACCTCAAAAGATTGAAGGGGCCTGTAAGTCCCGGTAAGGTCCCTCATACACCACCCTATGTACATGTGGGCTTGGTCCAATTGCTCGCCCGCATCGACCCAAACTGTAGTCAAATATCTAACATAAAAATCCCCGTTCCCTGCGGGGTACACCGTCTCCTCTCGGTCTATCCGATAAGGATCCCAAAACGAATAGGTACTGCGGACATCCCAAGACCGGGGGTTAGAAAAATTGGGTTTATACAACAGTGTGAATAAATCTCAGCGAGTAGGCCCCCTAAACCTAAACTAGGCTAACATGCACCTCCTGACAAGGATTAAACAACACACAATCCAAAACATAAATGACTGAGGCTCTCGGGCCCAAATCCAATACTTACTTGGCTATGCAAGTTAGGCACTTTATAAATTCACAATAATAACACAGAACCCAATCGTAGCACATACATAACATCACTTGGTCACAACGCATGTCATGCATATATTTATGCTCATGCTCACACTCGTGCTCATGCTCATCAATGCACTTTCGCACACTTGCACTCTTGCCATTTACCAATTCTCCTCCGACCCACGTAAAACGCATTAGGTCTATCACTTCGAGATCAATCTCTAGGGTGCGTAAAATGCATCAGGCTCATGACACATAACCAGCGTAATACGCATTAGGTTGGTCATCTTCCGGTAATCCGGGTATCGTCCCGCGTAACATGCCTCAGGATGGGTTCAATACCCTGCGTAATATACATCAGGGTTTTATGTGATCACACGGACACAATCATCAATTATTATCTGAACTCCGCGTAAAACGCATCAGGGCGATTTAAGTGATCACAAGCTCATACCGTTCGTGCACACACGCATAATGTACATGTTATGCCCATACTTAGTATGCACGCTCATGGCCACAAAATTCCACACTCGGCATTCGTGAAATTCGCACTGGGCACTCAATAAGATTTGGCTATTTATTCAAATAACGCCACAACATGCTCAAGTCTCATTTCAACATGCCCAAAAGACTAATTAATCCAATCAATCACAACATGTAGTTTGGCACCCAATTTCATGCAATTAAAACACCAAGACTACTCATGTCGATAGTCTACCAAGCAATTCATGAATTGGCCATACCAAACACATTATAGAGCATTACACAATCACAAACAAGCTATGTTTAATCTAGTCTCCTTATGGGCCGATCACCATTCCCTTAACAATTCACACTAAAACCTCAATTAACCAATTATGGTCCAAATCGACTCATCGCCAAATCAGTTGTGAACAGTCCACCTTGGGCCATTAAATCACTTCAAAAACATCACATTAGGCCACAAGAATCACCATGAAAATAGCCACTACTTGGCCCACAAATTACACCCGCCAAATCCATAATTTCTGTCCGAATCATGACTCTCATGATCAGCCACCACGCAGCACATTGAGAGCCACTAAATCTCAATTAAATTATCATACTAAGCCTCCAAATTAGCCACAAAGTCAGCCCCTAACATCCTCCACAAGCTAACCCCTAAATTGCCTTAATTAACCCTTAAAACTCATCTAGAAATGTACATTAGCCTAATTAGGGTTTAGGGTTGTACTCACTTGGATTCCTAAGCTCCCAACAAGGCTAAACAAGTGGTGAAAATGGGCAGGTTGAGCTAAGACATGGCGGCGCACGGCGGCTCCTCGGCGGGGCAAGCGACGGCGGCTCCTCGGCGACGGTTCAAATGGGCGAGAGAGAGAGAGGGAGAGAGACACGGCGAGAGGGAGAGGAGAGGGGGACGGGACGGTGATGGTGAGGCGAGGTTGGCGCGGACGGGTGGCCTCGGCGAGCAGCACCGGGGGCGGCGGCGCTCCGGTGGCTTCTCGCGTAGCGGGGAGGAAGAGAGAGAGAGAGCTTGCGGGAGAGGGAGAGAGAGGAGGGGATGGGCGGTGGTGATGGTGGAAATGAGGAGGAGAGAGAGAGACTAGAGTGTATATGGTTTGGGCTAAGTGGGGTGGTTGACCAACCAACCTATAATGACCATCATGCCCTTCATCTAAGGGCTTGGATTAATCCCACTCAAAATATCTTGGGGTAATATGGTTCATCATTTCCATCAATAATAGAGGCTAAATTAATCCAATTTAAATTCCCAAAATTCGGAAGCCAAGCTTAGGGCACAAGGGGCAATTTGGTAATTTTCCGATCCCTGGTCAAATTTTCAATTTTTGACTCTATCGATCTCAAATATAATTGGCCACATAAAAATGACGTCGTCCCAGCAAAATAGTCACGTACGCCCATGAAATTCGACACTGAAGTCCGGACCCGATTCCGCGATCGATTTCGCTCAATTTGCAGTTTTATCGTCTCTCACTAACGAGCGGCTGTTTAGAGGTTACGCGTATCGACTTAGGATTACTCGAGTCGCAACGGTCTCGATTTCCTAGAGAACACGAGGATTTATCACTAATTCCAGGGGTCACAATAGTTCGGAGTAAGTTCGGGGTCGTTCGCTACGCGCGCTTTCGGTCGTGCGGAATCACCTGCGATCCGATCGTACGTTGTTGGCCAAACTGAATCCGTCACTCTTCTTATATCGGCCCACATTGGCACAAAATATTCCCTCGTCGCTTCTCGGAATCGGACTCGATTCACGGTCGAGCTCTTGGGTCCATGCACCGTTTTCCTAGTTAGCCATTCCCTAATAGTCAGTATCCCGAAAATGATTAGTTCCGGGCAAGACTCACTAAAACGAAATGAGAAATAATCATCTATTTTATTAATCCCGGAAGTGGGCGAATTTAGGACGTTATATGTGTGAATATGTAAATAACGAAAGAATAAGTTTAATTTTTATGATTTTCTAGCCAAAGGAATAATTGACACTTTCTAATTTTTTGTGATATTACGAAACGGTATGAGTTTGTTGTGCTACCAAGTCAAGTATTTAGATGATCTCTTATCTTAGACTTAGAGATTCCATTTACCAAGCTTAAACACACTCCCAAAATTTATCAGAAATTGGTCAAGTTTGGAATTTAGAGACATTTAGATTGGCGCTTCCAAAGAGCTTTTGAGAATTGGATTAGAATGTGTAGCAAAAATAGGAGTTTACATTTTGTATTGGGAGTGTTTGACTATGTATGATTGTGTATGTGATTCGAGTTTAAATTATTTATTCATTTGAAATTCAAATTGCATGCAAATTTCAGCTCGTGACACTAATGGTGTGCAACAGCGATTCCTATATAGGCATATCGCATCCCCAAGGTGGGATTGTTTTATCCAAAACATATTCAAATCATGTCCAGACAATTATGGATTTCACGTTATACCATACAACGATAGGTTTAAAGTTATTTTATCCGAAATTGTATTCAGTCCACCAAACACATCATTTTTGTTTGAATCGAGTTTTAAGCTATATATTGCGCTAGCTCGACTTTGAGTGATTGGTACGTAAACTAATGCATGAATTTCTAATCCCATTCTATTCGTCATCCTATCCCGACAGTCGAACATACCCCCAAGTTGGTAGAAGCCCTCTCTTTGGTTCCTAAATTGCTAAAATTTTAGGCTGCGTTTGGTTGTTTGACTATTTTGTAGGATATAATAAAGTTAGATGAGATATGTATCGAATAGGATAATGATGGGATTTGTGATATCTTATATAGCATTTGGTACATGGTCGAATATAACATGGATATAGACATGGTACCAATTTACCATAACACAAGTTATTCTCTTTCCACCTCCACCTTTGCCCTGTAGTCATCAACCCAACATCGGCATTGCCTTCCGCCGCCACTTATCAAGCCGCTCTTACGTCACCTCACCTCATCGTGCCATCGCCTGTCATCGTTGCGTTCCTTATCATTGCCCAATCACCGACCTGTGTCCCCAATGGGCTGCCATTTCTGTCCCTTCTCGATCCTCGAAACTATGACCCTTGTGGCCTTGCGTCGCCTCAGATGGTGTTGTCAGGGCCCGTTTGGTTCGACTTTAGAGAAATGCCTTTGGGGGAATGTAAATACCTTTGGGCTAAAAGGGTTTTCCGAAATGCAAATAGTGTTTAGTAAGTATTTGTTAAAATCAACTTGGGCTAAAGGACTTTAGCTAATATTAAAAAAAAAAAAAGGCTCCGGTGGAGCTTAACCATCAGCCACTGCCGCCTAGGGTCATCGAACCTCGAGCGTCACTAGGGTCGTGTGACCCCCAGGTGGTGGTTGCCAAGGTTGAGCTAACCCTCAGGCGACCGTTGTCAGCCGCTAAACCTATCTCCGGGGAAGATGAACGATCGTGATGAACCGTGCAAGTTGCATTTCGAAAACGCAACTTTTCAAGGTACCTCCATCCTTACATTGGTAAAAAGTCTTTTGGAGAGCATTACAAATAGAATTGCATCTCATCAAAGTGAGTAAAAAAAGTTGCTAAGCATCATTTGTATTTTGCTAAGGGACTTTAGAGCCCAAATGAGCATTTCAAATACCGAATCAAATGGGTTTTCAGTCTTGAGCAAGCTAAGATTTGGGGTTAACATGATTGTCGGCAAGGCTGAGTCTTCGCAGTGAACGAGAGAACGAGAAACGAGGCGGGCTACGCACGATCTGTGAAAGCGGGCAGGGAGAGAGAAGATAAACGTTTGCAGATTTGCCTAAATGGAAGGAATTTCAAAACACCTCTGTTTTGCTCCATTTTTTTTTCCTTTACTCCTGGGCTAAGTTCAAGAAAATTTCTGCAGCAAAACGCAGAGGAAGTTTGGTAACTCGAATCTTTACCATTCCAAACGATTGTAGCTGCGAGAGGGCCGAAAATTTCTGCGACGTGCGAAGGTGTTCATGTCGAGGAAAAGTTATTGATTTGGGCAAAGGTGGATACGTCCATGGGGAAGCTTCGATATGGGAACACGATCGACCATAACGATCGGTGGTCGGAATGGCCAGCGAAAGCGCAGTAAGATGAGCCTGCTGTGAATCCTTTCCCCTCTGTTTTAGCTTTTAATTTTTCTTTTTAATTCTTATCCTATCTAGTTATATTCCACCTTTTAGGTGAGGTTTTTTTTATCCAGATCATATCAGGATGTAACCGCACTTTGCATTGTCGCAAACACCGAATAGGATAAAAATTATCATATTTTTTATAAAACGTAATCGTTATTTTGCTACTTTTTTAACTGTTCGAATTCGTTAATATGATTGATTAATTTCGTCGGAACGCAATGAAATGGCCTTCAATGGGGGGCTCGGGTCCACGGCTTGACCTCCGTTGTTTTGCTATCTTTTGAACTGTTCAAATTCGTTAATATGATAGATTAATTTTGTTGGAACGCATCGAAACGGCGTCAATCGGGTGCTCGGGTCCGTGGCTTGACGTCCAAGCAGTCACTTGGAACTCCACGGAGGACCTCGTCGCGAAATGACCAAAGCACCCTCGCCTCACGCGGCAGCTCCCCTGTCCGTTTTCGTAAATTCAGGGTCCCTCTCTTCACCGCCTGGCTCAGTTTCACTTCACCGCCCTAAAAAAGTCACGCTTCACCTCGCTTTCCCTCCCCCGACTTTAAAAACACACACCACTCTCTCTCTCCCTCTCCTCTCTCTCTCTCAAAAGCAAACTGAGAAAGCGAAGAAGGCATCGAGAGGCCCCCGCACCGCTCGCCGCGCGCGATGATGAGGCTGTTCAACAGAGGCGGCAGGGACGCCCCCTCGGACGCATCGCCGCCGCAGCCGTACGCGCCTTCTCCCCCGCCGTCCTCGCCGGCGCCGCTGACCGGGCCCGCGCGGCCGATCCGCCTCGTGTACTGCGACGAGAAGGGGAGGTTCCGGATGGATCCGGAGGCCGTGGCGGTGCTGCAGCTGGTGAAGGAGCCGATTGGCGTCGTCTCCGTGTGCGGCCGGGCTCGACAGGGGAAGAGCTTTATTCTGAACCAGGTGAGGCTCAATGCGCCAATTTTTGGTGGTGGTTGTGGAGTTCATCAATATCTGGCGATGGCCGCTAGGGTTTGAGCTGCTTGAGTTTTTAATTGCAGTTTTAGAGCGACGAGGGCTGGCTTTACTAGGTTTTGTCACTTCATTTTGCTGGGTTCTAAAGTGGTTCTCGTGTTCTGGCGCTTGGTGTGCGAAATCCGGAAGGGGATGAGTTAGGTGTCATGTTTGATAGCGGTTTATGCACTTTTGGAACAGGAGTTCTGGTGAGCTTTTGCTTTGCACGAGTGTGAAGGTGAAACACTGTTTTTTAGGCTAGGTGGGGGCTAGGATGTGTAAATTATAATGTAATTTGGCCTGAAATGGATTTGATATGCCTTGTTGATGGGTTTTTGCAATTCTAGCTGTGCGGGAGCTGCCTTTAGCGGCTGGATGAGTAGGCTTTGCACTTTATCTCTCCGTTGGGAAGTGATTTCACAGTTCAGGCTCTAGGTTCTTGAAATCCGAGTTGCGTGAGTCTAGCCCTCATTTTTTTTAGTCGGACAAGTTTAGGCCTTATCTAAATAGTGGTTTATGTGTTTCAGAATTGAAATTCTGGCAAGCATCTAATGGTGGTGTTACGGTCAACTTTTGTAAACTGAACTAGCGATTTGCAGCCAATCTGAGAGTATGTTTGTAGTAGTCTTCGTTTGTGGCTGGTTAAGGTTTAGTTGTCTTGATTTGTGGCAACTGCCATATGCATGCCTGTGGTAATATCCTTCTTCGATTTCTATGCAAGATATGTTAAAGTGGGCTATTGCTAACATATCTATTTAGGGACAGCCTCCTTTCTCTGAATTTATGAATTGTCATGGCAAGGTGCTAAGCAGCATCATTCTTTGGTATATATATATATATATATATATTAAGATATCAACAATTCTGGAGATTGGTAGACAGTATGCTCTACTAATTGTATCATTGATGATTGGAGCATGGTTGAAGGTCTTTGTAAGGCTGAAAGTCTACTTCCTCTGAATTTATGAATTGTCACAGCGAGGTGAGAGCAAATCATTTATCGAAATGTTAAGACAACCAGTTCTGGAGAATGATGGTAAGTTTCATGCTATAGGATCCACTATTAATTCTATCATTTGTGATTAGAGCATGGTTGAAGGTTTTCGTAAGGTTGAAGGTCTTGATGATGCAAATGACACTAGAAGTGAAGAAAGAAGACATATTTCATTCCAAACAGCAAGTTCAGAAATTTTAACGTCAAACATTAGATTTCCTACTGCTGCTGCTGCTTTTGGATATGTCCTTATATGACCCTCGAAACAACCTTAAGATGGCACCTAGCGATTAGGAAATCTCTCATTTTAATGAGATGGAAGTTCTTCCAATTGTAGTGCATTTAAGATGTAGGAATTGCTGGCCTATACAAACATTTGAATGAAATGCAAGGGGTAATATTATGAGAAGAGACCGGAAGGAGTCATATTGTGGACAATATTGCATAAACAAATAAAGTTATGCCAAATGTGATCCAGACAGGATATTCTAATAAAAAATCACTAAGCAAAGTAAGGAACTGCTTCTCTCTTTGGCGGCCAAGTGTAGTGCAGGAAAATAAACAAATCAGTTGTCTCCTCGATTGTGCTTAAATCTCAACTTCTCTAATCTTCTTATTAGCTTACTAGTTCTTCCGTTTGCCGCTATTTCTACATTGGTTCTAGCTGTACAATTCTCTATTTTGGCCTATGTAGGTGATCCGGTTAAGGTGCTTTGATCTTTATTATGATGTTTATTTTGTATTGTAGCTTCTTGGAAAGAGTAGTGGATTCCAAGTAGCATCAACCCACCGGCCATGCACTAAAGGGCTTTGGTTGTGGAGTGCACCATTGAAGAGAAGAGCTCTTGATGGAACTGAGTATAATCTCTTACTTTTGGATAGTGAAGGGATTGATGCTTATGATCAAACGGTAGGACAAGTTCAATGAACTTAATATTACTTTTTAATCGCCGATGTGATTGTTGTTGAATGGTGACATGTTGTCCCATTAGGCTTTTTCTTTATCCCAACAATAATTCTTATGGTTGTCTGTGCACTATTTTTTTCACAGGGAACATACAGCACACAGATATTTTCTTTGGCTGTCCTCTTGTCTAGCATGTTCATCTACAACCAGGTTGGTAAAATCTTGCAAAGTTATAGTGATTTTGCTTTTAAGTTCGAGATGTTTAAGATTTGTTGTATTAGTTTTAGTTAAAAAGTTGCTGATCGCGTCTTAAACTTTTTCCTTTCTCTCAGCTTTATTACTGCTTTGCTGAAGTAGACTTAGGACTTCAGTTTTACGTCTTCTTACTACTCATTTTGCTTGTGTATAACTTGTATTCAGATGGGAGGGATTGATGAAGCTGCACTGGATCGGCTCTCTCTTGTCACTCAGATGACTAAGCATATTCGTGTGAGAGCCTCTGGGGGGAAGAGTAGTGCTTCTGAGTTGGGACAGTTCTCACCTATCTTTGTTTGGCTTCTGAGAGTAATTTCGCGAAACTATTCTGCTTCTTTTACTCTGGAAACTGTGATTGTAAATTTAGACTAAGTGATATTTGGGTACTGAACTATTGTTTTTGTTGCTACATAATGTAGGACTTCTATTTGGATTTAGTGGAAGATAATAGGAGAATAACACCACGTGACTACCTGGAACTTGCTTTGAGGCCTGTTCAAGGTACCGGAAGAGATTTAGCTGCCAAAAATGAGGTATTATCTGCTTTTTTGTTTTTCCCCTTTTAGTGTGGGATCCATGAATAGGAGCTCCCATAAACATTTTCTCTGACCTTATTTTAGCCTGGTTTATGTGAGGCAAATATCCATCTATGATGGTGGCATGTTTCCATAGACAATTGTGTTTGTGTCATCCTAGTTATAAGTACTACTTGAACTTGTTTGGTTGCAACTAACCGTGTGCTGTTAGTAGATGATTGTTAAATAACAAATTTCTTCATTTTTATTTGGATTGTAGTTAGACCACTTGCTTAAAAAACTGATTCCTTATTGTGGTTGGGCGAAAAGCTCCTTTTGTCATGTTCTAGTGTTAAAGGAATTTGACGTGATGCTTCAGTGCGTCGTTAGTTTCTTCTTTGCCTGGTTCCTGCTTGTGTCCATGTATACATCTTTTCTGTAGGCGTGCTACCTGCTACTACTTTTTCAGTGTTTCTTTATGTTGTTAGAGGTTGTAATCTTTTAAAGAAATGCTTTCTAGATTCGGGATTCTATTCGAGCTCTATTTCCGGATAGAGAATGCTTCACCCTCGTGCGACCTTTGAATAATGAAAATGATCTCCAGCGGCTTGATCAAATATCCGTGAGTATCTTGTCATTGTGAGATGCACTTTTATCTACTTCAGAAAATACTTTTCACTTTGTAGTTCTTATTTCATGGATTGTATGTTCGATGTTGGATGCAGATGGATAAACTAAGGCCTGAGTTTAGGTCTGGGTTGGAGGCCTTGACAAAGTTTGTTTTTGAGAGAACAAGGCCCAAGCAAGTTGGGGCTACTATCTTGACTGGCCCTGTTCTAGTAGGTATCATAGAGTCTTACTTAGAGGCCTTGAATAATGGTGCAGTGCCTACGATATCATCTTCATGGCAGGTTGGTAACTTTTTGAATTTATTTATGTTTCCAATCTAAAATCTTGGGCCATCTCCCAAACTGGGTTGGATCTGAGTAGGTGTGATAATTTTTTTCCAACCATTGGTAGAACAAACTTGAGAAGTGTTAAATGAAACTACCGTGTGATTACAGTAGCATTTGCAACTTATACAACTTGTCTGCCATGTTTAGTCATGATATGGAGCCCTTTGGAATCCCCTTGTGTCCCTTTTGCCTTTGTCTGTTTTCTTTTTATTTTTCCTGGGGTGGTTGAGGCTGAGGATTTTTGTCACAAGTTGACTCATGACTAAATGGATGTCTGCAATGAAGGGCTTGTTTGATAGCATTAAAAGATGAGTGCTGAAAATTTAAGTACTGAATATTAAGTGCTAAACTCTTGTAAGTACTGAAAATGAAAATAAAAAGTTGTCTGATAATAGAAAATGAATTTTATTAGTATTTTACCAAACATGGAATAGTGAGCTTTATTGGAAGGTTTTGATTATATGATTGGGTAAGGTTTTAATTTCCATGGAATATTTTATCACTTAACCCATTGAGTAGGCCTGCCTTCCTTACTGCATTGAGTGATTTTTACCCAAAACGATAGTTGTGTAGTTAAATGTGATCAAATGCACTTAATGTCATTAAGCATTAGAAAAGTATAATTCTCAGAGGTTTACTATGGTTATCAAAACACACCCTAAGAGAGAGAATCCTTTATTGTGCATTGTTTTTTCATCCACAATATGTAAAAGGAAAAATTATTCAGCTAATTAGCAAGCCTGCCTATGAATTTTTACAAATTAAAACTAAGGTAATAAAGATGAACATTTGATTAATTTTGGGCAATACGATGCATTTTATTGACCAAAATGGTTTTGTTGCCTGACAATGAGATTGCCTGATATGTTTGCTACCTTACACTTTGTGTCACTGACAATAAAAAACTTTTTCATGGGCTTCTATTAAAAATTGAGTTGTTTCATATTAATGAGCTAAGAAACTTCTCCACTTTGTTTTGATGTCAGAATCTTTCTTGTCTTGCAAATTGACATTTATGTCGTAAATCTTTGTTTTTCTGTTTATTTCTATAATGCATTGAGTTAAGTTTAAAATGGTTTTATCATCTTTTGATAAGAATTATCAATTATTAGCAGAACAAAGCTAAAGAACTGTGTGGTGCTGATCATCACTTGTCATTAATGTGCAGTAGTTATGTTTTCACTCTTATTATACCTCTTATTTTTGCAGAGTGTCGAAGAAGCTGAGTGTCGTAGAGCTTATGATTCAGCTACTGAAGTCTACATGTCTACTTTTGACCGATCTAAGCCACCAGAGGAAGTAAGCAACATCTTACCAGATGAATGAATTTTTAATTATTTCGATGTTTTCCTAATTTTAGTTAATGTAGGCTGGCATGAGGGGGGCTCATGAGGAAGCAGTACAAAAATCATTAGCCGTATTCAATGCGAGTGCTGTTGGTGCTGGTCCAGCAAGGAAGAAACATGAGGAGCTTCTCCATAAGTTCTTCAGAAGGGCTTTTGAGGTGGTGCCTAATTTACAAAATGCTAACCATTTTTCTGCTGCAATGAAGTGGAACATGTAGTGCTATTTTCATCATGGGTGGCTACCAACTGTGATGGTTATTACATTGCCGAAATTAAGTCTCTATGGACTCTGTTTATACTTTTCCTTTGTGCTTGTGATTAGGTGGTTGCATTGGGTTTGGCGTTGACATGGTTGGTTCGTTTTTGGGTCAACACTTTATTTGATTAGCTCCCTTTGATGTGCATTGTCAGTCAGATTATGGAGATCCATATTCAACTGGACATTTTTTTCTCTCATTATGAGACAATTGGTCTAAAAATTGATCTATTGAAAGTACAAAAATTGAATGGCCAACATATTTGAAAATCTTGTTTACTAGGATTTTGGAAAACTTAGTCTCAAGTTGAGTTTGATGTGGTTAAAAGATGATGCTGGCATTGCTAGATAATGTTTAATTGTAATATTTCCTTTTTCATAAAAAAGCTGTGGTGTGTTGACTAATTGTGGTTAATGAAGATGGTCTATTTTTGTTAGGTTATCTAATTTCTCTGTATTTGGACCAATAACTTATGCAATTATCTCGTGACTAAATTGGTCCATGCAGGATTACAAGAGGAATGCATTTATGGAGGCAGACTTGCGCTGTTCACATGCTATACAGAGCATGGAAAAGAGACTGAGAGCAGCTTGTCATACACCTGATGCTAATATTGATAATATTGTTAAGGTTAGTAGTCATGTTTGATGCTAACTATAAAGGATATTCCTTTTTCTCTTTTTCATACTTTTCTTGGTATACCTTATAGTATAAGCTTGAATATGTTGTTTTGTTTGTTTATGAGACTTGGATATTGTTAACTCATCTTGCATTAACGTCTCATTAGATCAAATTGCTTCCAACAATCATAGCCTGTCTTATTTTTATAGCATTTGGGCTGTGTTTCAATAATGCAGATTCGAAGTTGTCTTTATCTACTGAAAAATAATCTTGTAGAATGTTGATGATGGTGAAATCATGAGGTGGCCATCATTTGTGTGGGGTCTGATTAGTGTCTGGTAGATGTAGATGTGTTGAAAGGGCGGAAGAGATGAGGGCATTTGGGAAATTTTCCCTTTTTGTACCAAATGCAAACGGTCCAATTCCAAATGTAGGGGAACTGTGATGTATTGCCACTAGTGCCATGGACATGGAGTGCAGTATATCAAAGATGATTCTCTATCTAATGCTAAAGTTGGTGGGCTATTTATTGGTTGATCAATCTCATCAAAAGCATGCTGAGCTTTTATCTAAATCTGAGTACCTTTCAAGTTAACTGTTGCAAGCAAGTAGAGTGATGTTGGGAGATGAGATTCTTTTCTCTTTGCAAAGCATTTAGTGTGGAACATGTGTAACAGGAGTACAAAAGGCCACTTTGTATTCTACTGTGCAGATCTCTGGTTCTACAATGTCTTAGCACTTGTATGTGATAGAGTAACCCATTCCAGATCAGAAACTCCGTATTGCCAAGAGATGATTGGATCATGATTACTTAGTGCAAAGTTATGGGACCATTGCCAACAATATTAAAAGCTTTATCAGACAAAGGTGCGGTTTAATATTGGAATGGTCTAACACCCCCCTCACGTAAAAGACTGGCGTTTGGCTTTAGACTAAAGTGTTGAAATATTCATTGGTAGGCAAATAAGGAGTTAACAATGATTTGAATTCATGTCGTTTTGCTTTAATACTATGTAAATTTTGTGGAACCACTTTCAACCGTTTCAAAGTCTAAGCAATTAGATGAAGGCGTGGTTTTTATGTAAATGGTTTAACACAAAGTAATTTTGCTTGATAAACATCCTCACCTTTGTCCTGAAGTTATATTTGATAGCATTTAATGAGAAAATAACAAATCAAGCCCATCATATGTCGAAATTGAGGTCTAAAACAAAATGTTACAATTTTTTTTGCTTGTTGTACCCGTCATATTATGGAAAAGTATGGATTGTTGATGTCATTTTGGGCATCATCTTGAGTGTGCTCTATTGATATTTTGCAGGTTCTTGATGCTCTTTTGTCAGAATATGAAGCATCATCTCATGGCCCATCAAAATGGCAAAAGCTTGCGATGTTCTTGCAACAAAGGTTTTCCCTTTATTCTTTCGACATTTTCTTCTTGTTTCCCGAGTTTGGTATCTCCGTCTTTATCCTTGACTGACTGCTTTCAAACTACCCAGCTTGGAAGGCCCAATACTAGACCTTGCCAAAAGGCTAATTGATCGGGTTGGATCTGAGAGGAGTTCCTTAATGTTGAAATGTCGGGCCATTGAAGATCAGGTGGGGTTGCTAAATAAGCAACTGGAAGCCAGTGAGAATTACAAATCTCAATATCTGAAGCAGTATAAAGATGCCGTCGGTGATAAGAACAGGCTTTCTGATGATTATTCAAGCCGTATAACTAAATTACAAAGTACTTGTAGTTTACTTGAAGAGAGGTCTTCTAGCTTGCTGAAAACATTAGAATCTACAAAGCAAGAATCTCTGGACTGGAAAAGAAAATACGAGCAAGTGTTGTCTAAACAGAAAGCTGAGGAAGACCAAGCTGGTTCTGAAATTGCTATCCTCAAATCCCGGAGCAGTGCTGCTGAGGCAAGACTAGCTGCTGCTAAGGAACAAGCTCAGTCGGCTCAAGAGGAGGCAGAGGAGTGGAAAAGGAAGTATGATATTGCTGTTAGAGAAGCAAAAGCAGCCTTAGAGAAGGCAGCAATTGCTCAAGAGCGCACAAATAAGGATACACAAAAGAGGGAAGATGCTCTAAGGGCGGAATTTTCCATTGAATTGGCTGCAAAGGTTTCTCTCTCTCTCTCTCACACGCGCACACGGTTGTGTTGGTGTGAACACGTGTAACTTTCTTCCTGCTCCTTGTGCCCTATAATAGTGGAATCAATGTGTTTATTATTTCTCCATGATAATGCAGGAGGAAGAAGTGAAGGAGAAGGTGGCGAAAATTGAGTATGCTGAGCAGTGCTTGATCACCATAAAGTCAGAGCTGAAGGTAAGCTCTTATCGTTCTGATCTAGGAGTGTTGAAAATTGAAGGCAATGATTTCACTGCTGAAGTTTCAGGGTTTAGCACATGTTATAATAAACACATATAGGAAAGCAACATGTTAATTTGAATTGACCTTTCTGATAACTTCTTTACAATCAGTCCTGGTCTGTAAGACAATATCTCCTGTTCATCTTTTTTTTTTTTGGTAAGGCCTGTTCATCTTTTTGCACTTTGTTGTACTTGATGATTGATATGCTTTCCAGGCTGCGGAGTCAAAAATAGAGAATTATGATGTGGAGATTATGTCCCTAAAGAATGAAATCAGAGCATTGAGTGAGAAGTTTGAAACTGCAAATGCTAAAGCCCAATCTTTTGAAAGAGAAGCTAGGATTGTGGAGCAGGAGAAGATCCATCTTGAACAGAAGTACTTATCTGAGTTCAAAAGATTTGAGGAAGTTCAGGAGCGGTGCAGAAATGCTGAAAAAGAAGCCAGAAGATCTACTGAAATGGCTGACAAAGCCCGAGCAGATGCGGTCACCGCCCAAAAGGAAAAGAATGATATTCAAAGGCTGGCGATGGAGAGACTGGCTCAAATTGAGAGGGCCGAGAGGCTTATTGAGAGTTTAGGGAGAGATAAAATTGCATTAGAAGATCAACTCAAGGAAGCACGTATATCAGAGACAGAGGCCCTCTCAAAAGTCACTTTATTAGAGGCAAGAGTGGAGGAAAGGGAGAAAGAAATCGAGTCCTTACTGGATTCAAATAATGAGCAAAGGGCTAGTACGGTTAAGGTCTTGGAAAGTCTCCTTGACACTGAACGAAAGGCCCGTGCAGAAGCCAACAGCAGAGCAGAAGATCTCTCGGTCAAGCTACAATCCGCCCAAGCAAAAATTGATTCCCTCCAACAAAAGTTAACTACTGTTCTTATAAATGAAACTGCACTGGACAGCAAGCTCAAGACTGCTTCTCTCGGCAAACGGCTCAGAGCAGATGATGGTGAAATTGGCATGGAATCTGTTCAAGATATGGATATTGATAAGACCTCCAGAGTAAATAAGAGGTCGCGAAGCACGACCAGTCCCTTAAAGCACATTCAGCCAGAAGATGGCGGATCCATGTACAGAGGCGATGAGGACAACCACAGCAACAAAACATCGCAGGAGGATTATACCAAGTTCACCATGCTCAGACTGAGGCAAGAACTCACGAGTCACAATTTCGGTGCTGAGTTGCTCCAATTGAAGAATCCTAGCAAGAAGGACCTCCTTGGACTATATGAAAAGCTTGTCCTCCAGAAGTCGTGAATATTTTCTTTGTACAGGGAAGCGCATGTGACTTAAAAAAGGGTTTTGAGTTGTAGATCAGGTATGACATAGGGTCAGTTTTTTTCGTTCTGTAGATTCTTTGCCTGAAATTCTCATTGGGACTAGTCCAAAAGATTATCGTGAGCGAACTCCCTTTTCCATGCAAGCATAGGCTCTACGCAAGTGTGTTTGGCAGGCTTCTCCATTGGTGTCGTTCTCTGGATAGTGGTTTTTAATAGTTTCCATGGTGCCCTAGAGGAAGACTTTGTACATGGTGTGCTTGGTTTTCTGGCTTATTGCTTCTTTGTGTGCGTGTGCCTGTGCATTTTTTCAGTCTAATGGCGAGTGTAACAAGTAATTGTAGGATGGAAAACTAATCTCCTTACCGGTAAGGAAAGGAAGGACTACCTTCTGCTTTTTTCCATGGATGAGAGTGCTTCTGGTCTGTGTATGCTTGGCTTTTCTCGTTCCAGGACTTGGATTGCATCCTGATCCAGGTTTGTATGTTCATGTTGTAAGCACGAGCTTATATCCAATAGAAAACGCCCCCGTTGTCCTGGGTGTTGAAGTGCTCGAGGTCTGTCCTTTGGTATTTGCGTTGTTTGGTTAAGCTTTTGGTAAATTATGAGAATTTGGTCTCGGAAGATGGCAGTTCTGCGAGATATGTTGACCGAGGGATTTCCACGACTTTTACACCTTTAGCTTTTCCAGTGAGAATGTATTTTTATCCCTAGCCTCCGAAGCAAAACTATCTAGATGGTATTTCCATTGATATTTGGTGGATTCAAGACAGGTCCGGTTAGGAGCTGTGCTCTTCTTTGGTTAGAAAGTTCGTCAGGAATAGCTGCCTTTTATTACAAGCAAGCAGGAATTCAGAGTCAGAAATAGTCGTCAAAAGGCCTCTGTAATTCTGAGTAGTTGTTGATAGTTTCTAGGTTTTTATTGTTCTAATGATCTTAGAATAACGGTACATTGTAATTTACTGTATTTAAATGACCTGTTTATGTGATGCATAAATAACTGTTCCGTCATGCAAACTTAACCAGGGAGCAACTAAACCAACTATTCCACCGTACAAACTTGCTAACATAGGAATAGGTTTATTTGTTTGCCTAGATTAATTTTTACTTGTTAATATTTTTTGCTAAAATCGAAATCTTGCTACGTAAGCAATGTGATTTCCTTGAAAACCCGAAATACTCGAGACTTTCACAAGTCCAAGTACACGCTTTGCTTTGACCAAAAGAAAAAGCACAAACATGCAGATTCTTTTTTTGGTCGAAAACAAACATGCAGATTCATATATAATTTTCTTCATAATTTTTTGAAATATGAATGATACTTTAAATATTGACGGGAGAAGGCCCACAATCTTCCTCGCCTTGGTTTTGATTCTTTGAGCACTCAGAGAGGTTTCTGTCTTTTCCTCATTACTCTCCTTTATTTTTTTCTCATTCCCAATCAAACAACTAATCATTGTCATTGTGAAGCTATAGAACAACTCTTCATTTTGCCAATTTAAGCCAAAATTTGCTAACATAAACGACAGCGTTTGACGTGAATATTTTTTTCGAGTTCTTTTATTAACTTTTTTTTTATTTTTCCTTTTCTGTTTTTCTTCTTTTTTCCTTCTTTTCTTTCGGCTACAATGCATTTCCCTCGAGTAACAAACTCCCATTTTAGCCACTTGTTCAAAACATAAAAGGTTAATACCGTAAAAAACTCCCAACTGGTACGCCTATGATAATTTTACTCCAAACTAATATTTTGACCACCAAAAATCACAATATGGTACATCTGTGACAAATTTACCCTCAATTTATTTACATTAAATTTTATTGTCAAATTACTTTGTTAAATGACACGCAGCAATTGACGAATGTACCAATTTTATGTTTTACCCTCCGTTTGTCACAGACATACTATTTTTTTTGTGATATTAATTCAATTTAATAGAATCTGACGGAGGGTAAATTTGTCACAAATGTATTAATTCGGAGTTTTTGGTGGTCAAAAAATTAATTTAGGGTAAATTTATCACGAATGTATTAATTTAAGAATTTCCGTAATCAAAAATTAATTTAAAATAAAATTATTATAAATATACCAATTAAAAAAATTTTATGATATTAATCCCCGTATAAAAATCTTCACTTTAAGCAAGACTTTTAGAAGTCTTTCGATATGACTGCTTTCTTTTTTATTTTTGGTTTAAGAAAGAACTTCGGCCAGCTGTAAATGCATCTCGCCAAGGCACGTCTTCAATCACTCCTTTGTCTACTCTCATGAAAGAGACACTTGTCACCAATTACTACGATGTTGCAGATGATATTTCTCACGGCACTATCCCGTGGTTTGTCCCATCTGTCGTATGGATCGAAGATTTCGCCGACAATTGCGACATAAGATGACATATCGGGGGCCGCTTCTTAAAAAGAGAAGCACTGATGCTTATCATCATGACGATGGACAGTGATCATTGCTCATTGATCAGTAGGTTGAGATCTCAAAAAGGCATAGCTACTAAAACTACGAAAGGGTGTCAACATCAAAGAACGTTGGGTATACCTGAACGAGGTCTGCTCGTTCATGCTCATAGATGCCGTATTTGAAGGGTATGAGCTCTGTTTTATTAGCAGATCTCTAAGCAGAAATTTCACAGGGTCATGGTTAGATGCAATGGCCACTCTCTGTGCATCAGGACAATTAAAACTCATCAACACTGAAATCTTGCCAAGACCCAAGGAGCCCCTTGATTCCAGCACCTACTTTCCCAGAATGTTTCTTTTAATTTAGCTCCCTTTCTTGCCCTAATTATGTACTACAGAGATCTGAATCCTGCGCTCCAATTTTTTCTACGTCACCGTGCAGTAGACCTGGCATTTTTCCTTATTTTTCTATCCCACCTCATAATCTTTCTGATATTGTACTTTCAAAAGACTTAATTTACTTCTTTTGCTTCCCCCACTAATCCAGAAGGTCCACGCAGCAGCCATCTCAAGATCTGCCCTCGTCACGTCGGTCATTATTGTCTTGTGCACGTCCCTTGATCTAATTCGCCACAGCTAAATATGACTGATAAATAAGTCTGACAAATATATTCAGAGCGCCAACTAACGGCCACAGAAGCTGCGTCTGTCCTAATCCTGCGCAGACCCCACCATTTTATACTCCATTGGATAAGGGCTCCCGTCATTTCACAAGACTAAAAAAGCTAACTAAATCGCATGAAATATTAAATTCTGGGTCCAAATAGGTGGGCGCAGAAGTTTCAGCTTTGATTTGTCTGTCATGTTTAGTATTTTTTACAATGATGTGGAAGTTTTAGATGGGATTTTTCAAGCGGTCGACAGCCCCATAAATAAATAAAATGATAAGATTGTGAGGGTCCACATAAACTTGTGGAGTTGACATGGACGAATAGAGGGGCGACACGTTCCGGTTCCGGTCGCAGGCAACTTGCTTGACTTCGTGTCCACACTTGATGCCAGCCCTTGCCCAACTGCCTTTCTTCTCCACTTTGAATCTTGAAGCAACCCAGGAGACGGTCGATCCTGAAACGCACACGCACACGCGACAGAGGTAGATTACACTGCCTCTATTCTCTGCTGTCTTGTCACGCCTGAATTTCAGAGACAATCCCAAAGCACCGCTCACTTTAAAATGGCCCTGCCGAATCATTAGGATCTCTCGCCGCCCCCCGAGGCAGCACAAGTTGTAAATGCCATATTCAGATCAAGAACCTCAAACATGGAGGTTCTCGAGACCACGTTGTCACAGTTGCCTGATCAAGTCAAGGGCTCATCATTCCTCAACTTGACTACCGTAATTGCTCTATGTGTGTTCTTCGCTCTCCTGTGCGCATGCATTATCATTGGCCATCTCCTACATGGGAACCGGTGGGCCAACGAATCCATCACAGCCCTTTTGTTGGTACGTGATAATATAGTGTGAAGGACTCGTTTTAGTTCTCTCCGATGACTAGTCGATTATTCTTGTTCGATTATTGATGATTGATTTTCTGGGTACTCAGGGATTGTGCTCTGGAGGAGTGGTTTTGCTGGTCAGTAAAGGGCAGAGTTCTAAGTTGCTCAATTTTAGCGAGAATCTCTTCTTCCTCTACTTGCTTCCACCAATCATCTTCAACGCTGGGTATGCTATCTCTCTCTCTCTGAAATGTGCGTGACTGCAACAGCACACTGGATGTGTTAGTTCTTACATTTTGAAAGGTTATGACGGAATCCGGATCGAATTCAATGGTTGATTGAGGAACTGTAAAGTGAATGCGTCGGTAATAAAAAGGAATTTCATTTCTTCTGTCATTTGACTATTGCATTTCTTCGTCTGAGTACAGGTTCCAGGTCAAGAAAAAGCAATTCTTCAAGAATATTTCGATGATATTGTTGTTTGGAGTGCTTGGCACTGTCATTTCCTTTTGCATCATATCTCTGGGTAAGCTATCAAACTTTTAGCCGGTTATGCTATTTTGGTTTGTCGGTCTTGCTTTTGAAGCTATTAGTCAAGAAGCACCATCACAAACTGCTGTTTGGACCGTAGTCTCGGCAGCTCATTCCTCAGTCACTGATTCTATGTTTATCCACACATTAATTTAATCTCGTCGGTTCCCCTTGGCGATTTGTAGGTGTATTTTTGGTGTTCAACAGAATCGGGGTGACGTCCCTTGATGTTCAGGATTACCTAGGTAAATCACCATATTTTCTTATATTCAAAATCTGCACATTCTTACACTGATACAGAGGGCTTTGTGTGTGCACAGCTGTCGGTGCAATACTCTCCGCCACCGATTCAGTTTGCACACTACAGGTACGTACTCAAGTTTTTTGGCTATTGAAAAAGAAAATAATAGAGACGAAATGGAGAGTCGGTTTTGACAGGGCTTTATTACACTGTAATAGAATATTCTAATATGAAGATAATCTGATATTATAGGTTCTCAATCAAGATGAGACACCCTTCCTCTACAGTATTGTGTTTGGAGAAGGAGTTGTGAATGATGCAACATCTATCGTGCTCTATAACGCTGTACAGTCAATCGACTTAAAAAAGATTAGCGGCCTTACAGCATTAAAGCTGCTTGGAACCTTCCTCTACCTATTCTTCACTAGTACAGTTCTTGGTATCGTGGTAAGTTACGGTTGATTTCCATGTTAGTTATTTCCACAAGATCATTTAGAGAATCATTCAGAGCAACGCACTTTTTCAGACAAGTTCCAAATGTTTGATGCATCGAGATATCAGCTCGTACTTGTAAAAGACACCGGAAAACTGTTCCCAGTTTTTCCCTCACGCACTTTTAGTGGAATGTGACTGTAGAGGCTTCAGTAAAAAATTTCCGCCAATGAATTGTTTGTGTCAAGATCATACATAGTATGATTTACTATCAAACTGGCATTGTGTATACTCGGAACGAGAAATTACCAGAAGTGTTCGATTAGCTAGCTTATATTGTTTGAGTCTCCTAATAAATGCATTATCCTGGCTGAAATTGTGTAATTATTTCAGGCTGGACTTTTGAGTGCTTTCATCATAAAGACACTTTACTTTGGAAGGTAAACTAAAGTTTCATGACTTATTTCTGACTCCAGCATCATGGTTACATTTGTCTGTGCTCTAGATTTCTTGCACTGAACCTTTTAGACATCGTCTCAAATTTGTCGCTGTTTTGCTTAAATTCTGGGTATTCCCGTGAGTGCTCTAGTTTATGCATTGACTGAGTCTTAACAAGATCAACTAACTTTGTGAAGGAGGTTCTGATTGTAGACTTATGACATTACTGGTATTTGACCAACAGGCATTCAACAGATCGCGAAGTCGCATTGATGATGCTAATGGCTTATCTGTCATACATGTTGGCTGAGGTAAATATATCCTTTTGAATGTGAGAACTTTCTATTATATAAATCAAACTGTTAAAGATAAACTCAAAACATTAGTAGCTTTAAACCTATCCTTTGCTTCTCAACTCTATGATTCTGAAGTTTTCATTTCAAGAAAATCTCAAATCTAGTGCTTCTCAATTGCATCCCAATCCCAGTTGCCCGAATTCTTCACTAACCCTATACTCCAGTAATTATCACGAGCATGTGATATTTCTTACTGAGCAAAATGTCATCAATTCAGAAACCAATATATGACCGGCCTTAGTGAAATGGAATCGAGATTATATTGTATTGCTGCTGGTATTTGTTCATACTGGATCTCATAAGCTGATTAATTTGTTTCTGTGCAGCTTATGGATCTCAGTGGGATATTAACAGTTTTCTTCTGTGGAATCGTCATGTCTCACTACACGTGGCACAACGTCACAGAAAGTTCACGGATAACAACCAAGTATGTGTCACCTTCGCTTCACCTTGCTTCCAATCAAGTTTAGCAAGTCATGTCTGAGAAGATGACCAAGGAATTCTGACTGCATCCTTATTGTTCAAATGGCTCGATGATTGCAGGCATGCATTTGCGACAATCTCATTCATTGCTGAAAATTTCATATTCTTATATGTCGGGATGGACGCCTTGGACATTGATAAATGGAAAAGCAGCAAGGCAAGGTACCTTCCTCCATATAACTATGCAGATTCATAGTTGAAAACCTAGACATGTTGCATCGGATCTCTGAAGAGAAAGTGCTTGGGTGGCTTGATCAAATATAGTAGTAGAAGATAAATTGAAAATAAATGTATATTTTGCACCTAACCATTTATTTTAATCATATTAAGGGCAATTTGTAACCCTAGTTGAGTGAGTTCCTACTGATAGGCTGCATATGTGAATGTATGTTTTTTAAGAGAATCTGCAAATTCAAGCTGTCATGAATTGCTCTAGTAGAACAAGCCAACAAATTTTCAAAAAGCACACGCCAGACCCCACTAATGAAAATGAACCACATAGATTTCCTTCCTGCACTATGATTGGTTCCATCTACCGTGTGGACTGTAGATTGAATCTGCCCTAATTTTTTCTCATGACGATGACTTTGAGACTGCTTCTACAGTGTATGATTTGAATGGTTTGTCTGCTCTGCAATTCAATGACAAGAGGTTTGTTGATGTGTGTGTGAAGAGCTGTCCTAACTTTCTTCATGCGCTTTTGATTCAGCACAGGAACTTCGATTGCCGTCAGTTCAACTTTGTTTGCACTAGTATTGGTTGGAAGGGCTGCATTCGTGTTTCCCATTTCAAACATCAGGAATTGCATTAAAAGTGGAGAAGGAACAAAAGTCGAGTTTCGCCAGCAGGTGCTATCTTGTGGAATATGAGATCGATCCCATCCTATAACTCAGGCTTTATCACATTACTAACCATTCATGTTTTCAGTTCATTATATGGTGGGCAGGTCTGATGCGAGGTGCTGTTACAATTGCATTGTCTTACAGCAAGGTAACTGGCTTTGCCCTACCATGAGTTATGATTCTCTACTTGCTGGCGTTGTCAACTTGCTGATCAATTTAATCTATGCAATTTTCATCCAGTTTGCATCGTCATCGGATACGTCATCACAAGATAGTTTGATGATCACTTCCACCATAATAGTTGTTCTATTTAGTACAGGGGTAAGTTAACTCTGCGCTGATCTCCAAAGTTTCCTTTCATGCATATCGAACCAAGATTGTCATGTTGCTCACAAAACAGTATGACAATGCCATTAATCCTTTGACATTCACGAAGGAAGTACAATGCAACTAGGATGAATCCATTTTCTTCCATGATTTTCTCTATATCATGGAATCACTTGTATTTGGTGGCACTATTGATTGAATTTCCTCAATATTGGAAATTATTAGACACTTCAATTTTTTGGACAGGTGTTCGGTTCCATAACGAAGCCTCTAATAGAAGCAGTGTTGTTGCGGCACTTGAGACCAATGGTCTCTGATGCTTCTGATCTTCCGAGCCTAGAGGACTTGAGATTCCTGTTCATTGAAAATGGCGACCCGAGTGAACAGGGACACAATCAGAGAAAGAGAAGCTTGAGGTTGCTCATGACGAACCCAGGCATTAGTGTTCATTACCTGTGGAGGAAATTTGATGACAGATTCATGAGGCCAGTCTTTGGTGGGAGGGGTTTTGTTCCATTCGTTCCTGGATCACCAACTGGCGAAGCAGAAGAAAGTCAAGAAAATTCCTAAATTAGATGGTGAGTGCGATTATTTTTCCTTTTGTTTTGTCCATGGAGTGATCAGTATTATTTTTAGAGAATCGATAAATGTAAAAGGAAGCTCGAGATTAGTTGTAAAGAGTGGGGAATACATTTTATCGTGATTTTGCACATGTTAGAGTGTTATCATATGTTTTCACCGCCTTGCTGCCAAGTTTATGTTACTTTGTTTTTCAATTTCCTAAAAAGGATTGAGTGGCAAAATAGAGGGAAGAAGGTTATGGTTGTAAGAAATTCTTTGGGTGCCTTTTCGCCGTCTGCTTAAGTAACAAGTTTTGGGCTAAGATTGACCCCAAGCAAAGAAAGGAATATGTTCCACAAGCAGAATAAACTTGACTTGCAACTCAACTTCAAATGTTTCACATCTCTTTTCTCTGCTATTTCAAGCTCTACATCAAACACCGGACTTGACATCTTCAAAGAAAAGTACATTAGATGGATCATAGAGAGAACCATTTCCAATCGCTGAATATATGCCAAAAGCTATTCAATATCATCATGAATTGCCTAGCATCGCAGACTCACAAGACCGTCACATTGGGTGATCCTGGGCGCAGCAATAGACTAGCCGAAACGCCCAACTCTGTCGAATCACAGTGCGGTTCCAATGCTGATGCAGAACGAACGGTGGATCCTTCAACTCAAAATCTTTCATGTCAAGGTTTGAGTTTCAAAAAGGCGAACTTTCCTGGTGAGTTGGCTCCGAATGATCATGACGAACGTCCACCTGTAAACAGCACCAGCGACGATGTTAACAATAAGGAGCGAGTACATTCGCGTTATGATGATCCCGGCCAAAAAGAGCAGCAAAGTCCAATCCCCAAAGATCTGTCTCAGGAAAAGGGTATGACAAAGGCTGTGAGCTTTGATCACAAGGTAGAGATAATTGAATGGAGGAAGAGAAAATTGAAAAAGATCAGATCAACAGAGAGGATGAACTCAGCGGAGCACAATGGCAATGAGATAAAAACACCTCTCAAGCCGATTCTGAAGATGGGTTCTGGCCTGGATGCAACATCGGACCCCAGTACACAACAGCCAGATGAAGCCAAGACATCATAAGTATTTAGGGTAAGAGGAAAAACGGATTCATACACAGCAGTTTTTCTTTCTTCTCTTTCTATTGGCTGCAACACAAGCTGTTCCAAACAAGTTGTATTAGGATATATTACAACCAAAGCATAAAGGTCGGTCTTAGCATATACATTTCAAACCAGATAAACTCAATGATGTGGTCCATTGGCGAAATGAAGAAGCCTTTTATTATGTTATTCTAGAAGGGGGACTTTATTTGTATGATACAGTTAAACTGAATCAATCAAACGCTTGGTACAAGTAGAAATTCAAGAACTTTCCGTGCAAACTGATTGGTATGATAATGATGATTGTTTGTCAACTGATGTGTACAAATGATGTCCAACTCAGGAAACTGTTGTACTCTCACAACATATTCATTGACGTGGACACACCAACAAATTACGTCATGCTTTGGGAGAACGTATGATTGGTTGGTCGTGCTCCGGAATTTAGCCTTCCTACGTTGGATATAAGCAAGCATTTGCTCTCTCTTGGATTTATTCCATTGACATAGATGAAGTATTAAGTTAAAGGAGCAAGCATTTTCTTTCTCGTCAAGCATTCACTTTTTGCTTATTAAAGAACCAAAATAAAATAGAAAATATAAACAGATCAAATGAAGAAGATATGTTGAACACAAAGAAAAACAAAAACAATGAAGAAGATATGCTCTGTGCTGGTGGCTGGTGAAGGCACATAAAGGCACGTCCAGGTTCAATGCATTTCAAAATACACTTGCTGATGGAATGTGGAAAGCATGCAGAATCAGCATCGAAGAAAGATTCATCAGAATGAACCGGCTTTTGGTTAAAGTAACAAAACCAACTTTCATGGAACCTTTCGGAAGCAAATGGTTCTTAAGAAACCTGAAACTTGAAGAAGTCTACGTGGAGATCCCGGTTTGGAGGACAAATTATGCGCCTGTCTGGTAGGAAAAGAAAACAGAGAATGGCGAATCCTATACTGTACTGTACGAGGAGATATTTGCCGTGGGAAATCAAAAACAGAAAAAGCAACTTATACATGCATTTATTTGCCCTTTTCTGTTGACATTTTACATCGCGCATCCAAAGTCAGTCCACAACAAATTAATTCCCAATCATCGCAGCGATCTGCTTTGCAACCGTACTCGGTCATTATACGGGCACAGTTCTTGAAAACGACCTGAAGAGTCGGTCGACGTGTGATCGAATCACTTCCGTCGGCCTGTGCCAACTGGGCAGGTCAAACGAAGATGAGTAATCTTAGAATTTGGTAAACTAAGACCGATTTATAAAATTAATATATCAATTAATTTGACAGGTTATGAGTTCTGGGTACTAATATACAAGCACTATAAAAGTAAGAAAGTAAAGGGACTCAAATAGATTGAGAATATACAAATATTTTCCCCTGGCCAAAGCTGACGTGCCCATAGAGCAAAGAAATGCAAAATCAAATGAATGCTCCCCAACTCCAACCAATGCAAATCAGATTTGTCTTGCTTTATTGCCAGGGCAATGCCTCCATCCTGTCCAAGAAGATTCGTTTCTAGTATCTGAAAAATCCGAAGAAAGCCAAGTCAAAAGAGGACAGGTAGATGGGAGCCTTTCATTCATCATCTCTGAGTGACACTTGTTTTATCCCTGGGACGTCCGCTCTTCGTCCTCGCGCATCCAAAGTTGTGTCCAAACTCAAATCGAACTCTTCCCTTTCTGGTCGGATTTGGAGAGATGATAAAATCCTAGAGCCACCCGTCTCGATATTCACGAGCACCGTCGCCCAAGATTCAATCTTTGCGCGGTCTCTCCCTTTGAGGTGTGCGAGGCTCGAGATGGCGACCAAGAACGATGCAGTGGCGGGAAAACCCACGTTGGGTTTCGTCGAAATTGATCAGGATTTGGTTGATGAGATGGTTTATGATGCTCTTGTCTGGAGTTCTCTTCATGGGCTCGTCGTTGGCGACAGAAATATTGAGGTCAGTGCCCGCCCATAAAGATAAGAAGTATGCATTTCTTTGGAGTGCTTGCGATAAAGGCATTTTTGGAGTTCTCTTCTGGTATAATATAGTTAAATTGTTGCGCAAAGTCAATATATTTTAGCATCTTGGATACTCACGCTGTTAGCTTTCCCAGAAAAGTGGATGTTTTGGGGTTGATGATTGTAAAGACGCTTTTTTTCTCTGCTTAAATGAAAGATTATCGACTTTCTGATGTGCTGTTTGTGGCGTTTCCTGTTGAATTTGAACTGGGTTGTTTGATTTTACAATTTGATTGATAATGGTATGTATGAATGTGTGTTGCAGAGATCAGGAAAAGTACCTGGTGTCGGTCTGGTGCATGCTCCGTTTGCTTTATTGCCATTCTCATTCCCGGAGAGTCATTTTAGAGAGGCTTGCGAATTAGCTCCTATTTTCAATGAGCTTGTTGATCGTGTGAGTTTGGACGGGAAGTTTTTACAAGATTCATTATCCAGGTAGTTATTAACAGTTACTGATTTTTAGTTGTATAATCTATGTGAATAAACATGAGTACTCTGAATCAATTCAATGAAGTCAATGATCGGTCATCGGTTTCATGGCATATCTTTCCCGTTAATGTCACTAGTATATCTTCATTGAGATGTGAGCTTGTGTGTAGTTTGATGGCATCTCAACCCAACCTGCCAGTTATTTTTGTTTTGATTTTCAATGATCAAAGGAATGCATAGCTTACTCCTTTTGCTCTATTTGACCTATAATCTTCATAATTTTTTCTCTCCTTTCTGATGGCCTGTGCTGTATTAACAATCTCACTTTAACCTTGAATACTATTTATGCTACCTAAGCGTGAACCTTTGGAAGTTTTCTGCTTTATCTATTTGTCTATGTCATGTAGTTTATAATAAGAATATAGTGTCCAATTCCACAGGATTAGGACGATTGTTTCACATGAATTCTCAGGTGTTATTTTACCGATTTAATTCTCACTCCACTTTAGCTTGCATCATATGCTCTTGGTTGTTTCTTAGCTTATGACAAATTCAACTCCTTTTAGCTGTGCCATTTTTCTAGCATCCTGTTATTTTGGATAATATGAGCCCTTCTACCTTCCCTGCAATTTGTTTTTCTCAGTGGTTATTTTGCAGTTCAGTTTTAAGTTTCTCACATTGATGAAGCAAGTCCGCATTTACTGTTGAATTACATGATGTAACTTTTTCTCACTGCAGAACAAAGAAGGTGGATGCTTTCACCTCTCGACTTTTAGATATCCATTCCAAGATGATGGAAATTAATAAGAAACATGTAAGTTCATGGATTTGGAATTTTGTGAAAACTTTACCTTGAGTTTGGTTGCAATAGTAAATTAAAATTGGCTTTTCAAATTCTTGTCACTTTGATGGGCTGCTTTCCTTGTCTGAAAGAAATATATGCCGATTGCTGACTATGATTAGTGTGCTAAACCCCATAATTTTGCTGTCACAATTCTCTACAGGAGATACGACTGGGTCTGCATCGATCAGATTATATGCTTGATGAACAAACCAAGTTACTGCTTCAGATAGAACTGAACACCATATCATCCTCATTTCCGGGTCTTGGCTGTCTTGTTAGCGAGCTTCACAGGTTGGGTTGGTCATATATACTGACTCTTACATTCCCTATGATTTCTCTAAGCCCATACGCACCTGTTCACATGCACAGTCAAAGATGGTCATATAAAGCCAAAAGCTTGATCTTAACGCCAGGTGGTGATGACACAGGTCCTTGCTCAGCCATTATGGAGAAACTCTTCGGTTAGATCCCAGGAGGATCCCTACTAATACTGCTGTGAGTCATTATGCAGAGGCCTTGGCGAAGGCTTGGATTGAGTTCAATAACCCAAAGTGAGAACTGCAAAAAAATTACGATCGTCTTCTTTTCTTTTTTTATTCCTAGGTCTGCATATGTGGAGTTCAGTTCATTAAGACCTGATTACAATTGATTACTTGTAACAGGGCCGCTGTTCTGGTTGTGGTTCAGCCAGAGGAACGGAATATGTACGACCAGCACTGGCTTTGCTCTGTCTTGAGGGAAACATATCCTTCTATATCTGTATAGCTTCCCAGTAATTTTAGCTAGTGTTTGTTTTCAGATGTCAGAAGGGTAGGTTATATCTGTGATCGTCTCTCTCTCTCTCTCTCTCTCTCTCTGAAATCTTTCCTTTTTACATCTATCTGCTTTAATGCTCTGTGTCCAAAGATCTGCTTTCCAAACTATAAATTTCTCTATTTCTGTCCATCAGTCTCGTCATGTCCATAATTTGCTTTAGATGCTTCCTTAGCTTTATAACACACATAATGTGAGGTCTGTTCGAAAGACCTTAGCAGAAATTGATGCAGAGGCGAAGCTTCAGCCTGATGGCACGTTACTTGTGTATGTGGTTGTTCATGTCTCTAATTTGTCTTTTTGAATTGTGACTTTACATGCATGTTTCACTTAAATATTGAAGCTTTGGTATCGCAGAGGTGGAGTCCCTGTAGCAATTATTTATTTTAGAGCTGGGTATACCCCAAATGATTATCCTTCAGAATCGGTACTTCCCTAAGCCTCATCCTAATTATTAGCTGCTAAAATAGCAACTAAGAAAAGATTGTCTTTCTTGTATTATTGACTGTGGCTGTGATTAATTTTCAGAACTTTTTCTCCCTCCCTCTGAGCTTTACCAGATACTTTATATATATGTTTGATTACCATACTAGTGAAAAGTCCGCATTTTGCAGCAGGTTTTGTGTTTCTTATGAATGTTATAATGACCGCAACCATGCTCTATATTTCATAAATATTTACCTTCATATGTCTTGATGATTGAAAAGAACACTAATTAGTTAGTCATGATGAATAATGTACATTGATTATTTCTACTAAATTTAAGATCATATTCTGTTTCTCTTTTTCCTACACATTTTGATTTTAGGATTCACTCGTTACTATCATATTTCTATGAGACTCTCTTTAATGAACAGTACTTTATAAAGGACATATGAACATTAGCAAGCCAAGCTTTAGTTGAACAATTGACTTCATGCTCAAAACATATATCATTAAGCAATATAAAAGAATACTAAATAATTTAATCATGACATTTCCTCCAAGTAACGAAGTTTGTCCAATTGTTTATGTCAAAAATGGACCTTGTCCTGGAAAATATTATCAATGTAAAAAAGTTTCTAATCAATTTAAAAAAGTTTCTCAGGTGGAAGGGAAATAAAAGACTATCCAATGAATAAGTAAACAAAGGGAAAGGAAAGAAACCAAAAAAGGGATTAAGAAATCCATTCTTCACCAAACCTAACTTAAGAAGTGGACAAGTGTCAAAATATTACTACTTTTTTTGTCAGAAAAATAGTACTACTTTAAAACCCTACTTTAAGACATGCGGAAATCTTAAGCCCTGGGTCGATGTTTCAAAGATGTGACTTATGTTTTGTTTCTTGCTGTGGTGTAGGAGTGGAGAGCCAGGCTACTTATGGAAGAGTCATCTGCAATTAAGTGCCCGTCAATATCTTATCATTTAGCAGGCACCAAAAAGATTCAACAGGAACTTGCAAAACCTAATGTACTTGAAAGGTGACATATTTTGTGCGACAGCTCATATTTCTTTATCCTCTGTGCTTTATTTGGAATTGTATCATTCCTAGAAAAACTCCTTGAAGCACACATGCGTACAGATATGTGCATAGGCATACAACAATAGCTAATATGATGATGTTTAATTGAATCTGAAGCTTAGATGTGATCAATGGCACTCAGGGCTGCAAATGAAGGACTATTTTAATACCAAATGGCCATTGTAGCTCATATGTCTTACCAATCAACTTCAATAGCATATCAATGGGAACCTTAGAAGTCAGTTGAATTACAGGAGAAGATGCACTGTTGAATAGGCTCTATCTCCTGTGTGTTTGATCACTTATGAGACTTCATCATTTGGTGCATGTATCAGATTCCTTGAGAACAAAGAAGACATTGCCAAGGTCCGGAAATGCTTCGCAGGGTTGTGGAGCTTAGAAGACCCTGATATTGTTGGTAAAGCAATTGAAAGTCCCGAGCTATTTGTCATGAAGCCCCAGAGGGAAGGGGGAGGTAATTATCTCTCACTGTGATTGTTATTCAAGGATTGCTTTGTTATGAGCCATGCTATCTTCTTTCTAAAATGAAGTCATTTCTCTGCTTAGGAAACAACATCTATGGCAACAATGTGAGAGAAACCCTCTTAAGGCTGCGGCGTGAAGGGACTGAGGAGGATGCCGCGTACATCCTTATGCAAAGAATTTTTCCAACCATTTCTCCCACAACTCTCATCCGTGATGGCATTTGTTATAAAGATCACGCCGTGTCAGAACTTGGGGTATATAGTGCTTATTTGAGGTAATTATTTGATGTCACTCCATCTCTCTCATTAGTTTGATGGATGTGATCTCTGGTCAAATGGAATCGATGACTTGGAATTTAATCTTTGCGGTTGGAGTCAGATGCCAAAACCTTACACGTAACCAAAGCTGCTTTTTTTATGCCTTCTATAGCGTAGTCGTTTGCTTGTTTTAGCACCAGTGAATTCAATGGCAATGTTTGTAAATGCATTTGCTGTGCCCATGGTAATCTGAGATTCATCTTAACAGGAACAAAGAGAATGTCATCGTAAATGAACAGTGTGGTTATTTAACGAGAACAAAGATATCGTCATCAAACGAAGGTGGAGTTGCTGCTGGATTCGCAGTTCTGGATAGCTTATATCTGACTTGAGATTTGAGACGCTTGGATCTCAGCTGTATTCTCTTGTTAAACTCTTCATTCTCATTTCTAATAGTGACTGATGCATGCTCACAAAGTCCTCTGCACAAGTTCTGCTACCCCATTGGATGTGGAAATTGTGCGAGTCGATAAAGTTAAATCCAATTGAAGATTTTTTATTTGAAGAGGAAATTGAGGGCATTATACGTTTTCCAATTTGTTGGCAGAAGTCTGGTGCAGGGTCAGTGAAAACAATATGTTGCATCTGATCTATTGTATTTTCACTTGACACTACATAATGATCTGAAAAGGTGGTCTCAGTGGGATGTTGATTTTTTGTAAGCTTTACCTAGTGGTAATTTCAAGTTATTTCAAATTGTCTCTGAACTCTTTGAACCCGATTATTGGTAGATCCTGAGTTGAATTGGATATATACATGATCACGAGCAATTCGCCACAGCTCGACTTACAAAATTTGCATGGAGTTATTTACAGCCTGCAATGAGAGGCGTGTCTTAAGAATTTCTGTCATCCTCCTGGAGAAAAAAGCTACGAGAAGACTGACAATGAACTAGAGAGTGGTGATACATGGACATTCATTCAATTTATGCTGAGATTGAGAACAGTTCAAGTACAAGCTCGTTCTCGGGGTAAGAAGGCGAGCAACTCGGCGAGGCATGTGATACAGACACATATATGGAGAATGAGTCATTCTTCGTCATTGCCGGGATGATCATACGAGTATATATTCTTGCTAGCCTTCCACCTACCTACGTGCGGACTCATCTTTCTCAAGTCCCGGCGAGTTATTAACATCATAGTGCTAATGCCTTGCGATCTCACCGGCTCTCGCGCTCAACCCGTAAAGTAGCAATTAAAATGGATGCTTGTAAGTAGCGAAAAAGAAGAGAAGAGAAAAGAATTGGTAATGGTAGTTCTCAACCACGGCCAGTTAATTGAATGCTTTGCGTTTATCTTCCTCTCCTATCATATTTACCATAATCACAAACCCGAATACAAAGGTAAAAGGTTACAGGGCATATGCTAACAATGTCGAATTTTTTTTTAAAAGAATTTTTTAAATGGCATTACAATCTGCCACTCAAATTGGAAAGAACCTAATTGTTAGCAGCGCCTATGGGCATACACAATCATCCCCTTCTCCAGCATCATCATCCGAGTCGGCGAATCCATCAAAAAAGGCATTGAGGTACCAAGGGCAACGTTCGTTCCATTCACCCTTCCTCGCATGAGCTCGCCATTTCTGATCTTCAATCATCTCCGAGGAAAGGCCCCACTCTCGTAATTCTTCCTCTGTGTGATGGATAGCAAGGCTGTACTCTCCACCTTCCCCCAACTGCATCACACGGAACTCGCAATTCCCTGGATTGTTGAGTTGCTCGAATTGCTCAACCGTCCACTTGAACCATTTCATGAGGAAGACGCGCGATGTCAATCCGTGAGATACGATGATGAGATTCAGATCATGAGAAGGATCAATATGGTGCCTGTTCATATCGATGTCTCTCCATAATGATTCCATAAAACCTGCAGAATTTACATGCTTCTTTAGTGCAGTTCAGTAGTATTATAAGCACAGTAAAATGACCAGAACTTTATACAAACAAGGCTTCATGGAGCTCATCTGGCTGTCCCTCTCTTCCAAAGAACACTCTACATCAAACTAAAAAATAAATGAAAGCAGCATATTCGTGTGTCAGCTTACCTTATTTCCCTGATAATAATAGAACAACCAAGGACTGCAACTTATTGTTAGAATACTAGCTGGGTCAAAATACTTTAACCAGTTTGTCACCTCAGCAGTCCATGTTATTCTTTTCTCATCTTCTATAAGATTGGTATGAAATTTCTGTAAAACTTTTAATCCACTATACAGTACATTATATTAATAAAGCACGCCGTCGACAAAAAAAGCATACCTATGCCTATGAGGTGACCGAGAAATGTGCAGGCCAGTCATCAATATACTTTCACCCTAAAAGATTCTACCTTCAACTTTACTCATGAACCATAATACTCGGTGGTCTAAAAGACACTAAGCGAGATGGGTTCAATGCTATGCACAGGGATTTTGCATTGATGATAAGCTATATCCTCAACTGCAGTAATCCCAAAGCTGGATGACCATATGCTTGCATTCTCTTTTCTGCACACTCAGGAAACAATTCGAGCTCTTGGCATTGCAAAGCACATCATTCAGAGGATCCGAAAAGAACAACAATCAGTAGATTGGCTGGTGGAACCAGCAGCTAAATAATTAAGCTTTAAGACAATCCGTTGACTCCCTCCCTCCCTCCCTCCCTCCCTCCTGGCCAGAAACCATTTAGGCAAGATCAAGAGGAGCTCTCACTGGGAACAGTTGCAGAGGATGGACTTTAAACATACTCAAGCAAGTTCGACAAACAGCAAACCTCTCTGACCAATAACAAAAACACATGATCAAGCAAGACATTGGTACGCCATCCACACAAATTCATTCCTTCAGCTGATTTCTCTTGTGGACACACCCTCACGATTCATCCGCACACTAGACCAGCCACGAAGCAAAGCCGACATCAATGAACGCAAAGTCGAACAATCGAATTCAAACACCATTAGCCCAACAAGCAGCATTCACGTGAAATTGCATTGATCGAAAACATACAACCCCGACGCGAAATCGAAGGCCGAAGGATGGAAAGAAGAAAAAAAAAACTCACTCGAAACGCGATCGAACACATCGGCCGCCGATTCCCCTTCCGGAAACCGGAAGAAGAACCGGCCGAACCGCTCCCTCGCCTCCTTCACCCGCCTCATCCGCTCCTCCACCTGGAAGTTCCCGAAGTCCTGCTCCCGAATCCGGCACTCCTCCCGCACCCCGATCACCCGGTTCCGGCCGAACGACCGCCCGATCTCGCGGAGCGTCGACCGGGTCCGCTCGTACGGCGAGGCGTAGAAGTAGACGCGCCACCCGCCGCCGCCGGAGGAGACCAGGGAGCGGAGCCGGTCGCCGGCGGCGCGGGCCTGGGCGATCCCCTGCGGGGTGAGGGGGATCCGGTGGTCGGGGGTGGTGGTGTAGGCGGACGGCGAGAGGTTGCCCTGCGACTCGCCGTGGCGGACGAGGATGATGCGCTTCGGGAGCATCGACCCGTGCTGCGGATGCACCGTCGTCGCAGCTCCTCCTCCTTCTCCTCCTTCTCCTGCAGTCTCTCTCTCTCTATCTCTCTCTCTCTCTCCTGTGACCCTGACGTTTTTTTGGCTATAGTGAGGTTCGTTTCTTTTGCGTGTATAAGCTTTTAGCTTTGGCTTCGCTCCTTTCGGCTTTCCTTGTCTTTTGACCTTTGCCTTTGTTCTCTCTTTTTCTTCTGTAGCTCTACCCTAATCAGATACTCTTTAAGTCTTCTGCGTCGCATGGACAAAAACTACACAGACTGAGATTTCTTTCTCTTTTGTCGCGTGTCGCTTGAGTTTTCGGAATATAAAATGCGAATTTTCTAGATATCGACCGAGCGCAAGAGACCGGCATTATGATGTTGCTGTGGAGTCGGGATGGTTTGAGATTTGGTCCGCGCGTTAATTGATGCCTCTTTTGCGAATTTCGGCTCCCGCGATTTGTGTCGTGATGGAATTCGATTCTCAAGCTGATCTTCTCGGTCACGACTTCGGGTTGAACAAATTGCTCTTGTCCAAATTTAGAGGGAAAAGACCAAAGAGCGTCGGAGATCGAGACGTGGCGGCGTTGATCTCGAATGGACAAAGGAAATATTGATGACTGTGGCTCGAAACTTGGACTTGAGAACGCTATTAACTAAAAGTGACGTATCAAACATATCATCTTTTAGATAGAAGAAATTTCAATTGGAATTTCATTCGTGCTCTGGACAAATACAAACACTCGGTCATCTCCCACATATTAATCTTAGGAAGTCTTCGAAGCTTTTCACGTAAATCAATGTTTCAATCCTCGGACGGGTCCATTCTATTGCTGCTGGTCCATCCTATAAAAACCAATGCAGTGCCCTAAGCCCCCTCGTACCAGCATTTCATGCGGCCACCCAAGAATCAAGAACACCCAGGACCGGTCCATCCCATTGCTGGTTGTAGGTAAAAAGGGGTGAAGCCATTGTCAAGGCTCTCTAAGCCTACACCTTCCAGCATTGCTGAGAGTCATCGTCAGTAAGGTTCATTTACCCAAGAGCTTATAACAAGCCAATTCCAGGGTCATAGAACAATGCTTACATGGTATTTTGTGCTAAGACTTCGCATTCATCGATGCGATCACAAGTCCAATGGGCTTCATGTTCGTTGATGCGATTACAAATCCAATCTCCAATGAATATCACCATGCATGTTCATATGTTAGGGCCGAAACAGACAACATTGAGTACGGGATCGTCTCATAACACGAGCATGCCTTATTCAGCGTCGACCATGCACTGTCACAGCAGTCGAGATCCCATATGTGCATATATTAACAAAATCAAAAAGTGTGCACGTCGCGTGAGGAGTCCAGGAAATCCAAAATTATAGTTCGGCCACCGTCGAAGTCACATCCAGTCTCGAGCATCAGATGACTTCTCTGCCTAAGCTTCTTGCTTGCTTCTTTGCTCTTCGAATTTATCGATGGCCGTCTGGAGCTCATCTGTACCGCCAACAGCTCTCATTGTGTAGAAATACACTCCAAACACAAACGCCGTCAGACCACCCGCAACGACCAGGTTCTTTGTCTTGGGAGCAAGATTCCTGTATGCAAATGGCCCCGCCATCTGCATGCAATGATCATGATAACCTTCTTAAATTTGGCTTAGATATGCGTACAAAACAAAGATGAAATTCTTGCACGTAACACGGTATCAGATCCCATACATCATTATGTCCGGGAATCAGGGTAAGAGACAATGTGCACGTACAACATATTTCGGTATAAAAAGGATTAGTCTTGAGAGAATTACAGCTAAAGTACAGTGATTCCCCACTGGAATAAGAGCTGGGTTGAGCCAATCTAGTTTTAAGCTCGAGCTCTCAATTCACATACTCAGCACCCAAAACTCGATTAGAACTCTTGTATATACTTAAACTTGATTGTGCCACTTTTATTTTTAAATAAGCAGAGAAGCACCATAAAATGACGCCATCAACCAAAAAAAAAGTCCAATGATCACGTATTGAGATAGATACAGGAGAAGAAGCAGAACATAGAAACCAATCCACCAAAATCATTCGAAACAATCAATATAAAGCTTGAAATACTGATTCAGACTATGAAATCCAGGAATGGTGAAACATCTTCCGCAAGTTAACCCAGAAAACAAGATGAAAATCGGTCAAAAACTGCACATTTAAAGAGATAATATACTTCAATAGGCTTTCTCTTTAGAAATTACAGAACACGAAAGTTCAGCAATTACTCATGTTAACTAGGGCATCAAAGTTCATTCCCAAGGAGGAGAACTTTATAACTCAACTGATTTCTTTTTGCATCTGAAGCAGACAAACATACAAGTGCAGTCATAAATGATGATATCATACTTCCTTCAGAACATTTCAAAACATCATGTGCAAGATACTCAATCAAGCTTGCGAGCCACTGGGTACTCTGAGCTCGAGTCCAGAGGCTACTCGAGCTCCAAAACAAAAAACCCAAATTGTGTTCTGAGTGATTAAGGAGTAGAGCCCAAACAGCCCCTAAGTGGCTTGACTCAGTTACGACTCTGCCCCTCCTCACCCACCCACACACCCACCCAGATGGGCCAAACCAGAAAAGGTTGCATCGGGAAGTATTTTAAAATGCCGACATCGTCTTGCGACACTCATCTTGATCAAACCCTTTCAAGTCCAAATAGAACAGAACTGGCGGCTCACTTTGTTTACGGTAGTAAAATCCACAAAGGACTGTTCGTGCCGTGATCCTAGATGACAAGAGCCATAACCAACCGAATTCGCGACACATCCCAATCGGCTACATAATCAACCATACCAACAATCTCCAGTTAAACTAGATTGAAAAAAAAAGAAAAGAAAAGGTCCACACTCAACATTTCTTGTTCTGATAGCGGTCTCAAGAGGACATAACATTCACTGTAATTTACTCAAACACGAGGCGATCTCAGAGCATTGATGCCAGAATGAGGACAACATCCCGGGTGGGCGATGAACAAAAATACATCAATGCACCTAAAACAAGCATATAATACAACAGGCACATGCAACATCACTTGCTCCATCCAATCCCTACCTACCCAGAGCAAGAACTTAAGAACCCAGAAAACTCTGAACTTTCCCGACGATGAGCAATGAAAGAATTGCGAAGGTTGGAGAGCCTTACCGTCTCTGACGCGAGAAGGAGGAAGAGATTTGCTGAAGCTGAAGTTTCGGAGGAGCTGCAGGGCAGTGAACCCTAGAAAACTTCGATGGATTCAGTTGAAACTGAAACGAGAAGGAAAACGATTCGCGATTCTCTTCTCCCCTTTGCTTCTCTTGGGCCTCCCGATGTAGATTGGGCCGACAAAGTGGGCCGGATCGCGTTTCGACTCCGGCCCAACCAAAGCCCGCGGCCGGTCCAATTCCTTGTGTGGAGGATTATTTACCCAGGATTACGCATAATTAAATCAAAATAAAAAAGCTTATTAGATTATAGCCAATCTTCCTGCGAGTTAAAGAAATATTGTTTTGCTTAATCATTGTCAGATTATAATTCCCAAGGTTTATCTCATTGTTGCTAAATCATTGTAATGTATAAAAGGCGCAATAATCGTATACATGACACTATGTAAATATCCTCATTCAAACCTATCACTAGCACAACATTATTTGCTCTAGTTATGAACATCTCATATGTACAGTTTTAAAATATGTGTTACTAGTTTGAGGTTTTGGTGGGACTAGCTAGTCTACAAAAGCAACAACTCAAACGTGAGAAATATGGAATCGAAGACATGACATGAAATTAAAGATAAATCTGACTCGTCATATTATGTGATGTAACGATATGGTTAGCCTAGTCAGACCCTAAAAAGAACCACACCAACCTTCTTCCCCAAAATGACATATTCGTCATCCTCGAGGGCTGTCTTTGCCGAAGCCAGGTCGAAGAACCAGACGAAGTCAAAGTGTTGACACCAATAATTAATTTGGTTGTCGACAGTAAAAATAAAAATTAGGAGATATCCAAGACAACAGCGATAAATGCATAGGATCATCGATGATAAATGACGTAAGCCATAAAAAGTTTAGTTATCAAGATGACGGTAGCAAACTGTTGTCAATCATTAAAATGTGCTGGCGGGAAGTTTGGGTATTTGAAAATTGAAAAGACTGGAATTGGAGAAGAAACAGTTGCCGCCCAAGAATTCATACCGTAGATTATCGATAAAACTACCACTATGAGAAGACTAGGCCACCGAAGCTATCTATAAGAAAAAGAACATGTGATTTTATGCATGATGAGTGGTGGTTACCGAACAAAAAAGGACAGACATCGAGACAAAGAAGAGATCGATGGCGGTTACCTTATAGAAGGAGACATGTGTCAAGATAAAGATGAGATCGATGACGGTCACCTTACAAAAAGGGACGGGTGTCAAGATAAAAACGAGATTGATGACGGTTACCATACATAAAAGGACAGGCGTCAACGCAAAAACTAGGTCAAATAATAGTTACTTAAAATGAACTGACAGATGTTAGAAAGATAAATGATAAAAGGTGAGATCGATAATAGTTATTGGACAGGTGTCATAAAGACAAAACGGCGGAGATAAGATCAAGGGCAGTTATTTGGTATGATTTGATAGATGGTACTGAGGGATGATTACCATGCTCACAGTATAAATATCATTCGATAGCAGGCAAAAGCCCCTGGAACACATAATAAAAAATGCTATCTTTTTATCTTTAATTTTTTATACTGTACTTTTAATTTCCTTAGCTATAGCCATCTATGTTTCAAGCCTAATAGTTGTGTAGCACTGTATCGATGAGTTTGAATGTTGCCAGTTAGAGGCTGGTCAGATTTGTTTAAATTGATTATGAAATTCGAAGTTCATGGTTCTTTCTGATCAAATCTTGTCAAGGCTTGAATTCATACTGCTTGAACAAGGCAAATGAGTTCTTTGTTTTTGCCTGGATATTTCTTACTCGGAATCGCCACAGAATCCGGTCTCCTCTCATTAAAACCCGAAGAACAATGCTTGGGTGAATTACATTTCGTCGGGGAACATTTCCGCCGAATCATGAAGCCTTTTGGAGTCTTCGCATCTCGCTCCTTCAGGACGACCGCGTGCAAGACGTCGCCGTACTTGCTGACATGCTCTCGCAGCGCGTCCTCGCTTGTCTCCCTCGCAACAAGGATGGTCACCGGAGAGGAGAGAGAGAGAGGAGCGAAGTTGGATTCTTGTGAGAAGCGAGCAAAAGGTCTAATACGTGAGCAAAGAGACTTGCCAAGTTGGATTTGATTGTCTAGATCTAAATCTAAAAGCAAGTTGTTTGGCTAGTGCGTAGTGCGCGCGACTTTGGAAAAAATAAGTTAAAATATGGGTCGCTATTTATGACTTTTTTTGGGCTTTATATTTTTCTCAACTTAGTTTAACCTATTTTACAAAAAAAAAAACGAGTTACCCATATCAAATTGGGTTTATTAAATCTAAGTCACAAACCCATTTTGCCGGCCCTAAGTAAATGTAGCGAAACTACTTCTTATGGAGCAAGTAATCATTGATGACTTCTAATGCATTGTTTCAAATATCCACGGTGGCTTCATATGTATAATACTAGTGAATTCAAATGACTACCAAGAAAATCCAAATTTAAGTTTGCTACTCACAATATAATAAGATATTGGTAAATCTGGATGATTCAATCGATTCCTCGCCCTTAGCTTTCCCTTTGTCTTGTCAATTCAAAAGAGGTCTCTCTCCATTCCTTTTCATCAACTTGGTCACGTGGCTTAGTTTCTCTCATTTTCTTCATCCGTCCAGAGATCATGAATGTGTGGATTCACCAAGATTTCTCTTATTTTGCAGTCTGATGTGGAGACAAAGATAGGACCGCATGTGGGGAGGAAAAGAACAGTTCTTTACAAGACAAGCGTACCGTTTAACCCCAATTCAGAATGTGAAGACATCGTTTCCCGCAACACACGCACAACACACACTTGGGTGGGTGGTGGTGTGTGTTGCAGTCACGGACTGGAAGCCGGACTGGGATTTCAGAATTTCTTTTTCTCTATTTGAATACGTGCCATTTGCATCTGGAAATATGATGGTGCGTGTTGCTAAGTTCTAGAAACTGAAGAACAACTAAATTTGGTAAAAACATAACTGATATTTTCGCATCTCTCTCTCTCTCTCTCTCTCTCTCTCCAACCACCAGCCAGCTCCAGACCACATTGCTGTCAATTCCCGTTTCCAAAGATTCCACCTTTATTCCACATCAACCGCTTGTGCCCGAAATATTTTGGTTGTTTTTGAGACACATCATCACCTCTCTCTCTCTCTCTCTCTCTCTCTCTCTCTCTCTCTCAAAATTCACATATTATGCACAACCCAATGACAACAAAAAAGGAAAACACATTAATCTTCTACACAAAATAATAGCCACCTTCCTCCCATCCCGAGTCCTTTTCACACAAGCGCGCGTGAAACATGTGGGGTAACTTCACATTATGGTCACACAAGGTTGCCTCCACACATGTAAGTTATTGTGGTGATGGAGGTGATGGTGATGGTGGGGGTGGTGGTGTTCACGGTGGTTCACCAATTTGTGGCGTCTCCCAAACCTTTCATTGCTCAGTTGATGATGATGATGATCTTGATGAAACCTCCGCTCACCCATCCTTTCCTCTTCTTCAAATTTAAAATTCACCTCGTCGTGGCCACCGGTCTCTTCGCTTATCCAGTACTCTCTCGAATCGTTGGAATCCTGCACCTCGCAGTGGTTGCTGTCCTCCTCCTCTTCTTCTATTATTTGCTCCTCCTCATCTTCTAGTTCTTCTCGCACTTCTTCTTGTTCTTCCTCCTCCTCCTCGTCTCTAATGAACTCCAACCGCAGCCGCCCATCCTGCCGTGAGGAGCGGAGGATCTTGGGCCGATCGATCCTCACCCCGGTCAGCTCCAACCTCCCATCCCTCCTCACAGACCTAAGGAAGAAGCTAGGTTGGCCCTTGTGGTTCAAGGAGGACAATGGAGGTGGGAACTTCTTCTCTCTCCTCCTCTCACTCTCCTCCCTCCACCTTGTCCTCCCCACATGATGCCACTCATCATCACAATTCTTGTTGCTCATGCTCTCAATGTCCTCCATCATCATGTGGTCATCGACCCTCCGCTCATCGGAGCTCTCAAACCCTAGGCTCTCGGTGCACGACATCAACCCATCAACCACCTCCCCTACGTCATCCAAGAACATTCCCATATTATTATTCCTCTCCGGGTCCTTCTTCGCCACTGGCGATGATTTGACGGCGGATGATTCCAGCACGTTCGGCTGGCGGCGCATGTCCCCGGTGGCCGTCGTAAGACCGACTCGTTTCGCCAAGTCGTTGGTTGCGGCGTCGGCGGAGGCAGGAGGCGATGTTTTGGCAGCGGGGCAGGCGATGGCGGCAGCCGCGGTAGTATTACTATCAATGAAGTTGGTGAGGCCCAGAAAGGAATGGAGACCCTTTTTGCAAAAGCTCAAGATCATAATTTGGAAAGGGGGACAAAAAAAAGGGAGCGAGCATGAACACGCACTTTTTTCTTCCATAAAACGGCGGCAGCGGCGGCGGTATTACCATCGATGAAGTAGATAAGGCCCAGAAAGGAGTGGAGACCCTTTTTGCAAAAGCTTAAGGTCATAATTTGGAAAGGGGGGACCAAAAAAAGGGGAGCAAGCATGAACACACACTTTTTCCTTCTATGCCACGGCGGCAGCGGCGGCGGTATTACCATCAATGAAGCAGATGAGGCCCAGGAAGGAGTGGAGACCCCTTTTGCAAAAGCTCAAGATCATAATTTGGAAAGGGGGGACCCAAAAACAGGGAGCGAGCATGAACACACACTTTTTCTTTCTTCTATATATGGAGTGGAAGATGGAGGGAGGGAATGGTTTATATAGGGGGCAGGGAAAAGGGTGTGAAGAACAAACTTAGGAATTAATGGGGAAGAATAACAACTGATAATTAAATAGACAAATTGAATATCCAACAATAATGAACAAGCAAAAAAAAATTGAGGAAAAGAGAGATGGGGGTGTCAAAATATCCGCAAGCCAATGATGGGGCAAGAGAGAGAGAGAGAGAGAGAGTGGTGGTGTGGAATGGTGAGAAGAGCGCCAACCAGTCGAAAGGTGTTAAAAAGGATTAGCTGTACTGATAGGGCGAAACTGTGCCTGGTCCCGCCTCAGATGTACCTTAGCCCCCTTCCCATCGCCCCCAGATCTGGCCCTGTCCTCCTCCTCCCACTCCTTTTCCTCCTGCTTTGTCGTCTCCCGTTTGCTTTCCCTTGAAAAGTACTCTTTTCTATAATTAAAAAAAAAAGGCAATTATCTATCATGAGATGGCGACACAAATGATCTCTGATCTATACGAAAATAGTCAATGTTTATTTTAAAGTCATCCTTGTTGGGATTGATAATTCGTGTTGTTTCATATTAATCATATCACGTAGAGCTACAGGTATAACGGGAATTTTGTTGACCCGAAGATTAGGGGTGTGCAAAACGGACCCCCGAACCGGACTGGTCGATTTGGTCCAATTCCTGAAAGTGTCGATCCGGTTTCTATCGAGCGGTTAGGTTCCCGATTCCGGACCGACTACATATATATTTTTATTTTTTGTTTCTTTGAAAAATTAGTAAAATGTGAACTAAACTCATGTGCAACGCTTTCCCTTTCTCATCGCACCACAATGACTTTTCACTTATCGTCACTTCCGTCAATATGTTGAAATTTATCACTGTCTCTCGTTGTGGTGAGAAAAAAAATAAAAAGGTGACCGGCTCTCAAAATTAGGAACCGGGAACCGATCACTCCTACCGAAGATGACATGTTCGAAAAACTTGTCAAACTGCTTTGACCCACCTAATAAAGCAAGTCACGCAACACTTCGACTAACGCGATTATTAAGTATCGGCACAATACGATACGTTAACTTGTTGGCAAACTTAGGTTAACATGTAGAGGTAAAACACGTTTATGCATGAGAACTTGTGTAATGAGTTTCGACACATTTCTAGATGATATGAATAATTTTGCTTCATATAAAATCTAAAATATTAGCTTCTTTTTTTTTTAAGATTCTATAACAATTCTGCGTCCTAATTATGTTTTGTTTTACCTTTTACTCATTTTAAAATGGGGGTTACCTGTGTAAACTATTTAGGAAGAAAAACTCTCTAGATATGAATATTAAATGGATTAGAACCTGTTTAATCGTGTCATGTAAACAGATGACACCTAATATGGTAACTTAAACTCGTTCATTCATGTCTAAACATGTTAAGCGGATCAATGCATGGAACACACAATCATTGTTGTCATACATGGGTCAACTCACTTATGACACACAAACTCCCATATGCCAAACCCAAACCTGTTTAGTTGTGCGTCGTGTTGGTATGTGCAAATGGGTTGTGTTAAGAATTATCGGTGCATGTGTTGGTTCATGTGAACCAATTTTTAAGTAACAAAATTAGTAAAGCTAGCATAGCTTGATCTAAAATTATGTGATTACTATTTTAAGCTCGATTCATGTGGATGAAATAAAGGATCAAGTTATGTGAAGATTGCGGCAAAGGGTGTCAAATGTGGACCGGGTCAAACCAAGAAGAGGTTAATCCGAACCGTTGTACGTGTTGCAAAAATAGGAAAAATAAAGTGAGGTAAAATAAAAGCTCCATGACCGATCCATGGTTGCTCTAATCTGCTATTTACATGCATCTTTCACCTCTCGTGCATGCAAAATGGCAAAAGAATAAAATTGCAGTTATCAAAAAATATTGGCGAAATTATCTAAAAATATGTTGCGCATGTCGTGTGTGCATATATATTTAGGTTTTGTTTAGAATTAAATAATTTATAGGTCTTTCTTTCATTTCTTTTTTTTTAAATTTTTTATATGAGTCGAACCGCAACCTTCTAATCTGACAACCCAGCTTCGTTCCATCCACGACCAATGACTATCGGGCTGACTGACTAGGGCCAAATTAATGCTTTAAAATCAGCTTGGTTCGTCATATCGATTTACCACGTCCATACATGCACATTGCTATCAAATGTGATAAATTTTGTGAAGAAAATGAAATATTGAGTCATCTTCATCTGTGGTATTAAGCGACAAAGGCGGCCAATTGTCATGTATCGCAAGTTGCGAGAAGGGCAACTTTCAGTTGAAGACCCATACGGCATGCACTGCAGTCGGCCGGCCAATCCATGGAGGGAGTGGACTCTTTTTGACTTTTCTTCATGCATCATTGAAGCACGAGAATTTGACATAGACTAGAAAAGCAATCAACTAGTATTTAGTAGATATCTCGATGGATATACGATCGATATACGTACGATGTGCTGTTGTGTTTTTTTAATTTGAAATGCTATTATGAATGGCATTCGAGAATGAAAAGTTTGGCTTTTCTAATTTAAATTGAGGGTAATAAATGAATAATTACGTGTCTATATGGCCAAAGACCATTGGGATATTCCCTTAGGGGAATAAATGTGCACATTGTGTTTTGTCTTCCTCTATCGTGATTCAAGATAAATTTGAAGCATCAACAACTTTTTGCGGATAGTGACTTAAGCTGTAACAATTATTGCAATGGTCCAAATCGACCCTGGTCTTTAGCATAGGTCCAAAAGAGTTAATGCACACCACATCCATCTTATCATTCCTTCGGTTACTTGAAAAGGCCACATGTAATAGCACGGGTGGAGCCACATGGCTAAACGAAAGACACTTGATTCTCGACGTCTGCGCCTTCTCTTTGCCCTCCCATGTCGTATGGATCAATCATATCCTTAAACATGGAAAATGATCAGATTTAGACATTTGATACAATCAGGAAAGGTATCATATCCAATCTTCTTATTTATTATATATAGATGTATGGATGGTTTTCATAAGGGTCAAAAGTTTGAAGTTGAAAATACTTTTGAATTTGTTTTATTATAAAGAGAAATATATCAAAGTAGAAGTCAGAAGTTGAAATATTTTCGTTTATACTTCTAGGGTCAGTAAGATGTGGTTTGAACCAAACAAGTTGCATTAATACAAACTAGAATCAAGTCAAAGTAACATAGCGATCTTCAGTGTTTTTGTCAAATACTAATGGGAGTTTCAGTTGGGTAGGAGGAAACTGCCTGTGATAGCACAAGGAATCTCTACAGAATGGGGCCTCTCCCCTTCAAAGGCAAAGAGTTTTATATTAACCTGTAGAAAAATATGGAGGAGTTTTCCTCATCATTTTTGAAGAGGAGAGGTCCTGTTGTGTAGAGGTGCCATCATAGACCAGCCTCCTCGTATCCATGTGAGACTAGTTTTACAACAACACCTAGCTTTGGCTGGATTCTAGTTTGTATTAATGTGACTTGTTCTACATTTTATTGACCCCAAGAGTATCAAACAAAAATGTGAACTTTTGACATCTATTATCATATATCTCTCTTTATATAATAAAAAAAATTTAAAAGTTCCCAATATGAAAGCGGGAACCGTTCGGATCAGTTCCGAAAAATTGGAACCGAAAACCACCACTTGATTTTATGGATCTACCTGGGAATCAGACAACCAGTCCAATCTAATTCCCGGGTGGGTCCATGGAACAAGTCCCACCAAGCTTTACCCAAATGGAGGTAACCAAGAGTGAGAGAGGGAGGCGATGAATGGCCAGAGGAACGGCTGTGAGTTGATGAGAGTTGAGAGTCGAGCTTCAGATTAGGGATTTTATATTTTTTCATTTTTCTTAAAATGTTTTCTTTTTTTTGTTGAAATTTTTCTTAAAAATTATATATATATGTATATATATTACCAGTCCAGTAAGTGGGCGGACGGTTCCACGCCTAGAACCAAAATCAGATTGGTACTTACTAGTTCTTAAAAATTAGAACCGGGAACCTCTGGTTATAGGTCGGTTTGGTCCGGTTCTGGGCGATTCGGACAATTTCCGATTCCTTTACACACCCCTATATCTCTATATAGTAAGAAGACTAGATCTTTCTCTGATTGAATCAAATGTCAAAATCTTATCAATCCCAATTTTTTACTATCAACGACATGATTGATCCATGTGACATGTGAGGGCCATAATAAAGGAGCAAATTTTCTTGCCATATAAGTCAGTAACTTATTGGTCTTCGGACATTTTAGAAGGAGAGGAGCCAAGTTCCATTTTCAAGTGTCTTTCTTTCCGCCATGTCGCTCCACTTATGCTATTATAAGTGGCGTTTTCAAGTTATGGTAGGGAATGATAAAATAGATGTATGTGTTTTTCACTCTTTTGGATCTGCCCTAAAAACTATGGACAATTTGAAGTATTGTGTCAAGCGGTTGTAATAATTTTTACAATGGTCATTGTCTGCTATTGTTGACACTTGAAATTTATCTTAAATTATAATAGAGGCAGACAAAATACACGGAATATCGCAGGAGTCTTTGCTGCACGTATTTATGTCATTAATTATCATCAATTTGAATTCGCAAAGTGAAATGAACAAGCCGCTGCTTGTGAAGATCACGCCTCCATCAGTGACATGCAACCCCCGCACGGCGGCAACACGACGGATAGTGGTCTCCTATGAGCGAGTTCAAATCATCTTATCTTAATTACGAGAGACTTTGACGAAAAAGACATAAAAAAGAAGTTGTAAGCGAAGCAAGCGCGACAACTATTAGTTATACCAACTTGAAAAATTTTCATTCAGTCACTATTTCACAGAACTCGGCCTCACAGCCTGTTCGGATTGACTTTTACATTTTACTTTATTTTCCTCTTTTAATTTTCTTGACCGACTTCAATTTAAAAGTTGGATTTCCGTGTATTCTAAAATAAACTTGTACATAATACGATTTTCAAGTGGGACTTTCCATTCATGATCGCAACTCCGACATGGAAATTGCACTGTTTGGTTTTGAACTTTCATTTATGGGGCTCAAGTTTGAGACATATATATATATATATATATATATATATATATGTGCCTACCCTCCCGTGCCATTCTTTCTTTCTATTTAATTTAAGAATAAAAACAAAGGGAGAACATAATAATGTTTCGCGAATGAGATAGATCGATGGTCTTTTCTTTACACTCTTTTGTTAGGAGATTTCTCTCTATTCTCTCAACAAGTGCGTGTGATTTTTCTTAATTTTCTTAGAAATGAGAAAAGATGGATAAAACAGAGTAAAAGAAAAAGAAAATCAAAATTATTCATCGGGAGCTTGCATAACTACACAAGAAGTTGCATGATTTTGGGTTCATGAAATCATGTTCGTGCATAAGTAAATTTGTCGATAAATTGATACATCGAAAAAAAAGAAGAAGATATAACCTTACATAATTTTCACGACTCTTTTGTAATGGAGAAGTTATTTTCAAGAAAAAAACGAATAAAAACTCTTAATTGGCGAATTTAGGTTTATTGGTTGTCATATCAAATTATATTCAGATTAATAAGCTCTGCAAATTGATGTTAATGTATTGTTCTAAGAACATTATTGCGATAATCGGGATAATTAATTTTTGCCTAATTATGTAGTTTGATTAATGTTAAGAGAAGTGTGAGGCAAAAGCTCCATTCTACCAATATTTCTACCTGAACATATATGAATGACAAGCTTCCCATATTACACACATCACTGATGTATATGAAATGGCATCAGTTGCTTTCTGTCTTCTCTGCAGGTCATCACAAATTCGAAAAGTTCAGAGGACTGGCATCAGCTCGCGTTCAATTACTAGACCAGAGTATGCGTTTTACGCCATTCGATCCACACCCGGCTCAGCATAAGAGCCAGCTAACTCCATTTTCGCGATCATGGAGATCGAGTAGACGAGTATGCTTCGTCGAGGACCTTGTTTCCCGGTGAGCTATGAGGTCATCGATGCCTCTATTTCCTCGAGCGTGCGCCCCTTGGTTTCCGGCACCATCTTCGCTATGAAAAGTATAGCGGAGCAGCAGATGCCCGAGAACGTGAAAAACACACCTGGCACGTTCAGCAGACTGATAAATATATTGATTTGTACCTGAATTCACCACTCGAAAAGCAGCGAGGACGACAAGTGAAGAAGCATCAGCTGCTGAGCTCCATTCAAAGAAATAGTTGAATGCGTACGCCACAAGCCAAGAACCGACCCAGCTGACCAAATTCACCAGGCTCCCTGCCGATCCCTTCACGTTTATTGGGATAATCTGGCGCAGCAGAAACCGTTTTAATAAGATGAGACATTGAGACGATTAGCAATCACGTCAAGCCCTGTGAACTCTATGAGCATACAGGACTTGAGAAAAATAGTTAGGAGCACCAAATTCCTCACTGACTTCGGCCATTATGATCCACGGTATCCCTCCTAAGCCCATCGAAAAAAACCCGGCAAAAACCTGAATGAGTTGTATAATGCGCACCTGATTAATCCATCTAAGAAGACCAAAGTTCATAATAATGCTGCTGTTGCATTTTCTTTGCATTTTGAAGCAACATATAGAGCATTTAATATATCAAGGGAAGAAAAATCACCACAATCCCGATGAAGGTCAAGGCGGATACAGCATTTGTTGATTGATGATAGTCCTGCACATTGAATCTTAGACAGTTTTCCATCGAGAGCATACTGTTCTAAATTCATACGAAGATACGGGAAGCATGTATAGAAAGGAACCTGCAGTAGGAATGCTAATCCAATAAGGAAGCCAGCCAAGCAAGCTCCGGATGCCGAAACCTGGATATTAGCCAGTTGGTTTCAGGAACAGCAAAGTTTCAACTACGTTCTGAAGCATTTTGTTTATCGGTCATTTTGAAGCATTATTTGTTATAAGTAAATATATGATAAACATAAGAGCGATCCACAATGCTTTGTCCAGTTACTACCAGCAGTAACGGTCGTCTTCCAAATTTATCCATCAGGAACACGGCTACAATATTTGCTGCCAACTGTGTATTGTGAATATGAAAACGTCATTCATAGGCTAAGAGGAGAAGCGAAAAAACGCCTCACTATATAGACAGGAATACAAACCTTGACAATGGCCGTGGTGATGGACCCGGCAGTACTTGAAGCACCTGTCTCAGAAGCCAATTGTTGTCAGTTCATCTTGAGATGAAAAGTTTTCATTGAATGATAATTCAGCATAGGTAAAGTTACCGGCTCTTTCGAGAATTGAACTCATATAAAATCCATATGCATTTAATCCTCCCAGTTGTTGAAAAACCATTAGGCCAAGTCCAACCTAGATTGAATTCACGTGCTTGATTTCATCGATAACATGAGATGCAAAAAGATCGAGATAAATTGTAAGAATTCAGTTAGGGGGCTTACAGTGAGTGCTTGCGCATATTTTCGCTGAAATATGTGGAATAGCCTATATTCTGATACTTTTTGAAGATTTTCAATGTAAGCCTGCAGAAAACAAATCGTTACCTCATGCTTAACCACACTACCATTCTTGAAAGTAAAGCCATGAGTTTTTTTTTTTTGGTCGGAAAAGCCATGAGTTTAAAACATTCTGCTGCAGTGAGATATTATACTTCAATTTCAGATGTTTCCTTGGAGATATCTGCATTCTTTCCCCTGAGACGCTGTAACGCAGCTGTCATGTCTTTTCCTCGACCAATCTTCGCCTGCGCAAGGCAATCATCATTTATATATCAGTCCACTGATTCATCTTTCAGTCTTATTCATGCAGGTAACAAGGCAGGGGCAAAAATTGCATGAAAGGTTCAAAATTTATATTTAACATGTCATCTACTTTCCAGCAGCAGTGTCCTGAATTTCCCTTCGAGAAACTCACCAGCCATCTAGGAGATTCTGGAACAAGGAAAAGACCCACCAGCTGCAATAGACATGGAATCGTTCCTGAAACACGTTACATGAGAAAGCTTAAAAAATCATATTTGAAGCACATGAACAGATATTGGCTTTAGTTCATTGGGGAGTACCTAAACAAGCCAAGATACGCCAGTTTAGTACCGAACCGATGATGTAAGTCATTGACGTGCCGCAGGCTATCACCAACTGTATATCATCCGCCAGGTAAAAAAGGAAGTTATTTTTGATATACGAAAGGATGGCCACAAGATCCTCCAATGAGAAGATGTGATTTGTATGATGCGAGAACAAGTCAGGAAAGATATGTGGAATGCCTAAAATGACATCAATAAAACCTATAAAGAAGCAGCCTGAGCTTGTGGATCATACAGAGGATCAATGTAATTCAACCTCAGGTAGAGACTAAAGCCGGAGCGACAAGTTATGAAGCTTCTAATTACCATACAGAGCGAAACAAATCCTCCCCTTAAATTCTTTGGTGTTACCTCTGCAACGTACACCGGTACCTGTGCAATTAAATGCATAATCAATCAACATTGAATCATTGGACTTTCAAAGCTGTATGATCTGAAGAAATTGCATTTGTTACCACATATGAGGCAAGACCAACTCCAAATCCCAGCAATAGTCTTCCAAGGTCAAGAGACCAAGCACTCTTCAAGAAGTTTAAAGTTCGTTAAGTATTATCAAGAGCATATAGGAAACCATGCCCACAAAAGAACAAGGTTCTCCATTGGACATTAATGTCTATTTCCTCGATAAAACCTAGGGCCAGACAACAAATTTTTGAAGAAATTTGCCAGCAGAGCAAGCCAAGGCAAAAAGTAAAATGGTTAATGAAAACTAATAGTGGACCAATCGGCACATAAACATGGTACCTCTGAAAGAAATATGGCGCACCATCCGATGATGCCTGATACATCGGTAACCCACATAGCCTGTGCAACATTATCAGCAAAAGTTGAATAAAAAGTTTCAAACAATCTGTGACACTCAAAGTTGAGATATTTCAGTGGTAAACCAACATTTAAAAGGTATCGGCCAGAACACTTACGCCTCTGCGGCCGATTAGGTCAGCTATTTTACCACTGCACAGTGCACCAAGAAGTCCTCCAACCGTCAATATTGAACCAAAAACCGAATACTGCATCTCACCAGCACTTCACTTCAGTTAACCAAAGAAAATTTTGGATTACACTAATAGGTGCAAACATATTCACACAGTTGGGTAAAATTTTATCGTGTCTTTTAGATTTTGGTCACAGGAAATTGACAGAATATGTAGAGCTTGTTTTGTAAGAAATGAAACAATCAAAGTAAACACCATAGGCATGATCGGTAGAACCAACGTGTGAATTCTCACACACGCTGCAAAATATTTTAGTCTATTTAAGCAATGCTTCCATTCGCTTTGTTTATACTTTCAGATGGATTACACAAAACATTAAATACGTTGAGAGAGCAAATAGTGATGGTCACTGACCTCTGCCAAAGAAAGGCCCAGTTCATCCATAATTCCTGATTCAGCAGGAGATGAGTAAGACACCTGAAATATCACATCTTTCAGCCAATGAGACGGTAACTAAGAGGAGATACGCCAAGCCTTGTTCTACCCAATCAAGCCAATATCACGTATCAAGAGACCGTTGCCACACTGACTCCAAGACAACAGGGCAAGTTTGATAAGCCATCCAGAGAATTAGTTGGTCATGTAATATTCTTTTCCAGATCAGAGTTTGCTTTTCCAGATGACAGAAACAGAACAAAGACACAGGCATGACTAGGGATGAAAAAATAGGCATACAAAAGGACATACAATTCGTCCTAGTAGCAAAACTTTAAGATGAGCAAAGTTATTACAGCATTTCCGAAGACGTAGGAGCCGCAGACCGCAAAAAATGCACTGAGAACGAGGACCACTGTGATTCTCTCAGGGGCCACTTCTTCTCGTTCTTCGAGAAGAGGAATCCTCGTTTCTCTTCCTGGCGTCTCCATGTCTTCCTTGTTTGATTCTTACTCTTGAAACGCTCGCTCACTCATTCACTCACACACGGAGAGAGCAAGCAAGAGAGACATTTGAGGCCTCAACAGTTTATGTGTGGAAAAGCTGAAGAAAAGTAGGAGGCATCTTTATCTTTCAAACAATGTCAACCTTTTTAGCGTGGGGACGAGCAGCACAAGCGGCTCGGTAAATTAGTCGGAAGGAAGGAAGGAAATCATATACTAAATTTACGTTATTCAATCCAAATATCAAAGCCTACCGTGACGGAGAGAGAGGAATAAGAAATTTCAATATAGAAACAAGTCATGCAAAGAAAATATAATTACTGAAGTACTCAAAATACTCTCTTGGTGTTTGAGTCCTCAGTTACACTTAACAACTCAATGTTTGACTCGCATAATTCCTACTGAGATCTCTCTCAAGGAATTACATAAATTCTTATCACAAAAATAATTACCATGAGTGTAATTACAAGGAAAGATTTCTGTCTGCCGAGTTTTTTTCTCACTTCCAAGAGTTCCATTTATTCTAGTCCTGTCATCATTGCCCTACCTACCTCTGTCTTCTTTGTGGGCGGAATTTAACAGAGGATGAGGGGTTCACATGGTCCCATGCTTCAACGTTGCTTGGGGGCTCCTTCAATTGATGTGCAAATAGAAAGAGGTAAACAAAGCCCCCGTTCATTTATCTTCTTCAATTTTTCTTGCATCTAACATGTCAGATCTTGACTATCACTTTGTTCATGATTTAATCAGCAAGAAGCATTTAGAAGTTCGCTTCATTCCTACTCAAATGTGAATAACTGATGTCATGACAAAACCTCTATCGATATCCCGATTTCTTATTTTACGCGATAAACTTATAGTGACTCCGCCACCGTTTCGCTTGAGAGCATGTGATAGAGCAAATCTTCCATGATAGAGCAATCTTTTTCAATATGTACCAATCGTGCTAATATAGTCAATCTTCTGCAATTTGTGCCAATATGTTGATAGAGCAAATCTTTTACAACATGTGCTAGATTCTTACCTTTTGTAAATATTTTCAATTGTAATTCTCCCGCTCACGTACGTACTATAAATATAATGCAAATCTCAACACCGATGGATGTGCGATCAAATTCAGATTCATATTCTTGCATGCTTCCTGCGCCCCTTCATTTAATGAGGCGTGTAAGAACCCCAAAGTCAAAGACAAAGCTTGGACATTCACCAAAGAGTTACTTGCTTAAACTTGGATGTGTTTGTTTCACGTGCTCAAATTTGAGACATATTTCAATACGGCCAATAAGTAATGAACAATGAAATTGATGGACATTATGATATCAGATGGTGATGTACTCTTCATATCCAACTCTCATCTTTCAACTGATTTGAACTGGGAAATAAAGCTTCACCCAGGGAGATCATCGGAAGGAATTCAAAGTCCGCACTAATTAGACTCACCCTCACTCAAAAGGATAACAAATGAGTTATGGGCTAATTAAGAAATATTATTGCTCCTCTTTACACCACATCCCTAATTTGGAAAAAATTATTTTTCACAATAACCTCACATGTTCACCTCAACAAATAGTGAGTGCCTATTGTTTTAGGCCCACTCTCCTTAATCTTGATATCCCACCGCACCAACATCGTTTCAACTCAAATCTCTACCTTAGCCCGGCCAAGTTTGGCAAGAGCACAACATTGCCTTGACTCGTCCTCAATCGCCTTAGTACGGCCAAGCTTAGCTAGATCACACTATCCACCACATCGATGGGGAGTCACATCCAATTCAACTCACATTCACTCAAAAAGCTTATACTAATCAATCATAAGCCAACTAAGATATACTAATGGCTCGATTTTATACCACATTAGACTTCTTTTGCATATCATCCTCAAACATGCACCTCAATATTTTTTCCCATGTGCATTTACCTTCCTTTCTTTGTTGAAAAGGAGATACTTTTGCTGTTGCACCAACCAGGGTTTGACTCTTAGGTGTTGCCTGTATTAGTTGTAGTTGTTGTACTCGTGTTTGAGAGAGAGATAGGAGAATGTTAGAGTTCTCAGCTAAAAGTAGGAATATCGACACCCTTTGATCTCCTCATTTCACCTACATGCTTCAGGCTTCAGCTCTTGGAGAGTTCTTATGATTTCTATACTGGATGAAAGCTGTCATGAAGCAGCTTTGGCAACGTACATGACGAAGCAAATCGATGTTTTGGATCATCAGTTCCTTACAAAACAGAACGATTCTGATATATCAAAATACATTGCTAACGGGATCTTCAACCTTCTATCTATCTTCTGGTGTAACATGCAATCTTAGCGTAAAATTATGATACAAGATGGAAACAGATTTTTCAAGCTGTTCCGGAATTTCCTGAGACTAAAGTCCCGCTGTTCTTTCAATTTGGTCTCTGATTATTGAAGTTGCTCTGGTTTTGACAAGATGCAGAGGAGGTGAGTGTTAGGCACACGATTCTGGTCTTGGATCAATCTGGTTGGATCCTTTGAGGCATTTGAGTCTTTGGGACATCTTGGGATGGTGTCCGGGGTTATGGGGTTGTGATGTATGCTTTGGCACATCATGTTGCTTCAGGTTCAGAGCGTTTCTTGGGACACAGTTGTAGGATTGATACGGAAAACGTGAGCTTGTACTGGACGGAGTTCATTCACATTGATTTGGTGCTCAATACGACGACTTTACTGATTGAAAAAAGAAAAACGAAATTAGTCGCTAATTCAGATGAATGCTACCGGAGAAAATGCGAGCATAAAGATGGAAAAAGTCTGAATAGATTTTACAGATCATTATAGTTATTTTCCTTTTTTTGACATTTCTTGATTCGGACTCCTGCCGCGCTCTCCCAACATACGTTACAAAGAAACCTCAGTCATGTTTCATCTACAATATAAGAAAGCTCATCTGATTGAGACGGTTTTTCATATGAATCTATTGCATTGTATTAAATGCTCAACGCGATGATAAAACCCTCGTAATGAGTTGTGTGTATCATGTGGTAAGCTCAGCTCACAACAACGTGAAAATGAACATTCGAAGATGATCAAGACAGCGGACCTAAGATGCCAAGCTCGGTTCGCAAAAGTTCGCACCAAAAAGTGGACCTACAATAAGAATTAGGAAAGGGACATTTGGCCACGAGAACGAACCTCTGGATTTTAATTATGCACTGTCCTCAGATGGGTCAATTGTGTAAGAAATATTACTGATGACGTATATGGCATGGGTTTGATTATATCATCAAATGAGAGCCACTAGCTCAAGTTTAGACTCTGCAGTTACTTGATCCGAAAGGTCGGTTGATATTCGGTAAGGCAACTTGGTAAAGACAGGCCCTTTCTTTGAGCCTTTATAACTATCCTGATGATGAATCTTCTAGGTGCGTGCTCCTATAGATTATGACAAGACGTGTTTCCTCGGAAAGAATTTCACTCACCTTGTCATTGAAGGTTTCTAACTGTGTTACACTGATTTTTTGCAATTTCTAGGATTCTTCATTGAGTCTTGATGGCTCAGAATTCAGACTGTAGGTTCTTCTCTTCTTTTTCTATGGTAGTCTTGAGGGTCAGCAACACTTCTGCAGCTACAAGGAGATCAGGAGGTAATGGGACTTCTCATGCTGAGATTGGTCATTTGGTCATCTTGTGTGGAGTCTTGAAGAATGATTTATTTAGGCCTTTCTCTGCTACCATTGTAGTGCTATCTGCATTCATTGTCATTGTTCAGATGAACTGCTTTGGACTCACGAAGAAGTCTATAATAGTTATGTATATCATGTGTTGATCACGAATTGGTTCATTTTTTGCCCTTCCTTCCCAGTTACTGTCAGATAGGCCAGTACATAAGTCATCCGGGATTTTCCAGAAACTAAAATCGCACTGCTGTTTTGATTGGTCTATGATTTAGATTAATGCTATACCAGAGAATGCTTAGAGCAAAGGGATGAAAATAGTCTGGATAAACTTTACAGATTATAGCTCTCCTTTTTTCTTATTTACACTCCTTGATTCAACCAGTCTCTCTCTCGTATTTTATCTACCTTACTGTCGAAAAGTTTATCCTTTGATTTATGCCTCCGACTCAGGGATCTTCTCATCAAAACTGTCATTCTTATTGGTGATGGAGGCATGTATTTCTTCCAGCGTCCGCCCCTTAGTCTCGGGAACAAGTTTCGCGATAAATATAACACCGACCACGCAAATGCTTGCATATATAAAGAATGTTCCTGAAGCAACAGCAGAGAAGAATGAAATAAGCAACAGAGGAGCATAAAAAAAATGTTCCGAGAGAGATTTTGAAGAGATGCACCTGCCGAGCTCCATTCAAACAAGTAGCTGAAAGTATATGAGATAAACCAAGATCCTACCCAGCTGACCAAATTAACTAAGCTACCAGCTGAGCCCTTTACATTTATCGGGAATAGCTGCCAATGAGGAACCACACCAATTAATGTAAACCATTCGCATTGTTGAATGAAAATTTCAGCCACAAGAAATCATTTGCAAGTCTGACGACTATACCTCCGACATTATAATCCAAGGAATTCCTCCCATCCCAAGTTCAAAAGAGCCTAGAAATACCTGAGTGAAGAGAGAGAGAGAGAGAGAGAGAGAGAGAGAGAGAGAGAGAGAAATGAGTAGTTGATGCATTTTATTCAATTTGGAGAGAAAAGGAAGGACTAAGAACAAAAGAGGATGTTAAGTGGCGGTACCAAAACTCCAACAAGCACCAAACTGGAAACAAGCTCTGCTCCAACGCGAAGGTCCTGAGGGAATACACAATGCTTCAGAAAAATCTACTTACCATTAGCTAAAGTGGGATATTGAAACTAACCCTGCCTGTGAAACTTTTTTCATGTCAATTGCCAGTGGATAAACTAATAACTCCATTTGGATACGAAGAATGAACCTGCAAGAAGAATGACAATCCTGTGAAGACACATCCCAAGCACGCTCCAGCTGCAGATACCTGCAAAGAGAAGTAGTGATTCAGTATGCCCATTTATGACTCGCAAATGGAGGGGAAAAGGAGGAAAAAGGGCACGGGTCTTAGATTTATGCTAACCAGTAGAAGTGGGCACCTTCCAGACTTGTCTATCAGTAGTACTCCCAAAGTTGTACTTAGAATCTGCATACAAGTATTTGCAGTCTTAGGAATGTAACAACAATCACATTGGCACTAAGTTTAAAATCCAAGATCAGAGTCAAAACCTGCACGACAGCTGCTACTATGGTTCCTATTGTTGTTGAAAAACCTATAAGGGGAGTTAATTTTTATAAAAGTATTCCTTCTTTTCAATTTGAAGTGAAATTAGTCGCTTATTGGTATAATTACCAGCTGCTTCAAAGATGGCACTTGTATAGAACACAAAGCCATTCAGGCCTCCACATTGCTGAAATATCATCAGCCCAACACCAACCTAGACGAATCTTCAGTCAGGCATAGACGTAAAAAGGACATAATTTCGTTATGAAAGGGGCTGGCTTGCACAGAAATAGGGATGCTCACAATTAATGGATGAGCATATTTCCACTGGAGAAGTTCTGCAATTCCACCCTCAGACATGCAACGGAGGTGTTCCGTATAGTCCTTAAGTGCAAACAGAAAAACATACAATGCTCATTTAAGTGGTCAATGATCTTCTCATTTCAACTGATGCACCATTAATAAATAACTAGCATCAGATTCATACTTGGATATCCGATGCCTCTTGAGAGATATTTGCATTCTTTCCTCTCAGACGCTGGAGAGCTGCTTCAAACTCTCTTTCTCTACCAACTTTTGCCTGTAGACCGTTAGGAATACCAGTTCAGTGCTCTGCTAGATCTCTGTAAGCTTAAATAACTTCCTCTAATTGTGAATAGCCAAAATCAGATTCAGAGAGAATCCCAGACTCGATATGTACACTCACCAGCCACCTTGGAGATTCGGGAATGAAAAATAAACCAAGAAGCTGTAGCAGACATGGAAGAGTTCCTGTGATGGATCACATCATAGCAGATTTCATGAAACTGTGCCTTACATGCTTAATTCAATCGCAACATGGGAGACTGAAAAGGTTACCTATCAAAGCTAGAATGCGCCAGTTGACGAGAGAACCAATGAGAAACATGAATGCTTTCCCAAGACCTATCATCAACTGTTAAAATGGATTAAGCAAAATCATATGGACTTCAGATGATCCTGATAAGCAAGATAAGCACGTCAAAGGTACCTGATTAAGAGATGTGTATCCTCCCCTAACATTCTTGGGTGTTATTTCTGCAACATATACAGGTACCTGTGTGGATATGGATTATTAGATTGGTGGATCAATTGGGTTAATCTGCTAAATATATATAGTTTTCAATGATTGTTACCACATAAGAGAGAAGCCCGATTCCACAGCCCGCCAGTAGTCTTCCCGTGTCAAGCCACCAGACACCCTTTCAATAGCAAGACACCACATTTAGTATAGATACACTGAATCGAATCGAACAAATAACTATGCATAGCTAGTTGAGCTAACTAAACGGTCAACATAGATGTCTTGGCTAACCATTAAATATACGAAACACCCATCATTTTGGAGGAACATTTCAAGAGATTTCTCTCAGATGTAAATGGATGACAGCTTCAAGATGTCACTCATGCATAGCAATTCGATATGCTTAGGAGATAATATAGATGCATCAAAGTCGGTCATAAATTTCTTGTCTGAGATGGATTAAGGATCTTATAAATAAGTTTCTTCCTGGAACTTGTGAAGATGGGGCAAGTTGGTAGAAAACCCTACCAAAGGCAAATCAACACACTCTAACATTCATTTCCTTCAGACTGCTTGGGATAAAATGGCTCATCATGATTTGAATTACTGCTCAGTTAAACGGGTGCCATGGAGCAAGCTTCAAAGAGTAGGAAAATAGAAGAAACCTTTGCAAACAATATTGCAAGCCACCCCGTGATGCAGAACAGTTCTGATGCCCACATAGCCTGCTTTTGCCAGATTCAACGGTGCAAGTACTCAAAAAGGTTGTTCACAATCAAAGATACGTGGTGGTGAGAGAAAGATAAAATATACTTACACCCCTTCGACCCAGTAGATCTGCAACCCTCCCACTTGGTATTGCTCCTATCATTGCTCCAATTGTCAATGTTGACCCAAAAACAGAATACTATATAATCCAAGACATGACATGGTTAGAACCTATGTGAATAGGATTCCTCAGACAAGGTTCTGAAATGATGACAATATCGGTAAGAGAAGAAGAAAATTGACTGATTTAGTTCTATGCCCATGATTATCCAATTAGCAGCCTTTTCTAGGTTAAGTTCAGTTGATTCGGGAGCTTTCAATAAGACTTTTAAATGCTTCAGCATGATCTAGACGATGCCAGAAAGAGAAAACTGTCGTGAACCTTTTAAAGTACCCGGCAACGTTGTATGATCTGAGGCCGTCTCTCTAAGTCATGATCCTAACAAAGTGGGCAGACCTCATCGACACAAGCAACCAACAAAGATTCACTTCCTCCATACATAGACAACTCAGCATTCGAGACTTCTGCTTGCATATTTGCAGTGTCTTTCCAAATAGAACTACAAATTTGTTGCTGAATATAGAATGGACACAGATGATCTTAGTCCAAGAAGATTTCTTGATGTGAACTACGCGGTACAGCCAAATTCAAGGATTCTAGCTGGTTTCACAATCCCACCATACGATTGAGGCATTAGCCGTCTGATTTGTACATTAAATATGACTAAACAAGATTCTGAAAATGATAACCAAAAGGGAACCCTAATATGGTCCCATCAGTCTCATTCAGTATCCTATAAATATAGATTTGGCAACACCTCCATTTTTTCTCTTTGCCCAGAAGCAACACCCGTTGCTCATTTTTCCTGGCCAAAATAGAAAAGAAGCGATACCCCTGCTGAATTCAACTATTTCAAGTTGATTTCCGGCCAAAGGGAAAATAAAAATGAAGGTTGATAAGAAACCAAAGCTGAATATTAATAAAGCGGCATGAACTTTCCAAGATTCTGTGACCCTTGTGACGTGACTTCTTGGGAAGAGTTTGAACCTCCTGCTATTGCGGATTCTTTTCCTCTTTCAATTGGGAGAGATGGCTGAGTCTCAACTTTCTAATTATAAAGAGCGGTACTACACAAATGGGGGGTAATTGCTGCGCACCCGACAGTGGTAAGCGAATTTACAAACGCTAAAAAGTTCTTGGTGAACCTGTCAGAGAGGCTGAAAGAATCAAACATTACAGGTGGTCAGAAACGTAATCCCATCTCCAGAAGGAACGACACTGTGGGGGAAGATACAGTTGAGAAGAAGAAAGAGCATGGGAAAGATGCGGTGGAGTTCGTCTCGGAACCAGGGAACTCCAGGCTAGAGAAAAGATAAGCTCCTATTGAAGCTAGGAAAAAGAATTCCTGGCGTAAGTTTTGTTAGTTTAGTGCTCAATTAACAAAGCCTGAAAGGAGAGAAGCTTCGTGCTAGGACGAGAGGTAGCAAGAGTCCTGCTCCGAACAGGAAGATTTTTCCTATTTTCCGTGGGCAGAAATTCTTCATCTCTCCGGTCAATTTCAAGTAGCATTTCGGGAACTATACCATCTTTTCCCCTATTGTATTGAATCAAATAAAAAAAGAAATCAGTTCTAAGGCCCCCTATTGCTTGATCTAATATTGACCCGGGCCACGACTTTTATAGGTCCTTGATTGACCTCCCGTAGTTGTCCTCGATTTAAATACAGGGGAGTGGGGCCATACTTGCTAAGTGCGCTCCCCTTTCGTCAAGTTCCTGGGCTAGGATTTTGTGGTAGCGAGAGCAAGGGGGCAGATAGCAACACCTCGCCAATTTCCCGCACCTTCGTGCGGTGATACCTGACTATCTGATCCCGATCCATCACCCCTCTATACGATAGTCTGGATGTTCGGTAAAAGCATATTTTCCGTTAGTCCTGGTCCACCTGGGTAATTTATTAACACTAGAATTAAAGGATCGTAACCAACTTGGCTCCTGACTTCCTGACCCTCAAAAGTACAGTGAAGATTTTTCTTAATATTGCATGATTTAAGTATCTATATCGGCTATGAATTATTCAAAGCAGAGGAAATGCATCTCCCTGTCGATACTGGACGACAAAATTTCTCATTTACTTCAGATTAGACATGGCAGCACTAAGAGCAAAGAGTTCTATGTTGGTCTATTGATGTCATATTCTGCCTTGCAAAATGATCTGACCGATAAATTCCTGCTTACTTCTGCTAATGAAAGGCCTAGATCATCCATGATTCCCCTCTCGGCAGGCGATGAATATCCGACCTACAAAAACAATCAGAAAATCGCTTCATTAAATGTTTTTAAGCTCGTGCCGCTCGTTACTCAGCTCAGTGGCGCCGTGAGAATTCGATGAACTCTGGTGGGAGGACAGCAGTGCTCAAAATTTCACAGTACAAAAGTCTAAGGGTACAAAAAAACTGTAAGATGACAGATCAGGAAAATCTATTGATCATGATACAAAAGGAAACAAATATTAGGGAGGTTATGAGAGTAAGAAACCGGAACATATTCTTCATGCCACCCGAATTCAGATTTTCTTTTCCAAAAAAAGATCCCTTCGAATACAAGCCCCTGAAGTGGCATATGACGTATCAAGCTTGTCATCATGCACTATCTTGGAATCAACAATATCCTCAGAGTCAAAGGGGACTGTCCTGAACTTGATTTTCATATTCATTCGTATATTGCACATCGTTTTCATGTGTCGTAGAAGCCCCAAAAAGCTGATTATATAAAACATGAATGCATTAACGCGCCTAAGGATCCTCACATAAAAAAACAGGAGCAGACAACAACTTCAAATAATAATAAAATCGGGCCTGCACTATCGAGAAGAATCGACGTGAGATGGTAATAGACCAATGGCATTCACCGTTACAACATACTTCTAGGTGAAGGAAAAGGGGTTCATTGAATGTTAGGTAAATCTTAGACCAAAAAAAAAAAAAAGAATGTTAGGTAATTAAATCAGTGAAGACCTTTGGCGAATTGCAATGATCATACTTGTAGAAGCTATGGATGAGAAAAATTTAAACACAAGATGTTTTAGCCCTGTAAACACCAAGATACCAGTTGGATACTTTAATAATTAACCACAGTTTCAGTTTTTCTTTGTTTTTTGATCGGAAGCACAGTTTCAGTTTACCAGCTTAAGCTCTGACTGATTTGAAAATTGCAAACCATGCTTCTATATTCCACATAAAGCTTTTTTCGTGGATTTGCAATGGTTTTCCCTAATTCTTCCCTGAAGAAATAAGGATAACACATCAAACCCATGCCGAAACTGAAACACGTTCGGTTTCAAGAAATGCTCAGTTTATAAATGATATTGAAGAAAGTGTCCAAATCCATGTTTCTATTTTCTTGAAAGTATGTTTGACATACGAAAATGAGAATTCTTTTTCGAAACGAAGTTGGCAAAAAATTGCCCGGATATGCCATTTTCATTAGCTTGAGAGTAAGAGAGAGAGAGAGAGAGAGAGAGAGAGAGAGCAATCTTGCAGAACGAAAGCAAAGGAAATTAAAAACTTAGAAAGCACCAAAATAGCACATTCATTCTTCAAGCTGGGAAATGAAAAATAAGAAAAATGAGATAACAGCCGCCACAAGAGGATTCTAATTTCTTACCAAAAAATTTTTCCTTACCAAAAAAAAAAAAAAAGAGGATTCTAATTTCTGTTCCCATTTTAACACAAAAAAGCCCAGTTGATCATAACTTTGCACGGAGTCCTGGAATAGCAAGAAAGAAATGCCCAAGCTTATCAGCTCCCTAAATAGGAAAATCACCATATCAACTGGTACTTCATCCAGCAAGAAGAAAGAATAAAAAGAGAAGCAGTTTTCCTTGAAACAAGAGCAGAGAAACAAGAGAAACTATCGAGACTCACCGCATTTCCAAAGGCATAGGAGCCACAGACAGCAACCAAGGAGCTGAAAAGAGCCACCGAATTCCCTGAAGAAGAAGCAGGAGGAGGAGGAACACTTGCAATGACTGATCCGCCATCTTCGCACGTCCCCGACTCGCCATCTTCATCGGGTCTTGATGCTCTCGAAAGCAGTGGCTGGTTTGCTGATCCCGGCCCTTCCATGGACGTCTCTGCAGATGGGTTTTGTCTCTCGCTTCTCTTCAGCTCACGCACGCGGTTTTCCAGGGAGAGCCACACACACACACACACAAACACACACACACACACCGAGTGAGTGAAAGAGAGTCTCACGGTCGGTACGTGCATACGCAACTCGGGGAAACACCGACGTTATATTTGTCCAAAGAAAGCTCGAAAAAACAAAGGCTTCTCTCTCGAAGCGGAGTATCATTCATCTAATACCTAGCCTCTCTGTCCAATCAAACGATCCACGTCTCTAAAGTTATTAGTGCATGGTGGTTTGGTCGGTCACTTGTGCAAGAGACATCCGACCAAAAAGATTGTGAAAAGACATTTTTGCTTTTTTTCGTAACACAAGCGCATAGGCTTAGAGATTTGACTACCTAGAAATCCATATATCATCTTATAAGCCCGGTAAACCAGACGTATGACCTATGAAGGTGGCCTACATACAAAGCAACTTGCACGCAGTTGGTGAATTATGAACAAGTGACTTCGATTTCATAAGCGGGAAATCTTTCGATGCCCCCAACTTACTTGCACCAACCTTCTGTTAATATCTTTTTTTTCTTTAGTAAGCTTTTGTTGAAAGATATTCCTTACTCTCACTGTATTTTAATTCAATAAAAAGAGCTCACTTATTCTTTTCAACATTGGTTGCCTGGACTAAATAAAAGTCAAAAATTACTTTCTTTTTGGCCTTTTATACTAAAATCTCGAGTACGATTCAAGTTTTAAATAATATAAAAATTTACGTGTGCATCAACGTATCAATATTTTTATATTATGAAAGTTTCGGGGTCCTCAAAATTAAAGAAATTAAAAGGGTGTGTGCAGCGAGACTTGTAAGAAGTAAAGTCAAGAACATAAGTTAATCCAAATAAACTCAGATATGACTTTGCTGAATATCACCGTTGTTGAAAGATCTAGTCATATCTATTAAAGTAACAGGGTGAAGAATAGTAAGATAATGATGTGGGATGCTTGGAAATATAGTTTGAATTTTCTTTTTATTCTTAATGTTAGTCACGTTATCGGGTACTCAAAAACTCCAAACTTTTCATATTGATGTTTCATATTGAGCCGGAACTAAAAAGGGCCAATTCTCGCTCTTCTCTTGGTCTGTAAATCTCGAAAGCAAATGTAAATACTCTTAATCTTAAAGTTATTAAAAAAAATTGATCCCGCGTCTATAATTCATTCAGTTGTCATCACGGATAGATGAATAAAAATGTCGCAATCCGACGTAAAAGCATCAATTTCGTGAAGTTCAAATTACCCTGTGAGGATCCAGCAATGAATGGTGCCTAACCCATGACTTTATTTGTCAATCTTCCACTATGTCATGCTAGGACTATGCTTAGCAATATTTGACCCATCGGTGGCCCACACTTGCACTTTGGTTCAGCACCACCATTTTGACCCACCACTGATGATTTTTCATCATCCGGTTCCACCAAATATAAAGGGGTTTGTGAGGCAATTTAAGCTCAACTAGCGTTCTTGGACAAAAAGAGGAAAGATTTCTGAGCTCTTGAAGGACCAAAAATCGGGTTCGAACTAGGTTGATCTTTTGGTGGGGGTGGGGAAGACTGCAAGGTGTGGACGAGAGATGGTGTCCACAGAAATAAATTATTATCTTCATTAAGGAAAATTAAATCATTGACTTTGGGAAAGTGCCCTAATTTTACTTCTAACTTCTAAGGGTAAACAGCAAATTAAAGGAAATATCTTTCGAATGCATAAAAAACGACTCATAAATATTCCGGCCAAGACAATTCTTTCCTCAAATGTATAATATTTCGAACTTACATCCGAAAATGTAAATTAAGCTTCATCAAGTTCAATAGTTGAGTACAATATCTGATTATGATAATAAAATGTCAAAATTCTTCGTCTCTTTCTTCTCTAGAAAATGCTTCGAGGGTTTTTATAGCTTAATCTCAAATCGATCATGATGAACTTTGGATCCTCTTCATCAGCTGAATCTGACTTGAGGACCTTGATGGCTTATCTCTAATTAAACATCACCAACTTCGATTTCTCTTCATGAAATCTGAAGACCCTGAGTGATTGATCTATCAAGTTGAAGACGATTGAGGTTGCTTCGCATTCAGATTCAGTTTCCAAAGAAGAGGAGCCTTTTATCCTCCATATTGGTTTAAGATTTTCCATCCATTGATATCCAATCTACTTCAAGTTTCAATTGGATAAATGTCAATTTAAGTTATGTAATTCAATAATTGTCAAATAACAGATCGCTAAATTAAAATTCATGAACTTATCTCTCATTTGATATATTTTCAAAAAATATCTCAATTTCAAATTAAGTGGATTTTGGAAATTAATTATTATTATTTTCGATTTTCGATTTTCGATTGACGAATTTCCTTCAAATGGTATAAGCTATATTCGAAATAAGTGAAATTTAAAGAAAGTGCATCCTAAAGAAGGAAACAAAAGTAAATGAAATGTAACTTTAAACAAGTTGCAACTTTTATTTTTTTTATTGTAAGGTTTAAAATTAGTGAATATTAGGTTAAATTTATCTAAGTAACAAAAGAAGTTATCCTTCAAATTACTTTAGTTTAGTTTTAAATTGAACGGATAAATAATGTAACTTTAGATCTAGTGCCGGTGGAGGTCACTGGCCATTGCCGACATCCTGTGACCGGTAGAGGGAAATAGGAGAAAAAAGAAAAAAATCACAAAATTTAAAAATAAATTGCAAAAATCGTCCACGTCAACACCGGTTATGTCGCGTGACAGTGATTTCCAGCAAAAATTGATCGGAATGACTAAATTGATAAATCGCGAAAAAGTTTAAGATTGAATTAACCGTTGTACACAAAATATATATATGTGACATTTTGGACAATTATCCCTTAAAAAATAAGGCATTTCCTTCTTATGATTTTAAATTTAAATTTAAATTTAACGAATGATGGACATTTAAGGATGACAAATCACCGAACTGATGCCAATTGGATGAACACGGGCCGTGTGGCACGATCATGCCAGATCGCTTGCCACGTGGCAATCAGACATCCCGCATGGCGGCCGCGGGAGCGAACACTCTCTCTTGCCCTAGCTAATTATATGTAATAGAACAGATTTGGCAGTCCATCTATGCTTTGGCTTGGGGCCACGTATTGTTTTCGCAGCCGACCGGCAGACATTCCAGTCGATAAGATTGTCTTCTTCTTCTTCCCAAGACACTGAGCATTGGCAATGACTAAACCCCGAACCCTGACGACGAACGTCGGAACTGATCTTCAACGCTTCTGATGTTCAGCTTCTCCTCCCAACTGCAAGTCATTAAGTCAAGAAATGTTCTCGTTCTGCATCTGTAAACCCGCTCTTCAATAGCTTGAGTTTCAACTTCAAATCTTCAACCATTGCTCTCGTTATTAGTCTACTCCTGGTCGTTTGCTTGATACGGTCACGTCCAGATGTGGAGCTCGATCCATACAGAATTGATGAATTTCAGCCCCTACACTTTGCTTATACGCGGTTTTAGTTCACTATCCCTGTTCGGGTTGAACACGGATCACGGTATTTGCACTTGAAATTTACGTGTACGATCAATTTATAGCCGGGAATGCTTTATGCATTGCGACTTGCGAGTTTGACGTCCCAAAGCTTTTGGACGAATGAAACGAGGTCGATCTGAAATCAGTTCTGCAATACTAATATTCTCATTACTTACTGTATAAAATAATGTCCTGTTGTACTCTTCATATTATTTTCTTCCACCTTGTTCCCACGTTGTACCTCTGTGTGAAGTTTTGTATGCGGTTGGCCTAGAGCTCGGACTTACTATACATATTGCAATAATAGAAATATAAAAAAGCAGAAGTAAGTATTATTCAATTCTAGAGCTGATAAATGAAGACTGATCTTGCTGTTATATAAAGGAGGGTTTTAAGGTTATACTGTTTTGGCACCTGTCTAGTTCTTTAGTTAATTAGGTTTGGTGAAGAATGGATTTCTTATTTCGTTTTTCATTTTTTATGTTTCTTGTATTTCCTGTTGTTTACTTATGGACTTGCATAATTCATCGTGACGATACTAATACTGTTCTTTTCAATCATCAGCACGCATAAAAGTATAATGCTTATGAAACGTAAAATATGATTATGGCCATTATAACCCATTTAAAAATGTCGATACAGAAATATTTCACAAGAAACACCCGCATCGAAGCGTGGACTTAATTTTCACTAGTATAAACAATAGAAGGGATTGCTGATGCTTGAATGATGAACATCTAACATGATACATCTTCAAGCTTTTCATTCGACAGATTTATCTATTTAAACTCAATGATCATGTGGGATTCAATCTTTTTCTTGATTCATATGATCAATCTTTTTCGAGCTTATTCTTCCTTGTCTCTTCTTTTTAGGCTTTAACACACGCGTACACACACATATTAATATATCTATGAAAAAATTTCAAATAAGGGCATGAAGTGCCCTCGTTTTCTCAAATAAGAGCTTGAAATGGACTTTATCTCAAATAAGAGCTTAAAGTACCCTCATTTTCTCAAATAAGTGCCTCAAGTTGAATTTGTTTTAAATAAGAGTCTAAAGTGGCTATATCAGTATTAAATAAGGGTTTGACCTATCTGACCGAAGGGCCTTTTCATCAATTACATTTTTTTCCCTTTTTCTCTTTCTTTTTTCTGTTTTTTCTTTTCCTTTTCTTTTACCTTTTTTTTGTCTCTTCTGTTTGCCGGCCATTGGGAATGGCCGGCGAAGGTTGCCAACCTCAGGCGAGGGTGCCCTCATCGGCGTCTGGAGGCCCTTGCCAGCCCTCGTCAGCGTCGAGCGAGGGGCACCCTCGCCTGCCCAGCCCAAGCGAGGCCATCCTCGCCCGACTTTGGCGAGGGCGAGGATGGCCTCGCTTGGGATGGGTGGGCAAGGGCGATCCTCGCCAGATTTGGCGAGGGCAACCCTCGTCCGTCCGTCCGCCCAGGCGAGGGCGACCCTCGCCCAACGCCTGCAAGGGCCACCCTGGCTCTCGCCGAGGGTGACGAGGCCTGCAATAACTCTATAAAAAATAGAGTTATTTTATCTACTTTAGGTAATAAATAATGGGGAAAAAGCCACCAAAAACCCCAAACTTTCCCCTCTGTGACACATTTACCCTCAACTTTTTTTTGTGACACCAAAACCCCAAACTTTCTTATTTGTGACACATTTACCCCAATGTACATTGTCCATGGGCATTTTCGTCTTTTTCGCTTTTTCTTTTTCTTTTTATTTTTTTTTCAGAGATGGTGAGGGGGCCTCGCCGGCGTCCGGCGGCCCTCGCCGGCGGCCGCCCGACGCCGGCGAGGGTTGCCCGACGCCGGCGAGGGTTAGCCTCGCCGGATCTGGCGTCGGGCGAGCCTCGCCGGCGTCGGGCGAGGCTCGCCCTCGCCTGGATCTGGCGAGGGCGACCTCGCCGGCGTCGGGCGAGGGCGACCTCGCCGGCGTCGGGCGAGGTCGCCCTCGCCTGGGCGAGCCTCGCCCGACGCCGGCGAGGCTCGCCCGACGCCGGCGAGGGGCGAGGCTCGCCCTCGCTCGCCCAGGCGAGGGCGACCTCGCCGGCGTTGGGCGACCCTCGCCGGCGGCCGCCGGGCGTCGGGCGGCCGCCGGCGAGGGCCGCTGGACGCCGGCCAGACCCCCTCCCCGTTCTGAAAAAAAAATAAAAAAAAAAAGAAAAAGTGGAAAAGACGAAAATGCCCATGAACAATGTACATTGGGGTAAATGTGTCACAAATAAGAAAGTTTGGGGTTTTTGGTGTCACAAAAAAGTTGGGGTAAATGTGTCACAGGAGGGAAAGTTTGGGGTTTTTGGTGGCTTTTTCCCTAAATAATGCAATATTTGTTAGAATATATTTGGATTTCATTTTATTTACTTAATTTTTCCTTGTTTATGCAGAATATTGAAATATGGAGAAAATAAGGAAAATATGACAAAAAGAAGGAAATGAATATGTTACCCAGAGAAGAGATGGAAGGTGGATATCATATAGGCAATTCTGCAACTTATTCCCTAATTTTATGATAAAAATAAGAAATTACCTTGTGAGAAGAGTCTTGGATGTTATCATATAAATAGGATAACTTGGAGGGATAGCTAGTTTTTTCTTTAGATCGTTTTTGTTTTCACTGTTTTGATAGTTTTTCAAATATTTTGAAGAAAAGAAAAAAGCGGTGACAAAATTCTTGTTCTTTGATTCAAGATGTTTGGTTTAATTTATATTTTCATTTATCCTTCTATTATGTTCTAATTTTCTTTGTTAGAGCTACAATGTAGCCTAATCATGATAATATGAATTTCATACTTTTTATATTTTGCAAGTGATTTCATTCATGTGAGTTATATATTATTGTATTTAATACCTTTAAGTGACTAGCCACCGCTTGAATGATTTGATGTGCATGTTTGAGACTGAGAAGTGATAATATGTAATTGCTCCTTATAATATATAACCATGAATTAAATGTGAATAGAAATATACAATGTTATTTATGTAGCTTTCGGTGATAAGGTAGTCCAAAAGATTCATTATAAATTAGGAATATTCACATATTTTAATTCACTTTTATTTATTTAAATTCACATAGAGATATAGTGAATTGATAAAGTGAGTAGGTTTGTTATACCTAGAGATAGGATAGTAAATAGACTAGGAAATTCCGTTATCACATGTTTGCTATTGTTATTGTATGCATAATGATCTAAAATTCATATCTAGTGGTTATGGTGAAATCGGATGCTCTAACATATTTTATCAGATTGATTATCTGCATTTAGTTTTAAATTTCGTTTCTAAAATTGTCAATTTTATGTATTCTCAATTCTATTTTGATATGTTAAATAAATTTTAGAATTAGTCTATTTTTAATATTTAATTGGTTTATTATCATCAATCTCTGTGGAACGATACTGTTCTCATCATTATATTACTTGTTCAGCACGTTCATTAACACGTGCAGAATTTTATAAACAGCCTGACCAGAGTTGCCCTTGCCGAATCTAGCGAGGGCAGCTCTCGCCAGGCTGTTTGTAAAATTCTGTACGTGTCAACGAACGTGTTGACTTGCCGACTCTCGCCCGGCCAAGCAAGGGCGACCCTCACCCTCGTCCGCCCGAGCGAGGGCGGCCCTAGGCCAACGCCAGCGTGGGTAGCCCTTGCCTGAGGCCAGCGACCTCCGCCGGCCAAGCACAATGATGGCCAGGAAGGGAGAAGAAAAAAGACAAAAGAAAAAAGGAAAGGAAAGTAAAAAAATCAAAAAATATACTCCGAATTTTTTTTTACTAAAATAACCTTCCTCCAATGACGGAATAGTTACCGGCCAGCCAAATGTCCTTATTTGAGACGATTTGGCTATTTCAGACCCTTATTTGAAACGATTTGGCTACTTCAGGCCTTTATTTGAGACAATGTCCACTTCATGCCCCTTTTTGAAATTTTCTCTATATTTATTATTAGTGGCGGACACAGAAACTTAGACAAGATCTGGAGACCGGAAGTTTTAGCAGCTAAGCATGCTCTAGTACTAATGTTTACATCCAGATTACCAAAGCATAGCAATTTGCTTCATTCTAATCAGTTTTTCTTCTCTTGCTTCACGCGGCAATAGCCAAGTTAAGGATGGATACAGAACCTGGGGGAGTCCTTTCCAGACAACAGGCAACAAATCCGGATACTCATTTACACTTCATCTTAGATGATTTAATTGAAAGAATCAAGCAATTCCCAGAATATTGTCCCTTCTCATCTATGTACTACAAAAACCCCAGAAAAAATAAGCAATTGCTGTAAAATTGAGGCGGGCGGTGACATTTAGAAAGTTTCCTACCTTCAAACTAGACAACCGTTGCTCAGGATCTCATGCTGTTTCAGAATTCAATGAGTGACCTTTAACCATAATTGGCTGGAACTCGCCAGGGCTCGTCATGAAGCAATAAGAGCCACTTGAGCTTGCAGATTGCTCCACGTTCTTGATCTCTGCTAGTATGGATATCGGGCGGTCGGGTATCGGAGGTACCGGCGAATCACTTTCCAGGATCTTCACGACATGGTCCATAGTGGGCCTGGCATACGCCACTGGATGAGAGCAAAGCACTGCCAACAGAACATGCTTCTCCATCTCCTCCGGCGTGCCCATATTTGGTATCCCCTCATCGATTACGTCCAACGGTCCGTTTCCCCTTGCTAGGGACCAAGCCCAATCCACCAGGAGAGAGGCCTCGCCTTTTTCAACTGAAATAACAGCCTTCTTCCCGCTCAGTAGCTCTAGGAGCACGACTCCGAAGCTGTACACGTCACTCCTTTCTGACAACTGGCCGTACATTGCGTACTCAGGGGCCACATACCCCAGGGTGCCGGCCACTCTGGTGCTCACATGCGATTGGCCCTCGGGGGTGAACTTGGCGAGGCCAAAATCGGCGAGCTTTGCATCAAAAGCCTCATCCAGGAGTATGTTGCTCGCTTTTACATCCCGGTGGATTATAGTGGGTTGCACACCATAGTGCAAGTAGGCCAACCCGCGTGCCGTCCCGAGGGCAATCTTCCGACGGGCAGGCCAACTTAGAGGCTTTTGTTCCTGCCTAAAGAGGTGGTCGAAGAGGCTCCCACTGTGCACCATTTCACACACGAGGATTCGTTGGTGGCCTTCCATGGGGACGGTCGCGGTGCAGTAGCCCTTCAGTTCCACGAGATTGACATGCCGGACGCTGGCAATGACCTCTACCTCATGTGTGAACGCCTCGTCGCCGGCGGCCGAGCAGTTCTTGAACCTCTTGAGGGCAACCTCTGACCCATCTGTCAACATTCCTCTGTACACATTCCCATATGCACCCCTCCCAATTATGTTGTCCCTAGAGAAGTTGTTTGTGGCCTTCCTGATTTCCTCAAGGGTGAACCTGACGACTCTGGCACTTGCATTCATCATCTGATTCATCTCCATTCCTGAACCAGCATTGCCTGATTCCATCTGGGCCAAGCTCTCTCTCATCCTCCTCTTCCTCCAATGCCATGTCCAACACAGCCAAATCACAATCACCGTGCCGAAGAAGCCGTTGGTGCAACCCGAGACGATTCCCCAGAAAACCACCCCATACTTCCGTTTCTTCTTCTTGTCTGCACTGAAATTGAGCGAAAACAAGCACTTGAGGTCCCCTGCATTGATCGGTCTGAACTGATCGGCGTATGCAGCCGCATAGACAAATGGATACCCGTAGCAGTCCGACTCGTTCCCGTTGTTAGGACCCCCAAAATACAAACCTTGCACGCTGGTCAAGCCATCTGTACACAACGTGCAGGCAGACTCGTCATCCAGGGACTGATTGCAATACTTCTGGACATCACTCAGCTTGGTTCCTGACACGATCCTCTCGAAATCCGATCGGGTCGTGACATTTGCGCATGTCTCAGACATGAGGTTGGTCTTGAAACCGCAGGTGGACCGGACATTAAACCCGGCAATCTTGGAATTGACAATGCTCTGGTACGCGTCCCAACAGGCCTCGGATGAGTTGGGAGGCGGGAAGAAGTACCCGGTGGTGCGGAGATACTCCGAGCGGACCAGCCGGAGTGCCTGGAGCATGAAGCCACACTCGGTTGGGATGTCCAGCAGCAGGAGCGGCTGTGAGCTTTCATTAACGAGCTTGCCGAGATAATCAAAGTTCAGTGGACAGGAAGGAGAAGCAGAAGAATCAGCAGCCTCCAATTCTCTCTTTGGGACTTCATATTCTGTGCGTCCTGAAGAGTCAACACAGGACAGGCTTGTGTTGAGTACCAGAACAAGAAACAGAAAGGCGAGCATTTGAGAGAGAGCATTTGAGAGCTTGGTTCCTTGATTAAAGGCTAGAGTAAACGCAAAGTTATCAGCACCCACCCAGTTGGAATGTCATCCATCGACTATATCACTCTAGCTGATTGATAAATAAAAGAGTTTTAAAGAGGAGCATTTGTTGACCTTTTGCAGGGTCAAGACTCAAAGAAGATGGCTTAAGCAAATACCGGGGGAAAGCGACTTGGAAGCAGCCAGAAAATTTGAGTCCACAAAAATTGTTATCCTTAGCTTCCAGTTACTTGGTGTATATTAATCAAAGTCCTCATCTGATTAGTTAGTGAATGTACCCGGTATATAACATTTCACCCGGTTGCAAATTTATACTGTCAGGACTTACTTTTAGTTTTATATATCATTTTCAGGGTTAATTCATTCGACAGATGAGGTCGTGGTATCGAGTTGAGCCACGTTCCCCAAGCCCACTCGGCTAGGACAAACCGGACCTTTCATTCCTCTCGAAGCAGCGGCGTGATCTGAAAACACAAAATATGAACTGTGCAGAAACCAGACCAAGTTGGAACGGAAATTTTTACGTGCTTGAATGATTCAAACCTTTCCATTATGTTTCAACGGTCAGGTTGCTTGCCACTAGCGGAGACATTGAAACATGAAACCAGGCAGTTGAAGACAAATCGCCAACCTAAATTGAAACGAACCATAAGAATAGAATCTCCACAACTTTTGGGACGACACCTTGTGCCCCGTTCCCAACTCCATGCCCGAGATATTGTTCCCTTCTTTGTCTTGGTTTAGAATCCGCAACTCGGAGCGACTCCGGTAGAACCGAAGAATCAGGAAACTTCCCATCGAATCACGAAAGCTGGAGCGAGATTTCCTCGCCCGCCAAAGCGAAAGATTGATAATTCTTTTGTGTCCTACAAGCGAAGCTTGCGGCATCGACCGTGTCTCCAAGACAATCACCAATGACGAAGGATCTAGCCAAACGCCGAAAAGTGGCTGATTCGAAGCTAGAACGCGGTGTGGCGGCTGGCCACGTTCTAAACACCATCCGCCATAATGGAAACGGCCAAAAGTCAGCCGGGGATCGGAGAGACTGCAGCTCTCTCCAATCACTAGCAGTGATTCCCCATACAAATTATTGCCCCAGTTGCCAATGCAAAACACTAAGCTACAGCAGATCTCTATTGACTCAAGGAAATCGAGAGGGGTCGGCCTCTCTTGACGTTTTAGGGACGCTCTCTCGGGTCACCATCGAATTGAGCGGACCTCTGGCGACCATTCATTCCAATGGAATGATTCCATATTATATTCGGTGTTATCCGATTCCGTTTCGTGGACGACGCGATGATGAAGGAATCGCTCGGGTGCGTCCGTGGACTTCCATCTCCCAAGTGTCGTGATTTGTTTCTTTCTTTTATCAATGTTGACAGGCAAATTGCTTGGGGGTTGGTGTGTCCATTTCAAGGGGAAGGCTCCGACTTTCCCGTCATTGACTTCTCTTTTCTTTGCCTTCATTTGAAATTTGGACGCAGAGATGACGTAATAAAGCTTATTTTCCCTTGGCTCTTTTTAATATCTTGGGGATCTCCGGTGTTAGCCGATGATCGGCTAATTTCCCGCCGGGTTTGTATGGTAATCCCTCTAGGGAGTGATCAGTTCCAAGGTGGGCAATTCCCGCCTTGGAATCGGGAACCGGTCGAAATGTCCACAACAAATTCATGCAGTTCATCAATCCAATGCGGAGCAGTTCCCCTTCCTTTGCTGTGATCTTTTTGTGTATGTTTTTATTTTTATAGCTTTCTAGCACGGCTGGCTTTGGAAGGAGTCTATTCGAAGGGTTGGGTTCTCTGGGTCATCCAAAGCACATTCTCAATATCCAGGACTCATCGCTTTCCAACATCAACCTTTCACAAAAATCAAATTCAAAATGGACCGAATGTTACCGGCAAAAGTTATAGATAACGTCATTTGCCGTGGCCGATGTTTAGCCCCTACTCCTTCATAAATATTTCTAATGGAAGAGAAGAAGGTGGAGATGATGGACGCAACCTTCCACCTTCTAAACTATGTTGAGGTGGGAGTTGTCTCAATGATATTGAGGAATCTTTACGGAGACCGCGAGATGAGTAAGGCTAGAGACGGAGAGAGATAAAGAGGAAACTAGGGTTTTGGTCTGAATGAAAATTATTTAAAATTATGTGTGTGTACCGGTCCGCTCCACGTTGGCGGTTCCACATTTATAATAGGAAACCGAATCAATATTCATCGATTCCAGTAAATTGAAACTGAGAACTGGACCAATTCCCATGGAAACTACCGGTTTTGGGCCGGTCCAATCCGGTTCCGGGCAGTTCCGAATTCTTTTGCACACCCTTAATCCCTCCGTCCCCCTGATCGGGCCTAATGATCATAGAATGCGCGGATTTATAGCTTTCTTTGCTTGAAGAATCGGTTATTTAGCATCATCGATTAATAGAATTGGGCAGGGAGGGGGTAGGATACAGGGCCTAAAAATCCTGACGGAAGAGGTCAAACGATACAAAAGCAGTACTACATATTCTTCACAAAACGACAGGGCCCCGGCATGCTGGGGCGCAAGCGTCAGTGACCGGAGTCGGCCAAGATGGAATATCATTGTCCAGACCTCCCCAAACTATGGTTTAGGTCTCTTTACAATAGAAATGTCTAAACTCAAGATCTCTCTCGCGCGACAAACATGGCCGAGACGACTCGTCGCCGTGTCAACCGACCGGAGGTTACGACGAGGCATGAGTTGGGTACAAATGTTCTTCCTTCTTTCAATTTTTTTTTCTAGTTCATACCAATTTTGGTAATGGAAAGGGAGACGTGTGTTCTCTCTCTGTACTTGAGAGACTAATTCAAGGCTTAGGATTGGGAAAATCTTAGTGACTCAAACAAAAGAAGAAGTCCGCTTAAGAACAAAGGACACCCATGTCATTTTGTTGTCAAAAATAGGAAGTCCATCTTAATGGGCGCTGAACTAGGAAGATCCTCCCGAAGAAAAATCAACACCGCGATTTTCTTTTCCTTCTTTCTTTTATTGGGTTTCGGCAAAATTGAAAGAATATTGACTCTAACCAATCAAATGTTTCGAGATCTTGGTCGGGTCTTCATCGGGAAAAGTCACAAAATCGATCGCGACGCGCTGCGACGGCGACGTCACGAAGCGAAGCTTCTTGCGCATTTTTATTATAATTTCTTTTTGGATAAGTCGGCAATTTCATTTCATCAGTTTCATTTATGCATTCTTTTATCATAAAGAAAAGATTCATTATTGTAAAAATCTCCTCTGTGGGAAAAGAAGAAGAAGAAGAAGAAAAGCTCATGAACACATTTTAGCTGGATGGTCATAATGCTTGTGCTTTTGGGCCCATCATGATGGGTCGGGTCGGATCCATAACAGAGATGAAATGGGTGGGCCTGAGAATGAGGCAAAAGGGAAAATTCAGATATGAAACCTCTACTCGGCCCCAGTCATCAATAAGTACATGACATAAAAGAAATAAATGAAGCAGAAGATTTTAGCAAAAAAAAAATGAAGCAGAAGCAAAAATAAAATTCCAACTTAATTGATCACCCAACTAAAAAAAAGGAGATTTTCCTCTCTAATCGACTTAAAACATATTGAGAAATATCTTAATTTTCGTATTTGATGGTTGAAATTCTGTTTTGATCGATATAAGCGACAAATTGAGTGGAATTGATGAAAATTCGTAAACTAACTTAGTGGGGCTAAAGAAAGAACCGCCATGATCACTCACGAGATTAGACATGAACACCATAATCAAATGAATCCACGGATCATAAACTCAATGTGTAAACCATGGCTCCGTTTACACTTTTGCTAATTCAGTTCTAAACCTTTCGATTTTGCTAATTAAGTCCTAAACATTTTTACATTTTGCCAATTGAGTCCATCCGACCGATTTCGGCCAAAAATGGCTAACGTGGATGCTGGTCGTCTGATGTGACATGGCTGGTGCTAACATAAATAATTTTAAATAATATTTTTCAATTCTTTTTCTTTTTCTTTTCTTTTCTCTCTTTTCTTTTTTTTTTTACTTGTGGCCGGTAAGGGTCGCTGGACCCTTAGCGGTTGCCAAATCTCGAGCTTGCGGTTGTCATGGCCACTCAAGCTCGAGATCCAGCAAACATGGCCGCAAGTCAAGCTCAAGCAGCCATGGTCACGGCAGCCTCGCCGGTTCGGGCCACCATGTAGTTTACAAAAACTCAATTTGTAAACTACATGCACGTATATTTTCCACAAGAAACCCTAATTTAATTGAGCAAATCCTTCGTTCATAAACCACTCATTAATCTCGCGGATTAGTTGAAAAGCTAGCCTTAGAATCCGTGCGATCGCTCCCGCTTGAAATTATGGAGGGCCGGACACTTATTGCGCGATGCGGACTTTCTAAAATAAGGCCGATTCTATGATTCTCAGGAGGTACCGCGCCCGATGTTTTAGGAAAAAAAAAAAAAGAGGTTGAATGAGGGATGGAAAGCAACGCTCATCCTCCTTCGTACTCATGACTTGTTCCCATCAAATGGCAAATTTTCAAGAGAAAGAATGACGGACGCAACAAAGACCAACCGGCAAGTTGGGCCCATAAAAGCTATAAACGATTTTCACAGGACAGAGACGGTTCGCATACCTAACTTGCGTAATTTTTGATGCTGGACCTGGACGTGCTTCTAGCTCAGTCCCATAACGTGGGCAAACTCAGTTCAGTCGGCAACCAAAAAAAGAAAATATAAAACATAAATTACTATAGATCGTGTACGCCGCGCACGACTCTCTGTATTGTCATTTACAGGGATTGTAAATACTAATTACTTGATCGTAGATGCCTCGTATGATACCGTGCTCCGCACGATTTAGTGAAAAGGTGCAGTTTTCATTGACACTGGACGGAATACGAACTCGCCGATCTTGCCTTCGGATGCCGGGGCATTGCCCGGTTTTTGCTTCGGCGTCGTTATCAGCTCTTAGCTTTGAACGGTGAACGAAGCAAGCAGCTTGCATGTCCCTTCGCCATCATGCATGTCGGCAGAGAGATTGCACGACGCTCGCTCCCGCACGTTAGACGCGACAAGACACGATCCTTCTGTACATGATTGGGTCCATTTCATGTGTTGAATCGGTCATGCTGACATGGACCTTTGCCCTGCGCTTTCGCACATGTTTGTACCATGCGCGTGCGTGTTTGCATATGCAATGCTGATCGCAAAATTTAAGAAATTATATCGTGACATGACTTGTTTCCGTGAATTGTGTTAGCTAGATTAAAACGGGTATGAGAGAGAGAGAGAGACGGCCTATTAACTGTATAGAATATGGTATCGCCACGTGATGATCATGCATACTTACGTTAAATCTAGACGAGCCTTTTTTTAGGTCGACCTTTATATCGCCAAATTTTACTAGCACTTACGTATACAATTTTTTTTTTGTTGATTACATATTATGTGGACTATTTTGAACCTATCCATTGAGCAAAACTTGCCACATAGGATTCTCATATATATATATATATAGCTAATAGCTATCACTACACTTATTAAATTATGTCTCGAGTTTGAACCGTGAATAAAACTTGAATCAATGCTTGGCTATGCGATATTTATTAGGAGAGTCTTAATTGGACTTGCAGTTGACTAAACATATGAAGCAAAAGCAAATGCTTGTTTGAGTTGGATCCTTAGTTTGAGTCGGCTAAATGGGGTTTTGTAATTTGGACACACACACATATATATAAGAGGTGGATTTTAGATTTAACACACAAAAGCAAGCAAGAGGAGTGTTGGAGCTTCTCTTTGTGAGTTTGAGTGAATTCTTTGTGAGAGATTATGATATAATAATTATAGGTTTTGCTTTACGTGTAATTTAAGTCGATAAAAACTCAAGTAATCGAGCGATTGTAACTTTGTATTCTCCGAATTCATTGTGGGTTTCTTAGTGGCCGACTCTCCCATTGAATAGATATTGACATTCGAACCGAATTATATAAATCTCTAACACTCTTTCTCGTCTACCATTGATTTCTCTTAATCTCTTCTTCTCAGAAAAAATTGTCCAAAAAGTCTTAAACCTATTACACGTTTGCTAATTCAATCCTAAACCTTTTAACTTTACCAATTAAGTCCATCTAGCCAATTTTGGCTAGAAATCGCTGACGTGGACACCGGGCGGCCACGTGGCGTTAACGTGGACATTTTTATATAATATTTTAATAATTGATGATTTTTTTTATTTTATGTTTTTCTTTTCTTTGTTTTTTTTCTGGATTTTGAAGTTAGGGCCGGCGATGGTGGCTAGCCAACCCTTGCCAACCATGGGCGAGGGCCATGATGCCTCGCCCAGATCTAGCTAGGCGAGAGTTTGGTAGCCCTCGCCGGCCCCAAGTGCCAAGGGCCTCGCCGGCCCCACACCCTCACCTAGGGCCAGCGAGGACCTCGCCTAGCTAGATCTAGGCGAGGGTGTCGAGGCCCTCGCCGGATTTGGGCGAGGGCTCGCGCACCCTTGCTTGGCTAGCAAGAGCGTCGTAGCCCTAGCTTCAAAATCCAAAAAAAAAATAGAGAAAAGGAAAAAAAAGAAAAAAACATAAGAAAAAGAATCAGAAATTATTAAAATATTATATAAAAATGTCAACGTCAACGATTTCCTACCAAAATTGGCTGGATGGATTCAATTGACAAGAAATGAAAAGGTTTAGGACTGAATTGACAAAAGTGCAATAGGTTTAGAAATTTTTAGACATTTTTTCCCTTCTTCTTGTGTTACACTTAAATTGCAAGATCCATTAAATTTTGGCGTTATTTCACAACAAAACCTAGATAAAAGTAATGCAAGTTGAGAAGATAGTGAGCCAAAATCTCCATGCACATACATTTTATGTACTATTTTATCTATAGATTCAGATAAACTCCAGGCATGCAAGTCAAGGGCCAAACCATAATCTAAACTTAGAGTCGGTTGATTTCGCGAAAAATAAGTGATTGGAAAAATAGTTTTCGAAAAATAGTCGTTTACATCGTTTAGAAAAATTAGTCGACGAAAAATGTTTTCGTTGTCGATAACAATCTATGCCTTTGTAGGTGATAAAAAAAATCTAATTCATTTATTTTTGTAAGCGATATAAAGGATTATTTTTCGAAAAATATTTTCCGAATCACTCATTTTTCGCGAAACAAACGCACCCTTAGCTCTGGCCCCCGCACCGACGCTCGCGCATGTGAATTGAAACATTGCTATGCACCTGTTAACACGACAAAAAGAATATGCTTCTCCATCTTTTCTATTGATCGGTCATTTCTGGCCTTGCGTCCTTACTTTAATAACGCGCCTACAGATGTGATTTATATGTTCAGTGGTTCGCGGGTCTCATGTCACCACCAATCTAGTTTAAATGCTTGCTGGCTTTAAACAAAAGGACTTGGCGGGAGGATACTTCTTCGACTCTTCTCATCCAGTCCAGTGTCGCTGTCCATAGCTATTATCTACCCTGTCGAAAGAGCCGGGCGCAGCATTCGGTCCATGCAAGAGTTATTTTATACACAGACGTGGATTTCTACTCTTCACTGGGATAAAAATAGGATGAGGGCCATAACTTTCATACGACGCTCGCTTAAGTGTCATGACTTTTTTTTCGCACGCTTAAGTGCCAAAAATATAAAACAAATCGATCGCTTAAGTGCCATCGGCAATTTGCCTCGCCAATAAAACCCGACATGGATGTCGGTCATCCTACGTGGCATCACCGATACTGATGTGGACAACTTTTAAATGTTTTTTCAAGGCCGACGAGGCCTCACTTGGATTGGGCGAGGGCTATCTTGCCTGTGGCTGATGGGGCTATGAAGGCCCTGAGCAAGGCCATGATACATGGCCTTGCCCAGGGCCTTCGTAGCCCTATCAGCCAAGGACGAGGCCTTCATGGCTTACAAGGGTTGCCAGTGACCCTCGCAAGCATAGGAAAAAAAAATTAAATTAAATTAAAAAAATCCAAAAGAATTGAAAAAAATCCATGTTGAAATGGAAAATTAACTAAAAAGCACATTTACCTAAAATGGTACTCAAATGATCGATTTCACTCCGATGTGACACTTAAGTGAGCGAAAAAAAAATTATAACATTCAAATAAGCACCATACAAAAGTCATGATATTTACTACTCTTATCCTCTCTTTGATTATGCGATTAGTCAATATGGTCAACATTGGAGAGAAAGTCCAAGATGAGTGATCAATCTCTTATTAAATTGACCTTTAGAAACCAGTGAACTCTTCCATCCAGCTGTCATGATTCAAGACACAGGAGAGATCGATTTCTGAAGTCGATAATGTACTTTAATTCAAATCCGAAAGTTCTCAAGAAAAAAACTTAAAAAACTTTTGAAGTCCATTTCATATGGCGGCCAGGAAAGGCTGACCATTCGGTACTGACCATTTAAGGTGACCTTTTTTTGGACAAAACCGAACCCTGAGCTAAGTAGGAGGGAATTTAAAATTTCTTTATTCAATCTGACACATGGGAAACTATAGATATCTTTGAATACTGATCCACCAGTTTTGGCAGAATTAGAAATTATTGACAGGTAATATATATTTGAAAGACTCTTGCCAGGCCCTGATCTATTGTTTACTTGGTATATATCATATGCGGCACGTGTACCTTTCTAGACATAATTATCGATATATCTTGCTTTATAATTGACTCTATTCATCACGTCAACGCTAGATTGTTTGCAAAAGTGAGGAGATTATATTGGACTTGGCTTTCCCCATGAGTTATGCTATCGCGAATAAACCAGTAAAAGAGAGAGAGCGCATATCGACTATATTGAAAATACAATCGCCACGTGATCACACATACTTAGGCAGAAGCTAGGAAAAATAAATGATCAATCTTAAACCTATTTTACGAATGTCAATTTAGTCCTAAATATTTGTATGAAATTCCATTGTAGCCTTTTCGATCAATTTTTATCAGGAATCGCTAACGTAGCGATCCAGTTATCATTAGCAGTCCCGCGCGACACACTGCCACATGAGCAATTTCTAGCGAAAATTGACCGGAATGACTACATTAGAATTTTGCACAAAGCTTTTGAGGGAAAAGTGTCAGAAAAGTTCTAAACGTACTATATTTGCTCCAATTTAGTCATAAACGTTTTAATTGTATCAATTTAATCCTAAACCTTTTGACCCATTGTCAATTCAATCCTTACAGCTAATTTCATTGGTTATTGTTGATGTGGAACTGCTAGCACTAACATTGACAACTTTTAATAATATTTTTATTATTTTATTTATTTTTTCTATTTTTTCTTTCTTTTTATTTTCCTTTCATTTTCCTTTTGCCGATAACCGGCCACCAGCCATAGGTGATGGCCAGGCAGGCTGGTCCCACTTGGGCGAGGGTCACCATTGCCTACCACAAAGTGAGGTCCAGCAAGGGTCGGCCTCACATAGGCCAGATTTGGTAAGGTGGACCCTTGCTGAGCCTCACCTTCACCCATGCGACACCTAACAAGGCCAGCCTCGCCTAGGCAAGGGCCAGCCTCGTCTGGGCTCACCCTCACCGAAGCTAGATCTGGCAATGGGAGCCTTGGCAGGGATAGACTTGCTAGGCCTTGCCTATGGCAAGCGACAGCGAGTCAGCAACCCTCATCCAAGTAAGGCCAATCTACCCGGCCATCACCTGTGGCCGGTGGCTGGTCATTGACAAAGAAAGAAGAAAGGAAAAAAGAAAAAATATTGAAAAAATATCAAAAGATTGTTAAAATTTATCCACGTCAGCGCCGACAATGTCATGTATGCCAGCAGGCGTCAACGTTAACAATATTCGATCAAAATTAACTAAAATGATTAAATTAGCACGAGGTCAAAATGTTTATGATCAAATTGACACCAATACAATATGTTTAGAAATGTTCTAACACTTTTCCTAAGTTTTAGGACTAAATTAGCAAAATTAAGAAATTTAAGATTGAATTGACAATCATATAATAAGCTTAGGAATAATTAGACAAATCGCCCCGCAAAATCTGCAAGAGCTTGTCGACCTTTATTTTCCCGTGTTTTACTAGCACTTACGTGAACTATTTTTTTATTTTTTGTTGGTTACATATAAGTTTGACCTATCCATTGAACACAGCCTGTCATGTACGTTTCACTTGTTGAACTTAAAAAAATAAGCTTGGCATTGGGAATCATCAAATACATAGCCACCAGTACACCAGTACACCTACACAAAAGTAATGCAAATTCACGTAAGGATTTTTCCTCGTGGTCTATTTTCTTTTCCTTTTTCCCCCTTCTTAGCCACCGTTTCCTCGAAATAAGCTAAGAAGATAATTGAACGAGAATCTCCATCCCCACACCTTGTATATGCTATTTTATCTACAGATTCAATCAAAAGAAATTACATGTTCCAGATTCGCTAAGTTACGACAGAACAGGAGTCCTCAAACTCCGGGCTGCAGGACAAGGACCAAACCCTAATCTAAAGTTACTACATTGCTTGTTGTCCAGCACTTGACCACTTGATCCACTTGCTAGCACAACCGAATGACATTCTTCTCCAATTCTTGAACTTTACACTTGATCCCCTGTTTCTTGCAATTGTGTCCTTACTTTAATGACGGGCCTATATACATAATATATGTTCAGTGGGTTGAGTGTCTCATGTCACCATCGCAGTTGAATGCTTGCGGGCTTAAAACAAAGGATCGGCTGGCGGATACTTTATGTACTATTCTCATCTATCTTCATTCGCATGCGTTCGGTCCATGCAAGAATTTTTTCAGAGCAGGCGTCGGTCAATGTGTTGAATGTTAAAGAAAGACTAAAGAGGAGTACTCCAAGATGGCTGATCTATCTATATGAAATTGACCTCTAGAAACCAGTGAACCCTTCCATCCAACCTGCATGATTCAAGACAAAGGAGAGATCGATTTCTGAAGTCGATAATGTGCTTTAATTCCAGAAATCAAAAAGTTTACAAGAAGGATCCTAAGTTGAGGAACTTAAAGAACTTGTGAAGTCCATTTCACATGGCAGTTAGGAAAGGCTGTCCATTCGGTACTGGCCATTTAAGGTGATTTTTATTTTTTTTTGGGGAAAAATCAAACCCTAAGCTACTCAAGTAGGAGGGAATTTAAAATTTCTTTATTCAATTTGAAACATGGGAAACTATAGAAGTCTTTAAATAGTGGTCCATTATTTTAGGCAGAATTAGGAATTATCGGCAGGTAAGAGTTATTTCAAAGACTCTTGCAATTTGTGATTTTTTTTAAAGTTGTTTCCATCATCGAGAAGTTCAAAATAATTAGGGTTAATACCAAGAAAATCCTGAAATTGATACACATGTAACAAATTTACCATAAATTAATTTTTTGACCACAAAAACCTCAAATTTGTATATTTATGTCAAATTTACCCTCCATAAGTTTCTATTGAATTTTACCGTTAAATTACTGACTTTGATAACGTGTGACAATTGACGGTTGTCCCATTTTGGGGTTTTACCCTCTGTTTCTCACATGTGTACCAGTTTGTGATTTTTCGCGGTATCAATCTAATTTAACGGAAACCAACGGAGAGTAAATTTATAACAGGTATATCAATTTGGGATTTTTTATGAAATTTATCACATGTGTATCGATTTAGGGTATTTTGTGGTCAAAAAATTAGTTTGGCATAAATTTGTTATAGATATATCAATTTAGGGTTTTTAATGAGATTTACCCAAATAATCAAGCACTTATTCGGAAAAGGAGGATTTGCATGGAAGAAATTTGGGTTGCTGCCAAATTTAATGCACTTTTTAACTTTCTTACCTAACACGGCAAAAAGCATAATCCGAAGAAAGAAGAGGAAGAACAGTAGTACTTGGTGATTAAATTCAGTTATCGTTTTTTTTACCAAAAGAGCTTCGTTGCCTTAAATGACTCAGATACACAATGTTTAATGAGACAGCCAAGGAACAGTAAGAGATTAAACATCTGCCACAGTCTAATTCAATTTGTTGGTGTTCCAAATGAAGTTAGAGAGCACTAGCTGACCCATTTATTTCCCTCTGTTCCTTCACTGCTTCCATCTGATCAGATTCATAATTTTCTTTCTAAAGTTGCTGAGTTAAGGTCTCATATATGTTAAGCAAGCAACAACTTTGCTTGAGCTGGGAAAAGCTAAAGATGAGAAGGCTCAGGATTTGGTCATACAAGACATGACATCTCCTTGCCCATAATAATTTGCAGATCCTGCATTAATACCCTAGGATTTTGGTGTCTCTGCATATACTTCACAAGCTCTCTCTCTCTCTCTCTCTCTCTCTCTCTCTCTCTGTGTGCCAGTGATCATGTAGTTTCTTAGAGACTACTTTAGAGAGAGACGCTTATGAGAGGATTGAAATGGGTTTTGCTATTGAAAGTATTCATAAGATTTATCTGTTCTTCGACCGTCCGGGTAAAAACAGCTTACGGGGGACCTAAACAACCACCTTTTGGATTGGATTTTCCTTGTGACGTGTGTTTTCAGTACTGATAAATTGGATCATTCCTCCTCGTTGAGTATTGTCAACATAGACCCAAATAAAGATACTGGGTCATAGGGGCATAATTTAGAAAAAAATTTCCTGACTGGAAACATACCATCAAATCACTATCCTTCTTTTTCCTGGAAAATTATTTGATTTTAGTTGAAGGTGGCGAGAGCAGGTAGATATTAAACGTCGAGAGCCACCATTAAATGAAAAGAAGCAGCAGCTACATAGAAGGAAAAAATTTTCGGGCTTACCAAAGGAGAAGAGAGACAAGTGGGTCAAAGCTCAAAACTTGGGGAAAGTACAGATTTACACACGAAAAGAACTGCAGGATTCTCGTCTGAAAGAGACCCAAAAGCTTTGATTTTGGGGTTTACCCTCCAAAAGGGACAACACGTTCCTAAGCTTAAACGGACGCCCGTCTCCTTCTTTCAACGTTCTCTTGTCGAAATCAAAACCAAGAAACCGAAAGACACAGAAAAGGCCAAAACAAAAAAAAAAAGGGAAGGAAGGAAAAGAAAGATTAAACAGACAGGAAAGAGAAGAGAAGCAGTACGTTCTTTCGGTGCGTTTGCGAGCGGTTTTAAAGGTGGAGAGCAGAAGTCGCAGCGAAGCATTCACCACCTGTCAACAACCAGCAGAGAGAGAGAGAGAGAGAGAGAGAGAGAGAGACCCGTCTTTTACATAGTTAACGATAGTGAATTCTCTGCCATAGGTAGAGCTTAGTGTGCGTGTGTTTTAACAATATCCATGTCTCTGTTTATGGGTCGATAATGTCCCGGTTTTTCAGCTCAGGATGATTGGCTTCAGAGGCTGAGAGCTTCACATTGGTCTATCTATGGTAAACTCTGCTATATCTGTCCGTGTCTCTCTTCTTCTTCTTTTTGGGTAATTTTATTTTGATGTCTGTTTTGGGCTTTTGATCTCTCTCTTGTTTCCATTCTTTTTTTCCTTTTTGTCCCTCCTTTCTTTGGCTAGTTGTGCGTTTGTTCATGGCGGAGGTTGCAGCAAGAATGGCACCTCCTACTTTCTTTTTTTCTGGTTATTCATGGTATGCTTTGTCTTCTTCTTCCTTTTCGATCATTTGGGTTATGTCCTGTTAGCTTCTGAATCCATCATTTTTAGTTTGTTTTTTGGATGATCCTTTGATGAGGAAGCATGAGTTCGTCATATCTCTTTTCTGAATAACCGATCCTTCTCTATACTGTGCTATCGATATCTTCTTGGATATCAGCTGCCACATTTTGTATTTTATTTTTTTTCCCCTTTTGTGGCTAATCCAACCTCAACGTTGGTTATTGGGTTTAAGCTACTTGTTATGAGGTTTAGAAGTTGGGGCCCAGAAAGAAATATGATGTTGTGAGGTTCAGGATGGTTTTTTTGTCGGGAAATATTTTTTATCATTTGTTTGTTTTCTTAAATACCATCCATTTTATGTAATCAGTTTTCTGATTGTTGGATATATAATGCTTTTGAAATTTCCTTTGAATTGTCCCCAGTTACCATGTGGATGATAGTTATCTGACTCTTGTTTTGCATCTGCATTTTGAATTTAGGAACTTCTTTTCATTTTGATGTAATATAGTTTAGGTCTCTGTTGTATACTCTTGACAAGGGAAGCTCCTATTTTATAGTATCCATTTGGTTCAGGCATATGTTGTCAAACTTTTGCTTGTGATTGTTCATGCCAACAGCAGCTTTATTTTGCTTTTAATTCTTCAAGCTTTCATGAGGATCTGCAGCAGTTAACCATTAACAGGCTACTGGTTCTTTCAATGTGCATCAGAGATGAATTTTGCAGTTTCGATCAATATGAACTTAAATTGTAAATATGGACGATTGTTCGAAGATAATGATGTCTTGTGTTGTTATTTGGCACACGCTCACCTCCATCCCTCTCCCACATGCATGTCAGAGAAACAAATTAGCAGATTCTATTTTTCCTAAGTTTTCATATTTTTCCAGCTCTCTTTTGATCTTGCATTTGTAATATTGTTAGGCATCATGATGTGGATTATGGCAGAAGGCCCGTGAAGATACTGATAGATCCAGTAAAGCAAAAAAAGCGACATGCTGTATTAGCTTCCTCGGCTTCTGCACAAGGTAGCAGAGATTGTAAAGCTTGTCCTTGCTTGATTATTGCTTCATCGCATCGCTGCATTTTCTCTGTCTCAGTGTCATGCTTCTGCTGCTTGATTGTTAGATTTGAGACTTTTAGACATGGAAAAGGAAAAATTCGATGAGTCATCCCCAAGAGGAGTAATAGAAGCCTGCATCAGAAGCTTGGAACCAGAAGCAGAACCTCCCAAGGAAAAAAGCGAGAAACAGGAAACTCACTGCTCAAATTCAAGGGCACTTTCTCACTGGATCAAATTTTTCACTTTGTGGAAGAGAAAATCAATCAAACGGTTAGCTTCTTTTCCTCCCCTTGCTGTGCCGAAACTATCCAAGAGAAAGAGCAGGAGCATTACAGAGAACATAACTCCTGTGTTGAGTGATATATACAACTGCAAGTCCTCGTTGGTGCATTTCACCTTTTCTGAACTACAAATGGCAACCAACTACTTTAGCCACGGTATGTAGCTTCATCAATGAATTTAACGCAGTGACCAATTTCTTTTCTATATGATCATCAAAGTATGAGGTGCCTAACTTATATGCAGAAAACTTAATTGGCAAGGGTGGATATGCTGAAGTATACAAGGGGTGTCTAAAAAACGGACACTTGGTTGCGGTGAAGCGGCTGAACAAAGGAACAGCAGATGAAAGGATCGCAAGTTTTCTCTCTGAATTGGGCACCATTGCCCATGTAAATCACCCTAACATCGCTAAGTTGATTGGATGTGGAGTTGAAGGAGGAATGCACATCGTATTTCAATTATCTGCTCTAGGAAGTTTAGGATCTGTTCTTCATGGTGGGTTCATGCCTTATGCAATGAAGCTCTCGACTTTTCTTCCCTTTTTGCATACAATTTGTAAAGTTTTCTTTGCCCTTGTATCACGCTTTCCAGGATCAAAGGCTAATCTAGGATGGGATAAAAGGTATAAAATTGCCCTAGGAACCGCAGATGGTCTTCTTTATCTTCATGAAAGTTGTCAAAGGCGAATCATCCACAGAGATATCAAGGCTGATAACATCCTTCTTGCCGAGGATTTCGAACCTCAGGTATATATTGAATGGAGTGGACAATACGGTTTCAATGTTTTGGCCAACATTTGCATTGTTCTAATGGCCTATATTATCAGAGTGGAAAAAGAATCCTTACAAGGCAAAGTTGTTTTGATCACTTATATGGTCGGCTTCATAAGCTACGTTCATTTACAAAAGCACATTTTCGTGGTGCATCGCCACTTTGATTAGTCTTGAAAATGTTTCTCAATGTTAATTCTTTCTTATGAGCAATTGACAACTTGGAGGCAATAAATTTCACATCCGCACATGCACCTATTAATTAATGTATATATGTGTCTATACTACATGCATGTGTGTATATGTATGCAAATTAAATAGCTGGAAGAGGACTGCCAGCTGCATCAGTGCCTTAATGTGTGCTAAAATGTCCATCAGAAAGAATCCACTGGGGAAGATAGCAATGCAAAGTTACCAAAATAGTTGAACTTGAGCTCTTCAGAATTAGCGATTTTGCCTACAAAGCTAATTTTTGGACCGGTCACACTCTCGGTTTCTTGTTAATATTCCTATTTATTAGCGAACATTCATGCAGAAAAATACATACCAATCGACATAGTATTCAAACTTCAATTATACTATGTGTACTTTTCTTGATAATTTAAGCAAATTAGAGCCTATAACCCTGGCTCTGTGACTTTAAATATGGACAAGTCTGCTAGAGTTGACGTGCTCACCGCTGTAATTGCCATGTGCTTATCAGAAGGTTGAACTTACATAATATATAATATCTCGTTCTGCCTCCATAGTTTTACTTAGTACTTTGACGATGATTTTAGGAAACATTTGACTTTTGCAGAATAGACTGCATTCGGTTTCCAACTTTGCAGTGCAAAGCCTTTACTTTGTAGGTGGCAAAAGGCTGCATTTCAGCTTATGTATGTAGGAACAGTTAAATAGCTTTTCTTTGGTAAGCCAATTGCGTATCTCAATGTTGTCCGTCTCAAATTTCATGAGGCAGTGAGAAGTTCACATCCTAGATAAATGTTAATGCCCCTATTGTGTAACGCTTCTGCTGCGATCTTCAGTTTCATTCTTGCCTTTGAAATGCTTTTGTCATTTGAAACGGATGAAATGAAAATAGGTCAATGTCGCTTTTGTAATCATCTGCAAATTGGTCGCGAGATGCAACGGCAGATGACTTTCTTTTTTTGGGCCATCAACGGCAGATGACTTTGTCTATTTCTATCCCTTATAAAAGCCCATTTTGTCCTTTTGCAAGTCTAATTTATATTGTTCTGTTGTCTATGTGAAGTTGTTTTGCAACTCCTCCTATCTCTTGGTCATTGATTTACTAATTACTGTTATTGTTTACAGATATGTGACTTTGGGCTTGCCAAATGGCTACCAAAACAGTGGACTCACCACAATGTGTCCAAATTTGAAGGAACATTTGGGTCTGTAAGCCTTAAGCTTATTACTTTCAACTAGCTAAATGTTGCCATCGGATTCTCATCCAGATATATAATGACAGCTACTTCGCCCCCGAGTACTTCATGCACGGGATAGTGGATGAGAAGACTGATGTATATGCCTTTGGGGTTCTGCTTTTGGAGCTCATTACTGGGCAAAAAGCATTGGATCATCTAGGAAAAAGCGTAGTTCTTTGGGTAAATCCATCTTCTGTCCGGTGGTCACATTTGATAATGTCCTTATAAAGTTAGTATAATCTCGTTCACCCTCACAGGCAAAACCTCTTCTGGATGACAATGTTATTGAGGATCTCATTGATCCTTCCCTTGGTGATGATTACAACTCCGACGAAATGGATCGTGTGATAATGACTGCTTCGTTGTGCATCGAGCAGTCTCCTATTCTACGTCCTCGAATGAATCAGGCAAGCCTGTTTCCTGAGACTCATGTCTCAAACTTATCTTTTACCTCGCAAAAGTAATTAGCAACCAACTGACGAGAATCTTTGTGTGTATGATTACCTTTACCGTTTGTTAGATGCATGGTACTTATCCTTTTTTCAACTGTAGATAAATGAAATGCAGAAGTGGGAAAAGATTAATGACATATGAATTACTATATAACCTTTAAACATAAAAACAAAGCAGCAGATTTATCTGATGTGCTCGATATGGAAAGTTTATCATCTTAATGATTTCTATCAAACACTATTACTCAAATTCTATGATTATCTCCTGATTGGGAAAGATCATTATCTGAAATTGATCTGTAGTGGAAACGCAGTTTTGACATGTTGGTGATAGTTTTGTGGGAGAAAACCATTCGGGTTCTCTGGTTGTGATGTCTAGGCATTAAGTCTTGTGAAACATGAGAAAATTGGGGGATAGGGATTTCAATATTTTCTATGATCTTCATTCACACTATGGTGAATTTCTGCCTCTCATTTGTCCGCGAAAATAGGCCAAAGGATGAGCCCATACATTAGTTGTGTTGCACATTTCCTCAATTTCCTGATTATTTATCGTTGTTGATTGCTTTTCTTTTAAAGAATATCTTGGGTGTTTCAGCCTGAATAATAAGCTCAGCATTTTGTTATTTGTCAATGTCTCTGTTGTGAAAAAGGATGAGAAAGACTTTCCAGTTCAAAATTTAGTCCTATGATGCATCCTTTCTAGTTTGGGTATGTTTCGACAGATGACAGCATTTATATCATTCCTTACTTACTGGGGAGATGTTAGCTTTTCAGTTTTCAGCTCTCAATGAAGCTGTTGCTGCCTTTTCTAGATATTGATTGACTCTCTCTCTCTCTCTCTGTCTCTCTATTTGCACGATTGCATGAGGTAACTTCTCGTGTCATTCTGCTGGAATGCAGGTTGCCATATTGCTGAGAGGAGAAAGTTTCATCTCGGAGTGTACAGAAGAAGGTCAGAGGCGTTCCCTCCAGAGAACCTACTCCGAAGAGCTCCTGGACGCACAAGAATACAACTCGACAAGGTATTTGAGCGATCTCAAACACCACAAGGAGGTGGCTTTGAGCTCTTGACATCAACTGGTCACATCACATCACATCACATATTTGACCAATTAGCATTAGTTAAATAGAACTTTTTTTCCGAGCCGGAGAGTGTTTAAGAGTCCCCTAGTAATGTGATGGATTATGTGCTGTTATTTCATGGCATATGAGCCCATTTATGATCTTCAATACACAGGCCCTGGGTGAGGTCCCGGATCATAGTGAATCCTGATCCGTCATTTAGTTCTTACAAGGGAATATGATTCTCTCCGGTCAAATTCCCGGAAATACATGAAATGAAAGTATTTCTTGACACTTAAACTCTCCCTAGGCTCTTACAGACTTTCCTTTTGTGTATATATGTCTCAATTAGGACGTGGGATATTGTAATATGAAGCTGTGGTGTAACTTATCAGAACATGGAGAACACGATTTTGAGCTTCTTTTGTTTCTTTATGGTGTAAGTCCTTGTCTTATTCCTTTTCTGCATTGCACTTGCAGGAGCTGATATTTGAGAATTTGGCGATTTCTATCTAGCTAGGTTCGGGTCCATAAGCAGTGACAATTGTAAATAACATGTGTCATGAACTTCCATATAAAGCTGCATATAACAGGAGGAAATAAGAGCTATCACTAACACACTGCAGTCGCAGCAGAAACTAGTGTCGGCCACTAGTGTCGTTGCTCTGTTTATCCATTTCCTTTGGATACTCTGGCAACATTCTCCGTGAGCTATAAATGCTGGCGAATCTGGAAATCCAATTCCGGACCCAGTTGAAATGTTGTCCTGCAAAAACAAATAATCAAACTAGACTACAAAACATAAGAAAGCTCTGAGCATACTAGAACATGTCTGCTCAATTATTTGGAACAACAATGTCCTACTACTAAAGTGGTCCTTCTGTATATGTCGTTAGTTGGCATCCTTTTTTGAACTACCGTGCACGAGGTTGAATTCACTTCTCCAGTCGGGTCATAGCCAAGTTGTTCGAGCCGGATTCGGATTGTGAGAGCCTGCGAGAGCAAAAACCGACTTCTTAAATGGGCTCGAACTGTCGTGGGTAGTGCACCGGAACGCCGGATGATGCGATGCTCGCGTGGTATTTATCAAAGCAGTAATTCACACAGTTACTCGAGCTATGATGGACCAGATCGAGACAAGAAATTCCCTTAGAAATTCCCAAGCTGGCGGTACTATATCATAGTCTTAGGCGTGCCTGAGCAGTCCTGTCTACTTGTAACATTGGAGACTTTTCAAAGATCATGTTGGGCCTGAGGATCAAGAATTAAAGAGGGGAAAGTGGGACAGAAAGCACAAGCCCTTGTCGTTTAACAGCTTGCAGCGTCGTATTCCGAAGCGGGGTTTTGATGGTTTGGGGTCCCGCCCCCCCTCATCAGCCCAAGGTGCAAGCAAACGACAAGCCCTCATGCTAGGGTTTGCTAGGCATATTCTCATCTGCCGAGGAATTTCCCCGTCAAATAAATAAGCTTTCTTAGCACCCGATTAATCTAATTAATTTTTAAATATGCGAAATAGCGGTTCTCGATGCACGTAGCTCTTGCAAACTGACATCGTGGCGATACACAAGTTTGGGTGGTTAGAGTTGAGGTCTCGAACAAGAAGAGCATGCTTTGCGTTCGAGCAGTGACATGCAAGTTTATCGTTAACGGCCAATTCAATATAGGAACTTGCAGAGAAAATCATCATTGAGATACCTTTATCCATCTATCTTTCGTTCGAGAAACGTTTCGAAAATTTGTACTATGAAGACTCAACTGACGATCATATTTTATGATCTAATTTCTTAGAAAACCCTAAACTTTAAGTTCAATTTCAAATCAGTCCCAAACTTCTTTTTCCAAAGAAAGAATCCCAAACTTTTACTCAAATCCCAAATCTGCCCATGTGTTTAAAAATTGCTACTAGTTTCTTCAAAATGTTGATCAATCAAAGATTGGTCATCAGAACTTCCGTCTTCGTCGACACCCTCATTTTCGTGTGGAATAACAATAGTCTATGGAGATTGATTACTATAAAGAAACCACGGCAACTTTTGGACGCGTGGGCAGATTTAGGAAAAGAGTAAAAAATTGAGGATTCTTTTAAACAAAAAAAAAATCAAGATAGTATTAGGGTTAAACCTAAGTTAGGATTCTTTTTCTAAAGGAATTAGCCCTACAAAATTATAGTGCTAATTATATAATGGCTAGTCTTAAGAACATGGGATTTCAATGCAAGATTCGAAGTATTGATGAAGACTACGAGGAACGTGGTAACAATATTACCATTCTTTCGTTGCTTTGTCCAAATTGGTTAATTTGGAAAAACGCAAAAAGGAGCAGCTCTAGCTCTAGCTCTAGCTGTAGGTGTCGTACCATTAACATATCTTATTTGGAGAATTATTGGTGCCATCTTTTTGCTAGATAATGCGTTTCAATGGCCTCGAAATCAACTACTGCTATTTCTTGGAAAATGACGCAAAACAAAAGTGCAAAACAAAAAGTTTTAAATTTCCCCACTTCTTTTTATTAAGAGAAGGAACAATGACATAAACAGTCTTTAAATTTTAGTTCAATATATAATTTAATTTCTAAATTTTTAATTTATTCAATATAATCCCTAAATTTTAAGTTAATGTTCAATATAGTCTTTAAACTTTTAATTAGTTCAATGTGGTCCTTAGACTTTTGATACATGTTTAATATAATCCCTGAACTATATGAAAATATTCAATGTAATACCTTAACTTGAATTAATGGAAGGAGTACATTGAAAATTTTCATACAGTTCGGGGACTAAATTGAACATGTACCAAAAGTTTAGGAATGATACTAAATAAATTAAAAGTTCAGGGATCACATTATACATTGGGTTAAAGTCCAAGGACTACAATGAATAAATTAAAAGTTCATGGACCACATTATACATTAGGCCAAAGTTCAGAGACCGTGTTAATCATTTTCCTTTAAACGAATATCAAATTTTACAAAATTTCTCAACCAAATTTTAAATTTTCCCTCTTGTTTTGTAAAAAGATTATCAAAGTTTACAAAAATTTTCAACCAAAATTTTACACATGTAGCATGAGAACCATACTTCGTGATGGAAAAAAAGTTATTACATGTCAAATTGCAATTATTTCTCTAACAAAAAGTGCGAAAGGCAAGGGGAAATATAAAGAGCACGAGTAAAGAAGCGAATGTCGGAACTGCAGTCTCTTTCGATCCATTTTGACTTCTGACTTCTGAGTATGTTGTCCGAAAAGTCATTTTTTCTTAGAATTTGGCTTAAACCAAAATATGAACCGTAAAATATTTTTCGTCGTTTAATATGAAAAATTTAATTGAGTTTCCTAAATAGATTTACACTATTCAGGCGCTAATAATTTGTGACAACCGGAGAAATAGGTCTCATGTCCAGCCTCAATGGACCCCAATCAGGGCATCGGGGATTGGGGCATGGGCGCTTGGATTTCAGGCCCAACCTTGATTGACCCAAGCTCAAGCATCGGGATCTCAGGCCTGACCTTGATGGACCCAAGCACAGCCTTTGTGGACCCGAGCTTGGGTGTTGGGGATCCGAGCTTTGGTATCAAGACCTCATGCTCAGCCTTTGTGGACCCTAGTTCAGGTGCTAGGGCATTGGGCATGGGCATCAAGCTCACCCTCAATGGACTGGGTGTGGGGGACAAGAGCCCGGGTATCAATACCAAGTCCCGGGGTTGCCCTGGATGGACCCGAGCACAGGCATTGAGGGTGAAGACCCGGTTGCCCTGGATGAACCCGAGCCCCAGGGATACGAGCATCGGCATTGAGGTCATTAGCCCGGGCACCGAAGACCTGATTTTGGATGTCGGGGACCCGAGAACCAACGTCAGGTTTCCGTGCCCAAGTTTCAAGTCAAGCGTTGATTCCTAGTCATATCGTGGAAAATGATTTTCTGATATTTGAAGAGAAAATTATTTTCTTAAATTTAAGTTAACTTATGTCCTATCATTTTCCTAAGCGAATCAAACGTCGAAAAATGAGGAAAATATTTTCTGCGAAACGAATAGAGTCTAAATCAAAGGTTTCGCTTTGTGTATGTGAAAACCCGAAAAGTGGGTTGGCCTCATTATAAGATGACCACGAAATTTCGAGACCGATTTTTGTTAAAAGTGGATCTCTTAAGATTCGTGTCTCATGAAAGTAATTCATTATCTACTAGAAAGAGGTGCAATTCTGTGCGCGAGAAAGTGATTCAAGATGTTTTCGGACGATAAAGAAAAAAATTCAAGCAGTCGTTTTCTGGTGCACGATGGGCACATCGCAAAGTTCTTCAGAAACGTAATAAAGGGAAAGTGGAATTGAATCAGATGCCACATTGTAAGGTCCCCCTTTGAAGCGCCCTGCTTTCAACGCCCTGCTGCAATTCTGGTTCCATCCATAAAAAACCACAACAAGGAGCCCCTCTTACCTGATGCCCTCACCTCGCGACAAGTGGCTAACGTGCAATGTGCACGCGACATAAGTTTGGCACCTTCGTCTGAAGAGATCACCAATACCAGGACTTTTCTAGATGGAGATCACCGACGCTAATTCTTTAACGTGAGACTTTTCTTACATAAATAACATGTTCATCTATATCTAATCGAATCTATTTTCACTAAAAAACTTAAGCCAATAAATTACGGGTTAATTAAGATACATTAAATGCTTTACACTACATTAATTCGTCGAGGTGAGACATTTCTGATACTTTTGCGAGAAATATAAACAGTGCCTCTTGAAAATACAGCAAATTGAAGAAGCCGTTTCACTTCCAATTTTTCTCCTCGATGGTTTTTAAACGTGTGAAATTCTTCATAAAAATTTCACGTCTCTGGTCAAAACAAAAACCAGAAAGCTGAAAAAGCACTCCATTACCAGGCAAATGAAACCTATTTAAATTCATTCTTCACTGCATGGAGATCAAGAAACCTCAAGATTTTGTAATTCTCTATGCTCATTGACTACACCTTCTTCTTCCAATCAGACAACATCGGCGCCACAAACGGCAGAAGATACAAAAAAGATAAAGAAAAAAAAAGAGGCAGCAATTTTGATGAGAGAGAATCTCGAAAAGACTGAAAGCATAGGCGTGAAAATAAGGGATAAGGGGGAGCAAAAAGCTAAGAGACGATAGGTAGATACTGAAAATGATATGTGCTTTGCCCATCTCCACCTACAAGTCCAAATTTTTTTTTTCTGCTTTTACTTGTTTTTCACTGTAAGGGTTACCAATGCGGAAAGAGATGTCAGGGTTCACCATTTGTTGCTTGCTGTAGCAGTTTCTTTCTCCATTCTCTTCCCTTGATAAAGAAACGAAAACCTCCAAAAAAATTCTCACATGCATAGGGAAAGGTGACAGATGGCAATTTTGGTTTCATGGTCATGTTTAAAGATGCCACTTTCTTCCCTTTCTGCCTTAAGGGGAGCATTTTTTTCTAATTTCTTGCCACTTGGACAATTTTTAGTTCAGTCCCGAAGTTGATCACCACATGTTCTGAACTCATAAATCAATAAGATATCACAGACTTCCACATGCTGGTTTAATATTTTTTGGGTACATTAGTAATTGTCTCATTCTTTTGGTAAATGTACATTGGTAATTGTCTAATGCACTTGACAGCTAAAAAGACTCGTAACAAATAGAGAGAACAAGAAAGAAAGCAGAATAAACAGAGAGAGAGAGAGAGAGAGAGAGAGAGAGAGAGAGAGAGAGAGAGTCATCACAATTACTGAAAGAGAAAGATGATAAGGTGAATGACTGGGATGGTCATGGTATCAAGCTTCGGATCTTCTGATAGCTCTTGTTTTGGACTGTATCTAAAAGTATTGGTGTTATTATGAGAATGATATAGTTAAAAGAAACAAAGCAGACACCGCCTGACAAGAGTGACTGCATACACTGTATGAGACAAGCCACTCCTTCGGAATCTTACTTATATATTCACCCACCCTCAAAGTTCAGTTCAGTGCCATCATAAAACCAACGCAAATAAACCTTTTTCTGGGTGTCCACGGCTTTTAAATGAATGAAAAGTCTCTGAAACTATAACAATGGATGTAGCTCAGTTGAAGAGGCAGTTATTTGAGTACACCGCTCTACTATTTCATGAGGTGAGAACAGCAAAAGTTTGCTCTTTTTCTTCTGTTTTTTCTTCTTCTTTTCGAAAAGTACCCTCAAAGAATGAGTTTCTCTCCTTTTTTTGGCTGGTGAGAAGGGATTTCTGGATGAGCAATTCACTCAGCTTCAGCAACTGCAAGATGAGAACAACCCGGACTTTGTTGTGGAGGTGGTGTCACTGTTCTTTGATGACTCTGAGAGGCTTCTCAATGAGCTGGCCAAAGCACTGTGAGATTTATTTTCATCATCCGAATGTGTTCCAATTTTCCAATACCCTTTTTAACATATCATCTCCTCTAATAAAATCAGAAAAATTTATGCATTTCTTATCTTTTCCTTTTTGTATGTTTAGAGATCAGCAGAATATTGATTTCAAGAAGGTGGATGCTCATGTGCATCAGCTGAAAGGCAGCAGCTCCAGGTACTCGTCATTTTCAAAGGACAGTTCCTTTCTTTCTTTTAGCATACTAAACTATTTGCTTATAACAGCAAAATCATGAGCAGCTTGAGCAACAGTCGCCCTTTCCCATTAGTCCTCATGGCAATTCTTGTATAATGAACATGTTCCATTAGATGTTATGTTTGTCCAAGGTCTTCTCTGGTCCAAACAGAAGATCTCCTTTGGAAAAAGAATGAACAAAAAAAGAATAGTAAAAGTAGAAACTCGTGTGGTCATGCATACAACCACGGCTATGTTCAGGAATGATGGCTCTTCCAATTTCCAAATCCTGAGCGAGATGAATTGTTCTTTGGAATTACAGCATCGGCGCACAGAGAGTTCAAAGAGTCTGCATTGCCTTCCGCAACTACTGCCAGGACAAGAATGTCGAAGGGTGAGTGAGTCCCTCCCCATCTCCAACATGACATTAGTGGGAAAAATACACGATCTACTTCACAATCTCACCATGCAACATAGTTTAATTTTTGATAATGATGATCCATTTTCAAACGGTCCTACTTAAGTGGCCGCTTATGTTTCCTTGTTGTGCAGGTGCCTGAAATGTCTGCAACAAGTGAAGCATGAGTTTTCCCTGGTTAAGAATAAGCTTGAGACCCTGTTCAATGTAAGCATCAAGTAGAAGATCCTATTGTTGCCAAATTATTTCTCCAATTTCTTTAATTACTCAGAAGTCTTAACGTTCTGTTTGGTTAATTAGCTGGAGAAGCAGATTTTGGCAGCTGGTGGGTCACCTCCTACGTAATGAAGTGCGAATGGATTTAGCAAATTTTACAAGAACGAAGAAATGTGACTATGAGTCCATTATTTTTTGCTCTTATTCGAGGAGTGACGGTCCTTTATTTGTTTTCCCTCATAACCCATTTTCAGCAAGAACTTGGGTGGTTGCATCAGCTTTCGATCTTCGCTTGTGGCAATATCCAAATCTATGAGTAATCAGAAAAGAACAACGTGAATAAGCTCTGCGTTGCTCTTATCAGACTTGCGCTTTGTCTATGTATTGTTTTAGCTATAAAATTAACCGCATCTTGTTTCCTACTTGTTGAAAAGAGGAAAAATAAAAACGCTTGTATTCCATTTCGGTTGCACAAGGTAACATTTTGTGTGTCACCCAGTCACGAAAAGCCTACATGAAGTGAAGTTTGTATGCTTACAAAGAGGAAGGGGAAAAGGTACTGATCTCTAGAAGATGATTACATGGCTTCGAGGACAGCAATCTAATGTTTTGACCTCCTTTTGGACAGTGACCTTGATTATCCTCCCTCTCAGATGTTAATATTCAGAATCTAATGTCTTTCTTCCATTTTTATCAGACCCTCTTACCAGATTTATCATATACCAGTGAAGTGAACATCGACTTATACCCAAAAAATAAAATTCGAAATAGCGATTTTCTTCGTCTTGCCTTGAGGGACGCGCATTATTCTTCTATCGACCCAACAAAAAGAAACATGCAAAGCGGCCGGCCAGTACAGTTGGCCAGCCAAAACCCGGTGATATAAATTATATAGGGAGCTCAAGCTGAACATTGGTTGGCAATATTATATAACTTTGAAGATGCAGACCACATTTTTGTAAAGGATCTTCTATGTTTTTATGGCTTAAATTCAGAGGTTACTGTTTCAATAGCATTATCTTTTTTGTTTCTTTGGTCACCAAATCTTGATGTCAATTACACATGAATTGAACTGATGTACGTTTTTAAGGTCAACTGTCGTCACTGATGGTTAGCGGATGTCTCCTTGTCTGAAGATTAAGTGCGAATAGGACCGAAATGCCTTAATTTAATGGCACAAGGCCTCATGAAGCGGCCGTAAGGGTTCAATATGTTATATCTTGTGGTACAACTTCCAAGACATCAAATTGCTGTTCCAACCTCCAATCAAATTAGCTCCATCATTTCCTCTCTCTCCTTTTCTTATTTCTCTTCTCCTGACTAATCGTAACCGAGGAAACGAATCATCGTCTTTCAAGAACGAGTGATACTCATCCGAAAAGAAAGCACTTGCACCAACACATTTGCTTCTCCCGTAATTAGCTCTATCCACCACATCTCTGAAAGGGTATAGATAACAACTAACAACGGTCGTTCTCATCATTTGACAGAGTAGTTTCAAATTGTTCATTACTGTTTTGTGAATAGTGCGAGCCACACTGGGTTATGAGTATCAAGACACATGAAATGCATCAAGAACTGCAACTGGCAACAAATAATATAGTGTTTCCACTGAGGCAGAGGACAAATCTCAATAAGGAGAAACAGAGGCTGTTTGGAGGTCCTAAACCGATTCCCTTCCATACGTCAAGCATTTTAATGCAGTCAAACCATACCAAAACCAAGAAGATAGCTGGTCTTATGTCCATTTCACTGTGTCACGAGCTCTACTATCATTTCTGGTGCTAATGCATGCATGTAGAGATCTGGAGGGAACATATACTTCTTGAAGGACTTTGTTTCAACCTATATTGACAATTTATAATTAAAGCTTCTATATCTCCAAAGTCTAAACTATCCTCACAACATGGCTTTTTGCCAACAACCAACAACTCTTTAAATTTTTCGCTCTTCTTATTAGTGAATAGTGGCCCACGCGCTGTCCGCGTACTCTACTGTTGTCTAGTTCTTATGCAGACCATCATGTGTAAACAAAGCGAAAACAGAATCAATCCGAATTCTAAGGGCAAGAGATTACTGATTTCCCTCATGACTACTGTCAATCCTGCCTGGAGTTCTGTATCTGCTCTTTGTAGCTCACCGTAGCTCCCCAATACAGCGGACTGTCTTTCATTACCTAGTACTTCCGCAAAATGCTCGTAGTATGCATCCTCATTAATGCTTCTCAAAATCTTCACTGGTATTCCTTGTTTTTCGTCGATGATAATTTCTCCAATTTTTGATTCATCTCCATCTGCCAAGATCTTGAGAGGCTTGAACTCAAAAGTCCAGTTTAAGTGAGAAATATTGCTGGCTAATATCACTGCTCCCAGAATTTCCCCCAAGAATAAATCCTGCATAGTGACATATTATAAAGTAGATTTTTTAGATGTGTCAATTCTCAAAACAGAAGAATGTGCAATCATTGCCATATCTCCTCAGAGTTTCTTCCCTAAATATTTGAATTAATGCGTTATACTACTCTATGATGAATCATCTTCGACAAAGTAAATTGCTTTAACTGTGATTTTACTCAGCGAGTAATATTCACATGTACAGGACCTTTAGCTAATACAAAGAGTGATGATAAAGCTCTTTTACCATGTGATGATATCTGTTATGTTTCTGCCGCAAGTTCCACAGAGTCGTAAGTAGATGATGGGCCAATGAAGCTTCGGGAGTCCTGTTCGCAACTTGTAATTTGTTTAATATTATCGGGAAGGAACTGACCCTCCTTTGCATACTGAGTGGAATGAGGGTTATGTTAAGTCCCGAGGTGAAAACAGCCTTCGCAGCTAGAGGATCAAGAAACATGTTGAATTCTGCGAATTTGTTGCTAGGTACAGTAAAGAGATTTCCTCTTTCATTGCCATCGCCAACATGTCCCCCAACAACATGTATATCCTACAAAATAGAATCGAAATAGTGGAAAATTTCATCATATAGGCCTTTTTTTCGAGGAATCAGATAAAACAGAACCGTCATGACATTCATAATGTGATTTCAAACATGTGCAAAATGAATAGAAGTTCTCAGTTTCTTACATTCTAAAACTAATAATGGAATCTGAAAATCAAGCGCGATCACTACGGATCATTTATACTTAAACCTGTGATGACAAATTTATCCTTGTCATTGGATTTACCTGGATCACCGAGCTTGAGTTTTTCAAATGAATGATTGAGGCCAAGTTTGTCAAGGGTCCATTGCTCAATATGGTAATTTTGGCTGCTGGGTCTAGTGATTTGACAACTGATTTCCAGACATCAACTGCAAGAGGCTGTCTAAATTCGGGGTGATCAGTATTTCGAGGAGCTCCAAACCTCATCGAATTTTCTGCCGTGTATCTGACACAGAAGTTAAGAGCCGAGATCAGCATATTCTGAAAGACTCAAATGCATTAGTTATTTTTCCTCCCCTAAGTTAGAGAAACGAATTTATTAAAGATTTCTAAGCAAGAAAGTGTCAAACGAATAAAAAGCAAGACAGCCTATCATACGTGCAACCAGTTAACTTTCTGATGTTTCTTATTTAGGCAGACAATATGCATAATGGCCCATGGGACAGAAAATAATCAACTTTTGCAAAAGAGAGAAGTAACAATGATAGGTGCAAAACCTTCTAGGACTACTAGGCAAATCATGAGACAATCCGTACAGCGTGTCGGCATCTAAGAAGCCGCCGCTGCCTTGAGGAATGGCCTTTCTGTACTTGCAGTCCCCTATAGCAGGAAAAGTTGGATCTGTCTGTCCATGTGCAAATGCATCTCCAAGACCAACCGGAATATCATCCCGACCCATCATGTGTAGCACATCATAAACAATGTCAACTGTTGCAGCGGTAGCCCAGCCAGTTGAACTTGCTATTATGCCCTATTTGTCCATAAGCACATTAGCAGCACTAGAAATGGTTCGGGGAGAATTTTAGCTACAGATCATAAAGTGTAAAAGGGCTCCAACAATTATCAATTGTTTCCTGAGTCTGATTTGTCAATGAGTGGTGCACGGTCGCAATTCCTACCTTAAGGTCGATAATTTCCCTCGGGACCTTCAAAAGATACAAAAGAGACAGAAAATCTCCAGCACTCATATCCATGTCGAAGACAACTGGTTTTCCGGTGGACCTCATATCGCTGTCTGGCTTAAGCACAATTTCCTCATAGTGAGGAAACTGTGTCGTGATGTTGAACCTTCCACTTTGTTCGGGATTGTTTAAAACCTGAAACAGCACCAAAAATCTTATTCATCGTGCAAGTAAATAACATCAGCTTAAACAATGAACTACACAGCTAGCTATCTGCATGGCATTATTCTATTTGGTGCCGTCAAGCCACTCAAAATTCGTCTTCACAGACATATAAAAGAAAGAGAACCTTCTTCATTTCAAATAGTGAAAACAGAACATAATGCGCTTCGGACAAAAGATCTCACGATAGTTTACATTCAAGAAGCTTTCATAGAACTCTTTGTTCAGCGAGCTTTTGGTGTCTTGACTTGGCTTAGCTTTTGTCGCGACAAGAACACGCACTGCTTCTGGACCAGTTACTTCCTCTGTGTAACCATCCTACAATGGATACCTTGAAATGTATTATCTTGAGGTTCATCACTATGTTGTAGTAAATGAAAATAGCGATTGCCTAATCATCCATTAAATGCAGCGGTACATGATATTACTTGAGAAATATTCATGCCCTATAAGTGGAAGATGGCCTTTACTTATAGGGTTTGGAAGCACCTTCTTGAGCATGTAGCAGGTCTTGCTCACCTGAGTTTTGTTGTGAATAATATACCGACTTATTGAAAAGTAGATAATTGATGCGCTAGGCACGGATATTATTACCACAAAGTCATATAATTCTAATGTTAAAGTGAAATTAAATTATCGACTAATACTGACTAATTGGAAAACATGACACATTAATGCCCCAGTCACATATATTATTGCGACAAAGTCCTATAATTCTAATGGTTTAGGTAAAAGTAACTACCTGACATGTCCCTTTACTCTCTGCTTCGCAAAATGGATCTCGCATTCCCATCTGAACATGACCACTATGCACTCCATTGTCCCTTAGTCTGAACTTTGGGACGGGAAGCCCATCAAAGAAGGGATTGGAGCCATCTGAAACTCCATAAGGTTTGTTTGAAGTAACAACCGTGATGTTCATGTACTCCATCTCAGCAAATGCATTTTCCACTTCCAAGTTTTGCTGATTTCGCATTTTAGATATTGCCACTCCAACCATAAACGAGTCCCACATACAATAGTTCTGGAAGTGATCATTTCATGAATCACCAATCTTGTCTAGGCAACTACAGCACAATTCTCGATAGTTCTGGAAAATAGAAATGTGTCAGGACATACCTCGTGAAAATCATCACTGAACCAAGTATCGCGAACCATTTTCAATGATTGGAAACAATATTGTGCCTCATACGTATCCCGCCTCCTTTCAAATGCCTGGAAGAAGTTCTTATCAACGGGAATGGTTCTCGTTGCGTCCAGAGGAACGAGTGTGACTGGGATTCCTGAATGAAGTACCTGGACTGCAAAACACTCTTAGGATAGACAAGACCTTGAATGCTTACAAATCTTTGTCCTAATGCAATGTATCATCATTCACAAACAAAGAGAGCATCAAGATTAAATTTGCCTCATATGCAGCAAAAGGATCTCCAAAAATGTTGAACTCCGCATATGGGTTGCTATCTTGAGGAAACAAGTTGCCAATGTTAGCACAGGCAGCTGGTTGAGAAGGGTCACTGACATTCGAGCAAGTGGACCTAATAGCACCACCCATGGCATATATGTGCTCGACGTTTCTCTTCAGATGAGGATTGGTCATGAGAAAAAGTGCAAAATTGGTATGTGTTCCCATCAGAAATACCGTGATAGGACCTGAAGATATTGCATCTTTCATCACTTCCTGCGCACTAGCTTGCTTGAGAGGGATATATTTCCTGTGGCCCTGTTAATGTCAAGTTGCTAGAGCTAGATCAAGAATAAAGTATTTAATTCGGAGGAAAAATGATACGTTGCAGTGGCAAACCAACCTCAACACTAGAGAATAGAAGATGAAGGCAACAGCTATCCCATATAGTAAAAGTTTACATATATTTGGCTTAGAATTTAGTCACTTGTGAAACCGTTTGTCTACTAATAATGAGCATAAAACAATTTGTAGCAACTAACTAAATGCATTATGGCAAATCTGGCCTGTGAGGTAACAACGCACGTTTTTATCCAGCACAACAATATATTACTCCTATCCCAAAAAAATGAAGTTGTAAGATACATACATCAAGCACGCTAGATCATAGTAAACACAGACAATCTGCATTAATGAAAGTACATGGGAATGTGCGATATAACTGACCGCATTAACTTTGGCTACCTTCGGAAGGAACCCCTTTCTTAAGCCGTAGTTTGTGTTGATATCCAACCGTCCCCTAAGGCCCAGCGGGATCGCTTGTCTATACCGGCACCCTCCCTCTGTTGACATTCCCTGTGAGAGAATGCTGTGATTAACAAATAGAAAATAGAAACTAAGAACTGAAATGAGCTTTATAGTAACACCTGGTCAATAATAGGAAGATAACCGCCAACTTCTGGCATTATAATCCCATTTGGCGAAATACCGCCTTCACCGCCCACCCCCACTGGAATATCATCGCGATTCATCTTGAAAAGGATGTCATATAAATGATTGATTGCATGCCCAGCATCACTCCATCCATTTGCATTAATAGTAATAGCCTGCAATGATTTGTTAGCATCATTTAGGCTTATATGCAAGTTTCTACACTGGTTAAATTCAAAAGAGCTGCTCAAACTTCAAAGAAAGAAATGACCTGTAAGTCAAATTCACTCCTGTTCTGTTTCAACAAATAAAAGAGAGCGAAAATGTCGTCGATGTCGAGATCAGTATCGACAAGAATCTGGCGAGGCCTAGCATCCAAAATGTTCGTCATAAATCCGATACATCCGATCAACACCGTTATTCGAAGAATTCCAGTCGACGCCATGGTTCTGTGGTCCAATCCCAGATACAAAGAAATTCCATCCAATCATGAAAACCAAAACGTCACAGAGAAAATGCGAAGCATGATTCAGGTACCGCTTGACTGAGGTACCGTTTTCAACACTCTTCTCATAGCTTGCCAGTGAATCATTGGTAGGATCAGATGTGAATTCAATGACATTTTTTTTTAAATTAAACAGAAAGAAGAAGGAACTTTTCACTCCAAAGTGATTGATACAATAATGACATGCGCATAAGCTGCAAATTCTTTTCTACGCAAAAGCAAGACAGTTTTTCTGCTATGGCCTACATTCTTTCTGGCAAGTACACAATCTGATATTATTCTCCTTAAGAGAACCATAAACAAAGCAACAAAAGAAAACTCAATGACCGCTTGAAACATTTACCTGATAACACAGAGCTCCTACAGAATCCTTGTTTGTTGGAAACCTCTATTCAGACTCTCATTAATTTTCTTTCAATTGAAAAAAACTTTTCTTCCTTTCATCTTGCCATGAAACTCATGGAAATATGAACCCACATCAATCTACCTTCACTAGGTAGGCTCTTTATCCGGGACGCAAAACCACGGAGGTGGTTTTGTATGGTACTGCTGGTCATGGAAAATTTGTCAGCTCTGGAAGAGAAACAGGGGACAGGTTCCGTGTGTGTCCATAAGACACATGGAAGGTCAATACATTGGGAGGGCTGCGGAAAATCTGGGAATGAGATGATGATCACTTTATGAAAGGCCAATAAATGAATGGAGCAGAAAAGGCAATGTGGGTCTAAGACTATCCATTTACCATATAAAGTTGGTGTGGGAATGAATGTGGACCATTTGTCCCGCACTTTGATCTCTACTGTCGGGTGAATGTTCAAGGGTTTTGGTCAATTAGTGGAGACAACTCTTCTTCAGGCACAACATGAATGCACTTTCGTTGTCAAAGATCAAGCCTTATCAAAACATCCTTCTTGTCGTTTAGTCATCGAACCATGGACGAGAGTGAGAGTTTGTTGAGTTAAATTGCGCGGCCAAATGTCCCGAGAATGGCACCTACTCTTCCTTATATGAGAATTGCCTTGATTTGTTTTTTATTATCCTGTGCATATATATATATTGTCTATCCTATCTCTAATTCTCATTACTCTCTGACTTTTGCTTTGCCTCTTGCAGAACGCGGGAGCCTAATCCCGCGCTCGTGATACTAGCGTCCCCGACCCCAATCCCTTTACCAGCAGAGTCACGTGCTTATTGGCATGTGCACATAGTTTATACGGTATATTTTGTGTGATTTATGATGTACAAAGTAATTCGGCTAGAAGCACTTCCCTTTTGGTTGCCAAAAAACACACAGAATCCCTACTTTTATTGGGGAGCAAATCAAGGATATGCTCCACTTTGAGTGGCATTTTCTCTTTTAATGTTGGGTCTTCAAGCCTCTCAGCATTTGGTCCAGCTTGATTAAAAAAAAAAAGAGATCTAATGCTGGGTAGTGCTAACAGAGATTCGGTTTGGGCCGTAACTCAACCTCCCTCGCGTGAATTTAATCGGCTCTTGGACCGGGCGTTCTACACACCACGAACTAGAAAGTCTTGGAATTTTTCGGACCCGCCGACGCTCGAGTGCGTATGAGCTTTAAGCGACGAATGAAATTAGCCGAGCAATGGCTAATGTGTGCAAAAAGTTCTTGTATACCTGGAATGGTTGTTTCCAAATCCTTCATCTCATTCCCGTCTCGTTCGAACTGGACCTTTGGTGTACGAACGGGCCTTCCTCAGTTCGTGAATTTTTAATGGGCCACGTCAATGGGCTCATTTCTGACTGTTGTTGGGCTTCATGCAAAACTAAGTGTTATCAAGTAGTCAACGAGACGCTGAACGAGAGAGAGAGAGAGAGAGAGAGAGAGAGAGAGAGAGAGAGAGAGAGAGAGAGAGAGAGAGAGAGAGAGAGAGAGAGAGAGAGAGAGAGAGAGAGCGAGAGAGAGAGATGATGAGTATAAGGATCACCTAGAGGGGGTGAATAGGTGATCTTAAACAGTTCTTTAATATTTATACGAAAATAAGACAAATCACAGAAAAGTCTTAATAAAATTCAGATTCAAGTCAAATTATATAGGAGGTGCTCTGATGTGCAGAATGTAAAGTAAGAGATAAGGGATAGAGAAAACTGCACACAAATAATTATAGTGGTTCGGCTTAGATCAAGCCTACGTCCACTCTCCTACGCTGACAGCCTACTGGCTGGATTCCACTAATCAAATCAATGAGAAGTTACAGCAAGTTGTGCCGCTTAAACCCAAGCACTTCTCCTGGAAGTTGGTTCTACTTATATCAAGCCGATAGATCACACTATCTCACACCTAAGCACACACCTATAACACTCTCAACACCTCTCAAATGATTACACGTTTAAGCTCACGAAAGACAAGAGATTGAATCGGAGTATGCTCAGACTTTGGACTTGTTGATTCTTGATTTTGTTCACTTCCTTCTGCTCCTCGTTAATCTCCTTAAATACTCCTCTATTTCCAAACTAGCCGTTGGACAGCTTTCAGAGGATCATCTTCCAATCTTCACCTTGGACAGATTTGTATAATAAGGATTGAGTAGCCGTTGGATGACAAAATTTGAATCCCGTTGATTCTGGTCGCCGATACAATCAGAATCTTGGTTTCCATAAGTAGAGCTTTGTCCGTTATAATGCATACTTGTCGAAATGTTTGATTGTCAATCCATTTGATTGAGATTGATACAATCAAAACTTTCCTTCTGTGAAATCCATGCCAGATCACTAGCTGTTATTTTTCGTTCCGAGTTCTACATCTGAATAATTTCAGCGTCTTCGTCTGCGTATGAATAATTTCAGCATTTGCATCTGAAGAACTTCAACGTCTGCATCTGAATAATTTCAGCGTCTGCATCTGAATAATTTCAGCTTCTGCATCTGAACTTTCTCGTTTTGTGTCTGAATAACTTCTACGTCTGCTACTCAGAACTTTAGATTATGTGGGTCTTCAAAGAACTTATTTTTCCAGTTTGTAAAGTCTGAAAAGCTTCCTTCTGAGTTTCCAGAACATATATATATTCCTGGAATAAAATAGTTCAGAATAAGTATCAGATTTACAATTATCATGGAAGGTTTTATCAACTTCAAAATCAGTAGAAGTTTTCCTCAACAATCTCTCTTTTTGATGGTGACAAAACTTTCCTACAGATTAAATCAATTTGAAGTTAAATGGACAGTAAATAAGCATATATAGCTCATGAATCACAGATTAAAATTGAAAGAGCAAACTCTATTGATATCTGTGTCTTTGCTTCTTTTGTATATAACCTGCATATGATCTGCACCAAATAAATTCTCCTTCTTTTTGTCATCAGCAAAAAAAAGGCAATAATAGAGAGTATAAAGCATTTATATTAAGCAATCAATTAGTCTAACAAGAAATGTTAGTGTATATTACAGACCAATTGAAAGAAATAGGACTTGGAGAGAAATGTTTTTAAAAAAACAGGCTATTTTTTTTAAGGAGTACGAATCAGTTGAAAATTGTCCAATATTGAGACAGCCTCCTCAATCTTCGAACGGTATTGACCCACAGCCTTATCCATGTTGGATGAGCATAGAGTAATGGCTTCATCGAGTTCTGCTTTGTCTGCTGCTGCTTGGAGTCGTTGAGTGTTGTAGTTTTCTTCAATAATTTTTTGTAGATTCCTCATGTCTTGTTCTAGTGCAGCTTGTTTGTCCTTAATCTCGAGCAGAATAGAGAGGATGTTCTGATTTTCTGAAGGCTGTTCTTGGACATTAGCTGGCTTAGACTGATCGAACCCCATGGTTGCTTCTTCTGGAATCTCCCCCCGAATAGGTGCTTGTTCTTCATAAACATGTTCTGTAGGAGTTGGTTCTGAAACATTTGGAGTTGGTTCAGAAACATGTTCTGGAGCATCAGCATGGCCTGTATCAAGATGCTCTGCTTCTGCTTCATCACTTTCATCATGCAGAAGAATTTTTCTTTTCTTGTTATACACCTTTAGTGGGATTGGAGATTCTTTCTTCTTGCTTGCTGATCCTACCCCTGCTCTCTGCCCTGTCTTTTTGACACTTGACTTTTCAGCAGTTTTTGCTTCAGACTAATTAGCCTCTTTTCCTTTTATTCTTTCCCTTACATCATCAAATTGCTTCATTTTGGAGAGCATTCTTTCTCCAACAAACATATAGGGAACAAGATTCTGGCGCAATTCATCAGGAATCGATATTTTGAGGAACATGAAAATTCGAGAGATTAAAGCACCATATGGTAGTTGTCCCTTGTCCTTATGTAATGCCTTGTACATATGGAAGATGATGATATGAGGAAGAGAAAAAGGTTGACCTTTCAAGATAGCCCAGATGAGTTTAATTTCTGATTTAGAGAGGTCAGTTTTGGAGGCTACCTTGGGCTTCAAGCAATTGATAGTGATCTTGTGCAGAATCACGGATCTTCTGGATAAGTCAGAGTAGGAGAGATGCCGGTTTGATCCTTGAGCAAATTTGGGATTTTCAGACGCACTCTTGGAATCTTCAATATTTACTTCCAATGGAGTAAACTTAGAGTGTTTTGCTCCAATTATTCTTGCCAACAAATCCGCTTTTAAATCGAATTTTTTGTCACCAACAGTGAATTGGATCCAGTTGGGCGACAAAATAGAGAGATTGGAATAAAAATAGGCAGTTAATTTAGCATAAACATTTACAGATTGAAGGCAAAATTCATAAATGCTTAGCTTCTCAAACAGGTGCTTGACTGAAATGTCAGCCTTCTCTAGGCAGTCGAAATCCACAGTTCTGTGGTTCATGATCCCTCGAGCAAGCAATAACTTATAACAGATATGATGCTCAGAGCTTCTGAATAATCCTCCTGTACCTGGCACACCAGATGTTATTCCTATCTTCATTTCAAAAGTATCAAAAAGTCGAGCATCATCATCAGGAATAACAAATTTGGTTGCACCGGTAGTTTTATGGCTGATTTGAGCAGATTTTTTGTCAAAGGGTGTTGATGATTCTCCAACTTTTTCTTTGCCCTTTTTGGAAGAGGGCTCTTTTGGTATGGTGCTAGTCGGAACATTGTCAGTTTTAATACAAAACTGAGAGTAGCTTTCAGCGAGATGCTCTTCAGAGAAAAAATTATTATCTCTAAGACAGTCACCCAGAACAGATGCAGAGGCATTGCTTCTCTTTAACAACTGATAGGCATTCCATACATGTTTGATACTCTTAAAGCGAAAATCTGTTTTACCAGAAGTTTTGAGAGGCAACGATCAATGAGATGGTGTTGCTCCATTAGGGTCTTCATGATGGTTCGATTTTGTATTTGAGATCTCCAAAAACTCCGCCGGAGCATTAGATTTAGAGTCTTGGTTCAGAATGCGTGAAGATCTTCTTTTGAACAGCATTTTGATCACTTCTGGCGCAAAAAGTTTTGATCTTTGGAGAAGGAAGACGAGGAGAGTTTCTGAATATCGGAAGGATTTGAGGAGTAGAAGATCGTACTAATAGGGTTTTGAAAAGAGACAGATGGGTTTATAAATGAGAAGGACGGTTTTTAGAAAAAGAAGGTTACTTTTAGAAAGTAAATAAAATAAACCCAGACATATAGGAAAGAAAATAAACTATCTGAGATATAAGAGATCACGACAATATTATGATAATATTTTAAGTATAATTAATCAAATAAATTGGGATACGTACCTGATTTGCTTCCAAAATTAATAAATATGAAAATATCTTGCCAAAAATATTCCTGCCAAACTTTAAACTATGTACGTACTATTCTTTGAGAGACTGAGAAATGTTCAGACCGAGAACACTTGAGTCTGAAAAAAATTCATGTCTGTCAAACACTTCAAGAGAATGGATAAGTAATGCACAGTTTGTTTCTAATATACTCAAATAAGGATTTGTCAAGAGGTTTTGTGAATATATCAACTAATTGATTCTTAGAATCAATGATTTGAATATTCACATCGCCATTTTGAACATGATCTCTAATGAAATGATGCTTGATTTCAATATGCTTTGCACGTGAATGAAGAATAGGATTTTTAGATAGATTAATAGCACTTGTATTGTCACACTTGATTGCAACACTTGATTCTTCAACGGCAAAGTCTCGCAACTGCTGCTTCATCCACAAAATCTGTGCACAGCAACTTCCCAACACTACATATTCAGCTTCTGCTATAGAAAGTGCAACTGTATTTTGCTTCTTTGAGTACCAGGATACCAACATATTTCCAAGCAGTTGACATGTACCTGTAGTATTTTTCCTGTCCACTTTACATCCAGCTAAATCAGCATCTGAATAACCAGTAAGAGTGAAATCTGAATCTTTGGAGTACCAAAGACCTAGCATTAGATAAGTTCCAATATATTTGATTATCATTTTTACTGCAGAAAGATGCGCTTCCCTTGAATCTGATTGAAATTTTGCGCACATACAAACACTAAAAAGAATGTCAGGTCTAGATGCAGTAAGATATAATAATGAACCTATCATGCTTCTGTATACCTTCTGGTCCACCTTTTTACCAAGATCATCCTTGTCTAGTTTGGATGATTAGGACATTGGAGTGTCTGTTTTCTTACAGTTTTGCATTCCAAACGGCAAAAGTACACCGCAAGTGCCATAACTTGTGTACGGCGATCACTTTGGTGCCATAACTTTTTTTGGATCACTTTGGTGCCAAAATCGGAAAAAAAAGATCACTTTAGTGCCAATTTAGCCGGAAATCCGACGTGGCATTTTTTATTAATTTTTTACGCCGACGTGGCTCGCCGGAGGCTGAGTCAGCGTGTACAGTCAGCATTTTTTATTTTAAATAATTTTTTTCAATGTGTACAGTCAGCATTTATAATTTTAAATATTTTTTTCTTTATTTTTTCCTTTTTCTTTTCTTTTCTTTTCTTTTCTTTTCTTTTTTTTTTCCTCTGTGGCCGGCCGGTCGCCGGCGAAGCCCGACAAGGGCTGGGCGAGGGCGGCCTTGCCCATGGCCGGCGAGGGGCGGCCGACCCTCGCCGGCGACGGGCGAGGCCGGCCCTCGCCGGCCCAGGCGAGGGTCGCCCTCGCCAGATCCGGCGAGGGCGACCCTCGCCGGCGTTGGGCGAGGCCGGCCCTCGCCGGCCCAGGCGAGGGTCGCCCTCGCCAGATCCGGCGAGGGCGACCCTCGCCGGCGTCGGGCGAGGGTCGCCCGCGCCCGACTCAGGCGAGGGCGACCCTCGCCGGCCCAGGCGAGGGCGACCCTCGCCGGCGTTGGGCGAGGGTCGCCCTCGCCAGATCCGGCGTCGGGCGAGGGTCGCCCGCGCCCGACTCAGGCGAGGGCGACCCTCGCCGGCCCAGGCGAGGGCTGCCCTCGCTCGACGCCGGCGAGGGTCGCCCTCGCCAGATCCGGCGAGGGCGACCCTCGCCGGCGTCGGGCGAGGGTCGCCCGCGCCCGACTCAGGCGAGGGCGACCCTCGCCGGCCCAGGCGAGGGCTGCCCTCGCTCGACGCCGGCGAGGGCCGGCCTCGCCCAACGCCGGCGAGGGTCGCCCTCGCCGGATCTGGCGAGGGCGACCCTCGCCTGGGCCGGCGAGGGCCGGCCTCGCCCGTCGCCGGCGAGGGTCGGCCGCCCCTCGCCGGCCATGGGCAAGGCCGCCCTCGCCCAGCCCTTGTCGGGCTTCGCCGGCGACCGGCCGGCCACCGGCGACCGGCCGGCCACAGGGGAAAAAAAAAGAAAAGAAAAGAAAAGAAAAGAAAAGAAAAAGGAAAAAATAAAGAAAAAAATATTTAAAATTAAAAATGCTGACTGTACACGTTGAAAAAAATTATTTAAAATAAAAAATGCTGACTGTACACGCTGACTCAGCCTCCGGCGAGCCACGTCGGCGTAAAAAATTAATAAAAAATGCCACGTCGGATTTCCGGCCAAATTGGCACTAAAGTGATCTTTTTTTCCGATTTTGGCACCAAAGTGATCCAAAAAAAAGTTATGGCACCAAAGTGATCGCCGTACACAAGTTATGGCACTTGCGGTGTACTTTTGCCCATTCCAAACTTCTTGATAATCTCCTTAGCATACTTCTCTTGGCAAATGAATGTACCTTCTTTGGTTTGTTTCACTTGTAAGCCAAGAAAGAATGTTAGTTCTCTCATCATGCTCATCTCAAACTCGTTCTGCATATTCTTAGAGAATTCCTTGCAAAGCAATTCATTTGAGGATCCAAAGATTATATCATCAACGTAAATTTGAACAAGTAGAAAATCCTTACCATTTTCAAAAAAAGTTGCATCAACCTTACCTTTGGTGAAATCATTTTGTAGAATGAAGTTACTTAACCTTTCGTACCATGCTCTGGGTGCCTGTTTCATACTGTAAAGGGCTTTTTTGAGTCTGTAGACATAATCAGTCTTTCTTGGTTCTTCGAAACCAGGTGGTTGTTCCACATATACTTCTTTTTCAATGTATCCATTCAGGAAGGCATTTTTCACGTCCATCTGAAACAATTTAAAGTTATAGAAACAAGCATAAGCTAATAATAGCCGAATGGCTTCTAACCTTGCAATTGGTGCATAAGTTTCATCATAATCTATGCTTTCTTCTTGAGAATAGCCTTTTGCAACCAGTCTTGCTTTGTTTCTTGTGACTTTCCCTTTGTCATCCAATTTATTTCTGAACACCCATTTTGTTCCAATTACTAGATGATTTTTGAGTCTTGGCACAAGCTCCCATACTTCATTGATTCTGAACTGCTGAAGTTCCTCCTGCATAGCATTGATCCAGTTTTCATCTGATAAAGCTTTACCAACTTTTTTTGGTTCAATTTCTGATATCAATGCCTAGTTACTGATGTTCTCCTTGTGTTTGGATCTAGTCTTGATACCATCTTCTATTTCTCCAATTATGAGATTCTTCGGATGACTGGATTTATGTTTCCAGTTTTTGTCAAATCTTTCCTTTTGAATATCTGTAGACTATGAAGGTTCTGGTTGATTCTGAATTGTATCTTCTTTTCCTTTTTCTACAGATTCTGCGATCTTTGGAGATTCTTGATGAATTTCTGATAACTCTTGAATGTTGAGAGATGGTTCAGATTCATTTTTGTGAGTCTGAATATTTTCTTCAAACTTCACATTCATTGTTTCTTCCACAGTTTGAGAATTCTTGTTGAAAACTCTGTATGCTTTATTTGTAGTAGAATATCCAAGGAAGAATTCTTCATCTGCTTTCTCATCAAACTTATCAGTGCGGTCATTTGGATTTTTGAGAATAAAGCATTTACAACCAAACACACGAAAATACGAAATGTTGGGCTTTCTATCTTTGAAAAACTCATAGGGGGTTTTCTTAAGAATGGGTCTGAGAAAAGCTTTGTTGATGATATAACATGCTGTAAAAACTGCATCTGCCCAGAATTGATAAGGAATCTTGCTTTCAATCAACAGTATTCTTGTCATTTCTTGCAAGGAACGATTTTTCCTTTCCACAACACCATTTTGTTTTGGTGTATATGGAGTAGAAAAATTATGTTGAAGGCCATTTTTCTCACAAAAATATGAAAAACTTTGATTTTCAAATTCTCCCCATGATATGTTTTAATGTAGGAGATGAAATAGCCCTTTTCATTCTGAACTCTTTTTGCAAATTTTGAAAAGTATGAAAATGCCTCATTTTTATGAGCAAGAAAGAACACCCAAGTAAATCTTGTTAAATCATCAATAATAACCAAACAATATTTCTTACCACCAATACTTTGCGTTCTGGTTGGTCCAAAAAGATCCATATGAAGAAGCTGCAAAGCACGATCAGTGGAAACATGATGTATAGATTTGAAAGAACTTCTTACTTGTTTTCCTAGAGTGCAGGCATTGCATAATTCTGTTTTCCTGTATTTCAAATCTAGCAAACCTCGAACCAGTTTCTTGTTTAAGATCTTTGAGATTTGTTTCATACCGATATGCCCCAACCTTCTGTGCCACAGATCTTCATCCTCTTTGATTGAGATCAAGCAATGAGTAGAGTTTGGATTGACATCTAGAAGATAGATATTGCCATGTCTTCTTTCTGTAAATGTTTGAGAAGAATCTTTGCTTGTTCCTGAGCATGTATCTTCTTAAAAGTTGATTCTGAAACCTGTATCACATAGCTGGCTTATGCTTATCAAGTTGTAATTGAGTCCTTTTACCAACAAAACATCATTGATTGTGAGTTCTCCAATTTCAACCGTTCCTTTGCCAATGATTTTTCCTTTGGTATTTCCTCCAAAGGAAACTTTTCCACCATTCAGATTGTGAAGATCAACAAATATGCTTGGATCTCCTGTCATGTGTCTAGAGCATCCATTGTCTAGGTACCACTTTCTTTTTCTCTTTGTGGTTACCTGCAAAAATTAGAACATCTTAAGTTTTCTTTGGTAACCAAACTTGTTTGGGTCCTTGAGCATTAGTATAGGCTATCTTAACAAAATCTCTTCGAACAGGTCTCCAGACCTTAGGACATTCATTTTCAAAATGTTGTGGATCTCCACATTTTGAGGACCTGAGTGCATTTCGGCCAACGGGTTTTATAAAATTCTTTTTGAAATGGTTTTTATAAGCTTGTCGAGGAGGTATTTGTCTTAATCTCTCCTTGGCTTTTGGAAAATCAATCAAGCTGTCACTTTCCTAGACCAGATTTGTTATAGTAAGGAATTTGAATGGAAAGGATATGCTTCAAGTTTTCTGAACTTTTTGAATACTTGGAAGTAATTTATGAAACTCTCTTTTTTAAAATAGCATTTTCTTTGGAAAGAAAATCTCGACTTTTCTTGATTTGATGAAATTCTTTTTAAAGGAAATCGATTCTTTCTTTTTGAGAAATATCCTGTTGCCTTAGTGATGAATTTTCCTTTTTCAAAGAAGAGATTCTTTTAAGTGCAGTCTTAAATTCAAAGCATAATTCATCAATATAATTTGATACTTCAATAGACATTTCAGAAGGTTTTACCTCGATTTCCACTTTAGGATCAGAATCAGAATCTGAGTCTGAATCTGACTTTGCCATTAGACAGAAATTTGAGATATCTTCATCACTATCTTCGCACTCTGTGTCACTCCAGGTTTCCACCTTTAAGGCCTTCTTTGCTTTCTCAAATTTGATCTTCTTTTTCAGAAGTGGATAGCTAGGCTTGATATGTCCACGTTTCCTATAGTGAAAACATATTATATCCTTTGATCTCTCTGTCTTATCGATAGACCTCTTATTTTCAAAAGGTTTTTTCCCTTTGAGGTTTCTTCCTCTGATTTTCATTCTCTTATACTTCTTTATGAAGAGAGCTAGTTCTTCATCATCAACATCTTCATCTTCAGAATCTGCATCAGAATCAATGTTAGTTTTCAATGCAATTGACTTATTACCTCTGGTTTTATTCTCCTCATTCCGTTTCTCAATCTCATATGATTGAAGAGTTCCAATTAACTCATTTACTTATAGAGGCTTGATCCTTTGTGTCTCACGAAGAGATGTTTTGATGTTATCCCACTGATTTGTCAGTCCTCTCAGAAGTTTGTTGACTTTCAATGCATCTAGGACCGGTTGTCCTTGATAGACAAGACCGTTTATTATGTCAGTAAACCTGTCATAAAAATCAGCAATTAATTCTCCATACTTCATTTTGAAGGATTCATATTGACAAAGTAAAAGATTGATTTGAGTTTCCTTGGCTCGATCTGTTTCTTCATAAGTAATATAGAGAGTATCTCAGATTTCCTTAGCAGATTTACAAGCAGCAATTTTTTTATATTCAATAGGAGATAAAGCACAATAAAGAGAATAAATTGCTTTTGAATCTAAAGTTTCTCTTTTAGAAATCTCAGTTTGAGATAATGGAGGATCTGCTGATTTGCTTGCATCAGCCTTTTCTTTTGAATCAGAAGATTTTGGATTGACTCCTTTGATAATGACATCTCATTGCATATGATCAATTGACTTTATGAATGCCTTCATCTTATTCTTCCAGATGTTGTATTCCTTGCCATCGAAATATGGTGGTCTGTTGCTGCTCTGACCTTCAATGAGTCCTGGAGCACCAAAGCAGCCATGTAGATCGTTAGCTTAGAAGCAGAACACTTCAATAAAGTGAGCAACCTGGCTCTGATACCAATTGATGTAGCTAGCAAAGATCACCTAAAGGGGGTGAATAGGTGATCTTAAACAGTTCTTTAATATTTATGCGGAAATAAGACAAATCATAGAAAAGTCTGAATAAAATTCAGATTCAAGTCAGATTATATAAGAGGTGCTCTGATGTGCAGAATGTAAAGTAAGAGATAAGAGATAGAGAAAACTGCACACAAATAATTATAGTGGTTCGGCTTAGATCAAGTCTACGTCCACTCTCCTACGCTGACAGCCTACTGGCTGGATTCCACTAATCAAATCAATGAGAAGTTACAGCAAGTTGTGCCGCTTAAACCCAAGCACTTCTCCCCGAAGTTGGTGCTGCTTATACCAAGCCGATAGATCACACTATCTCATACCTAAGCACACACTTATAACACTCTCTATACCTCTCAAATGATTACACATTTAAACTCACGAAAGACAAGAGATTAAATCGGAGTATGCTCAGACTTTGGACTTGTTGATTCTTGATTTTGTTCACTTCTTTCTGCTCCTCGTTAATCTCCTTAAATACTCCTCTATTTCCAAACTAGCCGTTGGACAGCTTTCAGAGGATCATCTTCCAATCTTCACCTTGGACAGATTTGTATAATAAGGATTGAGTAGCCGTTGGATGACAAAATTTGAATCCCGTTGATTCTGGTCGCCCATATAATCAGAATCTTGATTTCCATAAGTAGAGCTTTGTCTGTTGTAATGCATACTTGTCGAAATGTTTGATTGTCAATCCATTTGATTGAGATTGATACAATCAAAACTTTCCTTCTGTGAAATCCATGCCAGATCATTAGCTGTTATTTTTCGTTCTGAGTTTTGCGTATGAATAATTTCAGCGTTTGCGTCTGAAGAACTTCAGCGTCTGCATCTGAATAATTTCAGCGTCTGCATCTGAATAATTTCAGCTTCTGCATCTAAACTTTCTTGTTCTGTGTCTGAATAACTTCTACGTCTGCTACTCAGAACTTTAGATTATGTGGGTCTTCAAAGAACTTATTTTTCCAATTTGTAAAGTCTGAAAAGCTTCCTTCTGAGTTTCCAGAACATATATATATTCCTGGAATAAAATGGTTCAGAATAAATATCAGATTTACAATTATCATGAAAGGTTTTGTCAACTTCAAAATCAGTAGGAGTTTTCCTCAACAAGAGAGAGAGAGAGAGAGAGAGAGAGAGAGATTTCTTTTAACTTTATGCCAAGATCGCCACTGTACGGCAGCACAATATAGACTAGATGAGATCGAGTAATTGTAATTCATTGATTAGTTGCCAATTATTGACCGCGAATGAGAATATGGATTAATACTATCTCTATTATACACGGCATTAAATGAATCTTCTTGGGCCTTTTCCGGATGTACAATGCAATTTCGAGAGTCATATTTTGTTTCAGTTTAAGATGGGATGAGAAAGATGATTCAAAATTGGCTTTGGTTTGTTCTCTCTCTCCTCTGAACTCAATTGATCACATTTTTTTTTTGGTCAAAGGTCAACCACATTGAGACGGTCGATTTGGTCACCAATCCAATGGAAAGTCTCACTCTCTAGTCGAATTTGCCCTAAAATCTCAAGTTTCGGTTCCCTCGATTGTCAGTGATTGGCATTAAGGTCATCGTTGGCATCAACGTCAACCATAACAGCCACGACTGCCTAGTTAGGGGTGATTGGTTCTAAGGTAGGTTGATTGCCATCCTGAAATCAAGAATTGGATCAAAAGAGCTAGTTCCCAGTTTGTGGAATTAGGAACCAACCCACCTGGCTCTAGACCCACCTATGAACCGGACTAATCTAGTCCATACGCTTCTGGGATGTGTCCAAGACCGGCTCTCTCTCTCTCTCTCTCTCTCTCTCTCTCTCTCTCTCTCTCTCTCTCTCTCTCTCTCTCTCTCTCTCTCTCTCTCTCTCTCTCTCTCTCTCTCCCTCTCTCTCTCTTTTCTATTTCCTGCAATACCACAAGTGGTGTTACATAGTCTAAACTACTACCCGAATGATGTTAATATAATAAGCTCATGATAAGCTAAACACGATGATCATCTTCACAACACAAAGCTATAATGATCATTAAGAACCATAATTAATCAACTGATCATCGACTACAAATATAACGTACTCGAAATTACAAATTACCTTCTCGTGTTTTAGAGTTTCACACAAATCATAATAGACACAACATCACTCATCACTTGAGAGGGAGGCAATAAGGAGGCGTCAAGCGAGAGGGACAAAAGGAGGCATCAAGTTGCGAGCAAGAGGGAAGTAAGAGGCGTGAGCATAATTGGGATTGAGAGAAGTGATAGGCACGAGAGACAAACATGGGCAAATAAGTTTGAGTGAGAATGAGGGTTTTGGAAATTTGGAATAGTAGTAACTAAAAAAAATCGGCTCAGTCCAGGCGGTCCGGATGGATGGGTCTACATCTGGAATCTGGAACCAAACCGATATTCACCAGTTCCAAGTTTTAGAAACGGGGAACCCCCAGAATTGGCCGGTTCAGTCTGGTTCTTTTGCTCACCCCTATGACTAGTAGCTCTCCCAAAATTGGCCAGTTCGGTCCGGTTCTTTTGCTCACCCTTATGATAGGTAGCTCTGCCCCGATCACCCGGGGGGGGGGAGGGGTTTCTCCCGCTCTATAGCCCAGTCATATCCCAAACTAGGCCGAAAACCGAGTCCAGGAACATGCAAAATTCACAAGCCCATGGCCCATGCTCACACGGAACACCCCCCCCCCCCTCCCCCCAACTACGACGCCGTTCCGTGTCAAACTACACGAAGCGCGAAGAAGCATAGTCAAAAAAGTTCACGACAGCCCCCCCACAGGGAAAACGTCGGATTCAGTTCCGTTTCCCGCGAGAATCAGATCCGACGGCCCCGCGCCCCCCGCCACGCTGGCGATCCGCGTGACCCCGGGGCGGACCAATCGCCTCGGCATCTCGCGCTCTATTTATATTCTTCCGCACCCACCGTCCCTTCTCCACGATCTGCCCCCCTTTTCTTTCCCTCTGTAGCGTTCCCTTCCGATCTCCCACTGCATTCGCCTCCCAAATTTCTCGGTACTTTTTCGTCTAGGGTTTCGCTGTGCGCGTCTCTCTCTCTCTCTTAGTTCGCTCGAATCTGGGGAGAAGATGAGCTCGAAGGAAGGAGGCGGCGGCGGCAAGGGCGGGAGGGGCAAGCCCAAGTCCTCCAAGTCCGTGTCCCGGTCGCAGAAGGCCGGCCTCCAGTTCCCCGTCGGCAGGATCGCCCGGTTCCTCAAGGCCGGGAAGTACGCCGAGCGCGTCGGTGCCGGGGCTCCGGTCTACCTCTCCGCCGTCCTGGAGTACCTCGCCGCTGAGGTTCGATTGGTTCTTGCCGGTTTTTTTTCTCTCTTCTTTTTTGGGGTTTGTTCTGCTCGATTGGTGTTGGTTGCTTTTTCGAAGTTCCTTGAATGTGCGCTGAAGTATAGGGTTTGGTGAAGTTGCTCGGTTCTGGAAGGGGCTTTTGTGATGGGTTGATTTTCGTAATTGGTGTTCCTCGATAGAAAATTTCCAACCTTTTCGTTCTGGGTACTTTTGGAAAATGGTTGTTCTGGCTTTGCTCTCTGTCGCTTGATTGTTAAATGTCTGTTTTTGTGCGATAAAAATCGATTCTCTTCATCAGAATCATCTTGTGGTCAAGCCCTTGAACGGTTTTAAGGTTGGTTTCATGCTTAAATCTAAGGAAAGCTTCTCTTTGTGGGTTTAGGTGTTGGAACTTGCTGGAAATGCTGCGAGAGACAACAAGAAGAACAGGATTGTCCCGAGGCACATCCAGCTCGCGGTGAGGAACGATGAGGAGTTGAGCAAGCTTCTGGGTTCTGTGACCATTGCTAATGGAGGGGTGTTGCCCAACATTCACCAAACCCTGTTGCCGAAGAAGATGGGCAAAGGGAAGGGAGACATTGGATCTGCTTCGCAGGAGTTCTAGGGGGCTTTTGTTTGTAGCTTGGGTCTTGTATCAGAGATTTTGCCATGGGATGACTTCTGGTGTATATGTTTGAATATGGGGTTTTCAGGTTCTCTCTCGCGGGGAATCCTGATATCCTTTAGTAGGATCATGTTTTAATCAAATCAAAGGGTTTTTCTTTGTTTATGTTTCCAGATGAGTGGATCTATTGATCTTGAACTTGGTATCGTCACTGCTTGTTGTGAATGTACACCATATCAAACTTGAGTTAGTACAATTTGGGCCTCCGGACATTGATTACGAATGCCCAAATTCAGTCTAGTTGAAGGGGGTATAGGTCTCCTTAGACCATCTGGATAAACCTCGAAACAGTCTATGGCTGTAGATTTTCTCATTCTTCAAACAATGAAGCAACCTCTCGAGATGAATCACTTCTCTTTTCTTAGTACTCACAAAACATTTAACTTTTGTAGCATCAAAATCATCACTCTGCGAACTTTATACAGGGTACACGGGGGAATGAAAAACGATGAGTTGGGTTACCCGGTTTTATGTCTGATGTAGAGAGTTCTCTATGACATTAATGCAGCATCCTATTGATTTTCCTGACCGCATAGCCTTTGCTAATTGTAGCCTAGTCTCATGATGGTGGTGCAGGATGAAGGCAGTATTCAGAGATGCCCATTTAACATGAGATTTCACTGCAGATTCTGTTAAACCCGACCGTTTCATAACTCTATCCAGCTGTTGAATTGCATCAGATCAAAATGTTACTCAGAACAACATAAGTGAACATTCTTCAAAACTCAAGTAAGGCAGTGTCGAAATGACCTTATCAACATCTGAATGCAATCCTTCAGAGTAGCCAAATGAAAGAAGCTCTGCCACTAAGCCTCCCAGTATGACACAGGAAAAATTGTTCAAAGTCTGCAGGTTTAAAGCACGTTATATGCAGTGAAAAGCTTCGAAGCGGTAATTTTTCACAAACTCAGACTATACAAGCCCCATCTATCAGCAGTGACAACACTCGGCTTGCGAATATTAGCTATAAAAAACCATGCTTCGTTTTCTTTTATCCAATAATAAGACCGGATTTATCATAAAATTGAGATTCTTTCCTTTCCTTCCATAGTAAAGAGGGGCCCCTTAGGGAGCAGGGCTTCTTAATTGAAAAAAGGGACGTGATCACAAGAATCAAGTAAGAAAACACTACTATCTTCAAAAAAAAAGGAAAGTAAGAACACACTACCTTGGAGGATATGCACCTCTTATTAGCCTGCATTTATGGGATATGAGAATTAGCACATATCTGACTAGAAGCAAACCGGAATGGAAACACGGGATCTAGGTTTTCATCCAAAGATATACTACGTGACTGCAATCGATTTCCTTCCCTTTCTGTCCTATAACAGTACATTTCCAAAATGTAGAGACTCAAAGCCTCATGAACATCTTTAAAAGCTTCTGGACAAGTCTTATTGTGCTTAAATTGACTGTTTCTTGTTTCATGTGAGCTAAGTATGTTCATAGTGACATACAGGGGGGTTGGGGAAGGTCCTGTGAGAAGTGGATTGGGGTGTTGTGAAGGTTTCATATGCAGAAGTGATATTACCATGACATACAGAGAAGAAGAAAATAATCTCACTCTATAACTTGATTCTCTGCTGCCGATGGACTCATTTAATGTGTCCAATTCGGAAACCTGTGTTTCAAGACAATCAAGAAAGGGGCATATACTAAGAGAGGAATTAGTATATAAGCTGCATAAAATCATACCATTTCAGAGTAAGGTTCAAAAGCATTAACAATCTTGACCTTACAGATCGACCTACTGAACAGCCTAATCCTCGATTTACTTGCGGTCTGATTTGGTCAAAGTTTCAATCACAAGAAAACCATGACCAGGTCAAACTCACCCGTTCAAACAGTCAAAGCCCGCTTACCTCTCTAAGAAATTCAAAGCCCACAAACTTCACAGTCCCTCCAGCAAATTGATCCTGGCTCGAATTCCCTCTCTTCAGCACCCTATATTCTTTCGGGAGGACCCCGAGTAGATAAGCAACTAGGAAATGACCCGCTTCGTGCTGCAACAAATGCATTTCTGTTCAAACAAATCCCCGATGTGAAGGAGACATGAAAGTCGAGGGCGGCACAAGATCAAGCTCGGTCATGTTCAACTATCAAGCTACAAATGAGCAAAAGGTTGATCCTTGAATGACGTTCCGCACCTCAACTGAACAATGCATCACGGGTGTTGCATTCGAAAAACGGAAGCTAAAATCTTCCGATGTCGACTGCTTCTTTGTTCATCGAAGCATCGGAGCTCAGTGCCAAAGCGCTTGGCTCACTAACTAGAGACCCAACAGAATAGCTCTCACCTGTGTACACATGAAGATGTCTTCTTCCCCGAGAGACTGATCATTTCCTTCTTCAAGCACTACACTTTGCCTTCCACTTCCCGACACCTGCAACAGAAGAAACCACTCTAAGCGAGGCAAAGAGATCTAATTGCAGATTTCATTCTTCACTAAAAACCCAATTTGCACAGTTTCTCCACATGATGCATCAGTCTTTGAAAGGAAAGAGCCAGTGAACGTGCATACGCGGTCCTCCGTTCGAGCAAAATCAAGGCAGCTCTGTATGGAATCCAGAATTGAGTCCACCAGTGGCCCAAGATACGACAAGTCCATGCCGTTCAGCTTCAAATCATCAGGCAACCATACCCTTTTCGGAACCTGAAGATCCCATTCACCAACGAGAGTATCGCATCACAGTAACGAACGAGAGAGAGAGAGAGAGAGAGAGAGAGAGAGAGAAAGAGAGAGAGAGAGAGAGAGAGAGGATACCTGCTTGGCGGAGCCGAAGCCGGCGAGACCGCCGGGCGTACCCCGCAGCCGCTTCGCGATGGCCAAGGCGCTGCGGTAATCACGCTTCCCGAGCTCCCGGTCCAGCCGCAGGAGAGATCCTCGGCGCCGCTCGGAAGGGTCGGAGCGTCGGCCGCCGCCCGCCGCGGAGATGCACCGCCGGTGGTCGGAGACGCCGGCGGACCCGCGGCACGCCAACGCATGCATGTTGTTCAGCTCAGTTTCCGCCGCCAGCAAAATGGCCACAAAATCTGCATCGCCATCATCGTCATCGTCATCCCACTTTGGTAAATTTTTTGTAATCCAGTTTACTTAATTAATTTTATATTTTTATTTACAGCACAAATATAAATATATATTTTTTCATATTTAAATTTTTGGTTCTTGGTTTCTGTGGTCGGAAATGAACGGAACGGAAAGTTACTCCGACCAACACCACGACCACCAAGAGTTGTGTTGAACTCATGCAGAAGAAGCTACCCGCAGCGTTGGCCTCTGCCGAAACGAATTCCTCCGGGGATGGGGACCGTCGGCTTCTACGGGAGCTTATCGCACGACCCTCGATTGAAAGTTCCGATCTTGAGGACGATCGTCATCAGGGCGGCGTCGTCGGCGCCGCCGCCGCCGCCGCCGCCGTCGCAAGTCGAGTTTTCGAGAAGGCAAGTTCTCGAGCGAGTGGACGAGGAGCTAGCTAAAGGGAACGAGAGGGCGGCGCTGGCTCTGGTGAAGGACTCGCAGGGCAAGCCCGGGGGTCTCCGTTGCTTCGGTTCCGCGAGGCAGGTTCGTCGATTTGCGTCACTTCTTCTTTCTATGCGTACGGTTCTGTGTTTGAGTCAGAGCACTTGGTTCATTTCTGAATTTTTTGTTTTGGGAGGTCTCAGATATGAATGGACGCTTTTACATTGTTGGAGCAAACGCAAAATTGGACCTTGTTTCATCTCTTTGTGGCTTGTGGGCAATGCAGACTTGGATAGTGCAGAGTTTTTCATGGATTCTTGTAGTCTTTCTCCTATTTTTTCTTTTCCCATTGATGGGTTATTGTAGGAAACTATGGAGGAGAGTCCTGTGATTTTGTGGGCAATGATGAAGCATACACCTGTTTGAAAGTTTTGGGATGACTTCAGAATATGCTTCGTGGGACAGACAAGGAATGGAGATGTGTACTGTTTTGCAACGGAATGATGCGTAATCTTGAATAACAATCTTGTAATCTTGGATAAGAATCTTGCCAATTTTGTATTCAACCCTTTAATATCATCAAGCAGTTGACATATTTGAAGTTGTTTTTGGAAGGGAATGTCTCAAAGTCGTGAATATGCTGTGCCTTGTACTCAGTTATTAATGCTCCGATTGCAGGTACCACAGCGGCTTTACACTTTAGATGAACTGAAGTTGAATGGAATCGAGACAGCATCGCTCTTGTCTCCGGTAGACGCCACTCTTGGTGCTATAGAGAGAAACCTGCAGCTTGCTGCTGTCGCTGGAGGGCTCTCCGCATGGAACTTGTTGGGTCTTAGTCCCCAGCAGATCTTCTATATTTCTTTGGGCCTTTTGTTTCTGTGGACTTTTGACTCGGTAATTTGCTTGAACCATGTATTGAAACTTGAAAGCCAATAATTCTGGTCCCTATTAAATGACCAAAATAAATTTTGTTTTGTGACAGCATTATACTCTTCAAAAAGTCCTATACTTCTAGTCCTGTTCTATTTCTGTTATTTATGTGTGACGTCTGGATTGAAGTTTGAGGTTGGTCACAAACATGCCCCACTGCTTTTCCCCCTACACAAACGATGCTAAAACTTGTAACTAGTAGGCTAAGAGGACGTTAAGGAAAGGCGACCTGAATTGTCATGAAGTCTGCTACACAAGCAGTAGAGGAGTGCAGCAGTTTTTGCAGATTTGCTACACTTTGTACATTTGTTTTGGTCTTTTGAGTCATTTGTATGTGTATGTCTTTTCAAGCAAATGTGCAAATCTTGCTGTGTTTAAAATGCAAATATTCGCCTGTTCATGTAGGTATCTTTCAATGGAGGAGTTGGCAGCTTGGTTCTTGATACAATTGGCCATACTTTTAGTCAGAAGTATCGCAATAGGGTTCTTCAAGTGAGAAAAATCTCTCTCTCTCTCATGCTCATTCACAACCCTACTGAGATATTTATGGTCCCTCTCTATTCATGGCATCCTGAAAGTCATCTATTTTCAATTATATTCTACGACTAAATTATTGCTGCATCTTAATAACCTGACATGTATTTCTCGCTGTTGTCTTTTCAAGCTTTGGTAAATACCTTCTTCAGTCTGAGAACATTTTCCTAGTGATGAGAGCTTCCCTGTCGTTGATTGAAAGGCTGAAATGTTGCGCAGCATGAAGCCGGACATTTCTTGATTGCTTGCCTGGTCGGAATTCTTCCTAGGGGATATACAATCTCCAGTTTGGATGCTTTAAAGAAGGAAGGCTCTCTCAATGTCCAAGCTGGGACTTCTTTTGTGGATTTCGAATTTCTTGAAGAAGTAAATTTTCTAAAACTCCACCTCCTTGGTACTTATCCATTACTTTCTTTGTTGGTTGATGTGTGTCGCAAATTATTGTGCCTTAACACAATTCAACTGCTCGTCGGCCATGAAGAGACTTGTCATGCCTTCATTAAGATATCCTGTCTACAATAACTACATTCTTCAATCCTGCTACTCCTGCTCCTGAGCAAACTGTTAAGGGCAAAGTGAGCCATGAGAGAAACAAAATGCTAGTGGAGGATGCATTTAAATGTTTAACTTATGGCAGCATTGACGAATTACTTGTTGCCTGGTAGGCCCAGGAAAAATAAAAACAAACGATCTATGGTCAAGTTTCACTCCGCTGATATAATAGTTGTAGACTGGTGTTCTGAAATTCAGTGGTTAGTAAGTGGGCTCTCTTCAACATGTAGGTCAATGCGGGAAAAGTATCGGCGACGGTATGTGTTCTTTGACATGCCCACGATCATAACCATTTACATGCATATGTGACATTGCTGCACTAAGGGACTTGAGCTATTTCTTTTAGACACTCAACAAATTTGCCTGCATAGCACTCGCTGGCGTGGCGACTGAATTTCTTCTATTTGGATGTGCTGAGGGAGGTCTTGCAGACATAAACAAGGTAAGGCTCAGTCCCTTTGGTCCCCACCATTTCACTAAATCATGCCTCGATCATTCGAGAGCAAAGAGCGAAATGATGCAGATTCTAACACCCTCAAGTGAAATTCTTGCGTTCTGTCGAAACAGTTGGATCTATTGCTCAAGGGCTTGGGATTCACCCAGAAGAAGGCGGACTCTCAAGTCAGATGGTCGGTGCTTAACACGGTCCTGCTGCTGCGCCGGCATGAAGTGGCTCGGGGGAAGCTCGCGGAGGCAATGTCCGAGGGGAAGTCTATCGGATCTTGCATCGACGTCATAGAAGACACCATCGGTGATGCAGACATCTAGATCTGATTGTAATCATCGTCGATTCTTCTTCTTTGGGTTGGCAACAGAGTTGCTGAGATCTCAAGTCCTGTCATGTTCGTAGAGAAAATTTTATCAGATCCCTTTCATCAGGATCATGATAATTCTGAGTGACTTCATTCCAAACTACTTACTTGAATTGTAAATCCTCAATTCGATCTATGCAACATAGTCAGATTAAACATGTGTTGCTTCAAGTTCTGGAGCATTTCTTTTGAGTTTCATTTTCCATTGTGGATATTTGTAAAAGCTTTCCAATTAATCCGCATATTTTTCCCCTGCAATCTCTTGCTATATTGTTTTTCTTTTCTTGCTATGTTATTTGTTTTTGATATGTTATTTCGAATGATTTTTAAAATGACAAGTTTCTTCTCATTTCAGTGGATCACGTATTTTTCAAATTTTTAAAAAAACACATTTTAATTTATCTCGAAAGCATGTCTGAAAAGTAGCACTTTTGTTGCACTACATAAACTATAAACTTTATGTTGATTCTTCTCTTGCTAAAAATCATCTAAATCCATTTTAAATAAAATATGCGAACAACGCGAACGAAAAACTAGAGGTGAGCATGGTCTGAGTGGGTGGTTCTTGCCCTGGAATCGGGAATCGCTTACTATGAACCGGTTCCAAAAAATTTGAAATTGGGAATCACCTCTTGATTTCATGGACCCATCCGAAAATCGGACCAAACTAGTCCTACTAAGCTTCCTTGGACAAATCGGAAAATGACAAGAGAAAGAAGCTTGTTATATTAATCTTTTCTTGTACTCCACAACTTTTCAAGCTTCTGCAAGCCTCAAGAGGTTCGCGTTTAAACTAACAAATTAAATGAGTCCAAGACCCTAAGAAATAACGATGCAACGTAACTTTTGCTGAAAGTGAATTGATTTTTTTATAAAATATATATATACTGATCTGGTTCAAGTGGACAGCTGAGCGATTCCTCACCTAAAATGGTGAACAAGACCGATACTCAACGGTTCCAATAAATTGGAACTAGAAACTGGATCGGTTCCCATGGAACCGTCGGTTTTAGATCGATTCGGTTTTACTCCAAACGGTTCCAGATTTCTTTGCACACACAACTAAAGTAAGCTTCAGTATACAAGTAACAAAAAAAAAATATGTTCGCATTAAAGTTTTATCAAAGTGGGAATGCCATAATAAAAAAATTGCAGAAATTAAAAATTAAAAGTGAATTTACACATTTTTCTTGTACTTTGACAAAAAAAAATATAAAATTCAAAGTGCTCCTGTGGCTCGTCAATTTACACATTTTTCCTGCGCTTTGATGATCAAAGAGAGAGAGCATTCTTTTGTGGAGCTCGTCTCTCTTCTCTTTCTGTTTCGGGGCTCTGCTTGGGAACGGCTGCTTCACTCCGAAGCTCGTTCATCGTGACTTCCTCGAGCGCCGAAGGTGAGTTCGACTCGCTCCTTCTTCGCAATCTCCGCGAACTTTGAGGGGGTGCCCCCAATTCGCCTACTGTTTCTCTCTCTGTCTCTCCCTATGTTGTTCTACGTGCGCGCTTCGTTTTGTCCGTTGTTCGTCGGTAGATCGCGTGTCGCTTGAGTCGATGGCTGTTTCCGGTGCAATGGGTGGCGCTTGTTCTCGTCGGGCGCCGACTTGGGCGGAGAAAGATTTTTTGATCTTGGCGCGTTTTGATGTGTTGGGTGGTGAGAAGCGGGCGAATTTGGACCTTCTGCGTGTGGATTGAGCCTCGCAGGGCTAGACCCGGTGGAGCTGTTTCGTGCTGATGAGGTGTTTAAACGGGTTCTGGTGATGTGAAATTAGGCTTCGATAGGCTGTGGTGATCTGATGTTTTTGTTGAGTAAAAGAGAGGGCGGCAACCGAGGTAGTCGAATCGAGAAAGCCAGAAAATGACTGGTCATTCATTCTGAGCAGCTCACGTTTTGAATGCCTTATGGGGGGCAGGCTCACCATCCCCTTGTTGGACTCGGCGGGTCTCCGGAAGTGACGAGTTCTGCCCCTTCGGCATAAAATATGGAGTGACTGGTATTTTTGCCTTGGTTGGGAATCTACTCTAGTCTCCGCCATAGATGTAAACTTATATCTCCAATTAAGGAATGTGATACATCTAAATTTCTGAAACCTATCTATGCAGATTTGCTGATATTTGAGGCCAGTTGTGCGAATCACGTGAATTGCGCAGTTTAGCTTGATTTGTGTGGTGCATCTGCGATATGTGCTACGTGATTAGGGCAATGAAAGCTTTTGGCATTGAGAGAACGTAATGATGTGTAAACTAGTTTGTAATAGAGTTATGGTTGAATTAGTGTATAAAGATTATTCTTTCATGTTTCATATTGTTAACATTCAAATTTTGAGATAACTTGTTTTCTTTTTGGATGCCAAATATGCCTGATATGAGATATCTTGATCATTGCAGCTCTTCAATCAGCAATGATTTACACTGCAATCGACAACTTCTACCTGACGGATGAGCAGTTGAAGATCTCGCCTTCCAGGAAAGATGGAATTGATGAAGCAACAGAAACAACTCTAAGAATTTATGGTTGTGACTTGATTCAAGAAAGTGGCATACTACTCAAACTGTATCCTCATCTGATGTCTAGATCATTCAAGGCCTCAATATTTATGCATAAATAATTTGTACTGCATTCTGTTGTTTGGCTCATTTCCTTAATCTGCCATACAGACCACAAGCTGTGATGGCCACGGGCCAGGTTCTCTTTCATCGTTTTTATTGCAAGAAGTCATTCACCCGTTTCCATGTCAAGGTTAACTTCTCTACACCAGCTTTTATTTTTTATTTTTTATTTTTTTATTTACATGTCATCCTCTGTGATTGCCAAAAGGGAAATTTTGAACTGTGACATTGGTGCGGAAGTTGAATATGTTCTTTTCCACTGTAGCCTTGTCTCTTAATTTCCTATTACAGTCTTTTCTTTTATCTTTCGTCACGCATATCTTGCAACAAAACTTTGAGAATTTTTTTTTGCCTTGATTTGAGATGATATTTTTCTTCCTAATGTTCTTCTTGCAAGATGCTTATCCAGAAGTTGATTTGGTCATGATAACCCTTGCAGAAAGTTGCCGCAAGCTGTGTTTGGCTAGCATCAAAACTTGAGGAAAGCCCTAGGAAGGCTAGGCAAGTCCTCATTGTTTTCCATCGCATGGAATGTAGGAGGGAAAACTTGCCAATAGAGCATCTGGACCTGGGTTCAAAGGTCAGAATTGGATTCTTGATAGGATAACTTGCCCTTTTGATCATTGTTATAGGTATTTGATATTGCATATTCTAAACAGAAGTATGCAGAGCTGAAGATAGAGTTAAGCAGAACGGAAAGACATATTTTGAAAGAGATGGGTTTCATCTGTCATGTCGAGCATCCTCACAAATTTATTTCAAACTACCTCGCTACATTAGGAACACCTCCAGAGTTGAGACAGGAAGCCTGGAATCTGGCAAATGATAGGTAATTATCTGTATGTCGTCTTAACTTTGATTAGTGGATCAATGTTTTATGCACTTGAATGTTGGTGTCACTGTGCAACTAAGTTATTTTCTTTGAGGTAGTGGAGAGAGAAGCGTGTGTTTTTTTTTTTTTTTTTTGGGGGGTGGGGGGTGAGTTGTCTGGGTGCGGGGGGGTGCCTGTTGTGTTGGCAAGTGGAAGTAATTTGAATGGACTCTTTACATTTGAATACATTAGTCTATTCAATCTCTAATTTGCATTCTTTCATGGTGCATATGACCTTATACATTAAGTTTTTGCTTGTTGAGCAGTTTGCGTAGTACTTTGTGTGTTCGTTTTAAGAGTGAGGTCGTGGCGTGTGGAGTTGTATATGCTGCTGCTCGGAGGTTCAAAGTGCCACTTCCTGAAAATCCACCGTGGTGGAAGGCATTTGATGCAGACAAAGATGGAATTGACGAAGTTTGTAGGGTTTTGGCTCATTTATACAGCCTGCCCAAAGCAGAATATATTCCAGTATGTAAGGATGGAGACTCCTTTGCTTTCTCCATAAAGTCCTTGGATTTACAATCTAAGCCAGCTTCAAAGGTAATTGATTTATTCTTTCTCTCCGTTTGCTGCTGTGTCCCTTTGGAAAGTCGGATTGGGAGACAGTATGGTTTGCTGCCGTTATTTGCAAATAGAATAGCTATGCTGCACTTACGGGCTCTGCTTACCATTTTCAGGACTACCAATTTAAAGTTTCTGCTTGTCTTAAGTGTGCGCCAACAAACTTTTGATCTGGCAACATTTCTTGATTATTTTCAGGAGGTCCCACAGAGTAGCCCTCTGGTTAATACTGACTCTAATGCTGCCAAGACCGCCCCATCATCTGGCAATCTGGATTCTGGTGGATCCAAGGGCGAATTAGTGGATCCAAATGGGAAGGAATCTAGAAAGAGCGATGATGAATCTAATAACGTGCCAGCTGAGGGTGGGGTAAAAGATGATTCTTTCCCTAAGTCGAAGTCTGAACACAGAAATGAGGCTATTGGGGAAAGGAACAAGGACAGAGAGAAGGACAGAGACAGGGACAGAGAGAGGGAGAGGGAGAGGGAGAGAATAAAGTTGAGAGATCGTGACAGGGGAAGGGATTCTGACAGGGAAAGAGAACGGGAAGACTCCGACAGAGATAAGGCTAGAGAAAGACGTCATCGCTCAAAAGACGGGGGCAAGGATTCAGGTTTGTTTGTGAATCTATTATCTCAGTCGTAGACTTGGTTATTGAATCGATCAATTAAAACATTCTTTCTGTGGCAACACATACTATCCTTGAGTTTTAACTGCTGCTTCTTTAACTTGGGTATTTTACACTTCGAAATGCAGGACATTCAGATAAATCAAGACATCACTCTTCACGAGGCAAGCAATACATTTATCAGGTCTCAGTGTGTCTTTCTTTGTTCAATATCTAGTTACATTGTTCAATTGTCTTGCTTTTCAGATCGGGAATACCGCAGTTCCTCATATTCTTCCAGGGACAAGGAAAGACACAGACATTCATATGCTTGAAGCAGTTGTCACCTGCCACAATTCTGCAGGATATTCCAGTGGCCGAATCCAGATCCTGTGACGCAGGGGAAATTGTCTTTTCAATACGATGATAGCTGGCTTTCTTTATCGGTTTTGTGCAACTGACTTACCGAACTGTCAGATGCAGGGGGCATGTTTCTTGTGCTGTATTTTCGTGAGTTGGCCTCTGCTGTTTCGATGATAATGTATGAATAAAATACTTTTGAGCATTTTTTTGAACTTCCTGGGCAATACGTAATGTTGTTCGTTTCCTTTGGGTGGCTCAATCCAGTTTTCTGCTTCGGTGTCTGTGTCTTACCTTTGTTGGCCTCTCTTTGGTGACCCGTCCGGAGATCGAATCTAAGATTCATTCTGTACATACAATCGAGAATCCCACGATCTTGACTTATGTATTCAACAGGGCAGAGCTCTCCAACATGAAATCGTGATACCATTCAACAGGAATGCAAGAATTTTCTCCGGGGCCTCAAAAGCATTCAATGCTCTCCTAAAGGGCTAGAATATGAATTCCATTTTCGACATGAGAGATGTAGGAATCTTTGATTTTCTTTTGGTCCTCAGGGTTACATCTGATTACTACAGCAAAGAAAAATAACCGACAAATGTCTCATTACTTGAATTATGGAATAAAAAACCAACTCATATTTTTCCGATTGTAGGGTACAACGAGAGAAATCCCGTCTATCACCCTGAACTCATTATAAAGGAAAATAATCTAACCTCAGTAAAAAATCTTGAGGTAAATCAGAACCCGGCCACTCCTTATGAAGGAGATCACCATGCACTTAATCTGTGAACTAGAATGATTATTTACTAAACTCCATTGACACTCTTTCGGACCCAAATTATTAAACAATGCAGAAGAATGGGACCGAGACACAAAAGTGCAGTCTCTGAAGTAAGGGTGCAGCTCAGAGACGAAAAATAGGAAGATATTACAGGTTAAGCCGCACATAAGCCCTCACATGCAAGAAAAACAGGGGAAAACGTTGCTGATTTCAGATCCTCGGACCTGCAAAAGAGTATCGTGACGAAACTGGTAAGCTAGCAGCATTGTTCTCATTAATCCCGTAATGGCGTGCTCGATCATGTCCCAGTAGATCATCAATAGACCTTGGATGTGATTGATCCCGATCGACTTCTCTCCTCCGTAGACGGTCCTTCTCACTCGAGTAACTTTCCCGCCTACTACCAACGTAAAAAGAACTCGAGGGTATGTCCTCCCTTCTTGAATGATGTGCATATGGGTCCACAGACACAGCACCATGCCGATATGCATCATAAGGATCCTCCCGGTAGGAATCAAAAGCAGCAGCAGCGGATGTACCTGCCCTAGAAGGAGGAACTTGGTAGTGCAATTCCTGCCTCGGATGAAGGGAATAAGTTCTATATTCCCTGTCACTCGTATAGCTATGTCTGACAGCATATTCCCTCGGCGCCGGAGCAGCTTCCCTATGTAACTCTTCCGGTAGTCTTCGAATGCGCTCTCTCTCGTGATCCTCCCGGTATGGTCTAAAAGTAGGAGAGACATGTCTTGGGAGATCTGAGTTTCTCCTCTCTCCTCGAAGACCAAACGCTCGATACTCCTGCTCCGTAAGATACATATCTCGAGATTCTGTTCTTCGCCTAGGTGCCAGCTCACGGTCCACGACTGGTCGGTCCCTTTCATGAGCTAATACCGGAAGTCTTCGAGATTGATGATCAGCATAAGAATCTCTTGTCGATGTTTCTCTATCTGACAGATGTCGTGATTCTCGAGCTCTGACATGAGAATCGCCCGTTCTGCTTCCGGTCAATCTTGGGGAGTGAGCAGGAAATTCTTTCGGATGGAGCTCTATTGGTCGAAAAAGTGCTGCAAGCCTACTTACCTGAAAGAAATTCAAGTGTTGTCATCTCCGAGAATTCTTCAGTAAAAAATACTGCTGAAACTTCACAAACAAGTAGCATGTATTCTCACCTGTTTACTAGAAAGTTCTGTTTTGAATTTGTGTTTAGTTGTAAAATTTTCTTCCATGCCCTTCTTGAAGATATTCTCCGGCAGCGGATAACAGTCGAGATGAACTTTAAATCGCACCTAGAATTTCAAACCTGATCAGCCTTTGCAGACAAAATGATCAACTAGTAAGAAAAACCCAGGTGCTAAAAAACTGACCTGAACCGGAAAAGCCCCATCAAAAGCTCTAGGCTCAAGTCTCATGCCCCCAGGAGAGGTGGCCTTGTAAATTCCATACATAAGCTTAAGATCATAATCATACAGAAAAAGCTTGAGACCAGGTCTGACGCTCAACACAAGATCCTTTTTATTCAAGGAGACGCCCATGACACCATACCTCAAACAATCTGGTTTGGTCTTTGAGTTACACATAAAAATCAAACCACCGAGTTTTTCTTTCTTTTCTTTTCTCAGCTTCTTTTCCAAATTGTCGGGTTTCTCATTGTCCTTCAAATTGTTCAAACTCTTGTTAGACTTTCGTTCTACTGTTTCTTTCCATTTCCTTTTGCTTTTTCCAATCACTCCAGCTCTTTTTTCCTCAGTATGATCTGCAGCTGGCTCCTTTGCATTCTTCTCTACATGACTGCAGCTATTTTTACCTCTCAAGTTGAGATTATCCTTTCCTTCAGTCCTGAAATCATCCGCATGCCGTTGCATCTTGTCACCAGAAGTGGATTGCTTCAAGGAGTCTTCTTTGCTGCTATTTCCATTCTTAACCGACAACACATCTTTCTCCTTCATTGCTTTTTCCACCTCGACTTTTGGTTTGGCAGCTTCGACCTTTTTCTTCATCGATGAAGCAATGGCAGGAGATTTCTTGGCAATTTTTGATCTGGCTTTCAAAACTTTAACAGTTTTCTTTTTGGGGGCCTGCAACTTATTGGAGGTCCGCACAGATTCACTCTTATTTTTCAGCTCCACAGAGTGTGGTTCAGAGGAGACATCTGGAGCTGCTTGAATTTCCTCCTCATTTTTATGCCGAGCTGGCAACTCATTGGAGGTTTCTGCTACTTTATTCTTATTTTCCAGCTTAGAATGTGGCTCAGTGGAGACATCTGCAGCTGATTTAGTTTCCTCCTTGCTTTCCTGCTCCATACATAGGGCCTCTGTGGTGTCCTCTTCTTTGCTGCTATTTCCATTATTAATCAGCAATACTCCTTTCTTCTTTATTTCTTCTTCCCCCTCAAGTTCTGCAACAGTAACTTTGACCTTTTTCTTATTGAAGGAATTATTGGCAATTTTTGATCTGGGTGTCAAAACCTTCCTAATTTTCTTTTTAGGAGCATGCAACTCATTGGAAGTCTCTGCAGCTTTGCTCTTGCCTTCCAGCTCTATTGAGTGTGGCTCCGAGGCATCTGCAGGTGCGTCATTATCCTCCTTTCTTTTCTGCTCCTTTGAGAGTGGCTCAGTTGTGTCCACAATTGTTTTAGCTTCCTTGTTTTCCTCTTCCTCAGGGTGCAACTTAGTGGAGAAATCTGCAGGTGTTTCAACTTCCTCCTTGGTTTCCTGCTCCAATGTGTGTGATTCAGTGGACACATCTGGAGGTGGTTCAGCTCCCATTTTTCTATCTTGCTATATGGTCCACCCAGTGTCCCAAGCCGACTTCAGTCCCAAAAAAACAATCACCTAGCAAAATTCAACTGCACACATCAATAAAACATCAGAAACTCAGTAGGGAAATGGTACTTAATGCGATTAAGACTGCTTCCACAGCATTCGTAAGATATGCATGCACATGTCTGCTCACTTCATAGCTTAACAGTAATATAATTACTACTTTTCCACATGTAAGTTGTAACAAATTTCCGCTAAAGCAATTTCTTCAACTGAAGACATCTCTATAATAGTAGTACCATAAAACCTCTTCGAAAAGATAACTCTTAACCAAAGCAATCTCATGAGCATGATAAACTTATAGACCATTCCAATCCAAAAATATGAAATGGTCTAAAATGTTTTCATATAAGACACCAAAGAATTTATTAAAACGTTCACATGCTGAAAACTTAAATCAGTAAGAACATGTTGTCAGACAAAAACAATCCTTCAAACATGAGGTCCTCATATTATCGTGTGAATTTCCAAACAATGCAGAATGTAGGAGATCGGGATTCGCATAGCTTTTTAAACGTAACATAATAAATGCTAACTAGTATTTCCTATCTAGCCAGCTTGTATTCATGAAATGGTACAAAAGCCTTATTATTGTCAAACTTCACCTTCTTGTCATTGATCACATGACATGCGATTCTGAATGCATTTGCGGTACTTCTTATCCGATTCCAGTTCAACCTATCTGATTTCTATTGCTTCTTCTTTTTCTTTCCCTTCTACCCAACCTTTTTGTTTCCAACCTCAGATCTACCACACTCAACCTACATCAAATTGATCATATAGGCACAATAATCAATGTCACTAGGACAGATGATTCAAGATTCATATCGTATGGTTCGACTCAGTTCATATACAAGAAGATTCAACTTCAAGGTGAGAATCAAGGATGAATTTCCGGACAGCAATTGTTTAATTCGATTAAATTCATGATTTACAGATTCATTTAGTCTGATAAAAGGTCTCGTGTAATTTTAGGATAGACGGGTTGTTAAATGTCTAATGTAAAAAAAAAAAATGTCTAATGTTTTCAAGAGACTAAGAATTACATTGGGTAATCTCCCAGGATATTCAGCAATCAAACTGGCCAAAATAACTTCATTAATGCCAAAAATGCATTCAAACTTATTGTTTGAATCACAAAGTAGGAGAATCTTTTTAGAATCGTGAAGAGTAGTGAACTGTAACATTTATTAAGCGGCTTCAAAGGAAACATGGGTGATATATCTATTAATTTCTGAAAAGATGCGATATTGTCGTAATTGACGTTATTTTGGGTGTGTAATAAGTAGAGCGTGTACTTGCTAAGGTCGCTATAACAAGGAACATGAGTATTTGGTATAACTAATTTATTTTACCTCACAAATGACATAAAGATTCCCAAACATGATATTTTTATGCTAGAAGTGTACTTTTGCAAAAGTGGCAATACTCATCCGTATCTTGCTGAATAACATAATTTAATAACATACTTATTATTGTCCGACATTTTCTTTCCTCATATCCTCTCAAATAGAGCTTAAAAGAACGAAATAACGACTTCTACTGTTTACTATAACATTGTAAAGGATCCAAGTCATAAAACTGTCAGCATCCTCAACCTTGTCTATTATACACATACTTATTATTGTCAGACATTCTCTTTCCTCATATCCTCTCAATAAGAGCTTAAAAGAACAAAATAACGACTTCAACTTAAAAGAACGAAATAACGACTTCAACCATTGACAATAACATTGTAAAAGATCCAAGTTATAAACCTGTCAGCATCCTCAACCTTGTCTATTATGCTAAAAGGAGATACAGAAGAGTATCACCACTTTTGCAAAAGTACACTTCTAGCATAAAAATATCATATTTGGGAATCTTTATGTCATTTGTGAGGTAAAATAAATCAGTTATACCAAATACCCATGCTCCTTGCTATAGCAACCTTAGCAAGTACACAGTGTACTTATTACACACCCAAAATGTTGTCAATTATGACAATATCGCATCTTTTCAGAAATTAATAGATATATCACCCATGTTTCCTTTGATCCTTTGAGGCCGCTTAATAAATGTTACAATTCACTACTCAAAGCTATTCACGATTCTAAAAAGATTCTCCTACTTTGTGATACAAACGATAAGTTTGACAACCAAGGCAAGTAACCATAAACTATGTAAGAGCATGAGGCTGGACTTTGACTAGCAAAGCACAACCGGTTGTAATGACTAGGAACTTTGCCCTACTGTATCAGATACAAAAAAACAGATGAGACCGATTAAAATGGATGATCGGTTATTCTTTTGCATCACACTCATCCTGTTTCTTTCTCCCTTGAGCATTTCTATCTAGGAACTTAAAACAAAGGCACTGTACTCTAACCTAAAAAGACTAGATGGTCCTACCCGAAGAAACTGAAGATATAGATGAGATTATATCTGTATCAAGAGCACCATGCCCAGCTAAATCAGATAAAAATCTATGCTTTTCCCGTCGTAGCTCAGCAGAAACCCATACATGTAAGTTGAGAGAGAGAGAGAGAGAGAGTTAAAAATTAAGCCTTTTTATGAAAATGTGCTCAATAGCTCAATAGGGTGGAGTCAGAAAACCACAATCAACGAGAAACCATTCAAGATTATGGCAAGAAGCATCAACTGTTACGCAAAAAATCACCTCTCTCACACTTTTTTTTTTTTGAAAAAAACAAGAACCGAAGACCGCAAATAACCTAGGCACCGGAGGGCACGAAGGAAACAACCGCTCCAAACAAAATCGAAACCTAAATCCCCACGACGCAAGACGGGCACCTCGCCTCCCTAATCGGGCTATCATCAACACTCAAAAAAGCCACTGACGCAGGCTCAACACTCCCGCACACATCTTCCGAGCAATTCCACAACAAGACCCGAACGCGCCCAGCCTGACCTAGACGAGCACTCGGGCGGCCTCGCCGCGCGATCGTCGCGCGCACCGATCGATTCCGCACACCAAAAACGAAGAATCAATCACAGAGAGAGAGAGAGAGAGAGAGAGAGGCGACGAAGAAGGGGATGAGGAGACCGTGGCGTTACCGGGATAGTACCAGGGATCCCGTAGACGAGGAGCGATTCGTAGTTCGACGGCGAAGCAGCGCTTCATTGAGAAAGAGAGAGAGAGAGAGACAGCTCTCTTTTGGTGCTTCCGGATAGGGAAGGTTTTATGTTTCAATATATGGAGGAGGAGGTGGACGACGACCACGACGAGGAGTTACAATATTTCACGGGTGATTTTTTTTTTTTACCATTTCGTAGTTTATTTATCTTTTTCCCTAGAAATAGATTCATTTTCGTTTGAGAATTTTCAAAAATTGCAAGTATAATGGATCAAAACACTAACGAAAGAAAAAACATATTGTTCGAGTGTTTCGTTATTATAAGAACTCCCGAATCAGATGAAAGACGATTTGATAATAGCCGAAGGGATTTGCAGATACAGATCGTGGGATGTAAGTTTTAGTCTCGCTAGAAAAGGTTTAGTACCTGAAAGAACGCTAGATTCGGCGCTTTTTGGACACTTTTGGTTCGAATTTAATGACAATCTTTCATATATTTATAAAGGCGGTACCCATAGCGGTTTTGTAAAACAAAACAAAAGTGTTGAGCATTTTGCCTAACTAAAAATAGGGCCCTTTTGGGCATTTTGCCTAACTAAAAATGCCGAGTCTCCCATAAAGGGACGATTGAAATTTGATTGCCATAAATCCAGTTTAGTTCGTACCAATCTCTACTGGCCATATATGATATGTGTACTTACTTCCTGCTTGATATCTTCCATATTTGGAAAAGCCGGTATCCGACCTTTGAACTTGCAAAATCCGTTCTACTTTATTTTCGTCACTTAAAATCGTCCGGACGGACTATTTTACCCAAAAACAGAGACTTAATTTTTATTCTCATGCGTTCAAAAATTTCTAATATAATAGAAACATGAACATCCTCCCCTCTTTATGCCCACAATCTCTCACATTCATATATTTAGAATTTTCATCTTATTTAAAGACCACATTTGATGCCAAATTAAATGCGAACATAACTAAATTATTTTTCACCGGTCTTAAAGTCTAACCCTGATGTAGAAACCTGGCTGTTTTCATGGACACATTGAACTCGAGCCAGACTGGTAGTTTTGCATTCGATGCCCCCAACCTCGAGCATGAATTAGAAATACTTCCCCCCACCCCCACACCCCCCTCTCTCTTCTTCTCGACGTGGAAACTTCGCCTTGATTCAATAAACTTATCGTGAAATGCCCGACTAATCTTTAATGGACCGAGTATGATGTGACTCGATTCATGACGATTTTTCAGTTATGCCCGGAACAGAGTTTTCATTTGACTTTGGATGCCTATCAGTATTAGCACCTATGCATTGCAACTTGGTTTATACAATCTCACGGATATGACATGCAGGAGTGTGCTGATAAAGGCATGGTTACTCCGGGTTTCGGTTGGTTTTTCCCTGTAAAAATGAGGCGAGGCGTGGTTCTACTCTGGAACGAGACAACTGTCATTACGCTCGCTTTTACTCTAAGTAAAGCATATGATCTGAGTTGAGGACCGGCCCTGCCGCCGGTTCAAGAATCAAGACGTGCAAAGCAGAAGGTAAAAATCCGTTCCATTTGAGTCCTCATTTACCGGAACCAAACTCAACCAGGCGTGAATCCAACATTTGTGGTTAGGGGTGAGCAAGATGGACTGCTCAAATCGAGACCGGACCAGACCGGACCGAACCAACTGGTTTGATCCGGTTCTCGGAAATATCGGTCCGGTTCCCGGTTCCTAAAAGTAGAACCAGTTTCCAAGCGGTCCAGTTATTCTAGGGTGAGAACCGGACCGGACCGGACCGGAAAGATAAATATATATTTTTCTAATTTATATATATATATATTTTTCTAATTTATATATATATATATTAAATATATATTTAAATAACAAAAGAAGCACTTGATAGTTTATTTTTATTCGGTTCCAATGGGACCAACCCAAAAATGCTTTCATATATTGGTCCCGAAAATGCTTCTCGGTTCTCTTTTGCCTTTACCAATTAGTTCCATTGGAACCGGACCGGACCGGACCGACGGTCCGATCTAGTCCACGGTCCAAGATCAGCCGGTCCGGTCCCCGGCCCTAGAAACTGAGAATTGGTCCTCCCGATCCAATTCCCAGTTCTTGGGTTGGACCAGACCGGACTGGAAACCGCTTACCCCTATCTCTGGTGTTACCAACTGATAGTGAATTACCCTCTTTACTGAGTTCAATGCTTAGTAATTAGTATATCTTCTTGGAGTATCCAGACGGATCAAAGCAAGTCATACTATAGCCACATAAAATCTTCACTAAAAGATATCTTCACATAACAATTTCTCCTGGATACTAAAATTTCCAATACCGGATAGGCATAAAACGACGCACTCTCTTTTTGTCAATCTGATGCTTCATACTGATTTTCTCTGATGCTAATGAAGTATCTAGCTAGGAACTTTTGACTTCAACAAAGGGGGGAAAGTTTTATTGGTACAACAAAATAGATTAACAGATGATAGCACAATCCAGAACTTGAAAGGAGTTTGTCCCAGAAGACGGACTAGAATTCGGCTGCAACTAGAGCTTGACCTGACTAAACTTTTCATGTATTCTTCGCCAATGTATCCCTAATCAGTTGCTTTGGTGCTGCAGGGAAAAAGACAAGTTCGTGTTTAGTAAGGTGAATGTATCGGGCTGCAAATACCACATCAGCTTGACAAGCAGAAATCTAAAATTCATCTGAGGCTTTAGGAGTCATCTTACCAGGATACCCCGTGAACCTTTCAAACTGTACAAAGGCCTGATTAATGAACATCTCCGTTCCATAGACAGGAATAGCTCCACACTCTTGAGCTTCTCGGAGAAGTCTAGTCAATTTTGGCGTGTAGATGGCGTCAAAAACCAGACAATAGCGACTCAAAGCGTTCTGCCAAGAAAAAAAAAATGATGTTAAATTGTCATTCATCAAGGTCAATAGGTCCAGTATTGAGCGTTATACAAGGATCCTATTAAATTAATGATATCGTGAATGAGTCCTGTGGAGGAATGAGTGTCAAGATATCAGACCTTAGATAAGGGTGTCAGGTCGATGTTTGGCTTCATCCCAACCGATGTGGTGTTTGCAAGAACCATTCCATCTTCCGGATGAAAATCCTCGAGTTCAGCCAGAGTAATTGCTTGCCCTCCAACTTTACTAGCTAGTTCTTTCGCTTTTTCTACAAATGAGAAGAAACATCATATCGAGTTTGTCCTCATGGAAACTATATCGAAACAAGAGATGCCTAAAAGAAGAAAATTTTACCATAAGTCCTGTTGGCAACTACAACTCTTGCTCCCTTCTCCATACCACCATATGCAAGTGCTTTTCCAGCACCACCAGCTCCAATGACAACAAATAGCTTTCCAGCCAAGGGGGAACCGGTAGTGGGGCTTGCTCCGTTTGAAGCTGCATGAGAGAGAAAACATGTAAGATCCTCAGAGAAGTTCAAGGTTGAGAGTAACAAACAGCAAGTTACTAAGTGCATTTAAAACCTCGAAGTGCTTCCTCAATAGCTGCAATAGCTCCAAGATAGTCAACATTGTATCCGATCAACTTCCCGTCAGTTGGTCTTCTAATCATCTGACTGATAGCTCCTATGGCCTGTAATAATTACCATCCAGACATCAAAACAGGCATAACCACACAGTTTTGCAGAAGCTTGTCAGAAGCCTAGACAACAACTCTATCAGCAAAAGCCCCTACGTATTTAGACAACATTCCACCAACAGAAGAAGCTGGGCAGTAAGGAACAATATTTATACCTTGGCGATTGGGTCGACCTCATCACAGCATCTAAGTCCATCCTCCTTGTGAGGAATCGTATAACTGCATTTCAAGTCGAAAATTTGGATTATCATTTAGTGAATAAGAGGAATTAAATAAAGCCCATCGAGTCACTCTGCTGAGGTGAACCCAACAAAGGAACTGTAAAATCAACAAAAAGCAAATCTGCACTACTTGGAGGAGGATATTTTACCTGTATCCAACAAAATCTGGAGATGAGTAGGCATTGATGAAATTTGCCACACTGTCAACCAACAGGGGGAGATAGATTCCATTGAAATTAACTGATTTAAATGCTGCATTGTACAGGTGAGGACTCTTGCTGTGACCAATGGGCTTTCCAATAACACCATGTACTTTGGTATCAGGTCCTATTTGTCTTAAATTATATAAATCCAACAGATCTTTAATGGATGGCTGTCCAGGAGCTGAAATTACTCCGGCTTCAATTGCACCGAATGTGAGAAATCCACCGAACTTTGGAGCAAGTATCCGTGAAATCAAACCCCTCTCCTCCATAGCAATTGCGATAGTTGGAACCTGCAGTGGCATATCATGTTCTATTGAAACTTTGTAGAGAGGTAAATGGTCTATAAAAAGTGAATAGTGATGGCCAAGCATAGAGAATGATGTCTCCCTATTTCCTTGGGCAGGACTTGGTTGGAACTTGGAAATATCTTCCAGGTATTAGTATTCTTTTGCGGCCTTGATAACCAAGTTGGTACTCATTTCCAATGACGCGTGCTGTCACTCATCTTCCTTACTGACTATCATTGTCAAAGCTTGAGGGAGCTACTATTTAAGTGTTTTATTTTATTGTTTAAACAAGCCAACGAAGCATATAAGCCCAGAATTCCCAATGCCCTACCATAAAGTTTTCTTTTGGTGCAACAAAGTACTCACTTGAGAATGTGCTAGAACTTGAAAGATACGCGCACAGTCACTAATATCAAGAGCAGTAGTTGCGATCTTGACAATGTCAGCGCCAGTAGCCTGGATTCTTGCTACGAGGTTGCCCAGTTCCTCGGATGATGGCGTATTCTCATAATTGTGAGAAGAAACTATGATTTTGACCTTTTCAGGCTTCTTCCCGTGAATGGAACTGAAGAACTCATGAGCAACCTTCAATCAGATGAGCAAAACTCTCAGTGGCATATATATGAAACTTCCATAAAATCAAAGAATTGGAAAAGAGCAAATTGCTGATTGTCAGCACTATACGGAAAATAGAAGCTGAAGAACATCTACAGGCGTAAATTAGGTGACAGATGCAATTGGTATTTCACTAGATAACGCATCATAAGAAGCTTCAGACTTCACAAAAAAACATCCATTTTTTCAAAGAGTTTTGGAGGAAGATATGCATCCATCACTATTCTTCAGTTCAAATAGTTGACTGTCATTCTGCGACCGGCAACCAAGCACTACTGGCAGAAGCTCTTTTCATATGCACTTTACTCATCAACTGTATCCTAAATCAAACATGGATTTAGAAGACAATTTTGGCATTTTCTGCATTTTAAAAGCCAAGCTTATGGAAACATAAACTGCCAAGGAAATGATCTCATTATTATTGTGATACTAACTCTGGTCATCATTTGCTGCAGATGATAATTATATCATTAGTAAAGCACTTCTTGCTTCATTTGACTTAGAATACCATGTGCGGGCTAGAAACCAATTTAGCGCTCCATCCACTGGAGTGTATTTGTAGGCAAATGACCGAAAATACCAAAACAAACACAAAGGACAGAGACAAAATTTCGACCTGAAGCTCAACGTCTACATAGTCAGCTCCTGATTCCAGCGCTAACCGCAATGTATCCAATCTCCGGCTGTCATCACCCTCATACTGACCACCTTCCCATTTGGGTCTGATAGAGAAACATCAGTAGATTCATAATAATGAGAAAAACTCAAACGAAGGAAGGGACATGGGACCCGAACTCGACGTCGTGCAGTAAAATGACAGTATTGGCGGAGATGCACATAAAATCAATGATTTTCACTCAAAAGTACATCCCTCGATGAAAAATCCTTCCAATACCGAAACTTCTCGGCCATTCTGCATATATTATCGAAATACGCCTCCATCTACTCAAGGACCAAGCAGCGAAATCCCCCATTGACATCTTACACTACCCCAAAAAAAAAAAGCGGATGGTGGGTAACGAAATCACCTGTAAGTCACTAGAGTGGGCAAGGGGCTCTGTTTGAGTAGGATCTCGAGATCTTGCTTCGGGCTGAAGTTCTTCAAGAAATCCAAGCGGACTTCGACGAGGTCGGCGCCTCGCTCCTTCGCTTTCCTTATCTGGCTCAGCATCTGATCGACCGACTCCCCCATCACCGGCGAACACAGCAGCGTGGAGTTCCTCCTCCCTCCGGCGGCGATTTGAAGATCCGCAGTAGCCAACTGATAACGCGTTTTCAACAAAGACTCAAGTCAACACGAGGCGTCACGAGCTTCCAGCTACAGCAACTCAAGAGCGCTCGACACCGTTTCCACGGGGCTACTCCAATTCAGCCAACTATTAATGCGACTTTTCATCTAACAACAACATCAATTCCAGAGAAGACGACGCCAGAGGATCGGTATTCGGGCACGACGGTACAGCCACGACGCGAGAACGAACGGGCGAAAAAGACGCGAGGCGAGCGTGAGAGAGGAAGGGAGGCCGATCCAACCTCCGCGGCCGAACCGAGCGCGATTCCGAGACGACGAAGGGAGACGCGGGGCATCGAATCCCGGATCGCTCATCGCGCGGGAAAGAAGCCAAGGAAATCGGAACGGGGAGAGGGAGAGTTCGGAGACGTTACCGGGATGCTGCTGAGAGTCATGGCGGCGGCGGCGGCGGCGGCGATCGGCGGAGGATCGATCGGGCGAAGAGGAAAGCTACCGCTGGGAGTTGCTGTGGATGGTGTAGAGAGAGAGAGAGAGAGCGAGTCGTGAATGTTCAGTTATAGAGAGAGAGAGAGACTCTGTGGCGGAGTTAGGTGTGTGGGTCTATATATATATATAGAGAGAGAGAGAGAGAGGGAGGGAGCAGAGGGAGGAAAGAGCAGTTGGCGCTTCCTTCGCTCGTCTGCCTCTTTCGAGAAGAGGAAGAAGATGCATGCGGAGAAGAAGAAGAACGTTAGCTGATGACGACGATGGTTCGAAAATTCGCTCCCCTCCCTTCTTCTTTTTTTTTCGTTTCTTTTTCTTTCCGTATTTTGACCCGCAATTTTTTTTTTCTAGAAATTCCGGAAAATATAAATTTTGGGCAATTTGGTCGGAGACCTAGGAGATGCATCGCGTTGACCCCAGGTCGTCCCCTCCCCGGTCTCGTCAGGAAGAAAATTTAGGTGGGGGGGGGGAGTGAAAGATACAAAACAATCTCCATCCCGATTCTACTTCCTCCTCTAATTTTTGGAAGTCGCGATATCAAATTTAGCGATAGCTCGACGGAGCATCTTATGCAAGCGTATGTATGTGCGGCGTGCTCCCGATCAGAGCTCGGGGGCTCCCGATATTCAATGGAGATTTGTCGAATATCGTGACGCGTCATCGCTGAGCTGCGAAATAACTGGTTCTTGTTCTTTCGTTGCGTCTGCAATTTCTCGCTGGATCGAGATGGATGTGAACCGACTTCAGATGACTTGTCACCTTGCTTTTAGAAAACGCTCTTGGAAATTGTAGGTTTAGCCAACAATTATTTCAATTCTCCTTTATTGGAATGGGTTATGGGGCTCTTCTCGGGAGAAGATCTTCTGGGTGTTGATGATTTCGCCCAATTAAATCACGAACATGTGATGGTGATTTGGGAAACTATTTAACTTTCCAATAGATATGTAATATGTATCTAGCACAGCACACTATATAAAGTGAGGAGCCGATGAAACCGGCCAATTTTAGGCTGTTTTCGGTTCTTAAAATTTGGTACCGGTGTATGTCGATGTGGTTCCTGATTTCAAGTGTGGACCGAAACACACGAACCGGACCGATACTTTTTTTATTAGCAAATTAATGATACTTGATCACATTTCATCACACTTTTAGCATCCGTCAACCGAGATTTTCATTAGTTAAAGATTCAAAACACTAAAGAATGAGAGTTTAGACTATATAATAACACGTACAGTCTTGCAAGAAATAAGAGTAAAAGAAGAAAAGAAATATACCACTATCAATTCCTAGACCCACACAAGAACCAGACCGATCGATTTGGTCCGATTTGATTCCAGGTCGGGTGGGCCGATTCCTAATTCCATAAACTAGGAATCGACCCTTCTGGTTTGATTACCGACCCATTCTAAAAACGATCGCCTTTATTGCGAAGGTGGCCGCGCAACTAAAAAAAGGGTTTTACTCCCAAGCGATTTGCCTTCGTGACGATGGGCTAGCCTTTGCCAGGAGAACATCTCTCTAAAGACTCGGTCCGCGTCTCTGGTGCACCAGTGGTTAGGTGGGAGGATTAGTTAGGAGGATGCGTCGTCGGATGGGGCGGACCCGCAAGTCTCATCGTCACCGGGACTCCGTACGCCACGAGACAAGTCGAAACACACGCTCCTGCATCTCAAACTCATCGGTACCTTTGTTTTTCCCTCATTAAATTCTCGAGATAACAAATACTAGAGCAACCAAGTCGATTTTACGCGACGTATCATTCTTGAAAGCGAACCTTCTACACATCATTCCCAATACTATTTACATTTTCCTTCGGACCATTTAAAAGGTATTCTTTCTCTCGAGACGCAATTAAATATTTCTGATGACGGGTCGCGGTTATGTTCTGGGGTGGTATTTTTCGGAGCGCCTGATGATTGTCAATTATGCGAAAGGACTGAATCCTATCAACCATTCATTAGGGGAGATCAGAGAGAGGTGCGCATACTAAAAATCAAGAGTACCCGTGCTTGATCCTCGCTTTCATATACTTGGAAAGCTAGATTTGGAGAAATCTCAAGTTGGCATATCTTCATTCATTCATTCATTGTTTTCTATACTTTCTTGGATTCAATGAAATCGGCAATCTATCGCGGTGAGGGTTAGGTATAACGTGGAAAAGAAGACCGCCAAGCACTTGAACATCAAACTCTCCTTATATCCTGTCTGTCTTATCTGTCTAATTGTTTAGGTAAAGTGACCTCCTCTTCCTTCTTCCTTGTCTGTCTTGTTGACTCGGTCTCGGGTAGGTGTCAGCAACCTCTTCACCAAACTCTCTCTCTCTCTCTCTCTCTCTCTCTCTCTCTCTCTAGAGGTTGGCTGGGGCTTTTGAGAGAGTGCCCGAGCTGATCTCGAGTTCATCGTCCCCAGCCATGCAAGAATCTCTTGTCCTCCTCTTGTTAGAAACTGGACCATCATGACCTACAGGTGTACAAGCCTTTGGTTCGTCTGTGTTTCAGTTACGGAGGTTTCTCGAGTTTCAAATTCCTCACAGGTCTTTTCCTAATCCATTCATAATCATGCGTATGTGTGACGTGGGTTAGTCCTAGGTTAGAATCGGTCAAACGGGTTGGGTCGGGTCATAAATAGTCCGATAAAAATTGATCTATTAATCTATTTATGACCTATTTATTCGTAATGTAAATTTCTCAACTTATATCCGACTCGACTCGTATTACTCGAACATTTCCATATTTAATCCAATCTAAGTAAACTTGTTTCTTATGATTTTTTTAAAAAAATTATATTACTAAAACACTACTGTACAATACAAATCTAGTTGACAGTTTTTATAATTTTTTTAAAAGAAATCTGAATTTTTATATTTTTCCTTTTTTTATCTTTCTTTCTTTTTTATTTTTTATATTTTATAATATGGAAAAACAATGCAAGCCAATTTTTTTAATTTCTTTTTTAAAATTTTTTGACTTTTTAAAATAATTTTTTATTTTATTTTATTTTATTTTATTTTATTTTATTTTATTTCATTTTTTTCCTTCTACATCCGACGAGGCTCGCCGACCATTGGGCAAGGGCCTCGCAGCCGTCACTGGTCGAGGTTGAGAGCCATGAATTACTTAAATGCTCTTCATGATTGATCATATCATCTCTCTCGATAGTAACGAAAAGTGATCAGGGGCACAAGCCTAAAGCTCCTCAAAACGTGAAGAAAAGGTGGCAATTAGGAGTGAGCAAGATAGACCACCTAAATTGGAACCGGACTGGACTGACCGATTTGGTCCGGTTCCTGGTTCCTAAAAGTGGAACCGATTTTCGAGCGATCCGATTCCCGATTCTAGGGTGGAAACTGGATCGGATCAGACCGATAAATATATATTTTTCTAATTTTTTTCATATATATAATATCTAATATATGTATAAAAAATATTTAATATTGATCCCATTGAAACAGATTGTTCAATTTTTTCATATATTATATATTTTTTCAATTTTTTCCATGGCCTTATGGGATCGAACCAGAACTATAAAGGAAAGAACAGAATAATCAGTTTCCGGTTCACAAATAATATTTAATATTGATTCCTTTAGAACCGGACCGGAGCTGAACAATCCGATCTGGTCTGATCCACAGGTCCAAGACTAGCCGGTCCAGTCCCTGATCTGAGAAACTGGAAACCGGTCCCCCCAATCCGATTCCTGGTTCTTGGGTGACCGAGAGCCGCTCACCCATAGTGGCAACATCGATTCTTGCCTGCTTCAAATGTCTGTACCGACTAATTTCAAAGAGGGTTCTTTCCTTTTTCGCAAACCGTTGCCGAGATAAGGCTTGTGATGTTATTCATAGGTGAAGCTCCCTCTCGTAAGTAATCATCGGACAACACAACGACGCACGATATATTGACTGCATCTAATGTTTTGGGGGACACATGCGAACCCGAATGTTGCAAGCACTGTCCGAAAGCTATACCTTTTCGGTCGTCTTGTTGATGAGCCAAACGTTCGAGACCGGTACTTCTCTGTCAAGAAAGCCAGATGCGGAACCGCACTGTCGTTCGGTTATCCGACGGCCGAGCGGAAGCTGCTGAACGGCGGGCGCAACCAGATTTCCAAGATCTTACGATTGTTCTTCCATGCACGTGTCGTTTCGGTCAACGTCATCGGAATCGCTGCATTAGATTCTGCCGCAAAGACTTCAACAAATTATATAATTCTCAGAAGACGGGGTTCTCCCACTTGGGGATGTAGCTCAAACGGTAGAGCGCTCGCTTTGCATGCGAGAGGTACGGGGTTCGATACCCCGCATCTCCATTCATTTTCGCTTGTTTTTTTAATCTATGATTGCTAGCAATAAAACAAGGGCGACCAAACTGCAACTTATGGGCATTGGGGGTTATCTACATCATTGTAATGCAAACAAAACGTCCTTGTAGTCCTCCATACGTTTTTTATTCAGAGTGTGACTAAACCTTCTCTTTGGAAGGAAAGATGTTTTTTCAGTGTGCATGACAAGTTCGATAAAAAATAGGAACGATCACTGACAGTTTAGCTTTTACTGAGAAATAACTTTCGTTAGAGTGAGTTCGGCTTAGATGTGAAACTGACATCCGTCGAGGCTTGTGGCGTCCGCATGCTTCTGTTATTTTCAATTTTCTGTCATCTGAAGTGGAGCATGTGGTTAGATTTGTGATTATGATGTTCGATCCTCCTGAATTGACACCATGGCATCACATCGTGCGAGAGTCAATGGGGAAGCATGTCATTGTTAGGAATATGCTGCTTGAGATGCTTATTGCTTCACAGGTGACTATAAATTCAGAAGAAATGCTGGAACAATGCCTTCAGACTGTTTCCTCTAAATTGACAACACACTTCCTAGATGAAGCTGTTCATCCATCAAGTATGAGGTGGGTTATGACTCTTCTAGGTGTGTGTCTCGCTTCTTCTCCCACATTTGCACCTTGAGTTCCGTACAAGTGGAGGCTATCAAGGTTTGGGCCTGGTGCTTCCAAGTTTCTATGATTCGCCAGACATATATTATACTTTGTTCTGTCTCATGTTTCGAAAGCGTGTTCATCCAAGATTATGACTATGCTGGACTTTCATGCTCTTATACCTAGTGATGGGAGTTTTGTGGAGTTGAAATATGTGGTAGTCTTGGAATCTGTTATTGCTATGGTCAAGTCAACATTTGATAGGTTGAGTACGCAATCAATCCTTGCCCATCAAACTGGCAACCTCTCAGAGTTTGCTGCTGGCCTTGTGGCAGAACTTTTTGAGGGAAATGCTGATATGGCTCGAGAGCTTCAAGTTGAAGCTCTTATATGCACAAGACATATGCTGCGCATTTAATGGGTGGGGAAGCATCAGCTCCTGCTGCTGCGACTTCGGTTCTGAGATTCATGGTTAACCTTGCAAATATGTGTCCTCCAATTTCTGCTGTTTATAGACGAGCAGAGTTTCTCGAGAGCTGTGTCGACCTTTACTTTTCTTGAGTTCGAGCTGCATATGCAGTGAAGATGGCGAAAGAGCCCTCATTTAAGACCAAAGAGAAGCACTTGAATGATGGTGATGATACCGGTAGCTCGCATGATACATTTTCTAGCTTGCCTCATGATCAGGAGCAATCAGCTAAAACCTCCACAAGTATGGGAAGCTTCCCTCAAGCCCAAATAATTTCAAAGTTCTGACGAAACACCTAATCCTTGCAATTATATGGCCGATAATAACGCTGAAATCAAGATCTCCACATCCCAACAAGATTCAAGCAGATCAGTCCTCGAAGATGACCAGGCTGTTGAAAGCCTTGATGGTGAGATTGTGGACGAGGGGTCACCAACCTCTAGTACAGATGCACCAATCTTCCACGATGTTAAGAATGTGGAATCTAATACTCATTCTGCTGATATACAGGACTCCCTCTTCATCTCCAGTTATAGCATTGACATCATTATTGGGAAGCGTCCAAGAGTCCTCTTGTTACTCCATCTATGGAATCCTCTCTCTCTGCTAGAGAATCATCCTAATTATCTATAACTGTTGTTACTAAGGATAAATTTAATCAATGGTGTGCAGTAGTTAATGGTTAAGTAACGGAAACTGTACAAAATGATGTGCTCTAAGAAGATTTTTTATGGATCTTCGGTGATCTGAGACGTATGTCGGCATGGCAAGCTGACTTTAAGTAAACAAAGGCACGACATACGAAGGACGGAAATACGGATATTTCAAAATTCAGATTCATGGCTACATTGTAATGGCTGAGCAGAAATTTTCGCAGAAATTATTAGTAACACCTTTATTGGCTAATTATGAATTCGTACACAGTACTCAAAACAGCTTATCGGAATATGCAAAAATTCGAAGCCAAGGCCTTAACAGAGAGAGATGATTTTTCCGGTCCGGGATGTTCGGTTCAGCCAAATATCGGAAATTCCTTGGATGGAAGCCGTCCTTCTACGCGTGTTTCTCCATGAGTGTCCTAAACAATTCCTCCGGGGCTGAAATAGGACAATGAAAACGAGTTGCTTAGAAATTAGGATCATGAATAGATGACAATAAGCTGAGGTGTAAGAGCTTGGTATGTATTATCTTACCAGGCAAACCAGTGAAATTCTTATATTGCTCAAAGCCTTGACGGATCAACATTTCCGTTCCATACACAATAACAGCTCCGGTCTCTCTCGCTTCGCGCAACAGTCTGGTGTCCTTTGGTGTGTAAATGGCGTCGAACACCAGGCAATAATGTTTCAAAGCGTGCTGCAAGGAAAAAATAATCGCAGTGCATCAATGTCCAGAAAGCCACTTCATGCACTTCTATTATTTCCACCACAGTAAATTTTGTTACAGTTAGTAGTCTGATTAGTCCTGTTAATTCATGTACCCTTCTAGTGCCTGTAGTTGCAAAATTTAGAAGTTGATTCAATTTGCCTTGTAAAAGTCAATCCTCGCAAATATGGAGAGAGAGAGGAAGCGAAAAGCAAACCTTGGCCATGGGCGTCTCATCAATCTTAGGCTTCATGCCGACAGATGTGGTGTTTGCAAGAACCATGCCTTCTTCAGGGTGGAAGTTCTCGACCTCAGCAAGAGTCATAGCTTGTCCTCCAACCTTTTCGGCAAGCTCTTTGGCCCGCTCTGCAGTACAAAGAACGTGCATTATCGTTCGTTAGGAACCGTTACATAGTTGCTTTATAGAGACAAATTGATTGACGTGTAAATTCAGATGGTCATTGTAGAAATGATCATGTTCCATTATCTGAACAATTTTAGCTGATGATGGAAACGGTGAATTTATCATCACAATTGATAGACCATGTCTCACTAGCTGTCTATCGAAAATAGAAATTCCTATATTTCCCCTCGTATCATCAATTCCTACAGGAACTGAAAAGCTCCTAGTCCTACAAGTCACTACGTAGTCCATACTCTCGAGTTCTCTCTGTTTTGGACAGTGAAAGAACAGTGAAGGTTTGTTACCGAATGTCCGATTGGCCACGACAACTCGAGCTCCCTTCTGTGCAGCTCCATAAGCAAGTGACTTGCCCGCACCACCAGCTCCAAGGACAACGAACAGTTTACCAGCTAATGGCGAGACTCCTGGACTCACCCCATTTAACTCTGCATTAATGGAAACACAATGTCAACGCACCATCTTAAAATTGATTAAAGATTGCATTTGCTTGTAGAATAGATAACGAACCCCTCAAACCATCCTCGATAGCATCAATGGCACCAATGTAATCAGTGTTAAAAGCAGTCAATGTCCCATCAGGCCTTCTCACAATGTTGTTGATGGCCCCGATTTTCTGAGGAAAATTGACAGCGGAATTAGTAATGCAATTTGTCACGGATTAATTCTGCGAATGTTTCTCAAAGATCTTGAAGTACCTTCGCGATCGGGTCAATCTCATCCATGCACTTAAGTGCAACCTCCTTGTGAGGAATTGTGCAGCTGTATAACGAACAAAGCAGTTACAGATTCTTGGTCAATACTAGTTAAACCTAAGAATTCAAATTTGTTCCTCGAATAGAGCTCCAGCGCTTTCGATCATAGTGATTGAGTTTCGCACCTGCATCCAGAAGCAAAGTCGACAGCTGAATAGGTCTTGAAGAACTTCTCGACATCATCTACCAGAAAATGCAAGTAGACTGCATTGAGGCCAACCGACTTGAACGCGGCATTGAACAGGAGAGGACTCTTGCTGTGACCGACTGGCTTGCCAATGATACCGTACACCTTGGTATTGGGCCTGACGAGCCTAAAGTTGTATAAGTCCAACAAGTCCTTAGCTGTTGGTTGCCCTGGAGCGGATATGGCACCGGCCTCAAGCGCACCATAACTGAGATATCCACCGAATTTGGGGCTAAGTATTCTTGAAATCAAACCCCTCTCACCCATAACGATTCCGATTATTGGAATCTGCAAAAGAGCAATTACTCATTAGAAGAGAAGCAACATCGTTAAATCAATCCTGGAGTAAGAGGAGGGAATGTTTCTTACTTGAGAATGGACAGTTATCTGGAAAATCCGTGCACAATCTGTAATGTCTAGTGCTGTCGTCGCAATTTTGGCTATATCAGCACCGGTAGCTTGGATTCTCGCCACGAGATTGCCAATGGCCTCAGCCGACGGAGTGTTGTGAAAGTTGTGTGAAGACACGATGACCTTAAAGTTGTCGGGCTTCTTTCCATGGATGGAATTGTTGAAGTCGTGAGCAACCTGCACAAGGAGTATTTACCATATTGTCAGTTTACGTACTTCTTTGAAGATGTTAAGATAAGTAAACTTTCCCAAAGTGCATCATCTACAATATGGCAATGACTCAAGTTATTCCAGGGGAGAGCAGTTGGATGGTAATTACCTCGAGCTCAACGTCGATGTAATGAGCTCCAAGCTGCATTGCCAACCGAAGAGCATCTTGTCTCTTGCCTTCATCGCCTTCGTACTGACCACCTTCCCAGACCGGCCTGTAATGTACCCCAAAGCAGACGCATGAAGAAGAAGCTCATGCAACAGAGTTTACTAATAAGCAAGTCAATAACACGCTCAATGCCGTAAAAAGGGAAACTTTTACAAACGAGTCTATCTCGAGCGGAAGTACTCTAAAAACCGACATATCGTATTATCGTATCAATGATTTGGTTTTGTTTTTCAATTCAAACTGCAGAGGGTTTACTTTTCAGAATCGGCAAGTGCCCTAAGGAACAAGATTGACAGAGTCATGAATTGCTAGTATGCAACCGGGCCAAAATGAGCCAGGAATGGGCGCTCAAGAGATTGGTTCATTCTAAGGAGTCAAACAAGTGGGTCCACATGAGTTCCGATTGACCAAGTCTGCTATTTAAATTTGAGCTACCATTCCAACGACCCCCTTTTAGGAATAAGACCAATCCTAGGATACAGTTGCGCTTCCAGGATTAGTTTACCGCGGCATACTGTAAATGCTCCTTTAAACAACCAACTGCTTATCTCCCTCGCTCCATCTAACTAACAGACGCACTCTAGCTTCCTTCTGCAGAGAATTTGCACAAATCCTAGAGGACTACAATGAAGAGAAGACGCGGATGCGGTCTTACTGCTGTACTTAAGAGTCCCTGCCTAGCGTCGAGAAAACATGACAAGTTTCGAGAAATTCGAGAGTCTTCAGGAATCACCTGTAGGTGACAAGAGTGGGAAGAGGGGACTGCTTGATGAGGATCCCGAGGTCCTGGAGAGGATTGAAGTTCCTCAGGCAGTCGAGGCGGATCTCGACGAGGTCGGCCCCAATCTCCTTGGCCTTCCTCATCTCGATCAGCATCTGGTCGACCGTGGTGCCCATCAGCGGCGTGCACAGCAGCGTCGGGCTGCTCAGGACCCCGCTCGTGCTCGTTTGGAGATCCGAAGTAGTGAACTGCGTACCGACATCACCCGCCGAGAAAGAACGCGCCCGCGCACACCCAACATAAAAAGCAACGAGGCCCGGGATTAGAATCGGGAAAACGAACTCGGGAAACCGACGCATTCGGGCCGCCGGACGGAACCGGGAAAACGAGAGGAAAGAAAACGTACCGGAAGGCTGCCCATTGTTGGAGACCAAAGCTAGGAGTGCCTCGAATCTTGTCCAGCTGGCTCAGGGTCGTCTATGCTATGCAATGAAAAGTGAGTGAAAGGCTTTGTGTCCAACGGCTTATATAGTTGCACGTACTTAAATGGGACACCCACACAGTCGTTTAACGTCGAGTGTATTCGCGCAGCAATTGATTTCTTTTTTTGCCTATTTTAATTCCTCGGGGAATCTGCATGAAAGAAAGGTAGCAGCGGCCCCTGGAAGTTTGAAAGTTGGGTGACGAGAGAGCCTTTCTGACCAGGCATCAGCAGAATTAGGTGACAGCTTCTCTTCAGGATTCATTAGAAGTGTAGGTGTAACTGGCCTCTCTCTCTCTCTCTCTCTCTCTCTCTCTGTGAAGACAGTCTACTGAACTACGGACAGGGCTTGAGGTCGAAGGATGTGCACATTGTGCTGTCGAAAATCAATAGAAGACCGGTTTTTACTTTTCATGATAAAAGGAATGAAAAGGAAGGGAAGATCAACAAGCAAAGGACTCGACCGACGAGACCCCGTGTTCGATTTCTACGCGTCCTCTGGAATTTTCTTGAAGAAGGGAACGTAAGCTGCCGACTTCCTGTACGTTTCTCGCATCGGCGGTGGCTCTATCCGGCGTATCGGTTTACGGAACAAGGTGCGCATAGCCGGCTGCTAGGGAGGAAGAAATTTTATGTTCTTATAAGATGAATTTCTATTTCATGAATATAAATTTTGTGCCATTATCAAACGGATATTTTGACAAAAAAAACTCGTTCATGGAATAAAAATAGAAAAAATGATTTCTAACAAAAAATTGATTTCTGGAACATAATAGTTATCATTCGTGCCTTTAATTGCCAAGGAATTGAAATGAAACGAGCCGGATTGCGGCCGGTTGCGGTGGCCACCCCCGCGCGCGTGTTGTTCCGATTTAATACTAATTGAGGGGGAAACGAGTGATTGCGAACGCTAGAATTCGATGATGAAAGAAAATGCGCATCAAATTGATTCACCATCTCATCAATACTCGCCACGTTCCTTTGGAATGAAACCCCGGTCGCAATTGCACAATGTTGTGGGGGTCGGAGCGGATTCAACTCGACGCCCGGGGCCTCGTGGGCCGTGACCGCCCCTGCTCGCGCGCGCGTCCGCATTTCACAATAGCTGTCCTCCCGTGTCGCTACCGCCGCAGCTGCCCCGCCCTCGATAGCTCCACCCTCGGTTCGTCCCCCTCATCGAACCTAGACACGAACACAAGATCGTAGTTGTCTCCATCAGTCGCAAGTTGGCATGATGAATTCATTGCGCTTGGGTCCAAATCATGAGACTAACTTTTTCTTGAGACATGTGCATTGAAAATACCGAAACTTATCACGAAAGTATAATTAGATATTAAAATTTTCAAAAAGTGTAATTACGTCCCAAAACTTATCACGAAAGTACAATTAACTCCTAAACCTTTCAACAAGTGCAATCAAATCTTAAAATTTGTTAAATTGATCTAATCAAGTCATTTCATTGATTGCACTTTTGAATATTTTGAGATTCAATTATACTTTTGTGACAAGTTTTTGTGACTCGATTGCACTTTTTGAAAGTTTTAAAACTCAAATGCATTTTCGCGATAAATTTTAAAACTTTCAGTACGTTAGAGAGAGAGAGATGTACAGGAGAGTGCAATGACGGCGAAGCAATTGGCAATCAAGCAAAGTTTTACTTGCTGTATCAGGCTAATCTAATTATTTAGGCTAGTTAAGAGAAATAGGGAAAAACAATATTTTTACTTGATAAATGAAGTGTTGGAAAGAAAGTGGAAAATATATTTGAGGTGTTTTCCTTCTATCCAGATATTTGACATGATAAATGAAGGCAGAGTATAATGTTTGAATTGTTCATGAAATTTCTTCATTGGTTATTTACTCAGTGAACCCCGAAATTCTGTCAGTTTACCCTATAAATATAAAGACAATCGATAAAGTTTATCCTTTTATATCGATGTCATTATTCGTACAATTCGAGTAAATTTAGATGAGCGTCTTTCTTTCCCGTCCGGATGTCGTGAATTTTGCTAACCACGGGAATTTTTGGTGCTATGAGAAACATTCGTTGAATTTTTCCCTGCAACGAAATTTTTTCGAAAGGTATACGTGGATAACGAACGAGTTTTAGCAGAGCGTAAGATTATTGCGATGGCGAATATTGATCGCCCGACGAAAAATTTCATCCCTAAGTAAACATACCAAGGAGTGACAAATCGGTCCCTCCATGATTTCCACTGGGCATGTACCAGCACATGATGATTGAATTGCCGTACGAAGCTCGCAAAATGTTCATCGACTGTCTTATATTCCCAGAAAAGTATTACGCAACCTCGTTGCATTCGCTGCATTCCTCTACAATCCGCTCGCACTAATACATCACTCGGATCGGGAGGGCTAATTGAACACAACATCTGGGACTTTGCGCGCCCCGTCGGCGCATCCACAGACGCAGAGGCCGGCCGTGCACTGGTCGACGGTGCGACCGCAGCGCTTGGCGATTCGCCGGCTTCTCATCGGACGGTTCCACCCTCGCCTCGATTCCACGCATCAAACCTGCCCCACCAATCGACGACGGCACGATTACGAACGAATCAGAGCGCCCGAAGAAAGGGTCAAAAAAATAAAAAAAATTCATCAGCATGGAGATGTAAATATGGAGACGAGCAAGAGGGACGTACAAGAAGGCCAACTTGAGATGTGATCCCCTCAGTTTTTTTACCCTCTTTTCCTTTGCTCCTGCGGGCGTTGAAGTACGGTCTTCTTCTCGGCTATGGGGAGTTGTGATTTATATGCGCCGTAATGCTCCGAAACGGGCGGTATCATAACGGCTATGCTTCTTTTGCGTTAGGGCAAATCGTGGCGATGAGGGAAACTAAGCAAGATCTCTTGCTCGGGGGGATCTATCGGGATCGGTCTATTGATTAGGGAGATAGCGACACCGACGGTCCCCGAACTTTGACCCGATGTGTGATGTGGTCCCCGAACCTTAACTCTATGTCCAATGTCATGTGGTCCCCGAACTTCTTGTACATGTTTAATTCAGTCCTCGGACTGTATGAAAATGTTCGATATCGTCGTTCCGTTAATTCAAGTTCAAGGATAACATTGAGCTTTAGAAACTCGAGGAAGACGGCGCACGCCGAGTTAAAATTCAGGGGTCACATCAAATAAATTTAAAGTCCATAGACCACGTTACATATTAGGATAAAGTTTCCGAACCGTTTGTGTCATTTCCCTTCATTAGGCTGGTACTGAAATGCTTTTCGAGGCGCATGATCCCCCCGCGGTGTGTTCATAACGGCATGTTCTTCACGAATTTGTCCCTGGATTGAAGGAAGGGGCCAGCGGGGAGATTGTATGTAATATGTGGGCCCAACACATAGATCTTTGTAAAACCCAGCCCATTCCCTAAAGCCCAAGCCCAAGTCCAAGCCATCTTTATATTTGGGGGTGGGGGTGGCGGCAAGAGAAATTCTTTGCACGCGCAGCCGATGCAGACGTCTCGACAAGCCGAATCAAGTTCCGAATTATAACGCCAAGTAAGTATCCAAGCCTATTATTTTTGTCTAATATGAGTAATTTTCGAATTTAGGTCTTAAATTTGGAGTTGCGTGACAGTTGGATTGCGAGGTTCGGTTGAGGAGCTATCGGGCTTCAGATTTATATGGAAATGGTTTATAAAGACATTACGGAGCCGCGGGTTCGACGAAAATCGATTCCGGAGTATGGTTTAATCGGAAATAGTCAAATAACGAAAATGGAGCCGTAGGATCCTGAATGATATTTCGTGCCATCCTCGTAGCTTCGGAATTGTCAAATGATGTACATCGATGGATATCTAAAAATTGGAATAGATAGCGTGAAAACGTGGATAGAATCGCATGAATTGCGCGTATCTACCGAGGAAGCACGAGAACTTGAATTAACTTTCTTTTGTTCTTGTGTTATTAAGAACAGGTTTGTATTTAGCTCGCTGAAACCCCAACCCACGAACATCCGTGGCTAAGTGAGTGTGAAATCCTAGCCAATTGGCCCGCTGTAGTTGTCATCTACTAATGCCCCTTTTACCATCTTACCCTTCCCTTCCGGGTCAGGCATGCCGAGGGCATTAGTGAAAATGGAATCTTTATTTTATTTTATTTTTAGGGAATCACTTGACCAGGTTCTCGATGAAAATGGAATCTTTATTTATTTTTTTGGGAGGGATCACTAGACCAGGTTCTGGACCAATTAATCTTGTGCTGCTATAACTGCAACATCGAGCACTGTAAAGTGTTGATTTCTCACGGTCATAATATTGGCTGTCGTTGCCATACAATCTTCACGGAGGATTTTCTGGACAACTTTCTTTTTGGTCCTTTTCTGTGCCTCTTTTTTTTAATTAATATTTTTATAAATTAATTACTTTTAAGAGCATTACTTATTATATTGTGAATTCTCTTTTGTCCCATAACGAAAAAAGATTAAAAAAAAAGAGAAGAGAAAAGGAAAAATAAAAATAATTCCTTTTCCCTTTTTTGATCTTTTTCTTTCATTGGTCCAGTCAACTTTCATTGGTCCAATCACCTTTCATTGGCCCATGCTTTTCAAGGACCCCCGATGTTGGCATCACTGCAAAAATTGCGCTTTCGGCACTTACTTTTCAGGTCAAGTGTAACCATTGCAGAGTGGTCCTCGACTCAATATACTTGTTTCTATGAGCGAGTTTGCTTACTCTTTGGAAGTAAAAAAAGTTTTTTATTTTTTGGCTTTCTCAAATATAATTCAAGTTATTATTTAGATTTTAAAAATTATGAATAGATTATATTTGAATGTATGTGTCAGCATTTATGCACCCACGCCCGGCATAAATGTAAACTCGCCTCGTTGCTGAGACTGGGAGCTTGGCTCTCGTCAGCTCATGGCGTTAGAGCACCGAATCCGAGAGCTCCTTTTCCGTTTCCTACAGAACAGATCAAGTGAATATGTGCCTGGCCTTATCGAGCATCAACAGTGAAGCCACCAGCACATAATGCAGAAGAGCTAGAGACAGAAAAATTAACCACAGAAGCCATGCTAAAATGGCAGATGACCGAAACGTAGACAAATCCAAATGCAGGTGACATCATAGTTAACAGCCTCCATGTGTTCTCAGTGTGGGAGATGACAGCCAATACCAAAAAGCACATCAACTGAAAGAGTTTTAACCAAAAACAGACACTGCGAAAATATGCTTTTACTCGAGATTCCGACCCCCAAGAGGCTCCTTCTGCGTAGCATGCGTTAGGTACTTATGTGGTCGATTGAGGCAGCTCATCCCTGAAGACCAATGATACCTGCACGTGAGAGAAATAAACCACATAAGAATACTTATCTTATGAGTTGGTCAGGAAATACATTGTAGGGACTGATCAAATGGCTACCATAGAAGTACATCTGTTCACTCCATTCAACACATCAACTAACTTATAGAGCGTGCCTCCTCGAAAACATACTGTACATCACACAGAATCATGTACCCGAGAGAGAGAGAGAGAGAGAGAGAGAGAGAGGAGAGAAGGGTTAACTAAGCACACGCCTTAAGTACATACACTAATCATCCCGGTACTACAGAAAAAGCCTTTCGATGGAGAAACAGGGACACTTATCCGCATTGCATGCATCAACACTTATCATTGTGTCAGATGATAAAAAAAATCTACTCACCGCAAGCAACTCTGCCACCAGCATTTCCAGTTGTTTTGCTAAGCTCATGTCCACCTGCAAAAACAAAACAAAGATCATCAAAGCATCAAACACAATAGTCAATTGTTCTATAGTTCCACTTTTCAAATCACCACCTGCTCAAAATTTAAGCTCGAGATATCAACAAAACAAGCAGAAGTTCGAACTGACCACAATAGAAACAAACAAAAATTGCTACGTAAATCAACAACCAATCAGTTTGCTACAAACACAAATTAATCCTCTACTTAACTTCCTCAAGATTCCACCTAGATATCCTATAAGGCTTTTAATCAAATCACCAGATTAGATAACATACAAAAGGACTAGTACACAGAAAGGTCATATTTCTCATGTAAGCAGATTATCCAGTCAGCATAAAGTTTTTGCAGAGAAAATTTCAAAAATTACCCTTGCCAAGATCATCAGGATCTGCATGGACAACCACAGCCCTTCCAACAATTGAATTAGGTCCAGTGAGAGGAATCTGAAAAGGTAGACATGTCTATTAGGACATTATCCAGCACTCTAGCCAGACGCGCCCGAAATTTAAGAAGAATAAGCAGATGAAAACAGAGAAGGGAGAAAAGGAAATGATTCAGGGGCAAAAACAGACCTGCTTGTCAATAATGGTGAAAGTAGCAGTACCTGGAAAAGAAAGCAAAAATATATCAACCCTTACATACCAGCACAAACTAAAAAAGTAGTCAGATATAGGTCAATCCTGATTCCCAAAAGCCTGTTGATGACATGCAAGACATGTATCAATAATGAACCAATCAAGAGCCAATACTGATACAATGTAGGGATGTCATGAATACAATCCATGAAACCACTCGTGCTGCAACAATTATTGCCACAACCAATGGAGTAATTAGACAATAACAGACATTACCGTCATCACCAACAGTCACATTTCCCAGATCACCAGCATGACGATTCTCATCTTCAGGGGCACCATGCTCCTTATCAGCAGGATTGAAATGTGGTCCTGAAACAAAGTAATCACAGCGGATCATAGTTAGAATGCATCCTGTATCGTGCGCTACGTATGAGAAAAAGATCGTCAAACGCGTGTACAAACATCGGGGAATACTTAAATAATCGAAAATCAACATGAGAGTTTTCTTCGAATCAGTACCGGTTGACATGCAGCCATTCGTTGTGTCCCCAAGAGCATGAACATGGAAACCATGAATCCCGGGCTTGAGGCCAGAAAGGCTTCCGGTCACCGTGGTTGGGGCTGCACGCCATCGCAACAGACAAAACTAGACGATTATGATTAACCACACGAAGAAGCAAGGACCAAGACCATTCAGCACATCGCGCGGTAAGCTTACCATCTCCATCTTGGGTGAAGTAGATAGTGCCGGTGACACCTTCGCTACTTCCGAGAACAGCAACGGCCTTCGCCATTCTTTTTCTTTGTGATCTAAAAACCAATAGCGCTTCAGATCATCAATCACATCACAGTAACACCATAACATCGGAAAGAGATTGACATAACCGCATCAAATCAAAGATAATTTTCGATCCGCCGCGACCAGACTCTGCATAAACACGGCCAAATGGCGAGGGCCGAGAAACAAAATCTGCAGTCGGCATCAGCGTTACTGTCGATACCCTCGCTATAGTCATCTGCTAAAGTTCGACGCATCATGACCGACACCGCAGCAGGCGTCTGGCAAGCCACGCTTCGAAAATTGACCGACGCAATTGATACAGCAAACGAAACACATCGAATGCAAGTAACTTAAATCACTTACTGCGACTGCATTGGTTTCGAAAAATACTGAAGAGCCGTAAAAGAGAGTCGGACAGCAAAAGCTACATAAAATCAAGCACTGGCTCAGCTAACAGGTAAAGACGATCATCTGCACACGTAACTCTCTCTCTCTCTCTCTCTCGATCGATCGATCGATTGACAACCAGGCTCCCATCGGTAACCTCAGCTCCGGCGGGGAAACCAGCAGCTCGATCGCCGATCGAGGCGATTCCGATCAAGTGAAAACGGCAGAACAGGAACAGGAAGCAACTCGTGCGCAGGCGCCAGTCGCACTAGTCCGGTATCACGAACAGAGAATTTTTTGAGCGAAGTTTGATCGTCGAGAAGAGGAGAGATTCGACCTACCTCAGGGCACCCCTTCGGATAGACAGAGAGAGCTTGTCGCAGTGTACGCAGGCGAAGAGAGAGAGGCGATGAATGTGAGAGCGGGGCGAGAGAGAGAGCGAGTATTTTCTGAGAGCGGAGAGAGAGTGGCACGAGCTTCTAGAATTTTCTCCCACCGAACCGGGGCAAGTTCACTTGTCGCGTCATTATCTGCCCAGGGAAAAAAGAAATTTTCTTGTCCGGTGAAAAACCGGATTTTTCAACCATTTTGATTGGCCCAAGTTTCGAAAAGCCCGCGTATAGCTAGTATGGTACCCTCGTAATTCTTCCTTCACCGTTGGATCGACGCAGAACAGATCTCGACCGTTGAATGGGTTTCGGGGGCTATATTGTGATTTTTCCGCTTCCGAAAGGAGCCGAACGCGAATCTATAGCTGGTTGGGAACTTCCAGTTTTTGTGATAGCGGGACTGAAAATTCCGACTCGGACATGATGGGTGGGGGGAAATTGAAGAAGAAAAAGGGGAATGCACGTCTCTAGCTTTGATAAGCCGTGATTACATAGCAAGGTTAAATGTTCCAAAATAGCGCGTCTCACACGATAAGACGGCACAAACATAGTGTGTCTAGCATCTTGTGTAACATCTTGTGTTGTTCAATAAACTTATGATAAGCTTACTTGGAATTGTCCGGGATATACATAGTGTGAATCTACACAAGGAAAATGAAGGAGATCCGGACTCTTTCTCAAGAGTCGATGGTTTGATCGATGGCTCTCCTTGATATCTTTGATGGGGGATGTTAGTAGAAGAGAGAAACGTCGGAACTAGAACATCAGAAGACATTTTCAGCTCTGACATTGGCGTTGTCTGGCGCAAATCCTTTGCGAGAATCTTCCCACAGCTGGTCCTCGATGCCGAGCTTCCTGAGCTCAATCAGACCTCGCTCGGCTGAATATTAAAGGAAAATGTGAATGAATCAGTGTAGAACATGAAGAAATGAGAGAGCAAGCAAATCTTGTCCGACACAACAGTAACACAAGTCTCACACAACTTCATATGTGCAACTGATACTGTTTCATCAGTACCCTGATCGGTAAAAGCTAGCCCGACCAGAACTACATAGGCGTCGGTTTCTATTTCACAGCTTGTTGATGAGGGCTAGTAGAAATCGAAACAAAACACTCATCCACAAGATAATTCTCCAACATCGACTTTAAATTTAGTGAATGACATGCTCCCATCTGGAGCATGGACAGATTAATGTCAGCATAGCAGCAAAAAGGCGAAGCTGTGAAGAAACTGAAGGATATTTTTGTCGAAATATTAAAATGCAACTTAAAATTCAAGGTGGATCAAAGACAATGGCAATTCATTTGTGCAAAACTATGCAGCAAGAAGCAGCTAATGCAAAACCTTTTAAAAGGAATTGCCATGACGGAATTTGTTAAGCTAAAACCAGACTCTTTTTCTTTCCTTGACCTTCTTTTGGTTGGATACTTATGGAGAGAGGGAGTGAGGAATTACCATCAACCGCGTCATGCGAAGTAGGTGACCGAGTGCTTTGGTTGATAAGGGATTGCAGGCGCTCGTCTGCTACATCTATCTCCAGCCCATGGTTTTTTGCTCGTCTCCAGAAGTATGTCAGCCACGCCTGCCACAGGCCCACTGCATGATCAGACACCTAAGAAGTGTGCCAGTGCAACTATGCTAAAGCGATGTTAAAAGTATCTAAACTCCGATAGTGATGCTGAAAATGCTGACAAATGATCTAACTTTTGCTTTCTAAGTTCGTGTACAAAGTTCGGATGGTGAACATGTATTTACCGGTTATGGCAACTTCTTACTAATTTTCATTTGATGATGTTTGAGCATTCATATGACCACTATTTTGAACTACAGTTGTACTATTCATTTCTTCGAACAAGTAGTAAAGATTGATTTCTAACAATTAATGATCATATCATCCTACAAGCGTATTTGGTCCCTACGGTTCATTCCTTTCCATCAGCAGACATGCACATGCAAAGCACCTGGAGGGCCCTCAAGAAATGCCGATTGTCCCTTCCAATATAGTCATGGACGATCAAACAGCCAAAGAAAGAAAGAAAAGAATTCTGTCGATTATCTTCATCCATGGGAAAGGGAACGCCTGTTTATCTATTAGCTTCTAAGCTTACCGCAAAAACGATGCCAAACCTACCTGCTTGAAAAGCACATCTTCAGATTCCTCTTTGCTCAATTCTGCATGTATATAGTCGCTTCTTTAGAAATTTCTGCCCAAATGTCAGAGAGTGCTATATATCCAAGAACTTACAAACAATACATATCATCCAAAACAAAGAGAAATTAGGAAAAGAAGATAAACTCAATATGGAAAAATGGGACTGATGATAATGGATATAGGTATTATCAATTATTCCTGTTGCATGGACGAGACATCTGATATGCTTTTGATATTTCAATCAAGCATATTCCATCAAACCTAAAGTTAGAAGTTCATTTCCATAAACAAATTTATCCTGCGAAAAAGAACGACAAACAACCTATTACCTACTTAACTTACCAAAAAAAAAAAACAACCTATTACCCACAAAGTGAAGTTGGCTAATGAATATTCTGTGATTGGGATACAAATTTATTGGAATAGAGGAAAGCGAAGGAGAGAGACGTAGACAAAAACTTCAGGGGAAGATCTTGAGTATTTGAATTTTAGCGAACACTTAATACCCAAAAAGTTTAAGGATTAAGATTGAAACAATATATTGAGCATTGGGACAAAATTTCACGCCAAGTGAGCATGAAACTCCAGAGGCCTTTCAAATCATTGCAAAGTACTGTGCCTTATGTTTTTCTCTACTGGAATTAATCTATATCATGATCAAATATTTATCCTGAAACAAGATATTAAACCTTCTAAGGAAAAGATGGTCTAGCCAACTTTCAGATGGTCAACTGCTTTTCCATAACGAGGGACAGGAATTGGGCGAAGTATTCCCCAAAGTTGCACTGAATTTGTTCGACCACAACTAGAAAAGAAGAAGAAGAAGAAGAAGATATATGCTCACTGGATTATTCAGTTGTTTAAGCGTTCATTTCAAGTCAACACAAAAGCTCCATCTTTCACTTGCGTTGTAACTTCTACGCAAGACACCTATCATATTTATCATCCATCTAATCTCAGAAACCAAGCACATAGTGGTAAAGCTAACAAATTAAAATCCTTCCACATTTACATGGCCGTTAGTATGCTGAGAAGCAATATCATATTAATATTTTGTAGCAGACAATACTTACCAAATACTTCTGTCTGTCCCTCAATTGGCAACTTCAAGTCATCTGCACCTCATTAGTGAAAGAAAAGATATATGATTAGCCAACCACCCTGAACATTTAGCAACATGGAAGGACAAGAAGAAACAAAAATTGCTTTCATAGCCCATAAGGATTGATTTCGGTCCAAGAATATGACCCCAGCTTATTGGGACTCCAAGCAAATTAACTTGGGAACTAGGTGCATCGGTAAATACATGAAAGTCTACGAGCAAGATGGAATCAAATTGTAACCTCATACCTGGATCGCTAGCTTTGAGAATGTTTTTACGTCGGTTTTGTGCCATTGCAAGCAATATTGCTTCCTCTACCTTTTGAAAGGATGGCATTAGATTCAATGCATAGTGGAAGGATTACATTTTAGATGAATTTATAGTGTAAACCACAGATGTGAAAGGTCATGCTCCTCACAGAAACATATCAACATGCGGAATCTGCTCCTTTGAAACTTATGAAAGAGCAAATCTAAACAGATGTATCTTGCATACAGCCATGATGAAAAATAACAATAGAGATGTCATCTAGATATACAGATCATTATACTTGTATACTATCAAGAACAAAGAAACTCCCTTCAATGTTTAAATTCTGTTACCTTGACGTTATAGATCATAGATAAGTATCATCTCTTAATTAGAACTTTGACAAACTTTTACTTTTCAGTGAAGCTTTGTTGCTATTTGCTTGTGAACCTTGAGGAACAACTCTACAAAGTCTTGTGGAAGGTCCAATGAAGGATCGATTGCCTATCACAAGACGTAAAATATGGGCAACATGCACAATAACCAACCTATATAGCTAGTTGAGAAGTTGGAAAAATCTTTTTCGCTTCCTTCTTTTCTCCAGATAATGATTTTCCGTTTAGAGTCACTAAACAAGAAACAAAATCTACAACTTTTAACAACAATTCTGTTTGTCGTATTAGAATACTTCCTTCATTTTCCTTAGAAAATGTCCACATGTAGCTGCATATCTTTCATTTATTTTAAATCTTAACAGTGATATGAAGGAACTAAAGAGAAATTTTAACAAGAATTTCGCTTTGTCATCATTAACTACCTTGTGAATTACTATTTAGTCCAAAACTAACAGCATATCCCCATCCTAATTCAAAACAATGTTGTAAAGGAACTCAGCCTACACCCTTATCTATCACCTCTATGCAAACAAATAGAAGATGCATTAAATGAAACTGCTTTATTTTTTAATGTAAGGACCTAAAACTACTTCTATGTGCATTTTGCAAGCCCAGACATCATTAGCAGAAGTTCCAACTCATTCGCCTTTTCTTGAGATCATAAAATAATATAGTTCAACTTTTAGTGTCCTTTGTCTCAGGTGCTACATGTAAAATCCCATTAACATCATCTAACCATGGTTGAAGCTTAAATTGTGTCCCGTATTACAACAGTAGCCCATGAAAAACCCTCAGGTATTCACTTTTCACTTGCTACTTCATAAGTAAAAAAGTGAATCGCCTTTGAATTTTTGTTCATTAATCAAAGCTAGCATATTCACCTTAAGTGAAGTTATCCAACAGAACTGCAGCGACACTATACTCCAACTTATGCATGCGGATATGCATAAAGGAAAGTTCTGACAGATAGTACAATTCATGCCAAACGGCTGAATGTGAGACTTCACAGTTCATTTAAAAGACAATTGGATAACATGAAGAGGATATATAGAAACCTTCAATGAAGCTAGTTCCCGCAAACCTTTCTCAACTAAAAGCATGCTCTCAATATTCAGCTCTCCAGAGGACTCATTTTTATCTCGTGGAAATCTGTCTTTTTCATTCATATCGTCGTACACTGCTCAATTAAAAGCACAAGTTGATACCATGTCAGCAACAAAGTCTATCCATTATATGTGACTTTCTAAGTATAGTAAGGGGTAAAAAGAACTTGTACTGAGAAAAAACAATAGGGTTTACTATGCGAATTCTCTTCTTTAGCTTTTTGCCCTGCAGCTAGTACAACCTCCACGGGACAAGGGGCAAAGGATGACCAGTGTTCATACTTTGCTTCAGCGATTTCTGCATGAATACCTGCAATAAGATTTTAAGGAGACATTGAAGCTCTGAGGAATTTCTGCCCTGTCTTTCTAGGGCAAGTATGTGAAAGCCATGCTAAGGCAACTGTAATTATGTTATAGACATGCATTAGCAAACAATCAGACTGTTCCAATGTCAATGTTTCTTTACTTGCTAATAGGATCATCAGAGAGTATTTCCATGTGCATAGGATATACACAGTCCATAACAAACTTATTCTCAAACTATCACTGTTGGACATCAAGGGACTATAATCAGATAAAAAGATCATGTTCTCTACTAAAAAGAAAGACAGAAGCAATGGCTTCCATCATATGTAGGCACTAACCAATATATATTGATAGCTCCTGGTTCAACGATATAGATAGTAAAGTACTTGGCACACCTATGAGGAATGCAAAAGCAGTATCCTCTCCTCATATACTTGCATTGCATCACAATTTGGTGTTTCTATGTGGATTGTCCAGGAAAGGAATGAGACAGTCAGGCTGATAAGCTCTCTTTTGTTTTATGAGTAGTATTTGTGTTCCTTTTTAGCAGGGTTGCCTCTGAAATGCTCACAGAGAGTGTCATAGACTCATAGCTTCATCAATCACCCATGCAGGATGAAGCTGCTTAAAATACACACACACACACACACACACATGCAAGGAGTCCAGAAATTCCATTTAACAGAGTGTAGTACATGACTTGATAATGATGAGTAGTTGCACCTCTGCTACAAATAAGTATAAATAATTCAAATTATCCAATTTATAATGGAAAAAGTGGTATGTTCTCAAGTTATGAAAATGACTTCACCGTATTGAATACATAGACTCCAGTACCGAGCAAGCCAACATCTCTTTAGGACCACCTCCTCCTAAGATGACAATTAAGGAAATGTTAGTTGAATAAATAATGTAAAACACATGTAAAATGCTTAATTTAACAACCATTTCTTCTTGGGTCAGTATGGTCCTCTGATTAACTGTCTGAACTTCATGAAGCTTCTCCCATGCAGATGTTGCCTCATCCCTTGCTATCTACTCAAGATTCAGCACATAACAACATCAATAAGTTCATCACTTTACTCCAAGAACTAAAAATAACTAAAATGTAGCATGTATATTGGAAGTTGAGAATACCTCAGCTTCAATTTGAAGAGCAGCAACCTCTTTTGTTTTCCCACCATGAGTTTGTCCCGCAACTCTTAGAGCAGCCTAGAAAAATTTCAATACTGGTTAATGAAGGCTCTGTTCCTCCCCATCCCCCTCCAAAACAGACAAATAAAAGAATATGAAGCCCCCTCATGTACAAATTAAATGCTTCATTACTGAGATAATATTTTGCAAGATTAGAATGATATCCTGGAAGATTTTGAAAGCTAAATAATATTCACGAGTGCTGCATCCTCATTCATCCACATGCTAAGCCATAACATTCTGGATGTTGTTGATCATGCAAAGGATCGGCATGTAGTTTCTAATTCTAGTATTAAGTAAACAAATGCCGATGTCTGACCATTAAGATCAACTCCCCACAGTTGCTATTCCTCCATTTATCTGGCGGAGAGTACACACAGCAGAGTCAGAAGAACTTTTAGAACTTTCTATACAGGGTTACCCTACATATCTGCAGAGTTCCTCTTAATGTTCCATAAGTAGATCTTTTTGTTCTTGCACCCCCTGCCCCCGGGCCTGTATTTCTTCATGGCAAAGCGACACTTGGTATAAAAAGCAAGTAAAATTGCAGATTCAATTATCTTAGTAATCTTGGCCTAGAATTTCTCTCCATCTTCTTAACTTCCTTTCGCTTGCTTCATTTTCGTTTCTGCATTGACATTATTCGGGTTTATGTCCTTATGTGTCTTCCCCACAGAGAAGAGTCTCTCTATAATACTGAGACAGCACAAACTCTGTGCTTTAGGGAGCATAATCATGCCTCGGAAAATCTATATTGATCCATGGGGAAACATGCAAATTTATCCATCCTCAGGAGCGGTGCCCCTAAAACAAAGAAAAGGGCTATGCAAGGTAGAAAACAGACCTCCCTTTGCCGCAAGGCTGCTTCCTTTCTGAAGAGCTATCAAGAATAAGATGTTAGAAAGCATAAAACTTGGCATCATCAAGAAACAACTCTGAAAACAATGACAAGCTTGCCTGCTCAAAAGACGAGCTTCCAAAGTAGCACCTTCCCCTAGAGAAGAAATCTGAGAAAAGAGATGCCATAAGATGTCAACAAGAGGTCATTGACCATACACACAATAGAGTGAACAAAGTATCAGACCTGCTTTTCAAGCTGCTGAGCTTTAGCCTCTGCTTCATCACACCTCTCTTCTGCAAGTTGAAGCTGGCAAGAGCAAGTATCAACTATCAAGATGGAGCTAGTAGAAATAAATAAAGAAGACAACTACAACCCCATTGATATTTACGGTAGTCCTAAAGTACTTAAAACTTGATGATGATTGAAATTATACTTAAAAATACTGCATGAACAGAAATACCAATTTAATATTTCGAACTGGATGGCACTGCATCATCTTGAAATTATGCCTAATAACTAGTGATATTTCCTTTAACTTTACTCTCTAAGTTACCTTAACTGACTCGGTCCTCAAAACATAAGTCGATAGGGGGAAAAGGAAGACGCAGAATTACCTTTTCAAGTAAGCTGTCATTCTCTTCTTGTAGCATATCAAGCTGGAGAAACAAACCAGACAAGCATATTGATGTTCTAGTATAGCCCGGACGGGTTAAACAATTGCATTCTGCTTTGATCTATGTGCAACCCATAAAACGTCCATACCTCATCTTGTAAAGCAGAAGCAGATCGCTGGCTGCTAGTCTCTTTTGTGCTCACATTATCCCAATCCACAGACATTCTGCTAATAGGATGAAACTAAAAGAAATCAGCCATTTGACTTATGAACTATGTCAAACAAGATAAATAATGAAGAACACATATCTTGTTAATTATCTTGTTAATAGTCCCCAAGACCTCCTAATAAATGTACCACAAGAATCTTTCAAATAATAAAGGCATAAACACAGACAGTGCAACAGTATTACAGTAACACAGCAAATTGGGCAATGTGTAGTTCAATATTATGTTGTCAACATTTCAATAATTGTTCTCAGTTGGCAGTGTGAACTATCTCAAAGCGCAGTTGTTTCCAGTTTCCCAATGTGCAGTTGCTTACATTGCAATGTCTGTGCTTCCAAAAGCCAAAGAAAGAAAGAAAGAAATAATATTTGATCAGGGGTACCCTGAAAAAATAAAAGTTTTTGCATCGGTAAAATATTTGAGAAAACTCGTGTTGACCTCGAGTTTGATCTCTAATCAATGAGGAAGAAAGCGGTAACAAAGCTTTCTAAGTGGCTGAATTTGCTAGCAAGGATTTGAGTAATACCTTTTGTCTCTGCGATGTTCAACTGGAGTCTCTGTCGGAATGGCAGAGGACGGTGGCTTTAGAGATATCGGGACACTAGCAGGCACCATAGGCACTGTTTTAACTCCTAAATATGAACGGCCACCTGATGTTGAACGAGCAGATGGAGGTTGTTCTGGGTTAGCTGACTGAGACGACCTGCCCACCACTACCGAACGAGTAGGATGAGATTGTTCGGCAGCAGCAGCAGAATGAAATGATTGAGTTGGAGTTGACATATGAGCCAATGATGGTTGTTCTGTGTTGGCCGACTGAGGCAACCTGCCCACCACCACAGAACGAGTAGGTTGAGATTGTTCTGCAGCAGCAGAATAAAATGATCGAGTTGGAGTTGATATACGAGCCAATGATGGTTGTTCTGCGTTAGCTGACTGAGGCGACCTGCCAACCACCACCGTGCGACTTGGTTGAGATTGTTCAGCAGGAGCAGCAGAATGAGATGACCGAGTAGGAGTCGATATGCGGGCCAATGATGGTTGGTCGACAGAGTTCACAGGTTGCAACGGTCGCCCAATTGCTGATGAACGTGCTGAATGCGGTTGCTCTTGATGGGAACGAACTGACTAACACCAATCACAAATAGTTGAAAGTGAGCAATGACACTGAAAATACGCAACACAAACACTAGAGATGTCGAAACATATGATGTGGATAAAGCGACCCAGCACATCCATCTAGTTGGTATTCTGGGGGCGCTTGTTTGACTCCATGGGACTCAGAAAAGGAAAAAAGGAGCCATGAGGTGCAGTCTATTTGTGGTAACAAATATACTTACTGCAGTTAGTGTGCCTGATGTCCAAATTATGCTAATTCAATGCACCTTCATTTTCTCTGATAGACTCATTCAATATGCTTGGTCGAATTCTCTGAAGACTAATTTTATGATCTAAGTACCATCTGAAAAGAAAATTAAGAAATGCGCTCGTATGGCTGGAAAACTACCACGAAAATCATATTCCAATTGACATAAATAGTCCAACCAAGTGAATACCATAGGCGAGCGAGCCCTACGTCCGCCGGCCAGCCCGATGCTTCCAGTGCCACTGACCGGAGCATATTCATACGAGAGGTCATCATCCTCGTCGTCATCGTCATCGCCAAGCTGATGCGCCATCACCTGGGCCAGCCTTTGGGCGGCGGCTTTCGTCTGCGCCTTCTTCACATTCCCCGTGGAGCCTGACCGCACGTGCCTATGGAACGGCGACGAAGTCGGTGACGCGGCCCCTCCCGGCGACCCGGGGCCGCTCTGTTGCCTGACGTACAACGGTCTCATCCGATCCATCTACATTATCCATCGGCACGCACATGCACAAGTGAGCGAGAATGAATCGGTCACGTAGAAGGACGACTCAACTCGAGGACGCATTAAACGACTCGAGCAGACTCAAGCAGCGCCTCAGACACGCATTCGCACTCGTAAACGTCGGAAAAACGGAAAGAAATCGTCAGAAAACCTCGAAACCAACGGCTAAAAACGGCAGGAACAACGCGATCGTCCAACGGAAGCCACATTTCCATTTGGCACGATCCACGAAACACCGCGCGAACGTCGGTTCTGACAAGAACACGATCGACAGAACGAAGAAGATGCTGATCATCTCGACGGAAACTTACCTGGCGAAAGAGAAGCAACGAGCCGATGCGTCAATCTCGATCCCCGTCGTGCGTCATTCGCCATCTTCCATCGGAAACTGGCCCGATCGATCGAAACGAGAGAGAGAGAAGAGAGAGGCCTTCGCCGTCGGAGCCGATCGATCGATCGCCCGAGAATCCGGCGGGTCTCGCCGGTCGGAGCGGAACGGGGAGAGCGCGGAGATCCGATCGTTCGGGGCACGGGACGAGGGCAGCCGAGGGGGAAGCTCGAAATGGAGAGGAAGGCCATGGGCGACGGAGCTGCTTTAACGGGCGCGGGGGATGACATGGCCGAGCGATTTCCCCTCCCTCCCTCCCTCCCTCCCCGCCCGCTGGTGGCGCCATTTGTGCCCGCGGGAGGAATTCGCAGGACGATCCGGTGCCACGTGAGACCGATGCATCGGGGCCCTTGGTAGTCGCGGGTCCCGCGTGGGACCTCCGTGGTTTCAAGGGCTGGGATGTATTAGACTCGCACGTTCCCAGCTCTTTTCTGTACGATGGATAATGGCACAAACATTCGGTGAACTTTGGCTTGATGGACAACGTGATCCTTGAATTTAAATTTATTCAATGTGGTCCACAAACTTTAACTCAATATATAATATCGTCCCTGAACTTTTAAGTTATTCTTATTATGGACTTTTGATACATGTCATTTTAGTTCTTTAATTATATAAAAATATTTAATGTTGTCATTTCATAAAGTCAAGTTCGATGACAACACCGAATGTTTTTTCGTACAGTTGAGGGACTAAATTGAATAAGAAGTCCAAGGATCACATTAAACAAATTAAAAATTCAGGGACAATATTACATATTGGGCTAAAGTTCAAAAACCACATTGAACAAAATATTTTGTCAAAGTTCAGGGACCGCATGTGTCATTTACCTTATATATCATGGTCAGGATATGAGCAGGAATATCATATATTACGTGATATCCTTTTCAAAAAGAAAGATTGCACTAGATACTAGCATCTGTCATGTATCGGTTTTTCTTTTGTCACAATGAGCATCGGGAAAAAATGAAGAACATCATTTGAGTACCTTTTTCTAATCACGGCACGGTTAGATGAAAAAAAATGCGCCAATTCCGTATGTGATGACTATACTTTCTAGTTGTAATTATATATTCGATTATATGGATTAAGCACACGACATAGATTCGATTTTCATCCCGTTGGATACAAACAAGTTGGATGGCCATGCCTAATCACAATAAATATCATATCTAGACATGTCCAATTGGGTCATAAAACCCATTTCTTAACACATATTTTATGGGATGAGTTGTTTTATACTTAGTTATGTTTAGTAGATGGGTTTAGAATGGTAAAGTCCAAAAAAATATGAGTGTTAAATGGGACTTAGATCCAACACACCTTTATGACTCTCTCTCGCCCTTACTCGATTTCGGATTCACTCACTCCGCACTCTCACCTTAATTTATGTATGAGTTTTCTTTGATCAGGTTAAATATTGAAGCGTTTTAGCGATATGGCACACACTAGATTTGCTTTGCACGGAAAATGGGTCAATTTGGGTCACACATTTTCAACCCGATCCGACCCACCCATTTGATGGGGGAAAAGTGTCCAAAAAATCATAAACCTATTGCACTTTTGCAAATTCAGTCATAAACCTTTCGAGTTTGCCAATTGAGTCATAAACCTTTATACTTCTAGCCAATTAAATCCGTTCGGCCAATTTTGGCCGGCCGAAATTGACGTGGACGCTGGCCGTCCAGCCAACGCTGACGTGGCACTTTTTAATATTTTGTTGAATTTTTAAATATTTTTTATTTTTTTCCTTTCCTTTTTTTCTAGCCTTCTTCCTAGCGATTGGCCTTTAGAGAAGCTCACCCCCATCGGCCATTGGCATAGGCGAGCCCCGTCAGCCCCTGGCTAGGCGAGGTCGAACCTCACCCAGTAAAGGTGAGGCCGACCTCGTCGTCCCAACCCAGGCAACGGTGACCGCGGCGGCGAGGTAGGCCTCACCAGATTTGGGCAAGGTTGGAAAGGCAGACCTCGCCGTCGCCTGAATTGTTACGGTGAGGCTCGCCCTCGCTAGTGGCCGACGAGGGCGAGCTTCGCCAGAGGCCGATGAGGTCAACCTCGCTGGCCAGAGGGAAGAAGGCCAGAAAAAAAACAAGAAAAGGAAAAAAATAAAAATACATTAAAAAAATAAAAAAATCAAAATTGCTACGTCAGCGGTAGCCGGACGATTGGCGCCAGCTGGCGTCCACGTCAGCTCCAAGTGGCCAAAATTGACCGAATGGATCAATTGACAAGAAGTGAAAAAATTTATGATTCAATTGACAAACTTGAAAGATTTATGACTGAATTGGCAAAAGTGTAATAGGTTTATGATTTTTTAGACGATTTTCCCGTTTGATGGGTCTAACCATGTTACATTAGCGATCCCGGATCAACAGGAGTCGTATGTTATACGTGGTTTGATTAGGCCACTATTGATGAGCAAACGGACCGAAGTTTTACATTTCAGAGATCAGACAAAGCCTTTTAAAGACATATTCAGGTTTAGAGCATACTCAGGTTTGGACGGGAGTCGTACATGATACGTGGTTTGATTGGGCCAGTATTGATGAGCGAAGGGACCTTGGGAGTAAAGTGGGCGCACACGAGTCGCCAGTCGGTCCGTTTCATGGGCCACAAAAAGCCCATAAAAGAAAGAACTAAAAGCCGTACGTCACGGGCCTAAGCACGCAGTTCAAGGAAATGGGATCATCGTAGAAGTGTTCTCCGAGCGCAAGCCATTTCGAGGCGGCATCGATGATACGTGCTATCGCCGGATCAATCACGTCTCGCTCTGTTCCCGTTTTTTGGGAATCGAAAAGCGTCGCGGCGATCGTGTCGGCAAAACGAACGGTTACTGTCGGCTTCCGTCGTATCGTTTCATCCCGGTCGGTGACTTTGACCGTGCATGGAAAGGGCCTTATTAGCTGGGGGCATAAGGGAACGTCAACACGTTCATCCGTGCAAATAATGGCCCAGCATACGAAGAATGTCGCTCGGAACCATAGACCTACGCAGGTGCATTTTTCGTCTTTTTGACTCCGGATGCGGCTCCCCGACACGTCCATTTGAACTCGAGGGTCGTCGCGTCGAAGGGTGTTGAGCATAGGAAAGAGGAGGATTGGGCCGGAACCGAGCAAGGAACCAGGTGCGGTCCTAACTTGCGCCCACATATACGCAGCCCCATCGCGAGCATACAGATCAAATTCCCGACTAACATCTTACTACCGAAAGAGAGGACGACCATAAGCTTGGACCTCTATTGCTCAAGAACGCGAGAACGAGATTTGCCCTAGACAGCCTATCTAAGCCACGTCGAGTTCGAGGTCGAGATTGAGGTCGAGATCGAGATCTCGATATCTCATGGATAGGGTGTCGCTTTCGATGGCAACGAGTTGTGGCTAAAGAAGGCTTTGACGATGCTGCAATTGATTAGGCGAGAAGGCAGTTGAATGGATGATGATGATGATAGCTTGGGCAGGTGGGTTTTTCCCTAGACGGATGGCCCATTTCTCTTCCCGTTGCTTCCGACTCACAGGCAAATGACCAAGGGTTGGTTCCATGTCCTCTTCTTGAATTCCACACGTCATGTCGCTTTTTTTTCTTTTTTTTTTTTTTGTGGACGTGCCTTCATTTTGCATCAAAAGAACCGGCCAATCGCACTAAATTAATAACCGAAACGACCGCACGGTGCCGTGGCGACGCCGACCCCGTATTGTGTACTGTACTCGTCGAGATCGGTATTGTGCCAAATTATTAGCCGAAACGACCGCATGCTGTCGTGGCGATGATCGACCCACATCATGTATTGGGACTCATAAAAATCGGAAGCGCGCTGAATTATTAACCGAAACGACCGTATGGTGTCGTGGCAGTGACTCGCCCACATCATCCACTGGTCTCTCTCTCTCTAATTAATTCCGTGAAATTGAAGTGTCTTTTCTCTTGAACAGCATACATATCCTTTAATCGTATTTCCGAAGGGTGAGTTTCGCACCACGGAACGCAGTAAGCTATTCCCTCTTATAAAAGCGGCCAAAAGCTATCGAATCCGACGTACCAAAGCGAACGAATGCCTGAAGCCGGTACCGTCCGATCGATCCCGCCTTTTTGAGAGGGGGGAAAATTCCGAAATCCGGAAAAAAGAAAAAAAAAAGGGGTCTTTCCACCGTCCTGAAAAAGGAAAAAGTCGAGCTTCGTGACACCGTTCGAGAAGGAGCTTGCTTACTTTACATGATCACGAAAAGGTGATTTTACAGGCGCATTAGAACAAAAGGACTAAAGATTTGGTGGCCATCGAGCGAGGCTTCCGAGGGACAACGCACGGCCACACATTCTCAAAAAGATAAAAATATATATATAAAAAAAATTCGACCGCAAAAAAGATTTCAAATGAGTGGGACAAATCTAGAATTAATTTAAAGAAATAAAAAAAAATATCAAATTGAGAAAGCTCATGTTCCCGCAGGAAATGTCATCGCCTACGGCGTAGCAGCGTGGCACCCTGCACGTGTTTCTAATTATCTTCACAATAATTGATAATCATTCCAAATTGGCTCTCAAAACCCAAAAATAATATTATGCTACGTTTATTTTACAAAAAATAAGTATATTACTTTTCACTAGCATTATGCATTAAAAATATTTTTATCTTATTTTTATGAATAATAAAAATATTTTGATTTAATACTATGAAAAATCTCAAACCGATACACCAGTGACAAATTTACCTTAAACTTTACCAAAAAAAAAAAAGACAAATTTACCTTAACTAATTTTTTGACTATCAAAAACTCCAAACCAGTACACCTGTGATAAATATACACTCCGCTAGTTTCTGTTCAATTTACCATTATATTGCTGAGTTTGATGAAACGTGACTGTTGACGGGGGTATTGGTTTAGGGTTTTACCTATTTGTTTATTAAGAATTTACTAATTTATGATTTTTTGTAGTATAACATGGGGTAAACTTGTCACGAGTGTACAGATTTGGATTTTTGGCGGTCAAAAATTAGTTCGGGGTAAATCTGTCACATATGTACCGGATTTAGGTTTTTTGTGATCAAAAAATTAGTTTAGGGTAAAATTGTCACACACATGTTATTTTTTTTTGCTTATTGTAAGCGACGCAAGCGATCATTTTCACATCATTTATTTTTTGCGAAACAAGCGGAGTTTAGTGAATGTAGTAAAGTGATTATCTCATTTAATTAAATCCACATAGTATATATTTATATTTATATGTCGGTGGGCACCTCCATGCATAAAAGGAAGCTTTCATTGTTACATGGTCCAATGCTCTTTTGACCTACAAATTGGCAAATTGATTGCAGTCCCTTTATGGGTCTATCCAAGAACAATCAATTCCCATTCATTGTAAAGACTTTATGCAACAGGAGTCATCAAGTCTCAGTTATACTTTTCTTTTTGGGGCCAAAAGTCCGAGCTACTCTTAATCAGGTCTGTTGCTGTCACATTTTGTATTCCAGATAAAAAAAGAATTCCATCAAAATTTTTGTATGACCCTCTGTGTCATTATGATCCAAGAAGTCTCGAAAAGAAGTCATCACATTTCGTTTATTCAGCACATATAGTATGGTTCTCTATTTGCATAATGACCTCGAATGAGAGGTGCTATTGCGCCTAATTACATAAATTAGAGCAATACAATGACTTGCCAATTGGCTTTAATATTTTTTTTATTTATAGTTAGGTAGTACTTATGTCGCCTCTCGCGTGCCAAATGAACTCTTCCACCTTTAATTTAGTTGAAGAAAGATCGCTAGTCACTGAGACCGCAGAGAATTACATCCTTATAGTTTTGTCCCTGAAAATAACACAGAAATAGAGATCGAGCTAGAGATTTGGCGTGTTGATTATTTTTCAGGTTAATACCATTAGAAATCCTAAATTGGTGCCCGCGACACATTTAGCTCCAACTAATTTTCGTCTAACAAAAGAACCCAAATTAGTACCCCGATCCAAATCATCTCTCGGTCAACATTCCGTCCAATATTACAAACGTTTCAACGCACGTAATAGAAAACTACGAAACATATTTGACATGGAGAATGGCATATCCTATGTAGAAAAATCACTGTCCAATGACACGTGCGCATTCCGATGGAGGGTAAGTTTGGATTAGAGTTACCGGTTTGTGATTTTCTTTTAGATGAAAATCAATTTAAGATTTTTTTCGTGAGATGAAGATTAATTCCCGATAAATGTGTCGCAAAGCACCGATCTTAAAATATTTTTCCGATATTCAACCCTTAATTGTCTTACGAAAAAGCTGCAATTTTCCAAGATTGAGACTTTCTTATGGAGAGGTGTCCGCAGCATTCATTGCACGCATTGACAAAATTTAGAACCGGGGGGGTCAAATTCGGGTGGTTTCCAGAAGAAAACGAAATCTAATTTCTCAGCCACGTTCAGTCCATTCATCTTCTGACTATGAACGGGGCTCTATCACGGGTGGAAATACGTTAAGTTCAACGAAGGTTATCTCGGAAAATTTTGCGAAGAAAAATCCCTCCCATTCAATTTTGGCGAGCCCCAAATTGTGAATTCTAGAAGCGAAGGTCCTGTCCATCAGCATGTCGCATTCAATTTTGTTCCAAAAGAGAAAAACGTGTCATCTCACCTTCAACAAATTAACCCAGGAAAAACAGCATTACTGGTCTATGAATTTTGATTTAAAGTGTAATGCGGTGTCCGATCTTTTATTTTATTCAACGTGACTTTTAAATTTTAGCCAAATATACAATGTGATCCTTGAACTTTTATAGACTTTTGATACATATTTAATCTAGTCTCTTAACTATATAAAAATGTTCAATGTTGTAACTGATCATGAATTATTTTAAGGATAATATTGAACATTTTCATATAATTTAGGGACAACAATATCATATTGAAAGTTCAGGGATCATACTTCACATTAGTCTAAAATTAATTGATCATACTGAATAAATTAAAAATTTAGGAACCACATTACATATTAGGTCAAAATTTATGGACTATTTGTATCATTATCTCGTTAATATAATAAAAATATATACAACTAAAATAAACAAATGATATGCATTTTTTAGTTCTTCTAGGAGTCGATTTTACGTTCGGAAATTTAACTGATGCTTTTTGCAAGTTGATATCTGAACCATCGAATGCGTGCAAGTCGATGTCTGAACCATCGAATGCAGTATGAACTCGAGTTCGATATGAGTGAAAATGAAGATCAACATCGTCACGTTCAGTTTGAGATGTCGCCGTCGTCAATTCGCACAACATACGGAAACCTAAGCAAAAGTCCAATAAGGTACACTTGAGAAAAATCCGAAATAAATCTATATGCTTATGGCAATAAAAAACAAAAGTCTATATATTTAGTATAGTCTTAGATATGTCCTTGAGTGTACGGGTGAAGAAAAGAATCGGATCGAATCGAAAATGGACCAAATTAGCTAGTTTTGGGCGGTTCTCAGTTCTTAAAATTTAGAACCGATGAATATCAATCCGATTCCTCGTTTCGGTGTGGATCCACTTACCCTAATTAGACCGATTTTTTTTTATTCTTACGATTCCAAATTTCCAAAACCTTAATTTCCATTCTTTTGTTGCTCACACCTCTCATTCTCGTTCCTCTTAGTCTCAGTTATGCAACGCTCACACCACCCTCTCGACTTGGCGCCTCTTGCAATCTTGTAAGAAATAGGAAAATAAAAAAGGAGACACGGTTGGTTCTTGGACCCACTTGGAAATCGAACCGGTCCGGTTTCTAGGTGAGTCAAGGACTAGGTGAGCCGGTTCTCGGTTCTTGAATGAGAACCAGCCTATTTTGAAACCGATTACCCTAAACTCTCGAAACGCCTTTCGACTTTCTTGCCCGTACCTTACTCATTCTCGATATTTGAAATGTATATATAGAGTTACAATGGAGGATGGCATCTCGAATTTGCTCTCTCGACCCTAACTCGAGCAATGATACTCACATTCGACCGATCACGACGTGGATAACTGATTCGAAATCAACAGAAAAGCCTCGATCAAGCCGAGGAAAGCAGCGTGCAAAAGAGAGACGACAAGACTTCAACAAAGTCGAACCATATAATAATATTATGGCGACGATATCGGTAGCAAAACTACCCATTTTTTCTTCCTTTGCGATCCATAAAATTCGATAAGCGAAAACCGTGGAATTTCATTAAATTAGTAAAAGAGCTATGTGTATATTCTTTAAATCAGTAAAGGATTAATGAAATGAAAGTAGTTTTGAAAAATGGGATAATTACATAAATAGTCCTTGAACTTCCCAACTTTATATGCAATGCCGTCCCTATACTTTTAATTTATTCAATTTGATTCGTGAACTTTATCAGAGCGTGCGATATTGTTTTTGAACTTTTAATCTATTCAATGTAGTATCTGAAAATGTCAAATATTATCCCTAAATTTGAATTAATGCAAATTACAGTTAAATGATTAGATTGAACACATATCAAAAGTTCACGGACCACATCACACAATTAAAAATTTTAGGGACGACATCCTACATTAGGGTAAAATTTCAGTAACCACAACGAACAAATTATAATTTTGAGAATAACATCGCATATCGGATCAAAGTTCAGGAGCCGTTTATATTTCATAAATCAAAATTTGTTTTTTGGGGGGGGGGGGAGAACATGAATCGGATGGACGACACCCACCGACCGGTACAACCGCCCTCAGCGAATCGGACCGGAAAAGCCTCCCTCCCTGTCTGCATTACTTGCCTTCCACTTCCCATTTCACCTGCGGACGCATACAGTCTCCTCCTCTCTCAGCCACTCTCTCTCTCTCTCTCTCTCTTCCCTTCAACGTCACCATCGCCGATCACCAACCTCTCTCTCTCTCTCCTCTCTGTGTGGTTGTGGATTTTCTCGGTCTCGCCCTCCCCGCGCAGCGACCCCCACCGAAGCTCGACGTCATCCTCCCGCGCATAATAAGAGGAAGCGGCCAGCTCACGCCAATCCTCCCCCCCCTTTAAACCCCACGCTCTTCTCCTTCCTTCTCTCTCTCCCTCCCTCCCCGTGCGCGCTCCGACGCCGGGTTCCGCGGCTTCTTCTCCGTCGCGGTTCACGTGTTTCTCGGCAGCGTCCTCGAAACCGGCGCGCGCCGTCCTTCGTGCCTCGCCGCCGCCGCCGCCGAGCCTGGTCGGTGCTCCGGAATCCGGCGGTTTCGTCTCCGAGCTCGCTCGGTTTTTTCCGGGTTCCGGCGGTCGGCGCCGATCGGGAGCTTGTCGAGCGGGCCGAGTTGGAGGTGAGTCGGAATCCGAGTTGGCTATGGCTTGATCCGAGCTTCGTTGCGGCGATTTGGTTCGGTTTTTATGAAGCGGCCGAGTTCGAACACTCGACTGCTGCTGGTTTCGGTGTTTCGCGATTCTCCGCGCTGGCAATCGCGTTTCTTCTGTTTTTTTTTGTCGTGGTGCGGAGTCTTCGTTGAGCGTTGACTGCCGAGCTTGCGTGTTTGACCCCGTTTTTGGAAATCGAGCCGGCTCTATTTTTGGCTTCGCAGTTTGTCGGTGCACGTGCTCGTCATCCTCCGATGATGCTTTTCGAGTTCGCATGGAGTCGATGCATTTTGTTCCTGAGTTTTTCTGGACTGTAGATAGTTAACCGTTGAAGCTGGGGACAGCGTTGATGGTGTGATCGGGACCGTTGTTCTGAGTTAGGATTGATTTGTTATTGAGCTCGCGACCTTCATGTCGTATAGCCTTTTTGTTACGTCTGTGGTGATCTCGGTTCTGTTGGTGTGGTTGGAAATGATCGAGGATTGATGGAGCTCCTTTTTGTTCCCGTGGATTAGGCGGTTGAAAAGAGACGAATCTGTCTTCTATTCGTGCTAGTCTGATCTCGGTTCTTGCGTGTGATTATATGATGTTTTCACTGTTGGTGTGGTTGGAAATGATGGAGGATCGATGGAGATGGAGCTCCTTTTTGTTCCTCCGGATTAGGCGGTTGAACAGAGATGAATCTGTCTTCTATTGGCGCTATTCTGATCTCGGTTATTACGTGTGATTATGCGATGTTTTCACTTGTAGATGGCCTTTTTATCGAGGTTTTTCCATTGCTTAATCGATGGCAGGATCTCATTCGCAGTTTTTAACTTCTTGAGTTGCGGAGGAGGAGGTTGGGGGACTCCGTTGGTGGATCTGGGTGCGAAGAAGAGTTGTTTTGAATCTGGATTCTCTTAAAGCCCATGGAGAAGCAACTTTTGGATATTCAGCCTGGTGAACTCAAATTCATATGTAAGGCTCTGAGAATGAGATACGCAATGCTAGCTTCTTCCTATGAATTTGCTTAGGGAGAATATTCAGTGAACAGTACATGCATATTGAAAAATTTGGCCAGAAGTAGTGAATCTTTTATTGTACAGATATGTTTCTGAAATTGTTGATGTTTGATATTCTCTATTATTATTTTTGCATTGAGATTATTTGGTCACGGCTTTGCATATTCTTTTTCTTCTCGTGCTTTATGAAGTTAACCAGCACAAAGTTGAGGAACATGAACTAATTGCCGCTAATCTATTTCTCTTGTTGCTAGTTGAGCTGAAGAAGCAAAGCACGTGTAACATCCGACTTGTGAATAATACTCACCAACATGTCGCTTTTAAGGTATATGTAACCTATGATTTGACAGTGTTCTGGGAGCTTACTATTGCCAGGATTCAAACATCTGAAAGTGAAGTAATCTGAAATTGGAAACTACTACTGTGGCAGGTCAAAACTACATCTCCAAAGAAATACTGTGTCCGACCAAATGCTGGAATTATTGCCCCAAAATCTGCATGCACTTTCAATGGTATGCAGTCTTTTCAGCATTTGTTGTGAAACTGGTGTATATGTCTGTTTCATCTTGTTGAAATGCCTGAGTTTTAGGTAAGGACGGGTATATTGGGCTCTGACTGAAGCACACACAAGAAGTTACTGGGAGTTTCCAAGTTATTCTTTGATTGTTGAAATGCCATGATTGTAGAGAACGAATGATCAAATGTTTACTATTTGAAACATTTGATCTATGATTAGAAGGTGTGGGGTTCTTTCCTCCTATAGAAAACGTGTGCTGGATGTGAGAGAGGATTGAGTATTAAAATTATAGATATATCAACGGATTTTCATGGATGCTAATTTTCATCTGACTTGTTTCTTTTCACATTGCTTAGAAGTTCAAATCATACATACAAAGATTTTGCATTCTTGTGGAACATAAGTGAGCGGAACATGTTAGAGATATAGCATAATGGACATGTTCAGTTCTTTGCTTCTTTTTGTTTTGGTGAGGATTATCCTGTTGTTTTGGTCAGTAATGAAATGAAGACGTTATTAGACCACTAAGATTGATATTTGGCATTTTGGTGTTAGTGTTGAGTTGCTTACCGTGTATGTTGTGTCAATTTTAGTTACAATGCAAGCTCCACGTAGTGTGCCCACGGATATGATATGCAAAGACAAGTTCTTAATCCAAGGAACTGTTGTTCCTCCTGGTACAACAGAAGAGGACATCACGTCTGCCATGGTACGGGGTTATTCTTTTCGTGGAGTCCAAATTTTATAATTTTGTTGCTTTCTCATTTGTGTGTTTATCAGTTCTCAAAGGATGAAGACAGGTATGTAGAAGAGAACAAACTCCGGGTGTCCCTCATCAGTCCGCCTCATTCACCAGACTTGTCACCGCTCATTGGGACATTTAAGCAGGGTCTAAATGAAGCTCCAGTTAAAAACGAGCAAGAATTGAGTGGAGTTGACTTCTTCTGTCGAGAGCCCATGGTAAGATTGGGGGGCAAAGTTGATGTTATTTTTTGAGGTAAATCATTTGAACCTGCTATTGAGGTTAAATTTTCATCAGGTGGCTAAGCCTGTTGAATACATCAAGATAGTAAACAATGGAGACTTGCACGTGGAAAAGGATGTAAAATCAGAGGAGAAAAGGAACCTAGCATGGGTGATTGCGATGAAAGCGGCAAGGGACGTGAAGTCAGAGGAGAAAAGGAACCTAGCAGAGGCGACTGTAATGGAAGTGGCAAAGGATGTGAAGTCAGAGGAGAAAAAGAACTTAGAGGAGGAGAGTGTGATAAAGACAGCAAAGGATGTGAAGTTGGAGGAGGAAAAGAACTTAGAAGAGGAGACTGCGATCAAAGCAGCTAGGGATGTGATGTCAGAAGAGAGGGAGAACTTGGCAGAGGAGGGGGTGATGAAGGCAGCAAAGGATGTGAAGTCAGATGATAAAAAAAGCTTGGCGGAGGAGATTGGTATGGAGGAGGCAAAGGATGTGGAGGTGCAGCAATTTGTGAAAACAAATGTGGAGGAAGTGAGTCTATCTAGAGATGTTGAGGAGATAAAGTCAAAACTAGACGAACTTGAATCAAAACTCAGTGAGGTTAGTCTAAAAATTCTTGTTTCATTAGCCTTGTTTGCTCGAGTTTACTTCTCCATGATTGAATAAAAAGTTGTTCATGGCAGCGTTTCCTCGTGTCTGCATCCATGTGGAGTTGTCTGTGTATGTTCACGTGTTCTCGTGCTTACCATTTGACTGCTGCATTAAATAGAGTAGCTATTACTTTAAAGTTGGCTCATTTGGTTATCTTATGTAGGATATGACCCGGTTCTGTTGCTATTTTGATTTTGGTTTTTCGGTGATCATTTTAGTAGAATGTTGTCGCTTGTTGTCAGTGTTAAACTGCGGGCATTTGGTATACTTTCATTGCTTAAATTCCAGGGATAGATTAATCAAGTTTTCATGTGGATATTTTGTAGGCTCAGGATACCATTTCAAAGCTTACGGAAGATAGGAGATTAAACACTCAAGACAGAGCATTTTGGAGAGAGGAACTAGTAAGTTTCTCAATTGCAGATTTCCAATCTTCCGTTTTCTTTCCTTCTCTCTCAATTCGTCTTACTTTCACGAATCACTGCCACCATAACGAATATTCCACTTTTTGTTACCGTCTTGCTTTTCCGCAGGCGATTTTGAGGAGTAGGAAAAGCAGACAAAGAGTACAAGCAGAATTCCCGCTTCTGTTTGTCGTCATGGTGGCTATGATCAGCGCCACTCTCGGATACCTTTTACATTCTTGAATCAGCAACTGTTTTAGATAAAGCGAGGCAGGCTCATACTTAGTGTTATAGTAGGTAGAAAGGTAGGTTGTCACTTGTGAGATTGCTCTTACTCTGGTCTTCCATGGTTTGTAAAAGGCGTGGAGAGGCAGCGGTAGCATCGACATCTATTATCTCGGTATAGTTTGCTTGTTTTAGTCTACGTGGTTGTAAATGCGAATTTTATACGAACAGAATTTGCTTGGAAGCTAAATTTATTCTGGCAGACGGGTTTCAAGATAAGGATGATATTGTGCATTTGATAGGGCTAGAAATTCATATCCCGACCTTCGGTGCATCTTTTCGTGCTTCTAGCACTGCATATTCGCAAGAGAAGCATTGGCTTACCTGCAAGTGCAATGTCGCCTGAGGGGATAGATTTGTATGTGGAGCAGAGACACAAGAATCAAGGATGAATTTCTTGGTGTCGATGAATGGGAGTGGTCTCACTCTGAGGCGGCTTGATCGGATGGTTAGTGGTAGTGATAGATCCTGAGAATGTATTGGTAGTAAGTCGAGTCGAATGTATCTGCATGAACTCGGGTCTTTTTAGTGATATGTGAGTCGATGACAAAAGTTTTCGTGATGCTCTCTTCAAGAATTCTATATCAGTGACTGCAATAAACAGACCCGACTCATTGAGTTTCTACGCGACTCGATGCGATGAAATCAAAGGACCTTGGCCTTTGAGTCGAACATAGCATTGCAATCGCCATCATTTGGCACTTTGGAAGGCTGAGCGCGAATGGTTTCGCAAAAATTAGGACAAAAGAACCCTCTTTCAACATCAAGAAATCTTTCAGAGGAAAAGACAACATATTAGGGCTGGGAGACAGACATGTAAGAACTGCGGATATAGAACCCGAGAATAGCAAACAATCAAGCACTCTCTCTATTTTACCATATAGGGCCACGCGAAGGAGGAGAATAATGCAACCCCAAGGTAACAAAATGTTATAGCTGGAACCTCTAACTAATTCGAGTAAATGATGGACAGGGGGAGCTATATCAATGCTGATGACTGCGAGAGGGTGAGTTTCGGGTCCGGTTCAACCCAAGATCCGAACCGAACCAGAACACTTGAGTTTGCACCTAAGGGGATAACTCGGATTGTGGAACCTGATCTATCGCAACAAAACTAATTAGCCATAGTGGATTGGCTCAGCTAGTAAGGTTCGAACTATCCGTACACTGTACTCAAGTTCAAATCCCGTTGTCAACGGTCTCTTTTAGCAGGTGATCTGTAAATCCATTATAAGACCTTGCTTGTGGTATGCTCTGTAAATTCATTATAAGATCTTGCCTTGGTATGCCTTGACCTTAGCGTGTGGTAAACTTCCTTCCTTCTAAATTGTTTTTTTTTTGTAAGCGATCTGAAAATCCATTATAAGACTTTGCCCGTGCTATGCCTTGCCTGTGGTATGCCCTGACCTTGGTATTCGGTAACCTCCCCTCCTCTTAAACTTTCTTCATATAAAAAAAAATAGTAATAGTATCTCTCGAAAGTTAGAGATTATTTCCTGTTTTTTTTAAGTTGACAAAGGAGAAATTTTGTTGACCCGGGTTAAAAATGAGTCTTACTTGGATCCGTTTTCATTCGGGCCACAACCGGAGAACCCGAACATTCTTTCGTACACCGGAGGACAAATCGTAAGAGCAGGAAAAACTCCCACTCATTGAGCTTGCTTTCCATCTCTCTCTCTCTCTCTCTCTCAAACGGGGTTTTTCGATTCGCGAATCAGGGGTTTATCCCCAAATTCCCAGGCAGCTCCTCCTCCCTCTCGACCTCGCGTCGCTATATCTCCGATTCAGGCTCCGCCGCCGCCGCCGCCGCCGCGTTGAAGCGGCGGAGAAGACATGGGCGCGCCGAAGAAGGCCCCGGCCAGGGCGGTCTCGGATGATCACGAGGACCTGGCCCGCGTGCCGCTCCAGGCGGTGCTCCTGGCCGACAGCTTCGCCACCAGGTTCCGCCCGATCACCCTCGAACGCCCCAAGGTACCCGCGCTGCCAACGCTGTTCTCCGCCTTTCGTCTGTTCCTGCTTCCGTTACTGCGTGTGGAGGTTCGCGTTAGATGCCGTGTGTGTTGCACGTGTGTTCGCGTAATGCGTGAAGCAGGCGATGTTGCGTGTGCAATTTGATGAGCGAGGTTGGTGGTTGGTTCCTGTTCCGAAGAGTTTTAGTTCGTCTACATAGTGTTGAATTGATTGTAGCAGTCGGTTGGTAACTATCGGATGGAGTTTTCGCTCGCTTAATTTTTGGCAAACTCTGGCGCATTGGGTTGCAACAAGTTAGTAAGGCTGTCGGAAATGCGTTATGTAAGTCTTGGCTTGCTACTATCGAAAGAGTTTAGAAACATTATTACCAACCGATCGAACTTACAGCAGTTAAGGAATGGAGGTGATGGACAGCCTTTCCGACCACAAGCAATGACTCATCAGAGCATTTGCCGTGCATTGTTTAGGAAAGGGAGAGGTAGATGTTGTTGCAGAAATTGGTGTATCTTGGGATTTCCAAACAATTAGTTCAGCAGGGTCTTATGAGGATTCAATTATTTATTAACTGTCAATGTTTATTCTGTGGATTGCGTTTTTTTTAGACTTGTACCTGGCTCGATCCGGCTTCCTGTTGTTGCTTTTCATGAATAAATGATATATCTGAAAAAGTTGAACATCAATTCTGACACGCTGAAGCATGTCCCCTGCCTTTTTTAACTTTTTTTTGCTGGGTTTACCTTTTAATTGTTTTATTGGAATACTCTGTTTGTTAGATCCTGCAAATTCCTCCTGAATTATCAGATCAATTATGTGCATTTTAATCCTTGGTGTCACATGAGCCTTTTGTTATTGAAGGTGCTACTGCCGTTGGTAAATATCCCGATGATAGAGTATACACTAGCATGGCTTGAATCTGCTGGTGTTGAAGAAGTTTTTGTATTCTGCTGTGCTCATGCCAAGCAAGTGATAAGCTACTTGGAGAATTCCCAGTGGTTTTCACAACCAAAGTTTTCGGTCACAACAATTGAGTCACACAATTCTGTTAGTGCAGGAGATGCTCTTCGAGTGATATACGAGCGTAATGTGGTAACTTTCTTTACTCTGTTTGTCCTTTTCATTTTCACTTGGAGTTCTTTTTCTTTGGCACTTCTATAAAAAGGTGCATTGCTTGATCCAATAAAATTCTCCCTTCTCAGAGTCAAAGCAGCAGTTCACACATGTTCCTGCGTCGACTGTCTATTTGAAGAGTGCTATTGCTTTCACATTCAAATGTATAACATGTCTCCATATTGTTATTGATACTTCACAGGTCTTTCGTGTATCGAGGGGGAAACGACCAGATATTGTTAGTAAATGAAGGGTGCTACTGTGCATGTGCAACTTTGTGGCTGTCTGCTTTTCCTTAGAACTTCGTGCAGTGATTTACAACATGTCCGAGTGCTTTTTTAGGATGCTGCATGATTTGCGTGGTTGCTATATCAGAGTCGATGAACACTCGTCTAAAGTAAAATTGGAAACTTGAAACCAGTTTTTGTGTTTTTGACTGCATGTAGATGGATGCAGACTTTCCCCTAGAAAGGATGGGATATTTGTAAAATGGCTTTATAATCTATGAGCCTGTTTGTGATTCTTTCATTATTATATCCATTTTTTGGAGCCTTTTTAATCTGCTACCAGTGGTAAATTTCTTCTTCTGTATTTTAAATATGTAGCAACTCTGATCCATGCCACTTTTGCCTCTTAAGGTACATGGGGAGTTTGTCCTTATCAGTGGAGATACACTAAGCAATATGTCATTGACGAGGGCACTCCAAGAACATAAAGAGAGAAAGAAAAAGGACAGTAATGCTGTAATGACCATGGTCATTCAACGATCAAAACCTTCTCCAATCACTCAACAATCTCGTCTTGGAACGGATGGGCTGTTTATGGCTATAGATCCTGCTACAAAGCAGCTGCTCTATTATCAGGAGAACACAAACCATTTAAAAGGGACTCTGTCTATTGACAAGATGCTGCTGGTCGATAATACCTCAATCACTCTTCATAATGACATTCAGGTTTCTCCAATGAAAACTACCTCTTCTATGTTCCCCTTGCGTTCGCACACTTTGCTTTTCTGAATTAATTGTATAATTGATTAATATATTACTAATATGTGATGGTCTTCTTTGCAGGATTGCTATATAGACATCTGCTCTCCTGAAGTACTCAGTCTCTTCACTGACAATTTTGACTATCAACATCTTCGTCGGCATTTTGTGAAAGGACTACTTGTTGATGATGTACATGTTTCTCATAACCTATGTGCTAATTAAGTTCTCTCCCTATGAATGTTCTAGTCTGTGCTCTTGACCTCTATCTTACGCAAATATACTCGACTTAGTTTCATGAAACTTTGTGGTCACATGCAATGGTGGATATGCGTGCTAGTGCATTGTGTGTCCCCATTTTATTAGCAAATGGAAATTCCTGTTTTAGTTATACCTTTTGGTATAATTGCATTTTCACAGAGCTAAGTGCTTATGGTTTCAGATTATGGGTTACAAAATTTTCACTCATGAAATTCACTCAAGCTATGCGGCTAGAGTTGACAATTACCGAGGTTATGACACCATCAGTAAGGACATAATTCAGAGGTGGACATACCCACTGGTTCCTGATGTGCTGTCTTTGGGGAATTCTGCTACTAAACTTGAAAGACAGGGAATGTATCGAGCATCTGGTATGGGTCTTTTGTTTAATTTTTGTAGGTGCTTTACTTTGAGTTGACAATACCGCGCTAGACGAAAGCTAGCATCCTTCCCCCCACCCCCCCAAAAAAAAAGAAAAAAGAATAAAAGCTATAGCATCTTTCTCTACATGTTGACGACCCTTGCTTGTTTCACCACTTTGGCTTTAGAATGTGTTCCTGCAATTTCTTCTCTTGCCTTTATGATGGCAAATCTTCCTTGAAAATACTTTCGCTTGTCCTCTTAATTTTGAGCGATGCATCGTAAAAATAGTCCCATGGATTAATATACTTTTGGTGATTTTCAATCTTATAAGGCCTTATCTTATTTACTTTCTACCATGTGGCTTTACCTTTGTCCTTTTAAGATTTTGAAAGAACAAAGGGATGCTGAAATTGCATGGCAAAGTACGATAATGCAAACGAAGTGCTATATCTTGCTATATTTATGATTGATAAATCATAAGGTTATTGTTTGATAAGTTGTTGGTAGATGTGATTCATTTTCTGCTATGGTTGTAATTTTCTTTACCCTTGCTTTTCCTTTAAAAAAATTGTTTTCATTGTGGGGAGGGCCGAATTCTGGTGACATAATAAATTTCCATTTTCTTTGTTTTCTCCTTATATGGGTGGAATAATGTTCGCACTTTATGCATGAATTGCCTCATTTTGGAGCAAGGTGCCGTTGCTTATTTTAACTTTGGGATGTAAATTTAAATTTGTCGCTTGGTCTGATGGATTCTGTTTACTCAGAAATAGGGCAATCCAGGTCTGCACAAATTGGCCCACTTACAGTTATTGGTACTGGCACTACAATTGGAAGCAGTACCAAGATTACTAATTCAGTAGTTGGAAAGGGGTGTGTAATTGGATCAAATGTCTTAATAGAAGGTTCTTATGTATGGGACAATGTCATCATTGAAGATGGATGTGAGCTAAGGCATGCAATAGTGTGCGATGGAGTAGTCATGAAGTCTGGGTCAGTTTTGAAACCTGGTGCTGTGTTGTCTTTTAAGGTACTTATTATTTAGCTCAATTAAAACCTTGTTTAAAATTTTGTTCTGCTTTTTCTCTAGATCATTTCAGATGGCTTTAGTCAATGATTGTACTGATTTTATTGAGACTCAAGATATTATTTTCCAATTCAAAGATTAAAGTCCTCTTATATGAGGAGAACACAACCAGATTAGCTAGAGAGATAATAATTTCTGATAAATTTTACTTGCTCAATATCCTAGCCTGCCTTACTGCGACCAACTTTTATACTAATTAATCACATTTTATGCATTTGGAAAATCCTCATAGACCTATCAATGTATCTTACTTCTCAGGTTGTCATTGGACAAAATTTTGTTGTTCCACCATATTCAAAGGTATCTTTACTTAAGCAACCAACCAAGCAAGATAGCGATGAAGAACTGGAATACGCTGACAACAACAGTGACACCCTGGATTCCGGTGCGTTCTATTAACTTACATATTTCTTTCATTGACTTTTGGTGTATCTAGCAATCATCGTGCATCTTGGCTGGCTTCTTAGATGCTTATCGTGACTCGGAAGAAATGTTGAGCTGGAGCAGTTCTATCTTGTATGACTGCTGCCTATAGGCCTGTGAACTTCTTGTGGCAGCTGGCCATGTAAAAGTACGGAATTTTCGAAAAGCTTTGGAAGTGCTTTATCGTCGAGATCTGCTAAATTTCAACCTTTTCTTTTTGGAGTAAATAACTAGAGGTAGAAGCTCGTCAAACAAAGAAACATTTAATCGCTAAAACAAATACAAGCTTTTGGCTAATGGTTGTGTTTGTCTTCCATCTACAAGTGACAAGGATGGTAAATATCTCTCCACCAAGCGGGAAAGTTAGAGCTAGTGTTATTGTTTTTGACACTTAAGAGTCCTCATACTGAATTGAGAAGACCTATAGCGCTTTTCAAAAGCGGATCAGTAGGATTCACTGGCTATTTTGCCTAGCAAAGTTAGAGCTTCAGTAGTAGAGACTTTTAACATTCCATCAAGCTCTAGATATTTAGTGCCCACATATCTGGGCTAATAAACTTTAGAATGAGATTTTAGGATTGGGGGTCTCATTTGGACTCTTGTTATTCTATTCCTCGCAGGAACTATGTGATTACAAATTTCTAACTGCCTTGAATCTGTTTTCTTTCTCCTGAATTTTAGTTGCCATACGGTTTATAACTTGAAGATTTTGAAGTGCAGCAGCTACTGATATGATGGACAAGCTAAATGGAGATTCTTCCTTGGAATTCTCTGAGATGCAACACCATGTTTTGTCGGAGGTTAGCTATACTTGCTTATTTGATGATTCTTGCTGAAGTTGATTACTTAAAGATATACCATGTTACATGTCTCAGCACAGATTTCTTCTGTGCAAATTGTGCTTTAATTCAACTAACAGATTGTCATGTTTACTCTTTGCCACCGAAATGAATTTAGGCTCAAAGTTACAAAATGATGTCTTGAGATGTGTGGTTTTGTTACATACCTACAGACTTCACACGCATCCAAATTGGTGGAAGAATTAATTGAGAATGTTATGGGATCACTATAAGATTTTTTGGCCTCATGATCATCTCTTGATTTGTGTATTTTCATTTTGTTAGTATTGTATTGTATTGGTAATTTGGACTAAATGAGTTAGTTTCATTTGTACGTGCATATTGTATTACTTTGCTAAATTCTCATTTCTCCATTTAGTTTAAAAGAAATGTTATAGTGCAATATAAGCCTGAAACAGTTTGCCAGACAGTCACAGCTTTGATTTTCTTTATTTTATCTGGCGAAGGAAAAAGTCAAGGAGTGCCTATTCGGTGCAATTGGTTGTGAAAGGTTATTTTCCGGCATCCATGGATCACAACATCAGTCTTTAATTAAATATATAACCCTTCCCAACTTTTCTCCACTTGTCACTTTGCATTCCCTACATTTAAAATCTTCAATTTGCACCTTGAGTTTTGTTACTAGACTTCAATTTTTGGCTTGAAAAGTTAAGGCAAAGTTGTCTCTGTGTGAAATATGATGGAATTCTCTACTTTGTTTAGTTTGGGGCAGAAGATAGAGTTTTATTTTCTTTTTTTGGGTTTTGTTGGAGGATAAGATATGGTACCAGTTAGTTTGCTGCTTGTGCTAACTTCTATGGTTAATCAGCTTGGCTATGGTGGTGTGGGTTACATTTGGTCCATATGTGAAGGATCTCACGAAGAAGAATGGAGACATTCAGTTGCTCCTATACCTGCTGAGAAACTTGCAGAGATTACACAAGTGGTAGAAGATGACCTGGAGCTTGTTAGTCAAGATAGCAATGCTCCAGCATCATCTGGAGAACTGAAACCTGACACTCAAACTAATGCTGAAGACGATGCAGCTTACTTTGAGAAGGAGGTAGAGAAGTTGCGAGATCAGATAATGATAATGTTCAACATTTTGGCTGAGTGGATCCTCTTTAAAATAACATTTGTATGTGTAGGTTGAGGCAACTTTCCTGAGGGCTGTAAATGAAAATGTTGAAGTAGAGCATGTAATCTTAGAAGTGAACTCTCTGCGGTATGTGATATCTTCTAATTGGTCGTAGCCTCTGCTCTAGTTTTTTAAAGAGCTCTACAAAGTTGACTGTATCAAAACATAACATCTGCATGGTTTTTCATTGAATTATTTGTCAAACTCCCTCTTTTCCTCGGAATCTAAGAATATTTATTATTTATTGAAACTATTGCCCGTTTCTTTTTTTAATGGTCCTTCCTGTTCCAAAGAATAGTTGCGAGCCTGTGTTGTCATTTGTGTGCAGATGCTTATTTGATCAGTTTCTTTGAACGTATTTCATGTTTTGCTTGCTTGTTTGTCTTATCAGGTTGTCATACAATATGCAATCTGCAGACTGTGCTGGTGCTATATTTCACTCCATGATGAAATTGGCTTTGGATACTACGCATAGTTCACGTAGTAAGTTTTGTCTACAGCAACCCTTAATTTTCTTGCTACTTAGTCTATGCAGCTTTGGGGCAGTAGCGACAAATCAATTCAAATGGACATTTGTAAAATAGAATAAGAGTGAGTACAGGGTTGTGTGTGACTATTACCTCTTGACAACTTTTTATCTTTTTGATTGTAGCCGAGTTCGGTTACCGTGTCTATATTTGGGTATTCAGCATGGCTACAAAATGTTTAGGCGCCAAAGTAAGAACAAATTAATTTAGCCGGTTGGAAACTGAAACAGAAAAGATGCAGGTGATTTTGAAGCAGAATACCCAACTCTGGCAAATGGAATAGCTATAGACAACATCTTATGGAAGCTTTTAATTGAACTTAATGGAAAAGAAACTCGGAGGTTCTATTACCCTGTATATAGATTATTGCTCACACTGGTTTTTGCAAAGATATTTTTGGGGCAAGGGTCCATAAATTACAACGAGTCGACCTTAATCAGTTGTTTTGTCTCATATGCTAATATGCAGTCTCAATTTCTATGGTCCAGTTGGCCAGATTTTATGCTTGTTAAAGTGATATGTTCTTTTAATTACCTGTCATTTTTAGCGCCACTGCTTTCTTGTTGACCTTATAAATTTTAAGCACCATTGCTCATTCATTATTACAGTCACAAACAGCAGTAATGTGCTCATTTGCTTTCATATTTCGACCATTGACCAGTTCTTTCTCCTCCTTCATAAATTCCAGCAATGTTTTTTACTTGTAAATCAAAGTACTTATAATTTCTAAAGGAGGACTTAATGTTTTCCTGCTGCAATTGCTTTTGATATTGATGCTTCAAAAGATCTCCCCCTGAAAGCTGTTAGTTTTAGTTTGTGTACACTTTAAAAGATTCACGTGTATGAGTTGCACTGATGTAGTCCTTTGCTTTTTACCGCATCCCTTTTCTTTTGTACGATTTATTTTTACAAGTTATGATAACCTCACCATTGTTTGTAGATAAATTTGGGCATGGTGAATTTTTTTTTGCATCTTTGAATGATTTTATCACTAATAATCCTCTTCATGCAAAATGAAAGAAAAAGATAATCTTGAAATCGCAATCTCGAGGAAGCTTCTGTTGCCATGAAATGTGAGGATTGCTGCTATCTTAATGCACGATGTCTGTTTGAATAGTTAGATTTAAGGACACAGGAGGGTGTGATTAGCAATGACATAGTACCTACATAGAAGAGGAAAGTTTTGAACTTTTTTCCCTGGAGCGCAAGTTTTCGTAAAATCTTTGACGGTCTGGAGCACAAGTTTTCATATTTGTCAGTTTAATGCCATGGCCTTTTCTTCTTAAAGATGGGTTTCTCCATGCATGTGCTCCTAATGACAACAGTTCTGCATTTTGGATGTATGTTCTATATCTATTTCACGGGCTTCTACTTTGCCATAGGCATGATTTGGTGCTGTTCATGGATTTTTTGGGACCTATAGACAATATAATTTTTTCTTGACATCTGTATAGAACAACTAATACTAATAGAAGTTTCTTTCTTCAGATGAGTTGTTGCATAACGTGCATAATACGGTCAACACTTGGCAAAAACTTTTGAAGTCCTATCTTGCAGGCAAAGACGAGGAGGTTTGTATATATTGACATTTGGTCAAAAATTCATTTCTCCGGTGTTGATAATTTCATATTCTTCTTGCACATTTTAGGAAGTCTCTGAAAAGCTGCTCACGGTTCTCCGGTGTTTGTCTGCCATGTGCTTTTAAAATTTCATTAGTGTTCATACCCACTAAACTACTGAGGAGGAAAGCCTCACATGCCATGATTTTTAGGCGTAATGTGATATTGTCATTTGCAAATGGATTTTTGAGCTTGGATAGTAGTCTTTATGATTTAAATGTTCAATGATGGTGACTGTTATGAGTTATACATTTCTGAGTGCCTGTGGTAAGTGCTTCATGAAAGTGTATACATGTCCTCCATAACGTAGTCTTGATGCCACAGATTGAAGTGATACTGAAGTTTGAAGAGATATGTCTGGAATCTGCGAGCGAGCTATCTCCATTGTTTACACAGGTTATTTTTCTTCATTTCCCATTGCTTTCATCTTGAAGGAACTGGTAGGTTTTTAAGCAGGAAAAGAAAATTCTTTTCCGTCAGCTTGTAGAAATTGGTTGTGTTGGTCATGATCTTGACTGGCAGGTGATTTGTCGCTGATTCACCTTACCCTGTTGATTAGTTCCTACGCTCGAGCTTTATTTGAGTATTTGTACTAGGATAGTAGCTTGGAAAGAGATCGCTTGCTTTTTCGTTACTTTCCCAGAACCAGCTAGTGCTGGCTTTTAAATGCTTTTGTCATTATCTCAATTTTGAATTTGTTATTTCCATCATTTTGTAACTTGACCTCTTCTTCTCAAGCTGAGTAAATTGCCAGTTATCTTTTCAGCTGATCTAACAGCTACTGCATTGTTTTACAGATTTTGCACCTTCTGTATGACAAGGACATCATAACAGAAGAGGCTATTGAAGATTGGGAATCCGAGAAGAAAGATGCTGATGAAGCCGACAGAGTCTTTGTTAAGCAAGCTGAGATATTCCTTCAAGTATGTATTAGCATTTATTTTTCACTCAATATATTTGGTGCTTCTTCCATTGGCATTTCTTTTCCAGCGCTCTAGTTGTTAATGCTGTAATAGCTAGAACTGCCCCCTTCACAAGCAATCTTGTATGTGTTGAATTTATGGAAGATAATCTTGGGCAGTGGTTTTCACTTTTGAAAAATTGACCGGTAGTGTAGCGGAGTCTGAAGTCTTGATTCTCCCTTAGACTGTCAGCAACTTCATTGGTTCCTGTCATTATGAATTCTGATTTTGGGAATTGCACTTTGACTTGATATAATCATTCCTTTCTCGCGTTTGTAGTAACCTACTAACCTGTTGAAAGCATAAAGTGATGACATTTCCTATTAATTAAAAGTCAGAGAGATTCTTGTTAAAATTTCCATTGAGTCCGTGTGAAGTTGCATAGTTTTGGGTACTGGCATTACTAGACAATATGCCACTTGATGGAGTTGAAGGCATTAGATAGCACCATCAAATATTTGGGTCCTGAGCAATCCATATTGTACCAAGTCTAATGAATCCACTACAACTGCGAGTATGTCAAACAACAGAGGTGTTTTCAGAAGTTTAAGGTTTCAGCTCAAATTCTGTAGTATAATGAACGAAAGCAGTAAAGGATTCATTGTGAAGAAAGTGTGGTGATCCATAGGGCTCAAATTTTCATGTCATTGTACTTCTGGACATTCCTTTTGAGGAAGTCTAATGTAATTCTTGTATGCCTTGAGAGAGAAATTTCAGCGGCATGCTTTTGTTATATTCGTTTTATGAAACATATGTTTCATGGTACTGCACTCATAATAATTGCAAGTTCTTTTTGTTGGTGCAGTGGTTGAGAGAGGCATCTGAAGAGGATGATGAAGAGGACGACGAATGATGCAGAACATCAACTGAAGATTTAGCCTTTCGCGTGGGCACTGTACGATGGAAACATTAAATCCGTGTAAAATATTCCAGGATAACAAATTTTGGGAGGGTAAAATGGGTTTCACCTGAACTCTTCGCATTTGATATACTAATGTATTCACTGAGGTTATATAGTTGATTTTTGAAAGACGAGGATTGAGAACTGCAAAGACATGATTCTAGGTGTCTAATGCAGCAAATAGGTTTTGAGAACGAGCATTCTTTTTGATATATCATGCCGTTCTTTGGCAACATTTGTGGCTCTGATTTATCCTTGAATAGGAATTATCAAAGCTTGCTTGCGACTGTACTTTCCTTTTCTCTATGAAAGACTGTGGATATAAGTATGCGTAAACCTTTCGCCACCTTCTGAAACTCGAATGATAACATAATTATACCGAGTGGCCAAATAAGGTTCCACTCAGGTTTGGCGCCATAGTTGACACCATCCAAAGCATTGCCTGCCAGACCTTGCGTTAGCAGGTCATTAGCCAAGATATATTGAACAAACATTGCGGTATATGTACTGGAAGGAAGTGCAATGGCAATTGGGAATTTCACAGCAACAAGAATTCTACATCAAACATATAGAAATACATGTCTGTACATCGGTTGTCAAGTACAAGATTTATACTGCAGGCTCATTAGAAGCGCGGAGGTCCACCAGGAGGGCCTGGTGGGCCACCGAATGGCCCATGAGGCCCGCCGTGAGGGCCGCCAAATGGACCGTGCGGACCACCTGGAGGACCTGGCGGACCACCAAAAGGGCCCGGAGGCCCTGGTCGGCCACCGAACACCGGCCCGCAGCAGCTCTCGAAGATACAGCAGCAGCAGAGGACATAAAAACTGGCAATAGCACCATGAATATGTTAGAACGTTGTGGAAGGCAAGCAGAAGTAAAAGAGGCCTGTGTCTTACAAAACAAAATAGAGCTCAAGTGGTATAATACCAAAAATCTCAGCTAGACAGCAAGTTGTGCAAGGAAGAGGAGACCCCCTTTACTCTTGCTTGCACTGTCATTGGGCATTTCTGTTTGTATGTGATGTCATGCAACAAATTGTGTTCCAACGTTGACTTGGCAGTGCTAAACCGAGGTTCCTATAATTTCAGAACTTAGTGCAGAGTGTTCCGCATGCCTGCGTATGATATTTCAACCAAACTCTAGAGATGCAAACTCACCACGAAGATATCGCCCGGCAGATTCCTTCGCAGCAAAAGCACAAGCAACCACACGGCCCCGGCGGCCCGGGAGGCCCTCCTGGCGGCGGTCCCCAGCCCGGCATATGTGCGAGTCTCGCGGATATTGCAGTCCGAGCTAATTGAAGCCGAACCAGAGGTGGTGGAATTGGAGCTCTCTGTGTGTAAATGGGATGGTAAGGATGTAGAGAGAAAGAAAGGCAAAAGCAAAGATGTGGATGATTAATTAAGCAGCAGCCAGCACGCAACACTAGGCACTAGAAAGCATCATGGACCAGCGAGTGAGAGAGCGACATGTGCTTGCCCGGTGGGGTTAAACTCGATAAATAATTGATTGAGAACCATGTGATGTTGCCAAACCAAACCCAACCTAATCTTCAAAGATTGGACTTACGTGCTTAGTTTGTGCACATTCTGCCATCACAGGATCTCCATGGACTCCTCTCTGGACCCCTCGCCAGTCAAATTACTGCGTGATGCATCGCCCTCTGAATCAACAAACCCTTCTTGAATTCTCTCTCTCATGGTGTGATGGCTTGAGGGTGGAAAGGGAAATCAAGAGGTCAAGAAAGGGCATCTCCATCCAGTTTTAACAGCACCGGAAAACAATGGGCAACCGTGAGTAGAAGTACTAATAATGACCACCAAATACCATGGACGGTGTATTCATGTGGTAGTTGCGATGTCGAAACCTAACGCGAGGTCGTGCTGGAGAAGTGAGAGCGATGGCGGTTATGATTTTTCTTTCTGCGAGTTTATTAGGTTTTTCGTTTCCAGTCCATTATGATTCGGGGCAATAAAGATCCTATCCGATTCTCAATCCGTTTGCGAATTGCATTTCCAAGTGGTTTGGGTTCTACAGTCCGTTGGACAAATGCAAATCCCATTTGGCAAATTTTTTTGAAGAGCTTTGAGAAGATGCAATTGCATTTCTAAAAACTTTTAGCCAAGGCGGGTCTAGAGTTGTTTTGAACTTTTCCGAAATGCAAATGCATGTTTTTTCGACTTCGCCCTCCCTAAAATTTTATAATTTTAGAAATGCCCATACCTCAAGCGACGTCACTAGCGAGGCTAGATCTAGCTGCAGGCAACCCAATCTGGCATCGACAAGCCTCATTAGGTTGCCTGAGGTCTTGTGACCTTAGGAGGACCGTAGGCAACCATCGCTTAGGTCACACAACCTTGACAACCTCAGGCGAGATTACTGGCCCCAGATCTGGCTCGCCGGCAGCCAAATTTGGCATCGCCGATTGCCTGTCGACTGTTGAGTCCTTTGCTGATTTTGAGGTTTTTTTATGTAAAAAAAATGCAAAAATGCTTCACAGGGTGTGATTTTTCCAAACACTATTTTCCTATGCACTTTTAAATTATAATTTACCAAATATTACTGGAATTTCGAGAAAACCCTTTGAACCTCCAGGCCTCAGCATTTTTCCAAAGATTTTTTCCAAAAACCAAATCAAACGCTGTCCTTATCATATCACTAAGCAAACAATGGTGGCTTTGAGAACAAGCATCTAGTCAATGCCCAGTATCGAGTTCCACCATGAAAACTCTAATTCTCTTGTAATTGGGTCCATGACCATCGATTGTGATGTGAGACATTTCGTCTTATGCGACATACATATAATTGTTTGGGAATATCAACAAGGTTACTATTTGGTACATGGAAATGTTACTAATTGGTACATGGAAAGAAGAACGAAGATAAGGAGGAGAAACGGGACAATCCGAGATTAAAAATCCGAATCCAACACGACACGAGCATTCCGTTCATTCAAAAACCGACGAGACTTGAATTATTTCTTAACCCCTTCTTTAGACATTGGATCAAATTCGAACGAGTTGAGAGTGACAATCTCTGCTCTTAGAAATGTCCACAATTCGACCACCACAAAAAAAAAAAGAAAAAGAAAAATATCTACAAGGCCCACTTTCGTTTCGGCCCACTTCGTTGGGCCTCGAAATGCCGCAGGCCCATATCTTGTGGCCCGATCGTCGTCCCCAGCTAGACCGACCCGTAAAGCGTCGAGAAACCAGTGAAAATGGCAGGGGGTTGAATGCATGTGGTCGGAGGGTTTATGTGAGGTCTAAGGATGGGGCTGACCAACTTCATACTCACGGTGGCCGGCGTGAGCGCCGTCATCTTGCTGGTGAGGAGCGACGTGAAGCAGTCGGCGGCGATCTTCCGGCGCAACCTCAAGCAGATCCGGAGCTGGGTGGAGGAAGAATCGGCCGCTGCTTCAAGGTTAGGTTTTTCCCTTCTTGCCCCTTTTGGGGTAACGGGTTACTGGGGAAATTCGTGCGAGATTGGACCCTTTACAGTTGAAGTGGAGGGGAATTGCAATGGCGTATGGGCTGAGTTTGTAGCTGAATCTCTAAAGATTTGGTTTTGACGGACGGGGTTTGTGGACTGGTGTGAGGTCGTTTTAGCAAGTTGGGTGGGGGGGGGGGGGCTAGAGATGATGCGATTGCGATGTGGGCTGTCGTTGCCGGAGACGAAGAGTCGTGGTTCATTGGAGGAATCTGCTGGATAGTTTTGTTGGGGCTGCTTCTTGTTTCGATGGTGGGCTGTGGAAGTGATTGTAGCCGCTTTCTCGCGGTTCTGGTAGGTGGGTGGGTGCTGGCCGCCTTCTGCCGCTATTGTGCACTCCGGATGTAATTCGTGGTGATAGCAGGCAAATCGGATGCACAGCAGCAATAGGTGGTGGATAGTACTCGGTACAGTCTGCAATGGCGATTGTTGAAATAGCGGCCGTGACTGCTAATATGTCCTCACATTTGGATCTTAGATAGACATTACTACCTAGAGCAGCCAACAGCTGAGTAATTTGAGTTTATGCTATTCAAATGAAATCTCATTAGAGATGCTGATCAAAACATTATCGTTGGTTTTGCATATCCAGCTACTCCATTTGTACTCGGCCACATTTTCGTTGACTACAATTATCGTAATTTGTTGAATGTTCACTCAGTATTAGAGTTGAAGATTGAAGTTTTGAAGTTTGAGAACCTATTCTGCTTGGAAAGTCATTTGACGTTTTGCTTTGCATTTTCCTGACTGCCAGGCATGTATGTTCACTTGTTTGTGATGAGAGTCATAGTTCACTTGACAGTGCTATGTTCTGATTATTTTGCATTGAAACTTCACTATAATAAAATACGTAAAGGGCCCAATAATTTTTTATCCTGTCCATCGCCTGTTGATTATTGTTAATGTCAACATGTTTTTTCATATTTGATCTTTTTTCTTGTGAGTGGAGGCTGATGGGATACTCAGATATTGTATACTGAAACTTGTGTTTTGGGAAGTCTTTTCTATTTCAATTGGATTTCTTGTGAATGGAGGCTGATGGGATACTCAGATATTGTATACTGAAACTTGTGTTTGGGGAAGTCTTTTCTTTTTCGATTGGATTGCTTGATGAATTATTTTGTTGAAATGAGGATTCTAATATTTTTGTCTTATACATATTTGCCCAGGTAAGACTGCTTTTCCTGATTCGAATAATTCTTTCTTCCTTCCTCTGTTGGCATGCTTTGTCCTCCATATGTTTGAAAATCTACAACAATTGATACAGAGAGAGCATTACTAACTTGAAGCAGTTTGTCGGTTATTGACCAATTATGCTGGTGTAAATATTCTGATGGTATTTCTCCTTCTCTCAGGGAGGTTGAGAAGGGAGCCAAGGAACTGGAATCAAAAGTCTCCAAGAAGGATGTCCCCAAGGAGGACAAGCATTAGTTGGTGCATGTGGTCTTGGAGTTGCGTATGATATGAGAGTTACATTATCGCCATTTTGTTTAATAACTCCACTGTTCATCATGAATAATCCTGGGTAGAGGATGAATAGTCATTGTTCCTTTCCTTTGGATCTACACAGGACAAAAAGGAAATATCAATCTGGTAAAGTTTAGAATTTTGGTTTGCAGTGGATCTAGCTAGAGTTATGGTAACCAATGACGGAAGCTCCTCGTTTGACCTTTGTTTTCACCATTTGTAACAAGCTGTTTATAAGTTTTGCTGTCCCACTCTTTGCTGTTCTCAACAAATGATTTCTCTGATACATGTGATTGTAGATACTTGCGATTAATTATTGATGGTTGATTTGTTTCATTTTTGCCTCAACTTAAAAGCGATTAAACATGTTTGAAGGTCGATGTGCGCCGCTGTGGAGATGGGAGTGTTTGAAGCAACTTCTAGGTGGTAATGAAGAAGATGATGGTGGTGGAAGTGTAGGGGGAGGGTAGGGTTCATTACTACTCTTTGCAAGTGCCTGTGTTCCGTGCGCTCCAAGGCGTTAACCCGAATCACATTCCTGATTCAGTGGTGAGGATTCGGTTTCATATGATACAAAAGCTTCGCCAATCTCCAATGCTTCTGCGCGTACAAGAGAAACCTGGTAAATGCATTCTGGCACGACTATCAGTAACCTAAAGACTGGTTATATGTTATTCTCGGTATTATTGGCTCAAAGCAAAGATGCTGATGTCGTCGATCATCAGATGATGACATTATACTTGCTAGCCTAATCTCTACATGTACTTGCTAAGTTATCGTGCTTCTTTTGGCCTTTTGGGAGAATTTGCAAGTTAATTACAAGAAAGTAGAGGGGCATTATACGGAAGAAACGGAGATACTAGTCAGGAGCGTTCGAATAAATTGTGGTGAAGTAAGATCGGTGAAGTAAGATCAAGCTTATGAGCTTATTCTCCTAGGTCAGAGCAACTTTTTTCTTTTTTTGGTCGATGGTCGGAACAAGTTGATAGGATCCCTTTTTGATGTCCCGATGCCTCTCCCGTGTGGCAACATCGGAGGGAAAAAGGGAAAGAGGGGGATGCGGTCTCTCTCGCTTTTTACATAGGAGGGCCTTATCCTGTTCATCGACTCGAACCTCATTCTTCTGCAGTTGATGTAACGGATCAGCCTGTCAGCAATGCAAGCTTCGTATTCGGCATTGTTCGTACGTACATGGGAAACTCCACTTGAAGGCCAATGGGATTCTGGTCATTGAGGATCGAAAATATGAATCAAAGCAAAACAAACAGGTTCACTTAGTATCAGGTCAAGTCCAGTTCTGGTGAAGCTTTCGAGTATGGATTTTTAGTTCTGCTCAGGTCATTCCGAACCGAAATGAATTATGTTATTTCTGATATATCTCATCGGGCCTAAACTCGATTAACTAATAGCAAATACATTTCTAAATCATTATAGGTTGAATTTAATTCCGTGGTTGGTCCATGTCTCTTGCACAAAATTGAACTGGTTTGGTCCATTGACAACCTCCCCGGTGGGAAATCTCTTAGTGTCGTGTTTGTGATGATCCTCAGCATCTGATGCTCAAGAACCCCACCTGGCATGTTGGGTGGACTCGTCGGAACTCAAATACTGCAGCATACAAAACTCGCGAAACAGGCTCTTAGAATTGCTGTTAGGCACTGCTAATTTGCGTGCTCCTCCGCCTCAGTATTGAGACATTTCTAAGTTTGGAAGCCGGGTGATATTATGCCAATAAAAAGAAAAAAATGAACCTCTAGACATGCACTATGAATTGACATAGAGCAGCCGCAAGCCTTTTAACTCGTTGCGGGAATATTTCGTAGCGGGTATCGAAATCTTATTGTAACACAGAGAGAATTAGCCACGCCGATCGTCTTTTCCGCTGGTTTCCCACGAGAATAAAAGGGAAGCACTTATTACAGGAGCATAAGATGATACAAGAAACATAGACCAAACACCCGCAGCGTTTAGACATGGTATCCTAATGAATGGGACAGCCGGGAATTTAAGGTGGTGGCGGTCCAAACCCAGGTCCCGGCGGCCCCGGCGGTCCTCCTGGACCACCAAAGCAATCTCGCAGCAACCAGCAGCAGCATAGAAAATTCAAGCTGTCGAGTGACAAGTAATATAGATTAGCAGAATGGATCGTCCATAAAGAACTTCCCACCTTTAGCGACCAAAAGAAAAGGATTGATGAAATGGATGGAAACACTCAATGCACATGCCAGAACTATAGCCATGAGCAAAAGTTGGTAGTGTTGCTAACCCCTTTGATCCTATTCATTAAGCAACACCGTGCTTTGACAAATCATGAGCTAAACATATTCATCTCGCGGTGATTATAATACGATGTAAATCCAAAACGGTAATGCAATGCGGGTGCATATGCATCGACCTATCTAGCGAAACGAACTCACCAAGAACCTATAACGTTGCAAAAGCCACCAAAGAAACCAGGCGGCCCAAGCGGCGGAGGCCCCCCCCAACCCGGCGGTCCTCCAGGTCCTCCCGGTCCTCCAGGTCCTCCTGGTCCTCCAGGTCCCATAAGCTTCCCCCCTCTCTCGCTTCACTTCACAGCCACACACCTCCAACTAGAGAAAAAAAATTCAGACTGATCTTCTCTCGAATCCTCTTGATATTATTGAATCGGTGGCAGAAGTAGTGGGAAGCGCCGGAGAAGGTTTTGAGGGGTTTATAAAGAGAGTATGGGGCTTTGCTAGAAGCCTCTTTTAGCTACCCAAATGCAGAGAGGACCCCCGTATTAACTCCCCTTCCCGCTCACCTGCTGTTCTTCAAACCTACCATTCAGAAGGCTTGCACCATCCATCCATCCATCCATCCATCCATCCATCACCTAATCTTAAAGACCAAATTGCATTTCTTTATGGTCCCCTATCCGAGTCTCATCTTTTCTTACGACTTCAGCTCACTACGTGTCTCTGCTTGGATGGTTCTCGCATGTCGACGACCGCCATGTGCTGCACGGAAGCTCGAAATGGTATTGTTTATGCGTGATAGTGATGCTCGGAGACTGCACTTTGCTTGCTTCCCCTGTAAGGAAGCTCTTCCCCTAGATGCAAGAGTAAATAAAATAGACAAGCAGGAAACAGTTCTCCTCGAGACAAGGAGAAATAGAAACTCATCCAAATTCAAAGTTGAGTCGGACTTTGCTACTGCCCATTTCATCCATAGAAATGCCATCTAGTTCACATTAGCAATTGAAATATGAGATGTTGACATGTGAATCCGGTCCCTTGTCTTGGAAGTAGAGAGGAAAACAATCAACCGAGTCCAATTCCAACCAAGTTACCAAAGTATCATCCGGGCCCTCAATGGTTTTCATCCAAATTGGGTACTCGACATTGCAAATTTAAGCAAGCTCTAGTATTTCGGCTCCTTGTATTCATAAGGTTTGTCTCCTAATTAATATCAATACCCATGAAACTCGGATCCTTTTCTGGTCGTAAAATCTTCGAATTTCAAGCAAAGAAACAATGAATTTAAGTACACCGAACAAAACAACAATTGTAGCATCTTATTGAACTGAGGGGCAAAATAGGGGAAATAAAAAGAGGACAAAGATATATGGTAACTATCAATGTATCATGTCAATTACCCATCATATTTCTGGGTGTCAGGACTGTTCATAACTATCCTGGACAAAAAGCCGCAAGAGCTACGGCTAGCTATGTAAGCTAGAGACTGAAAACCTTCTACAGACTCCAGAATCCGACAGCCAATTCATTTCAATCCAAGAACAAAGAATACATTAATAAACTCAACACCACACGGATATCTATGAGCTCAAGATGGGATTTTGTACAAACTCGCGTTATGCAAAACCTGAGCACACCGACCAAGACCGACAAACTGTCTAGAATTTTGGTGAGAGAGATTGAAAAGGCCTCCTCTCACCAGCTTCTAGTAAGATGTGGATGCATCTCATTAGTCAACTTCATATCTGTACAAAAGAATTTTCCTCGACAGAAAGATATAGCTCACAAAATTGCTGCCAATCCCAGAGTATCCCCTTCCTCAACCCCTGATCCTGGAGCACTGACTGAGCTGCGAGGCCGACCTGAATATAGAAGAACAGAATGCTTTAGCACAATAGAGATTCCATATCTTGGTACATTGGTCGGTCAAGAAACCAAACTTCCCGCTGAAGAACAGTATATGTGTTCTTACACAAACATTAGACAAAGGAAGATCAAGCTGAAGATCCTAATCTTGTATTCTTGGTCTTCAACATAACGAGTTTTGATTTAGTTGCATTGAAGTAGTGAGAGTTATTCGTAGTCGCAATCTGTAATGAAGAGTGCTTGCTTTCAATGCAAGGTCTCAACTTTTAATTTCACGACAGGCCCAGAGTAAGTGAATTATGTGGTCTGGCCCAGTTAAATCAGTAGCCCAATTAAGACCTAGTTGACTTTATCTTTTCCCATGAACCGAAAATACTAAACCATTCATTGTCCTGATAGTTAATTCTGGTATCATTTTCCTTATAAGTAATTCTGGAAGTTCTCACCTGACATGTTCGTGATAACATTGACACTCTTTTGAGCAGCAAGCGCTTTTAACTTATTTCCTGTAGCCAACAAAAGCAGACTCTTCATATGCTGCTTCTGTTCCTTTGGGCTAGAGGTCTTTGTCAATGCTTCTTCAAAAGCTCGAAGATCTTGGGGTGTAATAGCAGGGAGGGAAAGCAGAACCTGGGTATTTGCAGAAAGTGGGCTAGTATTTAGCAATCCATTCAGTTACATCTGGTATCAACTGCTAAAATTAGTATGATTACCGATTAAGTATGGTCCCTTACCTGCCTGGGAGCTGGGTCTCTATCACAAAGATGGACAAATATTTCACGACAGAGGCCAACCAAATCAGCACTGATGATGGCATTTGATTCTAAAGTCAAACCGTGAATTATGGCAGAAAATAAATCACTAGCGACAAATTGACGAAGTTCCACGTTATTGGTTGATATAGCTAGAAGAATTACAGTAGCACAAAAAGAAGAAACTTTGGTCACCGCATCGCCATCTGTCCATGTGAAAACTTCTAAACACATCTGTAATACAGGAAGAGCCAGACCTTTGCGCTTCATAAGGAAACTGTAAATGGATTAGAAGAGAGAAAAAGTATCAAATATGAGCATACTCCGATTCATGAAAGAACGAGGAAAAAGAAAAATCTGCTCATCAGCAATACCTAACCATAGACCTTTGTGAGTAGATGTCCAACTCTTGCAGAGAAGATATGTCGATGCGGTTGGCATGCCCTGACTGTTCTAGTGAAGGAAGCCCTGTATTTAATGCTGGGGAAGCTATCACATAGAGGAGTGCACATATTTCACGAGTTAAATCTCGAAGTAACTTCTCCTCCATCACCTCAACTTTCAAATCTGAACTAGCAACCACGCCAGTAGTATCTGGAACCTTTGCTCTACCTTCATGCAGCAGACTGGACCATGAGCTGCTAAGAGCTTGTTGAGAGCGGAGGAACAATGGTTGGAGGAGTGTCTCTAGCCAGGCTTCCCACAAGTCTACTGGACAAGATTTAATCAATGGAACTACAACTAAATGAACAAGCTGCCTTATATGCCGGAATTCCATGGATTGGATATTTTCCATCAGTGCTACAGCGACAGATTGAATGTCCAAACATTTGAAAAATGCATCACCTACAGTAGTTGATAAGCCTAGCACATTATACCTGAAAAATTGAAACAGTGGTCTGAACCTTGAAATAGGAAGTTCTCATGGAAGATAAAAGTAAAAGCAATCCGTTAGAAAACATAACCAAGCATCCTCGAAGCAAAGCTACTGTGAGTTTCCTGCCTTGAAACTCATGAGGAAACACTCGTCTTATGTACTAATCTAGGTGGCAAGGTTTGACAAGATAATAGGAAACTAGAGAAACTTCCAACATTTGCCATAAAAAAAGTCGCAAAATTGTGAAACTTTTAAAATGGCCCATATTTATTACGAGCTAAACAAAGTATAATTAACTAGATGTCTCATTTCACCGATGCTAATACTTTTTCACCCAACATTATTCTAAACAGATTATAGTTCAATAAAATCACATCTTTTCAGGACACTTTAGTTTGTTGTTAGTGCCATTGGTGAATGCCTCTTCACGAAAAATTGTTTCCAACACCCTGCCTCGAGTGTTACCAATAAAATTTAACATCCTGCTTTAATTTGTTCATAAGCCCAAAAGATTTAGGTCTGACAAAGATAGTTCTTTAAAAACAGAAATGTTAGCCAAACAAGAATCTTCTTCTGATGTCCAGGAAATGTTAGAATTTTTTGGTGACCCTATTTTTTCTTATCAGATCCAGATAATGTGCTCCAATCCCCCATTTTTCTCCTCGAACTAGGAAATGGGGAAATACTCATCTAGGTTAGTAAATATTCACACTTACCCACTGTCTCTGACACCTTTCAACCAGTTCCGAATATCATTTTCATTTGGCTCTGTATTTCCTTCCTTGCTCAAGTCAGTTTGAGATCCATCTACCGAAGTCAATGTGGACTTTGAAGATTTAGGAACCCCTTCTCCGAGAAGGCTGGTCTGCTCCACATTACTGATGGTCATTGCAGCCTTCAGCTCACTGGGTAACATATGGAAAACAGGAGGAGACCAAAGGGAGTGTATGGCACGAAGTAACTACATGACAAACACAATGAAGAGCTCAAATTTGGGCATTGATGGTAAAAGCAGGATAGCATGGATTAAACACATCTACAAAAAAGAATACTTGCATACTTTTAGAAGAGGAGGTAGCATCCATGATAAATGCGAAGCCATTGGATGCAAAAAAGCTGAATTTCCTATGGAGCTGCTCTGCAAATTCAAATTCCCTTTTCTGTATCCACTTCTCTTGAGTGCCTTCTCAAAAAATGTCACTGTATGGAAAATTGACCACATAAAGGATGTCTCAGTGCACAAGTGAACCAAGCCTGAAGGTTCAGATAAATAATTGTTTTGCCATTCTGCCTGGATCCATTGTTGGCTCAGTGGTTCCAACAACCAAAGCAAAACTTCTTGCTGCTGTTGAGTCCTGTATCAAGTTTGGATTAAGAATACGAACATTTTCTAGCATAGAAAAGGTGACAAGTTCAGGAAACCAGACGTAAGTGATTACCCAGCAGCAGAAGCCATTACGAGAAATGCTTCTCCAAGAATATTATGTTCACCACGCAGAAGACAACCTTCTTTTTGAAGATAGGCCATTGTGTCAGCAATTCCCTTTAAAGAAAATAACAAAGAAAGGAAGCGGAGACAATTAATGTCAGAAGAGCTAGAATGAGATACAGATTGGCACTATGCTAGCACTTGACATCTCAAGCAACAGTAGCTATAATTAACCATCCATTTGAGCATTGTCCTGTGTTATAAAAAAAGCAATTCGGTTCCAACTCTTTCTTGGAAAAAAAATCCTATTTGGCTATGTATTTAGCCTTCTGAATGCCAGATTTGTACAAGTAATATTCTCTAAGTCACTCCCCTTCTCCCAACAAAAGCCAGAGTAGACATTCTGTGAGACCGAAGAAATGAACATTCTTTCTTGAAGCAAGGGAAATGGTAAGCATAATTACAATATTAACACTAAATCTTGCAGCATAGAGACAACATGTCCGAATGCATCATAAACTTAAGCCCACGCTATAATCGTGCTAATTTACAATACCAGCTCTATTCTGTCTATGTCTTAGTATTGTTCTGCAAATTTTTCTTTTCATTTTCTTCTTCCTGCTCTTGTATATTCCTGATGCCTAGAACTGTTTCTCTGGCTAGTATCATACTTATCAAAATGTAAACAAATACTATTTCAACCAGACTGAAAACCCTGAGGCCAAGTTGAAATGTATAGGAAGACACCTTCATGTGTGGCAGAATGCTCTTATCAGCAGCTTTGGCTATCCGAATAAATGAGGAACATATGTGCAGTCTTGCATGCCTTGCACTATTTGCTGAGGGATCCTGCCAAGCAAGCATTTACTTTAAGGCATATCCTGTATAGATCTCTAAAATGTGTCCCATCTCTGAATGATTAAAGAAACCTTAACGGCAAAGGGAAGCGATGTTAAAAGCTCAAACAATTTGGTGATGACACTGCTAACAGCATTTGGAAAATACTTCAGGAAAGGACCGAATGCATCTAAGTAGCGCCCAAGAACTTCCACAAGAACTGGTTCACTCCATTTCAAAGCAAGAAGTTGCTGAAGTAACCCTGCAATCTCAGATTTGAAGCAAAACTTGTTTAGTGATAGTAGAATATCACATCTCTGTCAGAAGAAAAAGGCGCAGATTACCTTCGAATATAGTGCACAATGTGAGTTGAACTTCAGAATTACCACCTCCAAATTCGCCTAATCCATCGAAAACTGTGTTCACAACATTTTCTAGAGCCAACTGCATACATTCCATCAAAGCCATATCCTGGAACAAGGCGACAGACTTTAGGATCTAATGACAGAATTAAGCAAGGACAAATGAAAAAACGAGAAAGGGGGAAAAGCCCATTTCTCTTCCTCCTCCCACCTAAGACAAATTTAGCTTTAATTAGAGATGTAATATCTTATTCGCTTTTTTAAATGAAAAGATTTTCCAATTATGAGAGCCCACCAAAAAAATCCAAAAATCCAGTCTCCATCCTGCAGCTTTTGACAGAGATGTAAAGAATAATAGTTTACACTTTAAAGAGTTAAAATAATTATTTATTGCTCTTATTTTGTTATTTTGATTAAAACTGTAAGCTGGGTTTTGGAGGTAAGCCACTGCGTACCAGGTCACGCCCTCAATAGAATAATTAGCAATATGACAGATGGGTAGTACGAAATTGGTAGAATCTAGGGTATTAACCGTTTAGTTATCTTGAGGCCCACTTCAGTATTACAAGCTCTCTTAAAAAACACTAAACTCCCATCCAATCTTTTCCTTATTATTGCGAAAAACAAAGGAAAAAAGATTATGACCTTAACAATTTCCAAAGACTCCTATAATAAAAGCCAAGTTTGTTGAACGAACAATCTACTTGAAATAGGCTCCCAGCAGTATTGCATTTCCAAAAAGCCAAATTGCTAGGAAAGAAACTGCATGAAGAACCGAACCTGAGCAGGCATTCGAGGAAGCAAGGGATTCTTGATAATTGAGATGATTTTTTCAGATACTTTCCCACCAGACATTATGGGCTTATTTGCAGCAACAAACCTAACCAACTCCAACTGCCAAAAACTAATCTATTAGCATTAAGCAAAGGAAAGTCATGTAGCATCATAGTCAACATTAGAAGCAACATCTAAACGGGGAAAAGAAAGTATCTCGTCAGCATACCAGCCTTGACCGATACTGGCTAAATTCACCCTTGCCCTCAAAATCATCACTCCACAACTCCAGAGTTCCCAGAGATACTATTGTCTCAGGAAGAGCTTTTTCTTTCTTGAGCAGCCTTAGGAAAGATGTCTCTAGAATGGCACTGCACGTATCATCATTTACATAATCCAAGAGCCTTTTCTTCTCCTTATCAACCTGTCCAGAGCTAGAACCTAGACTACCAGTGGCCGGGGTTTCCCCACCCACATTTGGAGGCACCTTAGCCTTTGACATTAAATCTCTCATCAGTGCCTATAATTGCAAATAACTGTCAACTACACTTCAAATTAAATACAAAGAATTTGAGATCTGACCATGACATCAAATGATCAATAAAAGAACTGCTTACCAACCAAAAGAGCAGAGATTGGAAATGAAGAGCAAATTTGAAATGCTGAAAGAAGCCCAGCATCTGCATTAACGTGACAATGGTTAGCATACAGGCACCCTAGTGATCACACTTCTATAGAACTTAAAATCATCATGACTGGGAAAATTATTTCACAAAGCCACAGGCACAGTTCTAGACTCTCAGAAATTGAGAGTGAAGAGTGAAGAGACACCTGCTTCTCAACTTAACAGATACAATTCTAACAATTAAGCAGCTATCCGTCAGATCTCCATGCTTCAACTGACTAACAAAACTTATGTTAAAACTAGACACAGCAAATAATAAATCACAATTCCCAACAACAACAGTAGAGGGAAAAAAAACTGCCACACAGAAGACACACTAAAATGAACTAAAGAGGTCAGAATAAACAAGCTCTTTTCTAGATGCCAAATGAAGAAAGCAACTGCTTTGATGCCACTTTGCACCACATAGATCCTATTATTTAAGCCATGAAAGGTAAGTCACTCCATTCAAGGACTCATTTGGCTTGGGCCAGGTGAATAGTCCTAGATATCAATAAATTAGCAATACACGATAGAGCAAAAAAACCACAGGTCACTCAACAGCCATGTTTTTCTGACCAGAAAATAATAACCACCCAATTTTACTCCAGCAAGCAAAAAATAGTGTAAGCATAAGGCTGGAATGAAGGAATTGAGAGCAGACTCTTCCCAGCATCCATGCAACATGAACATAAGATTGGATCTACTATATCAAGAGTTCCTTGAAAGTAATCTGATCTCTAATCCTCTGAATCAAGTCATTAGGAGTTTAACAAACTGAAGAGACAATCTGTGTAAGTAATCACCTGCTGCAAGTAAAGGCAAAGCACAGTGCTATCGCCGGCAATGCATGGCAAGTTTGAAGAACCCAAAGAGACCATGCTCTCACATATATACTCATAAAACTCAAATTCATTTTCCTCGATGATGCCTGGATTTGATGTAGATCTATACAGAAATTCTCTAGAAACATTCATTAAGATCTGAAAGATGCTACTCATTGCAGCATCAAATTCCGGAGCAGAGGAGTCAACTGGTCTCTTTCTGCATTCACAAGTGAACATATGAGCAGGTTATGGTCAGATGTGTGAAGAATTACTCAAAAATCAATTGTTGACAACTATCCATACCTTGGGGAGACAAGTTTGAAAAATTCACAGGCATGAAGACGGAAATCAGGAGAGGAGAGTAAAATGCCACACCTATGATAAGAAAAAGAGAAGGGGAAAAGGAGGTGAAGTGACAAAAGAAGGAATTGCTGCATGCCAAATTTTGAAAAATCAAGTTCTGTACAAAAAAGATCAACTACCCGTGAATAATGCCAAATTTAGCAAGGTCTGACACTGGAGCCCACTCAGCATATGCATTGATGGCATTTAAGGTAGCAATTACCGTGGCTGCATGTTGTTTTGCAATTTCAAATTGTTGCCTACCAGCTTCGATCAAGGCAGCTCCAAAATGCTTCTCTAGCAACTGAACCGAGAATGGAAGTGTTATAATGGTACCGGATATACACAATAAGACGAGGCATGGTCAGAATAATACAGTGTACAGTAAAGGTAGAATATCAGGCAATGATTGTGTGAGTCCTCGTAACAACAGCCTGCGCCTATCACCTAAATTAAGAAGCAGAAAGAAGAACCGGAGTCAGCTGAGGCAAAATTTAGAAGCTAAAAAGATTAGATAAATATCCATGAAACCAAAGCATTATGCACTATTGGTTACTTGAATGAAACAACTCGGAAAATGTTCTAGTACTAGAAGATATCTGGCACTGACTTTCAATTTTCAGAAAATCAACCAAATACTACTTCTAATTTTCTCAAACATCTACCCTATTACATTTACAATACTATGCAGGCTGGGTAGGGGAATAGGCACTAGGAGTCAAATCAAATTAAAGGTAAATTAATAAACTAACCTTCCAAGTCTTCATTATGAACAGTAATGTCTTCAGGAAGCCACCTCAGCATCATTGAAACCAGCTCCGCCTTATTTACCAAGGGTGAACATAGTGATCGATAGATGTTTAATATAAAAGTCCAAATAGCCAAGGTAAGGAAATATATAGATTTACTTGTATGGGTCCCTTGCTGGAGAAGGAAACTAGAGAGGGAAGTAGCTCCTGCCATAAGCTCAGTTCTTCTCTTCTAACTATCTAAAATTGTACAAAATTACATTAGTATTGCATCTCAGAAAATCCCTTTAAGCTTCAAAACTCAAAAAGAATGCGGTTAAGACCTCAGCAACAAGGGCAGCTGTTTGACTCTTCAAAGCCCATTCTTCAGAGGAAGATGCACTCTCAGACATCAATTCTACAGCAACATTTGCAAAATTCCTACGTTCTGTGGGGTTCAATTCTTCCCATCGCAATCTAACCAAATGCTGCAACAGAATGCTAATGTTAGATGTGAAGCCATATAAAGACCCACGCACTTCACAGTCACAAATCTAAGCTTAAAAGAAAACTCTGCTTTCTTATCAAAGTCCTACAAGTACATCACCAGAGATGGGAAACATCAACGAATTTATCGCACAGGAAAATCCAACACAAACAAAGCACATAAACTGGAAACTACAAAAGAACGAACCTGCAGCATCTTGAAGGCTTGCAATCTAATTTCAGAAGACCAATCCTTCTTTACTAGAAGGAATGACGAGCTTGCTAATACTCGTACATCTCCAGTCTTGATCTGTTGAGAAAACAGAAAAAAATAAGCACTAGCAGTACAGCAAATGGCACAACCTATTGAGTAGTAGCACAAAAATCATATAGCCCAAATTGTCTAATCTTGGGATCTATCAATGGAGAAGCTCACTCAATTTTTTTGGGCCAAGAGAAGGTCGCTCGCAATAAATAAACCATTCACAAATTAATTCTCCCACAAACATCTGCATTCCGGAAAACCTTCTCGCAAGCACGTTAATAGCCACATGTACTGGAAAATTACAATAATAAGTTACACAAGTACCGGCTGGGGAAATATTAAGCAAGCACCCTTTATTTCCCATTCTCTAGCAGCCGCAGGCATTAGATCATTGTTTTGCTAACTTTGCCTTTGTCTGTGATATGAGAGTTCAGCAAGTAATCATCAATGATGAAACAGTTGAGTCCAATTGAAAAGCTCTCAAGCTGGAATGTGATATTGGGTCTGAAAAATTTAATAAGGATGGCAAAATACCATGGCCTTTATTGCCGAAAGTAGTTGTATCATAATTAATGAGTGGAACAAAGAATTATGTCAATCCTTAAATTGTAATAGTGTCTCCAACACAACAGCAAGAAAAGACTAGAACAGAGAGAATCCACATTTCCTTAAAAAAATGACCAGAGGTATACTCTTCTTGGCATAACAGTATTTTCCATATTAACTTTAATCCTCAGACAGTAAATTTCTTTCACCAAACTTACACATTTATGGACTAAGAAATATTTATTAGGGATAACTAAACCATTTGTGTTCCTAGGATACTAGCAACCTGCACATTGCACAGGTTGACAACTTTTTTAGCAGAAAAATTTTGATTTGCACCCATGTGAATCAAACGAAATTTCTTAAAAGCAGTCTGATAGTTTACTTTATTCTGAAGGCCCTCTTTATTGTTGGCTGGGAATAGCTACTTGTCTCGCCAAATTCCTTCCACCCATATAGCCAGAGCTGACCCAAATCTTCAAATCCAGGTTTAGCAAAATTGTCTCAAAGAAACTGAATTGGAATGTGAAATTGACTACCAGTATAATTTAAGGTTAAGTTAATAGCAATTGCAATTTTTGGCCATACAAAACATAGCAGTTGCAATTGCAATTAATTCTGTTGGTCGAGCACCTTCATTGTAACACCCATTCATCCCTTCGAGATCATATTTCCATGCTTCTTAAACATGAAGACCGTCAAGAAACAAAGTGTAACATACTTCCTTTTAAGCACCAAAGAATCCCTTAAACGCAGAAAGTTCAAAGTCACAAACGCCCCTCCGATAATCCTCAATAGACCAAAAAATGAAGAACATAAAGCAGCAAGCATCCTGAACAGCTATATAGTAACTTGGTCTATGCTGTATAATGTACCAAAAGTGAATCTAAAAGTCCCAAAATCGCTAGTGTGTAAACCACACAAGATCGACGCCGATAGTTCTAGCTCCTAGAAAATGCTGCCGATTACATATTAAATACGCGTGATTAAACCAAGGAAATACCCAAATGCATGACGGACCATGGCTTATCACTCTAATTGTGAAGTCTAATTGCCAAAAAAAAAATGCACGAGCCAAAATGCTATTTTGGGGAAAGCATTTATTACGAAACAATTTGATAAGAAAAGTAACTTTAAACAAGTTGAGATTACAACTTCAATGGTAGAAATCATGGCGAGACAAAGTTCCCAGAAATGTTTTATGCAGTGCCATTTCCCAGGTTACCCAATAAAGTCCACAAGCAAATTCCCCATGCTCTGGACTGGAAAGAATGGTTGATTACCTTACCCCAATTATGCGATCCATATCCTGACATTAACACTATATCATATCGGAACCCAGTTCAAACAAAATAAGGCAGTGATTTACTATAAGAAACTACACGGACAAAAAACTCAAAATCCGTTCAGCATTAAATACACTCTCACCTTACTTACGTCACCGACAAGTTTGAGCTAGTTGATGACCTTAAAACTCCAGAAACCTCAAATAACCAAACTATTACCACGCTTACAAAAAAAAAGAAAGATGGTAGCCAAACCCTGAGTGATGACATCTTTAAATCTGGCAAGCCACTGATTTTTCATTTTTCCCATTACCAACTTTTTGAATTGCTAGAAGGACCTAGGGACAACATATAATTTCATCATTCTTTCCCACCCAATCAAAATGGCCTCCTTTGCGTGAGATGGCTTATATCCTTGACATGGAGGAAGCTCAAGCTTAAGACACTTCGGAGCCATCTCATCAATTTCTGAGAATTACAAACCTCAGTCCGGGAGTACCATCCAGGACTCGATAGTGACATCATTTCCAAGATAGAAAACGAACATTCCCCAACCTCAACATTTCCTACGCGGAGACTTATTCAGGCTGAACGACCCATTCCTCTATCCAAGTCCATCAACCACGAACACGGGGAACTCCCCAGCGATGCAATCAAAAGCCGATTAACACTCGCCATTGCTAACGAACGCCACATCGAACCAAAACCCACGAATCATCAGCCCAAAAAAAAAAACACCTCAAATCACACACGCACAGACAGAGGGAGAGCGCATACGGATTCAAGGAAAGACACGGCGGCTCTGCGAGCGTCGGGAGCGGAGCTCCAGTCCAAGGCGGTGGCGATCGCGCGAGCCAGATTGCCGGCCACGGCGTTCGCGTCCCCCATCACTTCCGAACGATCAGCCACGAAAAGGGACGAACCCCCTTTGTCCCTGTCCTTCAACTTCGAGTTCTCAATTCGATCAGGCTCTCAGCTTCTCACCCACGGGCCTCCCCGCTGCTTCCCCGGAAGCTTCTGCGGAGATGGGTTCCGGCAGACTGACTCGAGAGGATGAATGGGTCGCGCTTCGCTCCGCTCCGCTCGACGAAAGACCCGAGCTTTTTGCGCTGCGCTTCGTCTCCGTCGTCAGTAATGGAGCTTGCTTTGGCAGTGGTGCTCTTGCAAAGTTTGCAGCTTTGTTTATAGCGTGCGCGTGAGAGAGAGAGAGGGAGAGCGTGAGCCCCGTTTGTGAGTTTGCCGAAAACTGGGGCGCAAGGCGTCCAATGGAAGTCAAAGTCAAGTCGTCCGGAAGCAGAGGATTTTCATTTTTTTCTTTTTGGGCTAATCTTGATAATGCATAACTTATGCTAAATAATAAAAAATGCCATGAAAAATCTTAGGTCGATGTGCACCATGACGTCGATATTCCAATGTTTTTACTTCGCCGAAATCCCGAATTTAGACCAGTGAGACAAAAATACTCACTGTTTATCACAAGAAAATCATAAGCTTTGTTTTATTGTGTTATCATGTCTCAATACCCATATTTTTTTTTGTGTTGCCGATTCTCTGTATTTAGGAAAAATTTCAAAATGACCCGAAATGAAGTCATTTTCTCAAATAAGGGCATGATGTGCCCTCATTATATTAATTGAGGGCCTGAAGTGACTATAGAAGGACCTGACCTCACTGGTCAAAAGATATTTTTGTCTTTTACATTTTTTAATTTTTTTTCTTTTTTCCTTTTTATGTTCTTTTTCTTTTTTTTTTTCTCTTTCCTTCGCCGCCATCAAGTGAAGGCCACCCACGACAGATCTGGCGAGGGTTGCCCTCGCCCGCCCAGCCCAAGCGGGGCGACCCTCACCCAATGCCAGTGAGCGCAACCCTCGTCCTTACTTGCACCCGACACTGGGGGTGCCCGCGAGGGCAAGGGTCGCCCCTTGCCCAGCCAGCCCAAGCGGGGCAACCCTCGCCTAAGGTCGGCGAAGGTCTCTGACCAGGTGCAGTGACTGTTGGGGAAGAAAAAAGAAATAAGAAATAAGAAAAAGGAAAAGAAAAAGAAATTAAAAAAATCAAAAAAATATACTTATAATCTTTTTTGACTAAAATACCCCTTCTCCGGTGGCGGAATAGTCACTAGCTAGACAAAAGTCGTTATTTGAGACGATTTAGTCACTTTATGCCCCTATTTGAAACAATTTAGCCTTTTCAAGTCCTTATTTAAGACAGCGTCCGCTTCAAATCTTTATTTGAGAAAATGACTCCACTTCGATCCCCTTTTTAGAATTTTCCCCTGTATTTATATTACGATAAGCATAATTTAGGAATTCCGATGTCACAATAGAAAATTTTGGGATATTATGAGTCGCAGTGTGCATATTTTAGGGGTTTTAGTGAAGTTAACCTAAAAAAGAGGACATAAATTCATGCAAATGAAATAATTTGGTACAAATTTTCAAAATGTCTCAAACGGAGCTACATCCCTTATACCTCAGCCACAACTTTTTTGCCTGCGTTACCTTTGAATATCCATAAATACTCGTCAAACATGTCAACAAACGTGGTACATGATGCCCTACATATCAAACTCTATTCTTGCATTACAAGATATATACAGCATCAGAAGTGACCCTCTTTCCGCCCCTGCAAATCCATCTTGATGGCTTCCACTCTCGCCAAATGGACTCGGGGCGCAAGTCGTCTAGCCGAGCGGTCGCGATGAAAGAGACTCGCCGGCAGATTGTGGACAAAACTTGCGAAATCATGTGACTGAAAATCAATTATCTTGAGGATGACAGCACTTCAACATTAAGAAGAGTAGAGAAATCAGGCTGTCAATACTTATTTTAACTCTTCAGAGTGTAAAAAATAGGTGAGTACTTGGTACCAAGAAGCCACTGAAGTAAAAATTTACAGCACCAACATTGACCGACCATCCCAGCAAACCAAAAAACGGTAGCAGCAAAAATCTAAATCCTCCATGGGACAAAAAAAATTAAACATCGATATGGATAATAAACATCGAGTGACGTTTACCCTCGAGTTCACTTTTCTGTCTTCGTGAAACAAATTTCCTTCCCACCGGTAGATGGTTTAAGCTATGCTTTTGCTTTCATATGCTTTCAAATGAGTATCTGCTCTTCTCCCTTTATTGGTTCCCATAGATAACTTTGAAGAATCTCGCAGTCCACCTGTACCATGCTTCTTTCGCCTTGGAGCACCAGGAGGATCAACCAGTGGGCCTGACCAAGTTTGATCCTGCTCTTTCGAAGAAGTAAATGAGGCAGAGGTGAATGGGACATCGGGAGGAATGACAGACGGATCAAAACGATGAGAAGCTCCCAATGGGAAGCCGAGCGCTCCATCCTGATGTGGCGGAGGGAACTTTTCACTTTTGCTCTTTGCATTTGCATGGGAAATGAGTCGTCTTCTCTGATATACAGAAAACCAGAATCCTTGTTAAGAAAATTAAACTGGGTCTAGTAATGTGAATGGGTGTGCCTGTTTGCCTAATCTTCCCGCCCAATTCATTGTCACTAGTTGGTGATGCTTTTGATGATTAGGTTTAACAAGAACCGTCACCAAGGAAAGAAACAGAACACAGGAATCCTTTAGCTACCATGTAATAACGAAACCGAACAGAGGACGCAGGAAAGAGAAATAGTTTCACATACATCAATGTTATGCTGAAGCTCGGCATTCGCTTCCGGAGCAGGGACAGCCCTGACACGTCGATCACGTGTCCGTTCCTTCTTTGCACCATCTGCTGTTCCTTTACTAGCTGCTCTCAACCTGCAGAGATATGAGAAAATGCTAATTGGAAAAGTTCACCAAACACTGACGTGAGAACTGCCATATGCTTCATTTTGGGTACTAAAGATGCTACTTTTTGAACTGAAGAATCCAAGGATGCTACTTTTAGAACTGACATGTTGCATTTTCAGTACTTATGATGCTATGCATGGTATGTAACCACATTTTTTATATCAAATGCTTTAACCTAGAAATGTGTAATTTGTCTGAATAGATTCGCACTGAAATTACATGGAGTGCCAGTTCCATATTGATAGCAAACCAGAGAAAAGGCATGATAACTCAGGTAGCAGTTTTAATAGAAATGAACCGTCAAGAAAACATGAGCCAGCACAGGAAAAAGTACGAGGAATGGAAGGAACCAAAAATAAAAGAACAAGGAAAATCTAGCTTCTGGGACCAACCGTCGAGCTTCGTCATCACGTTTTTTAGCATCCATTTCCTTACTGGGGGGATACTGTGGGAGGCTAGATGGTTCACAAGCATATGGTTCCATCCGGAAGAACTGCGTGCAAAGGCAGGGACAAAGTAGTAAATTAATAGGAAAAGGAAAAGGAAAAGGAAAAGGAAAAGCAAAAAAGAAAAAGAAAAGGAAGCATAGTTGCAGAACTTCAAATAGCATGTGTACAGCCAGATCTAACTCAATATATTACCCTTATTAGTTAGTCATAGAATAGTTTCTGACAAGCCATCATAATATTATGCAGCCATGGAAACATCAAGTTTCATCCAAGTTCAGAATGGCAAGTCGTTGGACTGTAAAATCTCCATCCAAGGTCCGGACAATTCCCATATATATTGTCTTCAAGTACTTACACAGATCATAAGCATAAAAAAATTCAAGGAAGTTAAACTTAACCGTCCTGAGAAAACATAATCTCATAGAACAGATAATGAGCAGACGGGCACAATCAAAGCTGGCCAAATTTAGGCAACCTGAGTTTAAGTTGATGCAGGTTGCTGAATATGATTGAAAATATTTGTGGTTTGAACCTAGCCAGAGGAAATTGTCTACGTTTAAGCAAATCAATTATCAAAGACAAACAAGAAGAAAAACGTTGCAATTGCAAATTACAGTCTTCATATAGGTTTTAATGACTACTTTACCATCCAATGCAAGAAACAAACTTTAGACAATAGATCGATAGAGAGATCAACAGGAAAAAGAGAAGCCATGATAGTTAAAAACTTTACTGTCAAGCGAAAAAGAGCAACAAGCACATGGAAGCATTTCAAATATAATGCACTAATGTTAAACTGACTTCGCTTTGCAAAGCATCAGTGGCTGTCCCGCGTTCCGCTGGATCAATTGCCAGAAGAGTTTCAATTAGTGGCAAAGATGATGGTGGGAAGTCCTTAAATGTTTCCCTGATGCATCTTCTATAAGGTTCTCGAGGCTTGAACAATGTTGCATTTGGCAACTTATATTTCTTCCAATACTCTTCAGAAGGTGAGCCACATAATTTGTATATCTTGTGGAGTTGCTCTACCTATGTACACATATATAACAGCAAGTTCAGATATGAGAGGAAGGCAGTCGTATTTTCCTGGAAAAGAAGGATGGTTCCACAGACAAGGATGGAACAATCAACGAGATAAAATCCAAAATGCTGATAGCTAGTCAACAGCAATGAAGCATCGAAATGTCAAACTAGATCTAGGCCAATACGATCTGGCATAAAAATCCAGTTATGCCCTATTAATAATGCATCACTGATACCGAGGATGAATTTGATCATTTACCAGTACATGGATATAAGTATATTATACAGATTGTCCATAATATGTGTTGCAGACTGGATTATCCAAACCTTCAACTTGACTAATCCCCATGCAAGCACATAAACCACCTTGTTCACATGCAATGGGCAAGGCACTACTCACAGGATGGTGGGTTTGGCCCCAATTAACTTTGAATGGGAGATGCTATGATTTGAATAACAATTTTGTTGATTTTCATTCAAGCACATGACTACCCAACCAACTCATTGAGGGTTCAGATTGTCTAATATCACATACATGTAAGTATACAGATTAATACAGTATATATACACCTTTTCTTACTCACCAGACAAACTTTAGGCCACAAACTGCGAATTACAAAAGTCGCAACCAAGAAATGTTCATTTGTATCCAAAAAGAAAATATCATGAGAAGAAGTTCCAAACATACCTCTGTTCGACCAGGCATAATGGGCTTTCCCGCTAACAACTCGGCTAGTATACAACCAGCACTCCACAAGTCTATACCCACACCATAGTCATTGGCCCCGAGGAGAAGTTCAGGGGGACGATACCACAGAGTGACCACCCGACTCGTCATCCGATGCTTGTGGTCTGGATCATAGAATGAAGCCAGTCCAAAATCACCAATTTTAAGAATTCCTCCATTGTCAATCAGTAGATTTGAGCCCTTGATATCACGGTGAAGCACACGGCGATTGTGACAGTGCTCTAGTCCGGAGAGCAGCTGATGCATGTAACACTTGACCTACAAAATATATAGATATTATGTTTGAAAGAAGGGGAAAAGAAGTACCATATAACAAAAAGGGGTATGGAGGCCTCACAATCAGTCATCTATTTTAAGAGACGAACTTGTACAAACCTGTGGCTCAGTGAATTTGATTGCTGGACTTGCTGCTAATCCAGCCAAATCATGCTCCATGTACTCAAATACCAGGTACAAGCTGCAGGACATTCGTGAGGTAACTAAACCCTCCAACTTCACAACATTAGGATGATCCAAATGCCGCAGAATGAGAATTTCTCGTGCCATAAACCTCACGCTTTCAGGTTCTAAGTTGTCAAACCGGACCTTCTTTAGTGCAACAATTTTACCAGTCAACAAATCCTTGGCTTTGTACACATTACTATATGTTCCTTGTCCAATCTGACAGGTAAAATAGCACTAAGGAATTAGAAAATAATAGGGGGAAAAGGAAAAGCTTAAATTTAATATAATAGCAATTATCCAAAATGAAACCAAACAAAACAAGAGCAGTGCTATAAGTCGTGAGTCCTTATATTGTGAACCATGCAATCATGAGTCCAAGGCACTTCAAAGTTTTTCATTGCCGCAATCAAAAGCTGCTGTAATCGAAACGCCAAGGATGAACTTTATGCGAAAAAAATTAAAAGTCACATCCAACCTTATCAATTTTCTCAAATGTGTTCGCTCTTCGAGGAATCCAACCACTGAGAGCCTCCCCGCATATGTCTGAGAGCCACGAGGGCCATCCAGCTGCAACCTGCTCTCCTCGAGTATGCTTCGGCAGGTTGCCTAACTTTGTGCTTGGCCTCGACCGTCTCCTTTGTTCCCGCTGATCATCTTCGACCTTCTCCTTATTCTGGGTCTCATCGGTCTCGGCTTTACTCTCTCCCTCTACCTTCGCGACCGAATCATCCCTCTTGCTGGTCTCGACGCCGGAATTTTCCCGTCCTTTGGACTCTGTGACTATGCCGGACGACACCTCTCGACCAAGCACGCACCCCATTCCTCGCTCCTAATTTTCATCTCTGAACATATCCCATACAGCTCATATACGGCCAGTTACCACCCACCACCAATCAATATCCTCTGAGGGGATCACTCACCACAAGAACAAGGCAACTCTCAAGCACAAGCAGCTCAATTTCTGCATCAGCAAGTCGAATCTACCCACCTGTAAGTTATACCAGAGGTCAGAGACCAGCAACCGGAACTGATCAATCCACTGAACGATGCACTACAAGATACCAGATGCTTTGCAAAACATGAACCCTAAACCAGCAATCCCTCAAAAAGATGAAAATCGATCTGGGTGCTGAGATTTCAGCACACCCACCAAAGCAAAACTCGATTGAAGTCAGAAACACAGAGGAGGAGAGAAGGACCGACTCGGACTGAATCTGGGTCTGCGCAAGAAAGCACTGAAGCTTGTTCTGGGGAGGGTTACAGCTCCTTCAGTGCGGCGTGAAATGCCTCTCTAGTCAATCCTGCCCGGGAAAAGGAAAGGGAGAAAGAAAAAAGAACTCTGGGTATGAGACTACTCGGTATTTCTGGGACATCCAGGCCAGGGGGGCAATAAGAGGAGAAAGAAACCGAACAGCAGCAACAACAGGTCGTACCTCTCAGTTCTCAATTATATGCTGTCTTTAGTTTTCGCAAGTCAAAGCTCCCCACCACCTCCCCGTTGTTCTTTTAGCTGAGGACAAGGTGGGGCCATTTTCTATTTTCCTGAATTAACGGGAGGCTCTTTCTTCTCCTTTCCTAATTTTTTTCCTTTTGATATGTTGCCGCTGTTGCGTCTTCGGTAATCATCTGGCACTTCCCCTCTGGCTCTCCCTTTTGTCCCTCTTTTCGCGTCGCTCAATTTCGTCTTCCTTTTGGATTCGATGATGGCATGGAGTAGGCTAAGCTAAGCTAAGCTGGTTTCCTCGTTAAGTAATTTTTTGGTTTTTTTACTCTTTTCCATAATTCACGAGAAATCATGTGGACATCGGTGGTTGGTTTGGAGTCGCATGATGTTTTTTTTTTTATTATCTTCCAAGTACCTACTTTTCTAGAACTAATGGAGACAGAGGGAGAAATTTCGTTGCGAAGGCAGATGGTCTATTCTTTTTAAGGTCCTTTTCAAATGGTTTTCACGAGGAGGAAGTAGACCAACGGCGAAGGATATGGACGTTTTACCAATTACCGCTAGCAGTCTGTAAGGCAACTTAACCATTTCTTGATGTGTTGATTTCTTTATTATACCGCCCCTTATCAGTTGAATCGTACAAGATGGTGATCGTAAATGAGTCATGGACACCCGATTTTATATATGCCCACGTTTGACTTCGGACGCAAGTAGAAAGAAATTTCAATTTGACCTGCAATGGTCACTTGTAGCTAAGATTACATCGAACCATATTGAGCATGGATAACCCGAGATATGATCTGCATATGCAAATGGAAGGGCATGTGCTACTAATCCAGACAAAAGCTCAAAGGCATTGTTAGAAGCATCTATGTTCCCTTGTTGCCATTCCAAAGTCCCCAAACAAACTAACCCGACCGATGATATGAAGTTGAGACTCATGAATACTACCTCAATACATGCTGACAGAAAAAAGTGCGACCATTTCTCATCAGCAGCAAAAGAAATTTACTGCAATAAAACACATCAGAAAGAGGGCCTAACAAAACCACATTTTAGAGAAAGCAATCGTTTCAGTGCAGAAATAAATTCAAAATTCGTTCATGGGTAGCTGCAGCAACTACAGGTACAGATTCTCAGTCCTCGCTTCTCTTTTTCTTCTTTTTTTCTTTCCTCTTGCTAGGTTGTTCACTATCTTCTTCATCTTGTTCAGCATGCTTTCTCTTCTTCTTCTTCTTCGTTTCTTCTTCAACAGCATTCCCATCAGACTGCAACCCGGACTCCAATGCCGCATCTTTCTTCTTTTTCTTTTTCTTGTCTTTTTTCGCTGGGGCATCGCCATCAGCTTCTGCAGAACCATTTGGGCCTTCTAGCATTGTCGTTTCTTCTTCATCAACTTTCTTCTTCTTCTTCTTTTTCTCTTTCTTCCCTTCCCCAGTTGGAGGCTCTTCAGTGACTTCTGCCATTAGAGATGGTACACTTTCGGTTCTTCTCTTCTTTTTCTCCATTTCTTCACCATTCCCAGCGGCATTAATCAAAGTTTGCCCAAGAGTAGAATCGGCGGAAGGATTGTATGTCTACAATAAAAAAATACAGGTATCATTATCCATTTGCAACAAAAGGCAGTGCAGAAATAAAATACAACATTACGAAACCCGAGGCTTCACTTGATGGCAAGCTGACGTTGACATTCAGCTTGACAATATAGGTGCATCCCCCATCGACAGTCACTCGTGAGTCAAATGAATCTACCCTCAAGATCCAAAACAAGAGAATGGTATAAAATGAAAGCGTACCTTAGCTGCAGTTATCAAGGCCCCAGCACCCTTCTTTCGGTCCTTGTCATAGACTTCTATCTTAGGCTTGCCTTTTGCAGAGCCCGCAGAACGACCCAATTCTCTGCCTTCAAGATTTCTCAACCTTGCTTCAAGCTACAAGCAGACATACATCAGCAAAGCAAACTCTCTCCACTCCGCTCTGTGTGTGTGTACTTATGTGTCTGGATGGTGGTTGAGCCATTGAACAATAAAAGCATGTTTCCCCTGTGACAAAAGATAGCAAGTAGAGAAATTGAAATAAGTACCTTGGCCCGATTTTCAAGACCCATGGAGTTATCTTCAGTGTCTCCGAGAGCATCGTATCTAATAGCCAAGGCAGTTTTCGCAGCAAGTGAACGAGATATTTTTCCCTTCAATTTCGGTGCTGCCTGGCCAATCAATGATGCATGGTAAATCAGCCCATACTTAGGAGTAGCATGTTTTGTCTTCAGTGCTCTGAAAAGAGCCTTCTCAGCACCCAAGATTTGGACGGTGCTACCAGGCTGCTTTGCAAGGTTTAACAAGCTGCCGCCGTGCGCAATCAGACGGGCCCCAACAAGCTCTCCAACCATGGCAGTCAAATTGGGTGCAATGGTGTTCATTCTACTCTTCAAATAATCATAGAGCTGACCTCTATACTCGGAGAGAGACAAGACTTGGTCGCACAGTTCTTTTATGTTTAACAAATCAAGTTCACTGACTTCAGTGCCCATTGAAATCTCAGATGCCGCTTTTAACTCTGTCTCAACCTCTTCAGGCAATATCTGCAGAATATCAAGCAAAATAATCAGCACATTCCCTGGTCAGAATATCATAACTATGACTCACAGTTCCAGCTTATTCATTTGATAGCCTCTATTCTGATTCCTACTAGCAACATCATGTCTAAAACATATACATCTGATGGAACACGAGTCCCAATCAATGCCAAAAAATTAAAGGACAAAAATTTATCACGACTACAAGCTTCTTCTAATAGTCTGGATATCTGGTCTTCAGATTTATATGCCCAATAAAAATCACCATAACCATTTCATAGGAAGTCATACCCCAGAAAAGTCTAGCTTTGAAGCATTAGTGCGGTCGCCCATCAGCTTCACAGTCTTGGCATATAGTATGTTATCCTGGATAATCTTACCAAGCTCCGGAAAATGCCATCCATACCACTCTCGGACCCTCATCGCATAAGTATTCAGCTCTTTATCAAGATCGTCAAGTAAGCCAATGGCCTGAATGATCATAGTGTCCACCTAAACAAGACAACCTATGTAATTAGAGAGCTCCAGCATAAACATCTATTTCAGTTCAAAGGACGAAACGGGACTACTGATAGATCATAGCTTTGAGTTCAACATCTTTCCTAAACAGAGGAATAAACAATTAAGTTTAGAAAGTTGGCGATTAAGTGCACTTCACGGATTGTTCAATGGCAATCTATGGGACCTCAAATAACAAAATATAACCACCTAACCAAAACAGCCAATTCCCATTTCATTAAAGACCATCTAATAAGTGATTCAGATAAAAAAAAATCAATCGAAATTTTCAATATCCTAACATACAATTTTTTTCCATATATCAAGACTAGCCATAACCAAAAAAAACTGAAATCTTCATTATCCTTACGACACTTTTTTTGATAAGTCAAAACCAGCCATAACCAGATAAAGCAAAGACCATCCGACAATGATGGTCAATAGATGAGTTTGTCACAGATCAAGAAACATCAAGAACCATAGTTAATCCAACACATGTATACGAATTAGTAAAAAAAAACACACCTTATCAGCACTAAACTTCAGCTTGTATCTAGACAGGCTATGAGATAAACCCAGACTCATTGGAGCCAGATCCTGGACAGCTAGACCCGAAATGAGTTCAGTCAGCTGACTCCTCACACCTCGCATCAACTCCATAACAGCATTATTGTGGACACATTCAATTTGCTGCAAGGAAATAATCTCTCGGGTTTTAGGAAAAACAAAAGGAAACAAGCTAACAACGGTAACAGGATCACACTAAGCATCAAAGCATCTGCATACCAACTTCTCTTTAATAGCATTTCCAAGCTTTGAATCAGCCACAGCCAAATTTTCCCCATCACAGTGAGCACGTAAGAATTTACGGAGACCTTTGTAAGGTTTGCTCTCAATCAAACAGGTTGCAGCTGATAGAGCTTCTGCCGTATTTTCAAACTTTGAAAAAGCTTTCAGCTTAACAACCTGATATCCACGGAGAAAACAATTGTCAGGTCCATTGTGAAAGGCTGCAATGAAGCAAGGCAACAATTTTGGCGAGACTACCAATCGAATTAATCAGACCCTGAAAGCCCTAGTGATCAAATACTCGTTTGCAATCAACGGACTATCAATGAAAATAAACACACTAACTACGTGTATCATTTATGTTCCTGGCAAATTGTCAGCGGAGACAGAGAGGGCACCTTTCTAGCAGATTCAGCAGATGAGAAATCCTTCCACAAGTCCTGGCAACAGTAAACAGGAAACTTAGCAAGATCAAAGGACATTAACTCGTACAATCTCCATTAGAGAAATCAACAAATAAAAGATAAGGCTTGAGTCATGTATGACTTTCGAAATTATCACAAATCCCAAATCCTCAATTCAAGCTCGCGCCGAAAATCACGCGTTATAATCAGTAGAGAACAGCAACCGAGTAAACACGAAGAAACAAATCACCTCGACCTTCGAGAGCTTCCCTTCATCCAACACTTTGAACAGGGCAAAGCCCGCCGGTGTCTCGAACAACACGAGCATTTTAAACCCAAATGCCGGACCCAAAGACCACCTGAAAAAACAGAGCCATCGATTTGCTCAGGCAACTCGTCCAAAACAAGATTCCACAGAACGGCCAAACAACTCATCTCAACAGCAAACACCCGACAGACCCACAATCAATCACAACACATATTCGATCACCGACACATGCATGCTCATCCCTATGCGCACACTAGCTAGCAAATCAGAAGTAGCAGCCCAGTCAACCGAAAAAAAGGGCTCAAAATCGACTCATTGCTGCTCAAGAGCCAAAACAACACGCATTACAAAGTTTGCCCACATAGAATCCTAACGTGTACCGACAGTATTGCTCAGCAGCGGAGCTTGAACACGCAAATGGGCAAAGAACGCGGTGCAAAGAGAGGAGCCTTTAGGGTTTCGCAGAGCACGGAGAAGTTGGACAGTACCCGGAGCTGCGTCGCCTAAGAAGAAGAAGCAGAGGCCCAGCAGGAGAAGACGAGCAGGGTCTAGGGTTTAAGCGTGGCGTGCCCAAATATTTATAGACGTGGTACGACTCACCGTTTTTTCTCTGGTCTGGGAAATGTGACCTTATTTTTCTGGTGTTTAGTAATTTAGCAAATTTACACAATCTTTTTAACCATAAGAGTTTGGAACATATTTTAAAATTTATTTTACAAGTAAATTGAAAGTATGAGCTCCGTTTATTTTGCGAGAAATAAATGATTTAGAAATTATTTTCCTCAATTTGATTGCTTATATCATTTTAAATAATTTGACAACAATTTATATGTAAACATGAGATTATTTTTAAGCGATTGTTAATTTTTTCGTTCATTCTTAGATACACCTCTAAACAAGCAATTGTTTTTAAGCAATTTGTAAACAAGCGATTTTTAATGTTTTCGTTAATT